>OY728163.1:1470499099-1471710883 GCA_963277665.1 Viscum album | reverse complement strand
AAAGTCAATATGATAAGTGATTATGTTTCCTTATGAATAAATTCCTCAATAAAAAGTAACTTAAAACAAAAATGTTGTCTATTAACTTTTCCTACTGGGGAACCCAACACCGTTTAACCCATCACAAGTTTGTGATTTTCTCATGGTTAACTTTCTCCTAAACATGTTTTCTATCACTCTCCATCAGAACATGACCCTTTGTTTTTCCTCCATGTCCATAATTTCATACTTGGAATCCTATTATGGGTTAACTCGGGTGACCTTTGTACTTATCTCTCTTTATTTTAAAGAGTTTGTTTTACCGACTTTTGATCCGATGTGGGACTTTCAAGGATGTTTCCAAGCCCAGTTTTAAAATTGCGAGGACGCAATTCTCAAAAGGGGGGAAGGATGTAACACCCCAGGTAAATAAAGAATATGTCATCTTTATATTTATCCATATTTGTGAATAAAATATTAATATGACTTTAAAGGGGGACGCTATGCTCGATGGCGTACCTAACACGCAACAACGAGTTTCTTGGGAATCTTACGTTGCACTCTAATAATAAAATAATATTATTTTAAATGATAGTTAACATGTAGCAGTTGTAATGGCGGGAATGGATAGAAATAACTAAAATATGATTATATATGTTCTTAAATATTTTTTACATTTATACAATAATAGATAAAGGCTTAAAATACGGAAAGAATTCAATTTTAGGCGTATATGCCCTAGTTTTCACTAAAGGTTCACTTATCACCTTTTGATGGAGAACCGTCATTAGATATAGTTTTGTTCACTATTAAAATTTCTTTTGGACCAAATAAAACTCTTCTTAAGAATCGGGACATCAAAATTTACTTTGTGTAAATTTTTGGTATCTTTCCGATAATGTTCATTTTTTTAATAAATAGTGTAAAATGTTGTATTTTAATTCAAAAACTCTTTTTAATCTAATTTATTTATATGATTAGATTATATTTTAAATTGGTTTTAAAGTGAAATTAGAAAATATTTTTACCATTAAATCCAATAGTGGTCATTGGAATTAATTTCACTTTGAAATCAGACTTAAACTAGTGTTAATCTTTTGATACTTATTGTTTTATAAAAACACGCTATTTGCTCTGACAGCGGGAATTAATTATTAAATTAATTAATGTGACTAATATGTTTTGAATTTTGTAAAACGGACTTCATTTTTGAATTCGTAATATCATATATAGCTTAGGGTGAATTTTTGGGATTTTTCTGAAAAACTTCAATTTTTGATGAATAGTGAAACCACTAAGTGGTACTTATAAAAGCTGATTTTTTTGTTTAAATGAAATTTTACCACTTATGTGTTTTGAATTTCAAAAATCCGACATACATGGTTGTCATTAAGAAGTAAAATGTGGTTCAATGGGATAAAAATAATTTTTTGGTGAATAGTAACTTATTAAGTTCTTAATCGCGATTAGTGGTAATTAGGGTAGTTTAAGGTATAAATAATGCTTTAATAATATAAAATGACCTAGACACATGTCCCAACCTTATTGGTTGTGTCATGGCCGACCAAGACAAGCCATGGGTCAACTTGGGGACCCCATGGAGACACTTTGGTTGGGAAATGACATAAATAACTTTTTATTTAATGTAAAAGTAAAAATGACACAAACATAATATGTTTTACGAAAACAATTTTTAAGTGGGGTTACATAAGTCCAAACTTGGATTATAAATAATCATTTGAAATATAAAAAGATTTACTACATCATAGTAATTTTTTTTATAATTTTTAGACATTAAATAAATTAAATTATTTATGAAATCATAATGATGCAGTGATGACATCATTATTTAACGATTAAAATAAAATGGAAAGATAATGTAAAATCTATAAACTACACATGTCCAAAACTTATTGGATGGGTGGATTTCGAACCTTTATAACCTTATCCACGAATTATATCAATGTGGGACCTTTTAAAACCGAAACACATTTTCAAATAAAGTAATATTTCTTTACTTTCCAAAAGTACCCCTCCTCTCCTCTTATAAAAGGCCCCCACCTCTACCTCATTTAACACACTCCTAAAGCCTTTTGCTCGGCCAAACCCTGCCCATTTACTCTCTCAACATCCCTCTCCTCATCCTAGAGGATTCCCTTTGGGCAGAATCCTTTCAAAATAAGCCTTTAGGCTCAAATCAAAAGGAGTTACACTTTTAAAGGTAATTCATTCTCTCATGTTCATTTGTTTTATTTTGCTTCTCCAACCCCATAAACTCTTTTTATTTACTTCTTTTGTAACAACACCAGTATCTTCAATATACTAGGATGTTGTTATAAGATTTATTCGAGCTACACTCTCACACAACTATATCAAATGGTTAAAGAACATACGGTTTCCGTGGATGGTGAAATTCTGCCTCCCGAAACGATGATTGTTCAATACTCATTTAACACCTTCAAAGGTGGCCATTATGATGTCACTATTTTTATATATGATATATAATATGTTTATGTTTTATTTATGCTTCTGTATTTTTCATTTTTGTCTTACCTTTATGGCCTCCATTATGGGTATACGCGATATCTTCATTTAAGGAAGTGCGGACTACCGCCCCCTCAAAGTGATTTGATTCGTTAAATACCATATGTGGGATGTATAAAGGATGGAAATATGATATTACATATGATATTATACTGGAATAATAATATACCTTTATATCATTATTATTCCGTTCTATAAAATTTGAAATAGAAATGAAAGTAGCGTTCATGCGTACGTACGGCTTACCGTCTCCATGAACGGTGCATTTCATTTCTTACCTCTAAATGATTATGTAATGTTATAAATGCATGAATGTACTGGATATATATGACATATATGATATCTACATAATGAATACAATTCTGGATATAATAAACTTTTGGCCACACGAACAACATGTAATTGTAAGAAGACCACTTTCGACTTAAGAACCAAATATCGGCAAAACAAATATTATTAACTTAAATGATTACATAATGTTTATGACATGGTAATAAGTGGTATAAAAGTAACAATGAACTTTAAAAAGGGTTCTTAAGGAATTAGAAATTAACTCAAGTTTATTATTCAGGAGATTAAAGAACGATCGAGTCAAGTCGGACCCGAGGTAAGGGATCCTACAACTCTCTTTCTTTTTAAGTACACTCTTTTATGTCATTTATTTTAAGCTCATCTTTCTTATGATTGGGATTTTATTTTATATTAAATTTACTGTAATTTTTATGTTCATGTGATGAGAGACCCTATTCTCTCTCATCAATCCATTTTGGAAGTTTTGAGTGGCGCTGTTAGGCTGCCGAACTATCGTAAGAGATCTAACCTCTATCTTTCTTTTTAAGTACTCTCCTTTATGTCACTTCTTTTAAACTCCTACTTGCAATGTTGGGGGATTTCATTTTATTCCACTTGCTTTAAATTCTATTGTAATATGATGGGATACTCTATTTGATCTCATCAATCCATATTCGGAAGTTTTATGTGGTGCCGTTAGGCTGCCGAGTTTTCGTAAGGGATTTTTCATCTCACTTTTATTCCCGTGAGATTTATGCTACATTTGCCACAAATTCCATTGAGTGGTGTATGTACTGCCCATTATTCTACTCTTTTTGTAATATACTTTCTTTTATGAGTATTTACATCAATGACCTATTGTCTTTCTTTCATGGGGTGTATGTTTTGAAAGATACCCAAGTCGGTAAGGGAACCTTTCACCCTCCTCTTTTTTTAAAAGACTTCTTTTATTGGGTCTTTTAATTTACATATTTTTATGTTGGGATATGTTCTCATACATCCTTATTGATGTAAATTTTATGTCCAAGTGATGAGATACACTTTTTATCTCTCATCAACTCATTTTGATGTGATGCCGTTAGGCTGTCAAGGGAACTTTTTAACCCAATTTCGATTTCTTTGGGTTCAACTTGTAGTCATTGAATATGTCATCCATTGAATATGTGTGAATGACCTTTTATTTTTTTACACTTAATATCCACTTATATTGGGTGTATATATATATTTTTTCACATATATTTTTGAGATTTATTTGTCCTTATTTTAAGGATACCTTCTTTATAAGGGATTTCATCACATTTGACATTTCTGTTGAGGGTTCATTGTTGTTATGCACCAATTCACTCTTATATGGTTTATATACTGTCCTTTGGAGTATTATATCATGAATCCTTTTATTCTCATGATATTATAAAGTTCTGACTAAATGTTATTCCTCGATTATTGTATTCAAGTGTCTCTAATTTTGGTAAACCCCAACCAAAATATCGTTTTAAATGTTTTAATTATTTGTTCTTATTAATATCCATGTTTTCAAAATGGTTTTAAGGATTTATTTATATGGATATTAATGGTTTAAAATGTTAAAATCTTCAAGGTGGTATGGGACTTCGTCTCAATCTCCTTTCGTTGAGGTATATTTTATTTTATACACAACTTTCTTTTATACGGTGTATAAACCCCTTTGACTTTTACATTTATTCAAAAGGAATCATTTTTATACGAAGCGTTTACTAAACGACAAAAGGGAATGTTTTTGTCGTACGTATGCGGCGACAACGACTTCTCCGCCGTCGTGACCGTTATTTGAGTTTCGGCTTCCTCTACAAGCCATACCTTCTTTTTAAAAGAAAAATAAATACCATGTTTTACTTTTCTTTTATTTTAGTATTGAAAATGGTTTTCATAATGTTTTTATATCAATGTGTTGTATTGATATCTCGTGATTGAAATGTGGAAATTTTATGTTTCCTTTATACATGTTTTATGTGATATGATTATGTTATGGTTCTTGGGCATTATTATGAAGACGGGTGGTTCCGTGATAAACTAAGGGCGGGTGAGCCCATTATAGCTCTCCAATGCATTGGGTAACGCGAAGGAGTGAAACGTTAAGGTTTCTCCAAAGAGATTTAGGGAATATACTGTGATGGGTATTCCAAACGTAACCAAGAGGGTTACTCCCTACGTAAGAATGTTATGAATGCCTCAAGTTACCTTTATGTCTTATGTCTTCTATGATTTATTCATGATTTGATATGCCTATGTTTTATGGGTAAAGTATGATTTCATTCTTATGTATATATGAACTCATGTTTCCTTTCCATATTTTTATAACCCTTACTTAGCCTTTTATGCTCATCCCAAGTTTTTGAAATGTTTTTCACAGGTCAAGGGAAAGGTACATGATGTGATGATAGTGTCAAGGATGTGTCAAGAAAGAATCCGTGTTATATTTTAAATATGTTCCCGTTGATGGGAAGAAAGAATACTGTCTTTTATGTAACCACTTTGTTTAAATGTGGAATGTAATGCAAGTTTCATGATCTAATTCTCTAAAACTCTAAACATGAAAAGATCCTCAATGTGTAATATTGTAATAACTCAAGATTAAGTAAGGTTTAAGGCTGGGGCCTTATATTATGGAACATGTATGTATGATTTCATTATGTGATGGGTGGGACTTATATCTCCCTCCAATGCATTAGGTAAAGATTTATATCTCATGATATAGATTGGGATTGAACGAGGGTTTACTCGGTTCAGTAATACAGGGATGGAACAAGGGTTTACAAGGTTGATTAATACAGGGCTAAAATGAGGGTTTACATGGTTTAGTAATACAAGGATGGAATGAGGGTGTACTCATTTCAGTAATACAGGGCCAGAATAAGGGTTTACTTGGTTCAATAATGTATAGTTGGAATGAGGGCTCACTCAGTTCAGTAATACATTGCTGGAAAGGGGGTTCAGCTATTTTAGTAAAGAATATTTTCCACTGATATGGTCTTAGAGGTGATTCCTTGTCTACTATGGAAATCATAATATATGCTTATGGGTTTCCACAACTCCATGTCTTACTCATATGTTATGATTTATTTCCTTTACATTTTATTCATGTTTTATGAACTACCATGTTGTATGCCATGATTCATGAATATCATCACTCATATTCATGGTATGATCTTCTATTTTCACGATCATGTTCTCATAAACTTATGCTCATATTTATGCTTACATGACTCCCTTTTTTACCCTTACAGAGCATTTTAGATCACCCTTTTTATGTTTCCTTCCACAGGTTATGAAGATATGAATTACATTTTATGTTTCTAAGAAGGGTGTTAGTCGCGAAGAGCCTACTAGGAGATAATATAGCTCACTTATGTACCAGGGTTTATGTTTTCATGTTTCAAATGGCATTATACCAACTATAGTCCTTGGGCTCCTTTTTGTATAATGTTTTTGTATTCCGAAAAATATATGTAATATGTGTGGTAGTAAAGTGAGGGTAGCTACAATTGGTATTGGAGAAAAGGTATAGTTAACCTATGGAAACTAGGATGAGAAAACTATAGTGAGATCCCTCTGTATATTTCTAAGTATCTGTCTAGGGATGTCTCTAAGGATAAGTGTAAGGATGTGTTAACATATAGTAAAAGATCCTGGAATTTTGGTAAAGGGAAGAGTGTGTGGTTCCCATGAAATGCATCCCAGTCTGGATTCTAAAAATTGATGTGACTTTAGCACAGATATACCAGGGGTAACAACTATGAAAAGATGTTTTGTGCTTGACTCAAGGTAATCTAGTACAAGACAACGAGCATTGATTTACTCTTAGTTTGACACTCCCAAAGGATATGATTTTTGGAATTCATAAACTCTTCACGAACCATCATTAAGAATTTAGATATAATTTAGCTATGAATAACCTACGAAAAACCCCAAGGTGTCATATATTATGGAAGGTGTAATGATTTAGACATCCTATAAGTCATTATTTTTATGACTATGTGGTATTTAGCTATGATAACTCATTCTGACACTATGCTTCTGGTTTTAGTCAATGGCGGGAACCAGAAGGAACTGGATTAATATTGAATGTGATGGAATATTTTATAATAATCATTCAAGTGGGATGATCACTAGAGTGAAATATTTTTTTATCATTACAAATTAGTTTTCACAGAACATGATTAACAATTTTTACCTCAACCTAATCTCAGACTCACTAAGGAAGATAAAGAAGGAGTTCTCTGAGATTTTTGGTAATCGATACCATGGAGAAAATAATATTTTGTTTCTTTTGTATCATGAATGGGGATATAATCACATAAGTGAATGTCTTAGAGGAACAAGAAGATTTTTTTACTATGTAAAATAAGGCCACAAATAAAGTGACTGTAAAGGAAAATATAAGAGTTATGTAAATGAAATGGATGGGAATTTTGGACTCCCTAAGTCCTCATTGAAGGTTAAGTGTTTTATGTGTGGATAAAATAGTCATTATGAAACTCATTTTACCAAGAGGAATGTTCCAAAAAAAAATAATCAACTAGGTTGTGTGAGTAATGGTTACATTTCTGATGATAAAGAGACTATAGATGAAATTTTAAAAAATATATATTGTGTAATAAGACGAGGTAGAATTTTTAATGCCTTATGGATGAAGTAACTGAAGTATTTATGTATTTGGAATCAAATTTTTAGGATGATGAAATATAAAAGGATTTTTCTAATTATGTTTTTCACTTAATATTTTTAATTTTATGTACAATGATCCATATGGACTGGTGAAGTGATTTAATGAAAAGATTATATTTTGACTAAGGGAAGGAAACCCTTAATATGTTCTTTAATATAAGATAATTTTTTATGGATAAAGATACATGGGGTATGAATAAGTAAATTGGGTAGTATATATTATCTTGGAACTATGTAATGACTTTTTTATAGGTGGTTTATGCTACCACTAATGATGTTTACAACATTTTAGGATTTAAGGAGTAAATCCAATATAATTTGGAATGAGGAAGCATGAATGTTTCGAAAAAGGATTAATGGTATTTCAAGTTGTCACTATGTTTCAAGAGAATATATTATGAGGTTGTTCACATGCTTGAAATGTGATGAGTAAGTGATAGTTTGTGTTATACAGGGTAATCAAAGTTAATCTAATTTCTTGATTCTCTTTCTAATGTTTTGTATTTTCACCTTTGAGAAAGTTTATAAGTTTACCTATTTATGAAAAGATTATGTTAGGATCCAGAGGAAGTATTTGGGCACTGACTTTGTGGGGAAAAACTTGGTTAAAAGGCTAATTAATGATAAAAATTATTTCCAGAATTGACATCTTATATATTATATTAGTTTAGTTTAAAAAAACAACATCATGTATGTTGGGTGACAACCAATCAACTCCAGCAAGGCCATGAGTCTTGAACCCTTGAGTTAAGTATTATAAGGAAACCACTAGCCTACGTGATTTCCTTGTTAATGTGTATTTATTTTTAATGAATAGATAATTATGATTAACTATTAGTGTTAATTTTTATTTTTATAGATTAATTAATGTTGGTTTTTGGACACAGATAGTTAGATTTTTTATTCTTTATGGGACTTAAGATCTGTTAATATCATATTTTAGTGTTTTAATAATCAAAGTTAATTTCTGGACATTCATTCCATGAGGTAATGGTTTTATTAGAAATTTTTTAATGCACTTACCAAAATTAAAATTTGTTTATAAAAATTTATCATGAATTACTCAATTCTCTGAAAGTGATCAAACTTCTTTTGTCCTAATACATTAATTTTCATTGAGCCTATGGCCTTTTAAATCATCACATATATATGATTTTAATTCCATCAATTTTCCTCAGAACATTCACATTTTATTGATTTATCACCTCAATCACTCCCTATAAATATTTAGTATTTTACTCCATGTCCAATATTCACTCCCAACCTATGTTCTCCTATGTGGAAACCTAGTTATATGTTACTTTGGGTAACAGTTATGGTTCCAAATTCATTTTTTTAGTGAAGTTTTAGTATCCATTTTTATGATGTGGGTTTATACAAATGAAACATTAAATTATTAAACCTTTGATAACCCAAGATAATTTAGAGTGAGAAATTAATTTTACATGGGTTAGAATGTAACACCCCAATATTTTGAGAATTATTTTTTTCGAATCAATATATCTTTTCAATATTATCTTTTCATTTCACATAACATTGGAAATAGTTTTATATATATATATATATTAAAACACTAATTTTGTAACACCCCAGGTAAATAAAGAATATGAAATTTTAATATTTATCCATATTTGTGAATAAAATATTGATATGACTTTAAAGGGGACGCTATGCTCGATGGCGTACCCAACACGCAACAACGAGTTTCTTCAGAATCTTACGTTGCACTCTAATAATAAATTTTAAATGTTAGTTAACATGTAGTCGTTGTAATGGCGGGAATGGATAGAAATAACTAAAATATGATTATATTTTTTTTTAAATGTTTATAAATTTATCCAATAAAGGATAAAGGCTTAAAATACGGAAAGAATTCAATTTTAGGCGTATATGCCCTAGTTTTTACTAAAGGTTCACTTGTCACCTTTTGATGGAGAACCATCATTAAATATAGTTTTGATCACTCTTATACATTCTTTTGGACCAAATAAAACTCTTATTAAGAATCGGGACATCAAATTTTACTTTGTGTAATTTTTTTGGTATTTTTCCGGTAAAGTTCATTTTTTAATGAATAGTGTAAAATGTTGTGTTCTAATTCAAAACCTCTTTTTAAACTAATTTATTTATATGATTAGATAATATTTTGAATTGGTTTTAAAGTGAAATTAGAAAATATTTTTACCATTAAATCCAATAGTGGTCGTTGGAATTGATTTCACTTTGATATCGGACTTAAACTAGTGCCAATCTTTTGATACTTATGGTTTCATAAAAACACGCTATTTGTCATGACAGCGGGAATTAATTGTTAAATTAATTAATGCAACTTATATGTTTTGAATTTTGTAAAACGGACTTCATTTTTGAATTCATAATATCAAATATAGCTTAGGGTGAATTTTTGGGATTTTTCGGAAAAACTTCAATTTTTGATGAATAGTGAAACCACTAAGTGGTACTTATAAAAACTGATTTTTCCATTTAAATGAAATTTTGCCATCATTGTGTTTTGATTTTAAAAAATAATACATACATGGTTGTCATTAAGAAGTAAAATGTGGTTCAATGAGATTAAAATAATTTTTTGTTGAATAGTAACTTATTAAGTTTTTAATCGCGATTAGAGGTAATTAGTGTAGTTTAAGGTAAAAATGATATTATAAGAATGTGAAAACACCGTGACACTTGTCCTACAACTATTGGTTGTATCATTGCCGACCAAGAAAAGCCATGGGTCAACTTGGGGACCCCATGGATCCACTTTGGTTGGGAAATGACATAAATAACATTTTATTTAATGTAAAAGTAAAATTGACACAAACATGATATGTTTTACTAAAACAATTGTTAAGTGGGGTTATACAAGTCATATTTTTTATTATAAATATTCATTGGAAAGATAAAAAGATTTCCTACATCATAGTATTTGTTTTATAATTTTTAGACATTAAATAAATTAAATTATTTATGACATAATAATGATGCAGCGATGACATCATTATTTGACGGTTTAAATAAAATGGAAAGATAATGTAAAATCTATGAACTACACATGTCCAAAACATATTGGATGAGTGTATTTCGAAGACTTATCACCTTATCCACGAATTATATCAATGTGGTTCCTTTTTAAACCGAAACACATTTTCAAATAAAGTAATATTTTTTTACTTTCCAAAAGTACCCCTCCTCTCCTCTTATAAAAGGCCCCCACCTCTACCTCATTTCACACACTCCTCAAGCCTTTGGCTCGGCCAAACCCTGCCCATTTAATCTCTCCACATCCCTATCCTCATCCTAGAGGATTCCCTTTGGGCAGAATACTTTCAATGGAAGCCTTTAGGCTCAAATCAAAAGGAGTTACACTTTTAAAGCTAAATCATTCTCTCATGTTCATTTGTTTTATTTTGCTTCTCCAACCCCCTAAACTCTTTTTATTTACTTCTTTTGTAACAACACCAGTATCTTAAATATACTAGGATGTTGTTATAAGATTTATTCGAGCTACACGCTCACACAACTCCATAAAATGGTTAAAGAACATACGATTTCCGTGGATGGTGAAATTCCGCCTCCCGAAACGATGATTGTTCAATACTCATTTAAAACCTTCAAAGGTGGCCATTATGATGTCACTATTTTTATATATGATATATAATATGTTTATGTTTTATTTATGCTTCTGTATTTTTCATTTTTTTCTTACCTTTATGGCTTCCATTATGGGTATACGCGATATCTTCATTTAAGGAAGTGCGGACTACCGCCCCCTCAAAGTGATTTGATTCGTTAAATACCATATGTGGGATGTATAAAGGATGGAAATATGATATTATATATGATATTATACTGGAATTATAATATACCTTTATATCATTATTATTCCATTCTATAAAATACGAAATAGAAATGAAAGTAGCGTTCATGCGTACGTACGGCTTACCGTCTCCATGAACGGTGCATTTCATTTCTTACCTCTAAATGATTATGTAATGTTATAAATGCATTCATGTACTGGATATATATTACATATATGATATCTACATAATGAATACAATTATGGATATAATAAACATTTGTCCACACGAACAACATGTAATTGTAAGAAGTCCACTTTCGACTTAAGAAACAAATATCGGCAAAACAAATATTATTAACTTAAATGATTACATAATGTTTATGACATGGTAATAAGTGGTATAAAAGTAATAATTAACTTGAAAAAGGTTCTTAAGTAATTAGAAATTAACTCAAGTTTATTATTCAGGAGATTAAAGAACGATCGAGTCAAGTCGGACCCGAGGTAAGGGATCCTACAACTCTCTTTCTTTTTAAGTACACTCTTTTATGTCATTCCTTTTAAGATCATATTTCTTATGATTGGGATGTTCTTTTATATTAATCCTACTGTACTTATTATGTTCATATGATTAGAGACCCTATTTCCTCTCATCAATCCATTTTGGAAGTTTTGAGTGGCGTCGTTAGGCTGCCGAATTTTCATAAGGGATTTTTCATCTCACTTTTATTCCTGTGAGATTTATGCTGCATTCGCCACAAATTCCATTGAGTGGTGTATGTACTGCCCATTATTCTACTCTTTGTGTAATATACTTTCGTTTATGAGTATTTACATCAATGAACTATTGTATTTCTTTCATGGGGTGTATGTTTTGAAAGATACCCAAGTCGGTAAGGGAACCTTTCACCCTCCTCTTTTTTAAAAGACTTCTTTTATTGGGTATTTTAATTTACATATTTTTATGTTGGGATATGTTCTCATACATCCTTATTGATGTAAATTTTATTTCCAAGTGATGAGATACACTTTTTATCTCTCATCAACTCATTTTTATGTGATGCCGTTAGGCTGTCAAGGGAACTTTTTAACCCAATTTCGATTTCTTTGGGTTCAACTTGTAGTCATTGAATATGTCATCCATTGAATATGTGTGAATGACCTTTTATTGTTTTACACTTAATATCCACTTATATTGGGTGTATATATATTTTTCACACATATTTTTTGAGATTTATTTGTCCTTAATTTAAGGATACCTTCTTTATAAGGGATTTCATCACATTTGACATTTCTATTGAGGGTTCATTGTTGTTATGCACCAATTCGCTCTTATATGGTGTATATACTGTCCTTTGGAGTATTATATCATGAATACTTTTATTCTCATGATATTATAAAGTTCTGACTAAATTTTATTCCTCAATTATTGTATTCAAGTGTCTCTAATTTTGGTAAAACCCCTTTAACCAAAATATCGTTTTAAATGTTTTAATTATTTGTTCTTATTAATATCCATGTTTTCAAAATGGTTTTAAGGATTTATTTATATGGATATTAATGGTTTAAAATGTTAAAAGCTTCAAGGTGGTATGGGACACTTTGATTCAAAAATCTCTTTATTAAATGTTTTAAATGATTTTGAAATGGTTTCTTTTTGAATGGATTCATTATTTCAATATCCTAAAATGTTATATTTTGATTGAAATGTGGAAATGTTATGTTTCCTTTATTCATGTTTATGAGATACGATTATGTTATGGTTCTTGGGCATTGTTATGAAGAACGGGTGGTTCCGTGATAAACTAAGGGCGGGTGAGCCCGATATAGCTCTCCAATGCATTGGGTAATGCGAAGGAGTGAAACGTTAAGGTTTCTCCGAATAGATTTAGGGAATATACTGTGATGGGTATTCCAAACGTAACCAAGAGGGTTACTCCCTACGTAAGAATGTTATGAATGCCTCAAGTTACCTTTATGTCTTATGTTTTCTATGATTTATTCATGGTTTGATGAGGTATGTTAAAGTGCCTATGTTTTATGGGTAAAGTATGATTTCATTCTCATGTATATATCAACTCATGTTTCCTTTCCATATTTTTTGTAACCCTTACTGAGCTTTTTGTGCTCATCCCAAGTTTTTGAAATGTTTTTCACAGGTCAAGGGAAAGGTACATGATGTGATGATAGTGTCAAGGATGTGTCAAGAAATAATCCGTGTTATATTTTAAATATGTTTCTGATAATGGGAAGAATGAATACTATCTTTTATGTAACCACTTTGTTTAAATGTGGAATGTAATGCAAGTTTCGTGATCTAATTCTCTAAAACTCTAAACCTGAAAAGATCCTCAATGTGTAATCTTGTAATAACTCAAGATTAAGTAAGGTTTAAGGCTGGGGCCCTATAAATTTAAACATTCCTTTCACACACAATACAAAGTTTTCATATGCTACACTCAATAAAAACTTGTCTTGCACTACAAGCAACACAAACTTCGCATACGATGCATGCAACACTGAGTTGGCATATGACACACGCAAAACTAAGTTTCTACAAAACATATCTTTTATTATTTTAAATATTTAAATAATATAATGATAAAATTACCATTAAGAATAGTAATATGTATAGTAATAAATAATTTTCAAATAATTTTATAATTGTTTTATATAAAAAAACATATTGATAATAAAAGATGTGATTATTAGTAGTCCTTTTATGTTTACAAATATTGTTTTCTCAAATAAACTACTTTTAGTTACCTTATAATGAAGGTAATTTTAGACACATTTAAAACATAATTTGATAAAATAAACTTCATTATTTAGTTCAGAATGTTGAAATTATCCTAGGGTTAATTGTTTGGTGTTTTTTGAGAAACATAAAATTTTGATGAATAGTGATAAAATACTACTTTGTAGTTAAAAACTGCCTTTTGTATAATTTGTTATTAATTATAATTTATATTATAAATATTTTTAATGTAAAATTATATGAATATAACATCTACTAATACAGTTAAATTCATTAGGATCAACTTCACTTTGAAACTGAATAAATAATCTAAAAAACTTTTAAACTTTTTCCTATTTTAAAACCCAATTATTTCGTCTTGTCTGTAGGATTAGCACTTATCTTAATTTTTTTTATTATATGATTGGAATTTATAAAATAATAAATAAGCCATTTTATTTAGTTTAATAATTATATTCTAATAATACCATGTTAATTTTTGAACAAAACTATTAGTAAAAGTGATTAAAATTAATCACTATGGTTAAGGCCAAATAAAGCTTAATTATTGACTAAACCATAAAATTAAGTTCCCAAATGACCCATAAAATTATATATCACAAAATTTATGTCCATATTTCCTCAATAAAACTTCAATTATTGAGTTTTTTTTGGTTTTAAGACATTTTTTAGGTAATAACATATGCACACATAATTTGTTTCTAAAAATTCCATGTGAGTCCTTTTCCTTCCGTATAAACGTCCACCACCTCTACACATTCCTCATAACTCTCAATCCTACTACTATAGTCCATTACCTACCAAACTTTCTTCCCAAAAATCATCCCTTTGACCTTGAAGCCTCAATTTGGGCATAAACCCTCTCAAGGGTGCCTTTCGGCACAAACCAAAAAGAGTTACCCCGTTAAGAGGTAGCATCCTCTCTTAAACTCTTTTCCTTTATTTTCATTATTGACCTTTTCCACTTTATTTATTCCCATATTGTGTGAAAAAAACCTTATCAACCATATACTAGTATGTTTTTATTTAAGGGTTTTGAACTACACTTACACACATGTGCATCTAATGGATGTTGAACTTACTGTTTCTTTGTACGGAGAACTACTATATCATAAAATGATGATTGCTCATTTCTCCCTTACCACCAATCATGGTATCCATTATGATGGACACTATATTTATATATGTAACATATTATATTTATTATGTATTTTATAATATTTATTTATTTTACAAAACACATATTTTTACCATCCATTTGTTGTAAATATGATAATCTCATTTGAGGAAGCGTGGACTACCGCACACTCGAAGAGATGTGATTCATTCATACACCACATGAATATCTCAAGGATGGGTTTAATGTAATTATATGATATATATGATATATTAATTATATTGTAATAATGATATATATATTTACATAAATATATATTCAAATTTCATTTACATGCTTTCTTTAAATATGACAATAAAAATGGAAAACAGCATTCATGCGTACGTACAACTTACTATCTCCATGAACGGTGTATTCTGTTACATAAATAATTATGCTATATATTATTATAATATAATTATAATAGATGTAAATGATATTTATATCATTTTATACATTCTTTAATCATTATTTAACTATAAGGTTAAACAATATAACAAATTGAGACACATGTGAAGAACAAAGAGGATATTACCCGAAGTGAAACCATAACATAGTATCGTTAACAAGAGGGTAATATAAGTCATAATCAAATAATATAAGCTAATATATATAATAATATTCTTCTATAAAATTTTTATAATAAAATTATATTTATTATATAGGAATATTTTACCAGTACGGAGAGAGTCAAGACACAAGGTAAATGGATTTTCATCTCACTATTAATTTCTATTAGATACAGGCTATGTTCAGCACTCTTTCCTTTTGTGTGTTGAATGTACTAACCATTATTTTATTTTATTTATATTTTAATTAAATTTATTGGTATTCAAAAATAAATTCTATGATTCTTCTTCCATGTTTTTTAACTTTCAAAGGTTACTGAATCAGTAAAACAGTTTGTCTCAATTTTCCTTCTTTGAGACTCATGTTTTGTTATGAACCAAAACTCTTTTTTAGGTTGAATATAATTAAATTTTAAATTTGATATAATTAATTTAAATATTTTAATTATATTATATTCTTCATTTAATTTATATTCCTTACACAGATATCATGATCCCAATTTACCAAGTTGTAAGAGTTTATTAAGACAATCCCATTACTTTTCGAGATTGTTTATGTTTGTGATTACTTTAATGAAATATTGTGATCCATAACTCAATAATATTAATTAGTTTCTTTATACTATATTATTTAATTATAAACACACATATTGGTACCATTTTATACTCATTGGTACATAAGATAGGTAAGAAAGTGTTTTTAGGAAAGCCCAACATTACCCTCTCTTCGGTCAAAATTCTATGTTTTCTAGAAATATTTTCCAAGAATATTATACCACCCCCTATTATATCTAAAATTAATTTTTACCAAATATTTAATTTACCAATCACTTCAAGGTAATCTTCTTTTCATTTCTCGAAAAAAGGAAATTTTCTATCCTTTTTTACCGTAAAAAGGGAATGTTCCTTTGACCTCATATGACATGTATAGATTTACCAACTGTCATTTCATCAAATCTCACTTTGTATTATTAAAATGGTTAATCCTTATGAAAATGTTTTTAAAAATAAATTTTCATGTAAAATTGTTTTAAAAATGGTTTCAAACTACATTTATATGTTTTCATGGAAAAACATTTCAAAATTTTTTCAAGTCTTATTTACCAATTTTGAAAGTGCTTTCAAAGAAATGGTTTATAGAAAATTTCCAATCTTATTTATAAGTTTTTAAGAAAAATTATTTTTAAAATTTTTTTACGATTTATTTTTGAGATTTAAAATTATTTTCAATGAAATGGTTTTTAAAACATTTTCAGTCATTCTATATAGGTTTTCAAAGTGTTTTCAAAGGAAAAGGTTTTCATAATGTTTTGAATATTATTTTATATGTTTTCAAGGAAAAAAGTTTTCAAAATGATTTCAAGCCTTCATTATATGTTTTAAAAGAAATTTTCTATTAAAATTATTTTCAAATGGTTTAATGAATTAAAAATTATTTTTCAATCAAGAAAGGATATTTTCCTCAAGAAATGTTTATAAAAATATTTCAAAAATTATTTTCCATCTAAGATGACATATATTTATGCTCCTCATGTCATTCTAGGAAATTATCTAAAGGTTGAATTCATACCCTTTTTATGAATGGGTTATGATTAATTTCATGGTCTTTATGAAACCCATTTCTTGTTCATGGGTTATAATTTTATGGAGCCTATTTCTCTTTCATTGGTTATGATTTTAATAAAATGATTATTGAAGTTGTCTCTTTCTATAGGTTATGATATGTTTACACATTTATGGTACCCATTTCATTTCAATTGTTAGTAAATGTTTATTTATGATCTTGTGGAACATGTATGTCTGATTTCATTATGTGAAAGGTGGGACCTATATCTCCCTCTAATTTATTGGGTACATATTTGTATCTAATGAGATAGACAGGGCCGGAATGAGGGTTTAATCAGTTTAGTAATATAGGGATGGAATGAGGGTTTTCTTAGTTCAGTAATAAAGGGATGGAATGAGGGTTTACTTTTTTCGATAATACAGGGTTGGAACAAGGGTTTACATGGTTTAGTAATACAGTATTGGAATAAGGTTTTACTACGTTCAGTAATATAGGTATGGAATAATGGTTTACTTAGTTCAGTAATACATGGCTAGAATGAGGGTTCCCTCAGTTCAGTATTATAGGCCTGGAACGGTGGTTCACCTAGTTTAGTAATTGACCTTTTCCACTAATATGGGTGTGGTGGTGATGCCTTGTCTACTATGGAAATCATATTATATGCTTATGGGTTTCCAAAAATCAATGTCTTACTCCTATGTTATGATTTCATGGCTTATGTCCTTTACTTACTTTCTATTCATGCCTTATAAACTACTAAGATTTATTCCATGATTCATGTATATGTTATTTGATATATAGGGTATGAACTTCTATTTTCATGATCATATACTCATACCCATACACTCTTTATTATGCTTAGATGTCTCCCTTGTTTACCCATATTATGAATTTGAGATCACCCCTTTATGTTTCTTTTCCAAGGTTATGAATAGTTTTATTATTTTTGATGTGTCTAAGAAGTGTTCTAATCATGAAGAACCTAGTTTTCTATAATGTATCTAACTTATATACCTGTGTTTATGTTTCTATATTTCCAAAGTCACTCTAAAAACTACGGTCCTTGGTCGTATTATTGGAAAATGTTTATGCATTTCTCAAAAGTTATGTAATGTCTATGTTTGTAAAGTGTGGGTAACTACATTGAATATGTAGGATGGTCACCTGGTCCATAGACTTATCCAAAGGTGGCTTATCTAGTGATATACTATTACGGAAAACCAATCCATCAGGATCCAAAAATATTCAACCCTTCACCTTCTCAAGGAGGGAAGAGGTAACTATCAAAGATAAGAGGTAATACTAATATTTAATATCCTCAAGCTCTAGATGATTCTTATAGAAGAGGTCCATTAACTTCAATTCATCACTGGCTTCCCATACATCCTATATCTATATTTTCTAACTCCGCGTGTCTGCAACCACATTTCATTTCCCATGAATGTATGCAAGCTCAAAATAAAAGGATTGTAGATACTCAAACCATCTTCATTTCCTGAGTTTCAAGTCACATGGTGAAAAGATATATTTGGTGCTCTTTTGGTCCTTGTTCACCGCAAAGTTCTCACCCCAAATATAATGTATCCAACAAAGTACGCTAGGGACAAGTGCTGCTGGATCAAGGTCGTACATCGAGTAGTTTCTCTCATGAGTCCTTGACTACTAAGGGTCATATTTAATGAATCTATCCTCTTTCATATACTCTAATACTAGTCTTAGGCACTATGTATCAAAAAATATAGTAAAACCTATGTCTGGCTTTGGAAGAGTCAAAATAGGTGTGGATACAAGCCCCCCTTTCAGCTCCTTAAAGGATTTATCATGTTTTTATAACCAAATGAACATAACTCACTTTTTTAGGGATAGTAAGAGGAGAATCAAGGTATGATAAGTCATATATGAAATATATATAATATCCAGCCAGACCCAATAAACTTTGTATATCAAACATGTTCTTGGGCTACACCCAGGAAACTATAGCACTGACCTTTTCAGGGGAAACAAATACACTAGATTCTGAGATAACATGACCCAATAAGTGAACTCTGTTGATCTATAAGTGTCACTCAGCAAGCATCACATACAGAAGATTCTCTCACAGTGTGCTCAAAATGATCTCTAGAGTATTGTAAAGGTCTCTAAGAGTGTGATTATACAACAAGATGTTGTCCCCAAAGACTTTGAAAATAAATACAAATAGGGTAGGAAAACTCTATTAATCAAATCCATAAAAATAAAAGGATCATTTGTAACACGGAACAACATAACTAGGTACACATTTAGTCCATACCTTCTACGAAAAGTTTTATGAGGTATGTTTGATGGCATGACTCACACCTGATGATATCTTAATCTCATGTCGATCTTATAGTAGAAATTATTTATTCAGAACTGATTGAGGAGATCATCTATGTGTGGGAGTGGATACCAGTTCTTGATTTTAAGGATGTTCAACCATATGTAATCCACACATAGATGTAATGTTTCATCTTCCTTCTTAGAGAAAATCATGGGTGAAATCCAAGAGGATGTATTGGTCCATAAAAATCCTCTGACCTCTAGATCCTCTAACTACCACATGAGATCTGGGATTTCATTAGATGTCATCCTATATAGAGGAATAGACACTATATTTTCTCATTAAATAAGAATTATCATAAAATATACCTCTCCCTCAAGAGGTAATCCAGAAATGTCTTCAGGAAAGACATTCCTAAAATTATCCACTACTAGAGGGAAATCAACTTGATGTAAACCCTAATCCTCTATGAAGATATTGGTGATCTGGGTGATCACTCCCCCTAGACCAAGATGCTATGGTCCTAATCTACCATCCTAGACATCCCACTCACCCTTATGGGGATACCCGCTTCCCTCTAGTGATGTTAACAATACCCTTTGATGATAGCAGTCTATAAAATTTTGATACTAAACTGACCAATCCATCACAAGAATTACATCGAAGCATGTCCTCTTAAGAATGAAGTTTTTTCATAAGAAAGGGTGACTACCTAACTCAAGGGGATATTACCTACATTGGTTTATTCCCTTATACCACACTCTTAATAGTGTATCTAGGGTCTTTACACCATAGTAATATTGTATCTCCAGTCTGATACATTCCATGATAGATAAAGAGATAATAGATTTTGATGAAATTGTATCAAATAATGAAGATAATATAGTATATTCTACTATAATTGTATGTCATAATATAGAGGTTCCCATATTCTTGATCCTTGGGTATTAGCTGCAAAGCATGCATTTGGCCTGATCTATGGCCTTGCGCAACATCTGGAGTACCAAGATTAAAACTACTAAACTGGAACTTTTGGTGATAAAGGGTCCAGCTACCATGAACATAACCTCCTCCTCAGCTAGACCTATTAGTGTTATTCCTTCTCCTCACCTGACACGGTGCAAAATAACCCTCTCTTAAATTTGGAGTTGGAACAAATTCTTTTCCACTCAGAGCTGGTGTAATGGTCCTATAGAATCTTTGGAGATTCCCCATACAACTATAAGACTGACACACCATTAAGTCTCTATAACAATGAGGATTATATTTCCCCCATCGTCCACACTAATGACACACTGTAGAGATATCAAAACCGGTACTCTAGTTGTCACTTCCCTAATGAGAAACCTTGAGGGAATGCTTCTCGTCACCTGTCAAAAACTGGATTGTCACGACAATGATCCCCTAAGACCAGTGCTATTTTTCCCCCAAGTTTCACTCAATGATATGATTATGATTAACTATTGTCTAAAAATTAGGCAGGATAAGGGAATTTCCCTATATATGGACAGCATTAAAGAGCTCATCCTCTAAGCCTCTAGTACACGAAATCTGATCACTAGTTAGAAGAAGAGAAAAGCACTACAACTCCATAAAACATTATGAATATTACATAACTAACATTTAACCATACTCGAGATGCATATACTCTTTGGATCTATCATTTATCACCATATGAGTAAAGAATAGATCATTGAAAACAGCTTGGATTTCATCCCATATTATGCCTTGATGGTGATCAACCTTGGTAACTACATCCCACCAATGCTTGGCTAAATCCCGAATCATGTATGTGACAACCTTCACCATCCCTTATGGAGGAATATCCAGATACTCAAAGATAGAAAAAATGTACTCTAGCCAAGACTTACTATCATGTGGAACTCTATCCCCTTATAATGTAGTAGGATTCCGGTTCTAGAACTCACGAGTTAGATCATCCATCATTTGTGCAACTTGTGAAGCATCATGCATTGACTACATTAGAAGTAGGAAACTATCATGGATGTGGGTGCCTATTTTCAGGTTAGGTATAGTAGTTGGTGCCTTGAGTGGCACTCCTCAAGGTAAGACTAGTGGATATGGGCCCACTATATCTAGAGTATGATTGTTACGATCTTCCTGGTGTATGATATGAGGACATCGTGCTAGCATTGGTCTAAAAATGCCAAGAACATGTCATATAACATACATTAATCATATGGATATCAACACTTACGGAATCTAATGAATGAAAATCTCACTACCCAAGGTATAAAACCCAAACTACCCACTTATACAGCCAAGTACAGGTGAGTTCTCAAGTATATATTTTATTTCATTTAACTTTTAATTACCAGGTTCACTCCTTTACCTTTCATAAAAATGAAAAGGTGAGATAAGTATAAGCAACCATTTTATATTATAAGTCATGTTTCACATTATTATAGATATCTATTCCAATGGAATAAATACCCATACTCTTCATCAATGAAAACAACACCCATTTATTTATATAATAACGGCTCGACTCTGTAAATTACTCATCCCAACCCATGAGGGCCCATACATCTCTTGAATTTGTATAGTAAATCACTCAATTCCAACCAAGAGTAATGAAAGTATAATATAACTATCACACCATCACTCAAAAATCATAGGCATGTCAAGAAATGAAAGTAGTGAAATCAGCCTATATGTCTTGGTGATATGCATGGCATGAGAATTCTAGGTTCCTATATGACTCACATAAGAATTATGCTTTCCCTCGTCTCAATGGTCAAGGATAAAATAAAATCTTAATCAAAATAATAATCAAGAACTCCACACAACATATTCATCATCCAATTGTGAAATTATATCAATGGTAAAAGGAAAAACATAACAATAATTATATTTTGGGTAACATGGATTTTACCCTAAACCTAGGTTCGCAGAACCCAAGAATAGCTTATGACCAAGTACAATAGTGTTCCTAATCTCCAATATATTTTCCTTAAATATTAAATAATGAACGGAACCTCATTTGATACCACATTGTCACATGCCAAACTCAGATTCCATTTATGGGTACATAGAGCCCAGTGGGCCACATGACCTCAAGTGCAGCTCCCCAAATGGAAGAGGCTTCCAACTAACAGTGAGGGCCTAGGGTGTGACCATGATAAGACTATGACCTCATTACCAAATTGTACTGAAATAAAATAATATAAATAGAGATAAATAGAATAATTAAAAAAAGTAACCATAAGGAATGGTAGAAATAGAGATATAACAATAAATAAAATTACTATATTAACTGATGATGATATGTCATGTCACTAGAAAACTAGAAAACATGGGTTTAAGAGAGCATACATAACATGTCTCAAAAAATTATAAGTAAATCAAAAGACTACTCCAAGCATCCTTAGTGGCCATATTCTATCAAGATCCTTCAAAAATAGTAAGAAATCAAGTGTTCAAAGTTTTATGGTTCCCTTTTTCAATGCCTACACACATGTAATCTTCCTTGGGTACCAAATTACACTCAGTGTGGGTGTGATATAAATCTCAGTGAGCCTCCACCAATGGTTAATATAACACCTGACTTGTGTAATGGAATATAACAATCTTCTAGCATGAATATATAAAGTAAATTAGTACAATGTAACTAAATACCCAAGTACCTTTTCATCCATCCTCTAGTTTCTAAACCTATAAATGGTCCTTTATTTGATCTCTAACTATTTATAATTAATTCACATTATAACAATGGTAAAGGTTCCGAGATGTAATAAGGAGACCCATAATGATATTTAATAATGGAGTTCCAAGGTATTTACCATGGAAATTTATACCTAAAAGGTCTCAAAATAAGTAATAATTACAGCACGGATAAGTTTAAGAGTGTAATCCAAGGATCATAGTCCAATGTATTCCATGATGATATGCCTACCATGTCTAAGGATTTCATCCAAGGTAAAACGAGGATAAACAATGACTAGGCCTGATTGGATTTAACCATGGAACTTACATGTCAATGTTGGATCTGAAGAGTGTATCCAATGAATCATGTAGTATTATATGATGGATCCTACAATTTCATAAAAGGAATCCAAATTTAGATAAGGATTGGGTTGTAGGTGGGTCTCAACCTAATCAGGCAGTATCCTTGAATTCAGAATGGGGTCCTCAAATGCTTAAGGCATTCCCTTAGGAATCCAACATGATCTCAAGTCAGGCCATTCATACTTTCATAAAGAAGTCATATATAATTCATAAGGTCCAATGCATTATATTTCATTAGTGTGACAAGGATAATTAATCATGAATCCATTTATTCAAGTCATAATTAATCAATAAGTTAGTTTGGTTCAAGCCTTTTCTTTTATTAGTGTGATAGGGACAAGTAGCATGAAACCATTCATTTAGTCCATTTATGGAATTTTAAATAATAAATGATCACTCTAATAACTTCCATTAACATGTTAAGGGGTTCTACAGACATGTAACATATTATTAAATTATATTTAAAAAGCACAAGTCATACACTTAGAATACATGCTAATTTCCATTTAATATTAATTTATCAATAGAATCACTTACCTTAGGAGGGTCAAGTGGTGAGAAAACATGGTAATTTACATTATTTAATTAAAAATATAAACCAAGATATTTAATATTGAAAATATTACCCTTATGAAGATCATTCCAAGGCACACCCGAACGGTGCTCAAATGTGTCAAAACAATTAAACGGTAGTTCTGGATAACATCATATATGGGATGGAGGGAGTTGTAGTCATAACCACTAAAAAATTATCACATATATTGAAAGATAAAAAAAATATTTTAATAATTATAATCATGGAATATAAATTAAATAAATATACACAAGAAATCGGCAAGCCCCGCATTATAATTCCAAAATCAATGAACTTGAGGGATGTGTTATAGACCAAAAAAATTATGCTCATATGACTCTCATCCTCTTTTATTGGCCTCTAATTTATCTTGAATCATATTAGATCTTATAAATAGTGGAAAATGCTCACACCTTGATAACTAGGTCGAGAGAAAGGGAAATTAAGAATGGATCAAATGGACCTGAGTACTTACCATTGCACATCCAACATGATGAATGGAAGCTTGTTCAGATCCCATATGAAGTAGATCGATTGATCCCTACCATTGGCCTTAAAAAAACTCCAAAATTATAGTAAAATAGGATAATACTACTAGAAATAGCAATAGGGAGGAAGGAGGAGATCAATTAGATCATTAAGGGAAAAAGGTAAAAATACCCAAAATTTAGCCAGTGCACGGTTTGTCTGCATAGTTTGAAAAACCATAGACAAACCCTAAATAGACACATGGAGAAGAGGGGTACTAGAATAGTTAGGCCACACAGTTAGGAAAACCATGCACTAACCATGGTATATGGCTATGTCCAAATATACATACCATCCTCGTGTTTATATCTAACTATGCAGCCTGACCGCACGGTTTTCTCTAACCATGAAACATTCCCAATTTTCCCCAAAAGATGGGTTATGGGATCCCAAAAAGACCAATATATCCTCATAAAATTTTCTAAATCCTTAGGCGTCCATATTATGTCCAAAATAAAGAATTATACTGAAATTTAAAGGATCCATTCCATAGTAAAAAATCAGGTTCCTACGTGATATTTTAGTAAGAATAGTTCCCACAGACAAAAACATGGTGGAACTAATGACTAAAGAAATGTCTCAGTAGAATCATGAGTATCATGTGAGAGCTAGTAAACTAAAGGTTGATAACAGTTGGATCTAGTGAAAATTGGATTTGAGTTGAGTTGATTCCCTCAAACAAACTTCTCTATACATTATGATTAGCTGTATTAATTTATTTTAATATTAATTAAACATTTATCACATCATTATTATTCATATTTATAACATAGTATGTGATGGTATCTTAACAGTAGATGTCACACTGAAAGGCTATAGAAGTTCCCCACTATAATTAGAAACTAGAAGTTCCATGCCAATATTCTTAAATATTTGTTCTATATCCGGATGAAATAATTTTATGGTCAAAACTTTTATAGTCTATTAGGGGTGGAGACTCATAGGACATTGAGACACCTTCTCATGGTTTATTCCCTTGTTAATATCCAATGTAAGATATTATGAGAACTATACCCACAAGTCAGAAGTCTTCATTTATACATTTGATTGGTTGTTCCAATCTCTGGACTAATGTATTGATACTTATAAATCATTATTATTATTAATGAGTGTTTTAAGTCATTTATATTAATGTATTGATAAAAATGGGGTGATATATGTCCATGTTAAGGCTGGATACATTAGGTGATCAGGAGTAATACTTCATTAATCAATTATTCAAGAACAGATTATCCCCATTTTTTCTTAAAGGAAGATGGTATCTCAGACCCTTTGGTTGAAACTATATAGAAAAAGTAAATCCATCACCAATTTATATGTATTTAATTTCATAAAATTAATTACATATTTAAAATCAAGATATTCGAATTTCATAATTATGCCACATTTATTTTTTTTCAATATGAATTGTAAACATGGAAAAATTTACCACCTTAGTAAAGGTTATATCTAGTTAATCTTGGATTAAAATAAGTTATAAGGCCATAATTTTTCATCCAAATTCTTATTAGATAAAGATAATTTGAATCTTAAAACCTTAGGTTCAAAATTGAGTTTTATAATGAAAACCTTTCCATATAAATGACTTTTATATTATTTAAATCAAAGAATGTTACAAAATGTCAGTCTCTTTGTTATTAATATATTTTATGTGTCCACATATGAACATATTTATGTAATTAATGATTCTGAGTTTCTATTTTATATTAATAAAATTATTTTTATGATATAAATTTATTTTAAATTTATAGTAACTTTGTAATTAGCTTAATTTCTTATACAACACTGATGAAGTATTTCTCCAATTAATTTAACTATATAACAAATGATTTTAAAAATATTAAGAGTTGTATAATTTGAATGAGTTATTGTGACCCGTGGATTTTATAGATCTGTATGAAATATAATATATATTTGAAATCATTATATTTTAATTATACATTTTTAATGATGTATTTAATGTTAAATTGAACGATTGTTGTCAAAAATAAAAATAATAACATTTTATAAAAATTATATTTTATTAAATTATTTAAAAATCATAAAAATTCTAAAATGAGACATTTTGGTTGTTATATGGTAAAAAAATTATAAATTTACCATTTATGTCCAATTTTTTACCTTATATGTAAAAATTAAAACCCATTAATATTGAAAAAGATTTTACCATAACAAAAAATCTAAATTGGTTGACTGAGGGTTGACCAAAATGGTAAGGTTTAAAATTACCCAAAAATTTCTCTATATTATATTGGTTTATGGTATTACAACCCTATACTACCATAAACCGGAATTAATAGCTATTTAGATGCATTTATATTGATAATTAATTAATTATAAAGTAATCCTTTGAGAAATTTTGAATGTTCCTCTCACCACAATTATAAATTGGAACCTCCCACCTCAATTCATTACACCACATTGAGTCTTATATATCGGCCAAACTCAGACAAATTCTCTTCTAAACGTTCATATAAAAATTAAATATTTCATGGCCTTCTAAAAAGGACAATTATATGGATTTTAATAGGATATCTAAAGGTTTTCATTCCAATAAGATCTAACACCCATAACTGATCACTTTCTTTGATAGTCTTCTTTACCTTTTCCCAATATATTGTATTTATCATTGAATAATAAATTAACAATATAAAATATGATGAAATAATATAATGATTATGATATAACCATTATTAACCTTATTTTCCATAAAATGATAAGTGAAAGTATTGATTGTGTGTATGTATGGCTTACCGCCCAAATGTAGTGACATAATTAATTTTTCAAAAACATTTTTTTGGAATGGGTATTATGTTGGGTTTCATGTTAATATATTATAATTATGAAATAATAAATATTTTCTAATTATTATCTAACATATACCATCTAAACATCCAATTATTTGGGACATAATAACGCCATTCTTGTGTATTGTGGACTTCCACCTCCACAAAGCGATGTGATCCATTTTTCATTTATATTTCACTTGGATGGAAATAATGACAAATATCATGAGTATATATGATATATATGAAATAATAATGTTTCTAGAAAGGATAATTATTATTATTCGTCTGTTCATTCCATCCGTTGTAAAATGATAATAGTGTTCATACATATGTACGACCAACCGCCTCCATTAACAGTGAAATTCATTGTTTTATCTCTAACTTTTATATATGACTATAAATATGTATATAATTAATAGAAATTAAATTTATGTCATGATTTAAATTCTATAGGTGTTTAAACCAAGATAAATGTAAAAGTATCTTAACTACTGAACTAAAATAATCTTGGTAAACGAAACAAGTAACACCCAGAAATAAAGATATTAACAATGTAATGATCCCAACTATTATGAATAAAATTACATTCCTTTTAATTAAATGTCTTATGGATATAGAAAAGACATGAAGTAATTTTTTTATTATATCCAATTGTATTTTAATGTCCTTTTAGTATCCTTACAGTTGATAACATCATCGTTTAATAGTGGTCACATGACTAGTATAAATATAAGGTTTTAATAGATCCTTTCGACAGAGACAAAGTGGTGGTGTCAACCAGTAGGATCGTACCATATGAATCCCATTTATCATAACTTACAGGGGAGATAACGTTTATGGGATTTTCCCTAGACTATGCTCAATCTAAGATCCAATAACTTTAGCATGAGTGAAACTGTTTAAGGGGGATGTTCAAGCTCATTGAGATCGCTTCCCAAACCATATTTACCGAACGAACCCATGAAAGCCTCATTATCCCACACCTTATTCTTAAGAAATATGATGGTGTAATAAAGGTATATGTAACAATATTATAGAACTATTATTAGGTGCATTTTTTTTAGAATAAAGAATATAATATAATTTTATTATTGTTACTTTGTAAATGATTTTTAAAGCCCAAATCGTATTTTTGGTTAATATTCAAATTAAATTAAGCCATATATTTTGATGAGTTAATTGATTTTTGAATTAAATAATATTTTAATAAATAATAAATATTAATAAATTAATTAAATTAAATATAAATGATCATATAATTTTTCTGAAGTCAAATGTAATTTTTATTATGGTTTAAAAAATATGACTGTAAAAATCCGTTAATTTTCAATAAATGTTGGTTTTGATTATAAAAGTTAAAATTCACATTGTTAGAAAATTATTTAGATAAAATGAATATTTTTTTTTGGAATCATAGTGTCTAAATTATTAAATTGTTATTTTCTCATATTTTTTTGAGATAGTTGACTTTTTTGGTAAAATATAAAATTTTGTATAAATATATAATGGGTTTTATGACATTATAATGACCCAACAGTGATGTAATAAAATAATATAAAGGCATATTTGGTCAAATATATTTTTTTCCTTTAAAATAATTAATTTTTATTTTTATTTTATTTATTTTATAAAGGCTTAGTGAATTCTCCAATACATATAAAATATATTTTGATGTTAAAATAATTTCCTTAAAAGTGTGAATCACCTCCACATAAGTAAGGGAAATATATTAATATATTCATCCCTTGGTCTTATAAAATAGTCTGTCCTCTCTCCATTTTCATAAAACATGGGAAAAAATCTGGGGATGGTTTGTGGTTTTTTTTATTTTATTATGAGGTGTTGAAAACCAAAATAATAAAAAACCCTCCTATCCTGTATAAAGTCACCCAAATACCCATTTCACTTCACTAAAACTCTTTGAAACTTGAAAAAACTCTGCCCTCTACTACCTGGTTTTGTCTCAAGGCATACCCAAGCTCCCAGGAAGAATCTCCTAATCCTTTGGGATTAGAAATCCATGTAAGGGATCTCCTTCTCTTCTTCTTCTTCCAGCACCTCTTTTGTGTCAGGTCTTTTAATTTCCATTTTCTTGATTTGGGATTGGTTATTACATAAATAATTTATGTACATTTTATTTTTACATAATGTGATATTCCTTTCACTCCTATTAGTCCCCATATTATCCCTTAATCCCACCCACTACTATGCCAAAATTCCGTAAAGGATTTCTCTCTTCTCATTTCCATTCAAGAATTTATTTTATATTAGGCATCTAAATTTCATTTAATATGTTGGGATATTATGTTCCATGATATCCCCTTACCATCCATTTCATGTATTAATTATTAGATACCCATTTATCTCTCATTGAAATATTTTACAAACATCTATTTGACATCGTTATGTTGCTGAAATTGCATAATGATTTTTCATGCAAAAATCATCATGTAGTGAATACCATACTAATTTCTCTATCAAGGGTATTCACCTTTAATCTCATGTACTTATTTATTTTGGACTTAAATGTATGTATTATACATTAATTGATCATGGAATACCTTATTATGGTGAATGATTCCATGTTATATGATCTACGTGGCACACTTATGCATGAAATTAAATGTTAATGAAGGGTGCAGCATGATAATGCTCCAATGCATTGGGTATTGTTTAGTATCATGATATACCATGTTCAATGAGGACATACTCTAGATAATTCATGTGAAATTAGGGTTTAATCATTCTAATTCATGTGTAATGAGGGTTTACTCATGCTAATTCACGTGCAGTGATCCTTGGCTCATGCTAATATCATATTGGATGTTATTTCCACATTTCCATGTTATGAATATCATGTTATACCATGGATTTATGTTCATGTTTCATTTTTGATACATTGATTTACCTATTTACATACATGTATTGTTTTCCTCATGTTATTCCATGTTTATTCCCTTACTGGGCTTTGTAGCTCACCATTTTCTTATGTATGTCCTCAGGTTATCCCATGCAATGTTATGTACGATGAAATGTCATGTTTATGTAAGGAACTTTTCAATAAAGATGTGTATTTCATGTTTTAAGTTGTTATATAGTGTTCATAATCCCCAATGACACTATACATATCGATCATATGAGTTTTATTATGTGAAACTTTATGTAATAAGTAATTTTAAATATGAAATAAAGAGCATGGTTCTTATAAATAAGGAATTCTTGATAAAAGGGGAGTTAGGATGTTATAAAGGCATTATATATGATGTTATAATTATAAAAAATACTCTATTAATTAATTGTAATAAGTTTAAATTAATAATATATGTGGTTAGAGTTCTTTTGATGTAGGGTAACTTAAGGTAAGGGTTTTATTTCTCAACCTCATCAATATTCATGATTGTTTACATTTATGTCTCCATTGAGTTTTTTTTTTGACATTTCTATTCTATGTACTGGTTTTATAAAAAAATAAAGAAAATTATTAATATTCCCCTATGTTTTTTTAATTTTATTTTTACCCATGTTTAACTATTTCAAAATGGTTTTAAAGGAATCATTTTTTTCATTTTTCAAACAAAGTACGATGTGACATTTCGGAAAAAGTATAAAATGACTATTTTATAACTTATATATACTAATTATAAATTCCTATAATTATGAGACCTCACTAATTTGAATATTATATTATAGTTTTACAAGGTTCCTTTCCAGGAAAATTATTTCATTATGTCGGGCATAGTTTTACATAATAAATAGTTATTTTTAGATTTGAATGGATATTATCCTCAAGAAGGTTTTAATGATAGTTTAATGGTTTCTAAATTATTCAAAGATAAAAGAAATTGATTCTAATTATTATTTAATATGGTTATGATTTAGGTATACCATCCTTATTGTTTCTCTGGATGATCTATGTTTATGCTGAAAATATGAGATGTTTATGAAAGATTTTTCATTTTTATGGGTTATATTGTGATAACATGTTTATGAAACCAATTTATTTACCTGGGATATGATAAAATTAATATTTTATAACATTGTGGCATGAATATGTATTATTTTAATAATGTGATAGTTGGTAAAGTTATCCCCATATAATGCATTAGGTAAATTATTTAATCTCCTAAAATAGTTACGGAAAACAAGTCAAAGTGATTTATCCATTTTGGGAAACAAGTTGAAGTGCATGTTCCTTTATGGGAAACAAGTAGATGTACTTGTTCTAATATGGGAAACTTGTGCTGATTCCTGATGTTCTGGTATTGGTAATTATCCTTGACAAATGAAATTTCAACTGTAATTATGATGATTCCAAAATCATTTATGACATAAACTTATGGTTCATGATTGAGTGAGGATGAGTCCTAATTCTTATGAATCGTGTATTTTTATAAACTAATGTATTATAAAATAACTCTAGTTTATGATCTTTGATAAATTGGGTATACAATGTTTATGTTATGTTCATGATTTCATATCATTATTCTTATCTTATGATTTCATATGATCATTAATTGATATATCTCATGTTTATTCTTAATGAGCATAATAGCTCATCCTTTTCATTTATTTACATTACTAGTTTAGAAGACTTTTTTAGGAGGGTGTGTCTATAGACATTAAGATGAAGGAAGATCATTATGAGAGATATTTAAGATCAATCCTAAAATAAAAATATTGTGTTTCTTGTCTCCAAAGGCTCCAAACCTTTATATTTATGGAATGGATCATATTTTTATATATTTAATGTTCATCTAAATGTATATAATATTTTTGCATGAAATGAATAGACCTCTATATTCCACACTAATTTTTTACTATTACCAAATGAGAATAAATCCTTTTCAATCATTTCTTCCACATCCACTAATAAAAGTTCCAACCATATATCTTGTCTTGTGGAACCAATCACATAAATATTTTTTTGTAACAAGGTAATTTGGACATCATGAATGTATGGAAAATAATCTTGATATAATCCTATGATAACACATAACCCCCACCACATATATCATCATCCACTACTAATATCACCAGATTCTACTACTCAAGGGAGAAATAAGAGATGTGGTAGGCAACCATCCATACCCTCCCCATCTAGGATGTTTGGGAAAACACCCGTTAGTGTCTCTGGCTGTTAGTATCATTATCCCACTATTTTGTGATTTTTATAGAAGTTATAAAAGAATCCAGGAATTGAATAGTCTCAAAAAATACCCACATATAGTTTTACACAATTAACACTTCCATAACCATTATCAAGACACTATAGATAATAAGCTACCAAGAATTACCTCTAAAATGGAACAACCAACCATAAGAATCCCATAGAGGGCCAAAACCTAGGTTCCATTTAAAATTATTTAATTTAAAAAAAATCATTCACCATGATGTTTTCATTTATTAATTATTTTAAATTCACACAAATGATATATTTATCCCTATCTATATTTATATATATTAATAATTCCAATTCAACTTATACACTATTAACCAACCACCATTTAAAACTATCACACTATGACCAATGTAACCATATCATAAACAACCAAGGTCACTATGTAATACAAAAATAAGGCCACCGATCCACACAAAACCAAGAACACTGAGCTGCACCATCAAGTGCACCAAGTTGTGAAAATCACCCACCAAGCCTCGAACATCATGTAGAGTATGAAATGATCATATATGGATTATTCCTTTCATTTATGGGCATTATTTATTTAACCATTTGAAGGGTATTCTCAATTTATGACATCACTATAATGATTAACCCTATATCAATCATATATCTTGAGATAACATCATCAACATCAAGACAACTAGTAACCACAAAAGATTCACCCATTTTCCCTTAAATTTTATTTTTCTGGTTTATTATCTCTATTATTTCAATTCATAACACTCTCCCAATAGAAATATAAAGCATGATAATCCCACAAGTTCACATAAAAGAGATATATCTCAAATATCTTACCTCAAAATAATTTTTAAGATTCACTATAAAACCCATAGAATGATATGATAAAGTATGGGACTATAACAACACAAGAAATCATTGAATAAATGTGGAATCACTAGTACTGAATCTCCAAAATCTAGGAATGACAGATAAATATCAAATGATATTATGGATCCCAAAAGCACCTAAAAATTATATAATATCTAAGATATTTAGATTTATAATGATGAAAATTGGAGGGAGTATGGAATTTATATATATCCTCAAAATTTCCTCATTAACATCTTGAATGGTTGGTTCACACCATGAAACTCACATTATTCACAACCATCGAAAAATATGGAGATATATCCAATAAAACTATGTGTTCTTTCACACCTTCAACCAAAATTTAACTCAATGAATTATATGAATCCTACTCCCCCCCCCCCAAGAACATTACAATAGTCATTACATGAATAACCTTTCAAACCGTGATTCAAACATGAGTCAAACAGGTCACCCATGTGGTTAACCTACCATATTAATCATAATTTACACTTTGAACTAATTATTCATGGGTTGAATCAATTATTAATATTGTGAATCACCACTTACAGTTTCATATTTATCTCTTGTTTATCTTCCCCTTCCTAGAACTCATCCTGATGCGTCCACTACCTAAAACTAAAATTTAATTGGTCTAAATGTTATGAGACAATATATTAGACACCTATAAAATTATTTTCATCCTTGAGAATCAAAACTAACTATAAAAAAGTAAATGGATAATCAAATGATAGAAACTAAAAAAACACTCCCCTGAGAGATACCACTCAAACAGGGATGAATTCATACCTAGAAAACATAATAAAAAGATTCAAAACATAATATCATGAAGTAAAAAAACCATTGAAAAATATTAGATAAAAATATAAAAAACATCAAGGATTAAACACGTCATATACAAGGTGAACTTATGGAACTCCTGCTCCCATGAAATCTCCTTTAAATCACCATGCCTCCAAAGAACTCAAAAAAAGAAGATAACATGGCCAAACAAAACCTTTTACTGATGGTCCTAAATATCAATATGTTTTTCAATAATCATTTCATCCTACATGATTTCCAACTCCCCCTAAGTTGAATATGTGGGAATCATCATGAATATACTATAATATTTAGGACACATGGAAGACATCGTGAACTATGTCAATCCATAAAGGGTGTGTCAACCATGAAGAAACCTCACCAACAAGCTACAACATCTCAAAGGGACATAAAACTAGGGTGAGATATTTCACCCATGAATGATCTTCCACTAATATTTCCAATGGTAAAACATTAAGATAACAAGGCATCCAACTTCAAGCTCTAAATACAAACTATACTGATTATCTTAAGATACACAACAGTCTTGCACATCCTTTATCCTCTAAAAAACCATAGGAATAATCTATATAGTTATCTAATGCATATTGGGAGCATTAACTACTTCCTCCCCAATCTCAGTCCAAATTAAATAAAATTCAACATGGCCTCTTATACAACCCCTCAATGGTGGTCTTACTAATGGATTATTGGTTGCTATTATTATAAGAAAACTCAACAAATGGTAGGTGTAACACCCATGTTCCACCAAATTCTATGTCAGATGAATGTAGTATATCCTCATGTATATGGATGGTTTTATCCCTCTTCCTATCTATATGGGTTGGAAATTAGTGTTAAGAAAAAACATAGATACAAAGGTATAATACAATTATCTATATACTTGTAATATCAACCAAAGTTCTTGGTCAAAAATTTTGGTACTTGGGTTCCATAAAGCCTCATTAAATCATCAATATGATATATAAATAAGACATTCATGGTACATGACTCTTGGATCACCAAAAAGTTATCTTAATTTTTTAATCAACCCAAAATCACCCAGATTGCATCATATACACCCTAGGCATGAGGTATCCCAATAACAAAATCTATCAAGATGTCCTCCAAATTGAACATGGTGACATCTAAATGTAAAAAAACCATTATGTACATGATGATATTCATTTACCTACTGGTAGACTAGACATCGGTCCCTGAACCCTTCCACTAACCACTTAATCCCAGAGAACCAAAACTACCACAACAGTGCATGATACATTTTATATACACTATGGTGTATTGCTATTAGTGATTTATGAAAATCATAGAGAAAACTATTTTCATTTACAATGGAATTAAAATCCTTCCTTTTAATATGAAGAATTTTTGTAAGTCTTATTATTATCCCATAAGGGAATCTCCATTAATGATATAGTCTTTCATCGCCTCCCCCTCTACATCATCCCATCGAGACACCTCCACCTAGTTTAACGAAGCCAAATCTATTTTAATTTGGAAGAGGTATTCTCTACCATTATTATGTCCTACCCCATAATGAAAATCCACTAACTCCTCCATCTCCCTTCAAGAATACTCATATTCTCAAATGTATATCCATGAATTTCTACTCCACTTGCCTTCCATGACGTTTCCCAATTTTGGTGTATAGGATATGTTAAAGTTGTAGTTTGGGAGGAACTGCAACCACCTTTGAAATCATAGATTCAATTAATGATGGGACAAAACATGCCTTATCTTTTTTTTATCTATGGTAACCATAAAGTTTTCCACAATAAGGTAATTTCACTATAACTTCATTGAAAATTCAACTTTCTCTATATCTATTTCATTAGTGGTATTTTTATCCTCATGGGTAGTGTGACTTATTTGATGAATAGGATATCACTAACCACTATTGTATCAAGTCAAATCTCAATCTCAAATCATAAGAGTCATATAATGCATCAAACATAATACCCTCTTTAGGAAATCATTAACTGCTCCTTCATATAATCAAATCAATCTTTAGGGTAATTATTAAAAATGAAATCCTAGTATTTGTAAGATAGTGATATTAATGGGGAATAAATATGAGATAATTTAATCATAAACCTTTTAAAATAACCTAAGAAACTTAGAAATCTATATACTTCTTCCACATTCTTTGTAGTTTCCAAAGAAACACCCACCTCATCATTCTTAAAATGAACCACCACTCCCTAATCTGACACCATGTTTTTATGGAGACACACCTCTAACATCTAGATTATTCACTTGGAATGTTTCCTATATAGTTGGTGGTGTTCAAGATTTACTAAAATATCCTTAGTAACTCTATATGAACATCCTATAACCTTCAACATACGAGAATTATGTTAATGAAAATGATAATGAATTAATATAGTAACTCCTGAAATACGGTTTTCATAATCCTCAATAACATATATAATACAATTTTACACTGAATGGAATGAATAAAAACTTAAATTTATAATACCTACACTAGAATGTTTCCTTTAGAATATCCACCTTATCTACCCTCACTTCATGATATCATCACTATAAGTCAATCATAGAAAACTCGTTAGCTCCCATAAATTGGTCAAATAGAACATTAATTCATGGAAGAGGGTAATTATTAATTTTTATCACTTTATTAATTCATCAGCAGTAAATGCACAATCTCATACTAAAATATCTATTTTTTGGGAACAAGACTGGATCTCCCCATGGTGACACACTTTTCTTGATAAATCATTTCCATGTCAGGTCATCAATATGGATCCTCATCCCCCACAACTCCATGTGTGTTATCCAATAATGGGATACTGAAATCAGTATATCATGAGGATACAATTCAATCTCAAATAGGACAATGTGTAAAGGGTGTGGAATCAAGACCTATTTTGAGAAAACATCCATAAACTACACATAAACTATAAGGACCTCCACCTCCTAATCTCTCCTTGAACATATTTATTAATCATACATCAAGTATAAAAGGTTCTCTAATATCCTATATCCCATATCAAAAACATTATCACCAATGAGCACCAGACATCATCACTCTATAGTAGAAAACTCAACTATTCTCTAAAGGAAATCAACCAAAAAATTAATGTATTATAACCAATCTATGTTGAGAAATATATTTTATGGTAATATATTCAACACAAAAAAAAATCCTGAAATGACTGATATTTCCCTATCATCAGTATGCCTTCCTACATACATCACCCAAACTAATCTTTCCTCTGATAGGTGTGGATAACATTAGGGGTGTGGAAATCCTCTCCATGTCTAGTCCTAGTGCTCAGATAAGGGTGGGTGAAATAAATTATTACAAATATCTAGAATAAAATAATGTAGAAACTATCATAAATTAAAAACTAATAATTCCTTGAACAAACAATGGTCCCTCTAGAACCAGCAACTTTATCGCATGTGTATGGATTCGGCTAGCTTCTCTACCTACCTACATATTATAGCAACATCCATTCTCTGGACTGGGCCTCTAATGTAGAGGGATATACTAGTGCTTACCTCAACCAACCCCACCTCCTATTATATGAATATAATCATGGTAAAAGTCCAATAAACATATGTTAAAAGTCTTTAGATTTGAAAATATATAAAAACATTAAATGCAAATGGAAGGGTGATTGACTGACTAACACATACTAACCCTGTGGGGTTGAATGAAACTGTTGTGGATAGTGGCCATGACCCTAAAAAAACCGCAAAATAGTAGAGCTTGCTATAGATATTTGGGATATTTTTTCCCGCATGAAACGAAATTTAGATTGTTTGGGATATTTCACAACAGAATGAAACCTCAACTGGTAGATTATCTATGACCCTCTATCTATCACTTTTCAACTTATTGGTCCCTTATAAATCAAAGATTCAAGTGCTCCAGCCCATACATAAACCCTCTTCATCAGCTCATCCATCTTCAAAATATACAAATGCATAAGTAATGTAAATGTTGTGACTATTTAATTAAGGGAGGGGAATAGGACATCCTACAAGAATCCTACTCAGGTATCCTCATTTGGAATGAAGTCAATGTGTATCGGAGAAGGTCCATAAACATAATCCCTAGCCCCTCATGCCCCCTTCTAAATTGAGATAAAATTATATATATTTTCTACCTTCACCATCATTAGTAAGAACTAAAATCTAGACTCTAACTAGAAATCGGACCATGATACATCGGTCTCCTCCTACTTACTGAGATTCAAAATTCACCCCTAATGGGATTCTCTTATCAACTAGATAAGTGCAAGGGGAACCTAATACAAGGTTCATACACGATTCAGGTTGAAACAAATATCTATATCCTTCATCAAGTTTTCCTTATCTAGATAGAAGATTCACCCCTCATATAATTATAGGATCTATTTATGAAAGCTGTGGAACATCTGTTACCATTTATCATCCTCCTAATCGTGATTAACCCCCCCCCATGATTTACAAGGTCGTCCGGCATAATGTCCTCAATAAAAACCACACACTGGTGGAAAAAATCATGTATCTTTACAAATAATATAGAGGGAACTAATTTGGGTAGCAATGTATTTATTTAGATTCATTAAATTTATTTATTTATTTTTTCTTAGAACCATCCCATTAAAATTATAACTCATGAATGTATGATGTGTGTACCTCTTTTAGGTCTCTTCCCATCATGAATCAACACATTACCTAGTACATTCAAAAGAGATTAAAATCTATTTTTCAGATTATATGAGGAACCAAAATCTTATTTTCATGTTGTTCTCCCTTGCTTTCATCACATACTATGTTCGGATAATATTTTCACCTCACCAACCCATGAAATCTTCACCTATTCCTAACTCAAATCTCTACCTTATCTCTTAAACAAAAAACTTTTACACCACTCTATCAGGACCCCCAACCCCTCTATTGGTAACCAATTTTGACTAGAAGTGAAGAGAATCAGTGACCCCTAAGTTCTACCTTCATTAGGCCTTGATTTGGTGACAACTCATAAGGGTATAAAGCACTCAAATGGGACGCATTTACCTCGATAGCTATGGATCATAAAATAAAACTTCCAACCAATAAACCATTATAAATAAAAATAATAATTTATTCAACAAAATATCACATATGTAGTAATATAAAATAGATACAAAATTATTCACAATAAAACAACACCAATAGTAAATCATGAATATGTTGCTTTTCACAAACTAATATCTAGGCTAATATTCCCATCCTCAATAAACTATCTCTTATTAGAAACCTATATATATATATATATAGGATGAGATAAATGTGTATACTTAGTATTATCATAACCAATGACTATTGTAAAAAAATGAAGAAAATATAAATGCCTCGATGAACAAAAAACATATATAAGAGACACCAATATAGGCGAACTAGTTTTCCCTATATCCTCACTATAGTTATCTCACCAAATAATGTATCCAAGTTCACTATAGTAATATCATAAAAATATAGATAAAGGTTCCCCACAACCACTTACCCATTGATTTGACACTATAACATAATGATAGGAACTCATTTACTCACATACATTCATTGTCCAAAACATTTGAAAAAACAATGTATCTAGTCCTGAAAAACTAATCATATATCACACTTTAATGAACCAAATGCATACCACATCTCTTGACACTAACCAAATAACTCATATCATGTAACCAGGGAATTACGGTGTCATTAACATGTTTTATATCAACCTCATGACATCCTACTACCATGATATACCCCCTTATACATGTCTCATCATCCAATACTGATATCACCAAAATATGTTGTTGAATAATGACTAGGGGAGATGGTTAGTTGGAAATCCATATCCTCACCATCCTAATGTTAGTGAAAATATCCCCAAGGTATCCAGGTGTCAGATAGATTATCAAACATAGTTATGGAGTATATAAAATTTATAATATAATATAGTTACACAATATCCTCAAACAAGACCACACCAATGGGTTCAAAATGGCAACAATGACACAACCATCATCATGAAACTATTTATATCACACCACTAGTTTTTTAATTTAATGTGGAAGAAACAATTATAAGAATCACATAAAGGTCTATAACCAAGTTTCTATTTCTAATTATTTAATTTAACAAATCAACCATTAATAATTATTCATTTATTATTATTTTAAATTCTCACCAACAAGATCTTTATCCATAAAAATATCTTTATATTAGAAAATATTCATTCTTATCGAACCACTATCAAGAAAACACCCTATAAAACCACTACAAAATAACAAAGGACACCAAGATACAAATAATGAATTCCATCATGATATACACATCCAATTCATCCAAGACACACATAACAAATGATGTCGAGCTATGTACATCAAGACCACCAAGTCACACAAATCAATTGCACAAAGCTATACACATCATTACAAGAATAAAGAAATAGTATTCAACATATTATTTTAACTTACCAATTTTATATATTTAACCATTTAAAGGGTATTCTCAAATCAATGAATCACTATAATTTATATCCATAAAACAATAATATTGCAAGATATAACATCATAAACATTAAGAAAAATGTTAACCACATATATATCACACCATTCCATTTCATTTTCATTACTCTGATTTATTATAATTAGTTTTCCAATTCATAACACCCACCCAATGAAAATAAAAATCATGATAATCACATAGATTAATGTCAAATAGAGATAAATCAAATAATATGACTTAAAAAATTCTTTCCAATTTGTTGAAAAAATATAAATTAAGAGATAATGAACTATGGGGCCATAACCACAAAAGGAATCCCTTGATCAATTCAAAATCACAAATATTAAATCACTGGATTCTATGTTTGAAAATTAAGGATCTGAGGTTTTAAGAATAAAAATAACCTAGGAATCACCTATAGTCCCTGAGAATCAATGGGAGAATAATGGATATAAGAGGGAGGTTAGAATTTAGAGAAATCCTAGATATCACCCCATTCTTAGCATGAATGGTTGGTTCACATAGTGACCTCACATGGCTACCCTGTACTAAAAAAATGTTTATAGATCCAATAATCCTTATTACTATTTTACACCATTAACTAAAATCCATTTCAGCAATTATTCAATGCTTTACCCCTGGTAATAACATCACTACAAATATTCATGATGTTAACAACATTTCACACAATGAATCAAACCCAAACAGTGAGAGTCTCTCATGTCATGAATCCACAATAAGAAACATCATTAACTCTATGAACCAGGGATTCATAGTGTGAATTAGTTATTCATGACTTGAATCACCACCTGTGATTATATATTTAACTCTATTTTATCTTCCCCCTTCCTTGAACACATCTTAAGGCTTCCACCACCCAAAATTCTCATGTAATAGGTTAGGATATTCCAATAAGTTATAGGTAAAATTACAGAGAGTATAAAAAAATACTTCAAACAAAGATAAAATATTATAGATGTTTTTAGAAAACCAATAACATAGTTGTTATTAAATGATGATATAATTAAGAAAATTTAATTTTATGGGGGGTATATTAAAGTAAGATAGTTTTTATAAAAATATTATATTGGAGTTAAATAATAATTATAATATGAAACATAAATTAATTCTTTGAAATATAATTTGGAATATGATTGAGAAAAAAATGGAAGAGAAGTATTCAGAAGAATTTTCTTAATATAGTTGTAATATTATCATTAAAACAAAGACAAATTTCACATTGAATATCATTTTTATATGTGGAAATATACTTTTAAATATTTATATTAATAATATAATTCCTTAATATTGAAACAATGAAAGGATATAATGGTAAATTCAACAAAAATTATGGAGGAACATAATAAATATTACAATTTTTAATATTTTCATAATGCTTGAAATTACCCACATCAATGAAAATTGATATAAAATTGTATTCTGAGTAAATTAAAAGATAGAATTAAGATATGTAGATGTAAATTAACTTTTTACTTTTAAAATAATTAAAATAAATATTTGTTCTATGAAATTATATGAATATGGAAGATGAATTCCCAAATTATAGGGTACAAGATTTACCTTACAAAATCATATTTTATGAGCTAAAATAAATCAATAAAAGTTATTTTAAGAATAAAATGTATATTCTTCAAAACATAGTAATAAATCAGTATTTAATGAAAGTGAATAATATCCCCAACAAACAAAAACACAAATAAGGAATAAACATCTAGACTTAATGAAATGATATAGAAATTATGATACCCATTATGACTTTAGTAAAGTATGAATCAAAATAAAATGAAAGACTGAAAATTAAATGAAATTTTAAATCCCATGAATCAAAATTAAATTCTCATAAAAATTTATTTAGGGTGGTAAATTCACTATATTATTATAAAATAGTTGTAGAATATGGAACATGTCTTGAAGGATATAAATTGATTTGAAAATACTTTACCTCAAGTATTATATTGCATTGAATGTCTAATAACCTCATAGATTATCATAGATTATTTATTAATTACATGATTTAGAACATAGTTTATATTTAATTCAATATTAATACCCTTTTTTATTAATTTATGGTATACTTATTAGTTTGTTATTGATTATAGTGAACATTCAAAGTTGTCTAGTCCATTATTCTAAAACTTCTGAATCATAATATTAATGGTCAAAGTTCCCCATCCAATGGTTTTATAGTCTATAAATGTTTAAATGTAATTCCTATAGATTTTGGAATATATCTTAGTTTTTTAATTAATATTATATTTCAGAGGTCACCCCACACACTAACACAAAACTAAAAAAATCATGGAATATTAAGAAAATTTAATAATAATAAAACATCTAATAAATACAAAATATTGTAATCAATTAGAAAATTAAAACAAAAATATTTTTCAGAACAATTATTATTTTAAACATTTATTCTTCAATAAAATTATTTTATATATTTATTTATTTATTTTTCATTTAAAAGATAAATTTATAAATTTTATACTTTTTAGAAAATGGCCTTCATTTTCTTAATTCAATATAATGAAATAAGCCAAATGTGATTTTTTTGGATTTTTCTGAAATTATGAATTCTTAAGTGAATATTGAAAATTAATATTTATGCTAAAATTTAATATTTTTAAACATTATAAATATATGATCAGGACCAATAAGTTTATACACCCTTTTTAATTCATTAATTTTCTATTTAATGAGTAAAATATATATTTTATATTACTATTTATGTTAATATAAATAAAAGGTTTAATTTTTAGATCTTTTGGGATATTATAGAGACTTTGTTTTATCCCTGTATGACATTAAAATGTATTAAGAAATATTTTTAGGGATAGGAACTAATATGCCACATGATTCTGAGGCTAGGTGATCCTAGAATTAATTTCACAAAAATATTAAATTTGTTTTATATCACACACATGATGTTTTTAAAAAAATGGAATATCACTAGAATGGAGTCTCATATCAGAAGTCTAATACCACAGTTGAATCGAGAGCATGGGTTTTACCCATGGTGTGACATAAGGTTGGTCTACACCGAATGTTCTGATGAGGTAGTTTTTTGAAGGTACTTCTAAATTTAAATAAATGAATAATTTATTTATTTTTATTTAAATGAACAAAATAGAAACCTATAAAAATATTTCAATAATAAATTCCTTCAAGGTTATTCACATACCCTAGGGAAGCTTTTGAGAGGATTTGTGATGAACTTCTTTGGAAGATCAAGATCATACAATGCTCAGTAATTAGATTTAGTTGGATTAAGAGATATAGGACACATCAGATCTTCCCCATCATTGGATAACACATTATTCACCAAAAATCGATCAATAATTTAGTAATGGATCTTAAATTTTGGTTTTCCCCACCTTTTGATTAAATCATTGAAGCATAGATCGTAATATTCTTTTGATTCTTTATTTCCACACTCATCATATGAGCACTATTAATGAATAATTTTTTCATTCTATTGTCATATCTGCATGCCATGGTATTACGCCAATTATCCTCAATAATGAAATTATTGGACAAGTATTCTTGGCCAATGATTGACTCACCTTCGTTCATGTGATTTTACCCCATTTTTCTTTATATTCATCAAATTTTCCCTACAATGTTTTCATTCAACATTTCCGAGTTGGTTCGAGAATGGAAAAACCCCTGGATTCATGGAAGATTCATGTGTAATTAATGGATTGGATATTTGTGGATGGATCAAGATGGAACACGGGAAGTGGTTGATGAAACTTTAGAATCTCATATCCAAGACTGAGTGTCAGTGATGGGAGGCACATCAGGTAATGTTGGGGATTTTTTTGGATTAAGGGAATATGATTATTAGCCACCAGTGTGTTGGAATTTATGGGTGAAAGGGGATACTACAAATTTTGGATGGTCTAATGGTGAAACTTTAGGCAGAAATAGAATATTTGGGATCACCAGGGAAGATCTGGCTCTCTATGGTAATCTGAACTATAAGGTGTGTACAAGGATGAACACACAATGTGTAGTTACAAGGATATTGTGGCTAGGGTTTCAATTTAGAGATATGTATCACAAGGATCGTGAGACCCCCCCCCCCCCCCACGCACGCACACATGAACAAACACTTTGACCCAGTGCTACCATCCTGGTGTGTGATATAGGAGCACATAGGAATGTGCAGTGGAAGAAAAATAAACACATCCAGGTACACAACTTGATATATGGGCACAGGTAGGCCCTAGGTATCCAAGACACTCTACATGGATTTTATACATGGTTTGTATAGTGACATAGCCACCAATACATTTATAGTGGAGAAAATATCTTAAAAGTAGAGTGGTATCACACATCATATGAATCCCCTTTTATTACATTTACTTCTTTATAAAACTTCTTCCTCTCATATCTCTTTTGTTTTAACTCTCATTTTGGCCTTTGGCAAGCCTATCCTGAGTTTTTTTAGCATATAACGTGATGGTGGACTATGTAGTGGATTATGAGATGTTATTTGATATATTCTGATTATGATGATTCTTTAAGAGATTCTCGACAATGGGAGTTATCCTGAAGGTTCATCAAAGAGAAGTTCAAGTGTTACCCCTAACGGACATGGGCATGGGTCCTCATCCTACTGAGCCGTACCCCTTGATTCACTAGGTTGTGGGTCTTATATGTAATGATTGGTACCACCCTGATTGAATAGGTCGTGGTTCATTTACCTACTAAGTGTTACAACATAATATACTATGTCTTGGTTTCTCTATCAAATTAGTGTTACCCCTTGATAGACTATTGTGTCAGTCTTATACCTACTGAGTGGTACACGCCTGACACATTAGGGTGTGGGTCCTCTATCGACTAAGTGGTACCCCCATGATGAACTAGGGCATGGGTTCTCTATCTACCTATTTAGTGGATCCCCCATACAAAATCAAGTATAGTTCCTCTACTTGAAGATTTTATCCCCTCGACTGTGAAACACAGTGGTGAGGAGAAAGATCTCTACATGGTTACTTCTTTAGACAGACATGTGACATGTTGGGTATTAATGATGGAACTCTTGAAACATAGGAAGACTTATCATCCTTAATTGAGATGTTATACGGATATCCCATTTATCTCTCTTCATGGTTTATTCTATGAGAATGTATCATATTTTTGGATTTCATTTCCCTCTATTTGTTTTGAGGTTAATAGTTCTATCATGTATTTTATTTCCCCTATTCATTTTTTGTGGATTACTACTAGGTATGTATATACTAAACCCTACATGGATTTTTCCTACATGTGTCATATATTATGAAGATGAAAGATAGATCAATGGTGATTTCAAAGGATCTTCCAGATACTTGGGTTTATAGACCATGTTTGGTGGTAAATCTTGGAGATCAAGAGTCAGGATCTATCAGCTTTATTTCTTTTCCAGTTATGTTGGGTTGGTATATCAGTTCAAGTTGGGTGTGATTTTTTCCTTTACATTATATATTACTCTATCATAAACTTTTTCATTCTCAAGAGGTTATTATATACATTTTTTCACTCTAGATGTTATTGTGTTTTATTTTCATTTATTTGCATGTCCACATAGATATGGTTGGAATTGTATGTACATGTTATTTAGGAAAGTTAATTGCATTTTAGTAATTACTTTTTCACTTGTCGCCAGCACTTAACCTTTGGAGGTGGGATTATGGTGGTTGGGGATCGGCCTTATGCTGGTTAGGTGGGAAACGGGGGTTCACATTGTGAAAACATATATAATTTAAAAAGTTATCAATCAGTGGTAGGGGATAATTTTTATTTATCATGATCTTATTAATCTAAAAAATTAATGTATAGTGTCATTGAACCATCATTCTTCCTTAAGGGAAAGGATCATAACACCCCATGGTGGGGATATTTTGTGTATAAATCCTTTATCAAGATTCTCTTTTAGTTGTTTCTTTATCTATTCATGTTTAATATCTATCATGAAATATGGAATCTAGGATATTGTTAATGATCTTGGTATAAGTTCTATTTAGAAATCAACCTCTTATTTTAGTAGAGGAACATCAATTTTTTTGGGAAAAAATCAAAAAAATCTCATACAATAGGGTTTTCATCAAGGATGACCTCACCTATACTCTCAATCATTTAATCATGATATGAATTCTCATAAGGAAATAATATCCCCGCCTGAAATGATGATTCCAAAGGATATCAATCCTTCTTAAACTTGAATGGAATTAAATAATAATTTTTGATATAGTGGTTGATTTCCTTCTCCTGATAATTTTTATTCTCTATATATAGGTAATGTCATTCCACACCTAGAATAACATCAAATTTTAAAAAAGGGGATAAAAATATTTTTTCTATTAATTTCATCCCATAAATAAAGATAGGGGAGTTTTTATACTATTAATGTGTAATAATTAACTCATTTTTCATTTTCACTGATAATTGAACTTTCATGTTTTTATATGGTTCTAGAATATTTCTGCTAACCATGTGTGATATGAAAGAATGCATAGAAATAGAATCAGTTAATTCTTTTTCTATTATTGAATGAATAACTACTGTACCAATCACCACTTCATTATTAAGATCAACCTTAGTAGTTATTATGGAATATTCTCTCCCTTTATCATTAGGTCTTGGATATTATCATTATTAGTTTTCATAAACAACCCTTAGATTAGTGAATTGGTTCATATAGTGTTCTTTTTCCATGAAGTTGAAACATTAGAAAATTGGTTGAGTGTTGGGTGGAAAATTCATTTATTCTATCACATCAGTGGGTCAAAGATCCCTTAAAAACCACACTTAAATCATTTACTCAACCCCTTCTTGAATTTTTTATTATTTTTCTTACATCACATATGACAAATTGGGAATTGGAATTTCTTGATAATGTGAGATTTTTATATCGATCCACTATAATTAAACCCCATTATCTGCATCCTATCTCTATACCTATGAGATTCATGAGGTTCACCACTCTCCATTACAATAATGAGGTCATTTTAGAAAATCTATTCTTGGCTGTCAAAGTTTTGAATCTCCAAAAAATTTCATAGATTTTGATTCATCACACTAAATAATTTTACAAATTTAATTTTAGAGTCAATGTTAAATATTGAGGTATATCATGAATGTATTTTTATGTCTTCCTTTTATGAATCGATGGATGTTTCCTACTTTAACATGATGCAAATGAATTCCAAATCCTTTCTAATTCAAAGAGTATGATGAAATTATTTATCAAAAAAAATATTGGATTCTTTAAACTACCTAGATTCAATATAAACCTTGGGAATCATAATCCTGATCAATGTACAATATTGTTCAACTTCTCCCTCAATTTGATAAACAACAGTCTCACCTTCTCATTTTTTTATCATTTAAGGACATAGATAATATTTTAAATTGAGTTGATCCATTGGTATATTATTAAGGGACCAAAAGATCCACTAAATCTATGAGGTATTTTTCATATATAATACTCAATTTCAACTTTATCTTACATAAGATGATATGGGTATTCCTTTATTTTTCTATTTTTATTAAAAATTATTAAATTTATTAATTATTATTATGATGTTCTTAACCATGTATCTCATTAGGATGGGAATCTCATTTAGGAAGTCCTTAGATTGAGCATCATATTCGTTGATAACTCGTTTCCTCCAATTTCAATCCACTGACTAAAATAATGGAAAATTAAGGATTTTAATTTTACAACTAAAATACATATAAAATTAAATCGATAAAAATTAAAAGGGTAACTCATAATTGAAAATTATTCCTTAACCTATGATTTTATAAATTTAAATCTATGCTTCTATGGATTATGTCCTAACATTAAATTTAAAATGAATTTTTTTCCCTTTATAATGAAATATAAATATCTTATGTATTTAATGAATCATATACCCCTTCAGTTTTAATCATGGTGTGCAGCAATGCCTCTTTTTCATGAACCAGGTATATATCGAGTTAATACCCAACAATCTCTTTTGATAGTATTACCCCTCGGCACATCTATGATATAACCATACCCACTTTTAGTATCCATATAATGATTTCGTTTCTTGTAAACAACTAACTATTTTATTTAACAAAATTTAAGGTTGTTTTCCTATCACTATGGTTTTATCAGATGTTTTCTAGTCCTCATTTGCAAAAAAAACTCGACCTTGCCCTGATATTATCTTTGAAAACCCATATGTTTTATACAAATTACAACGCCATCTATTAAATCAAGATAAACATAAAAAAATCCCAAAATTAAATAGGACTAGTTTCCTTGGGTTATTAGATATATATCATAAGAACATGAAACCATGATAAGATTTCAATATTTCAATACAATATAAAATTCAATTAAAATACTATTGATCTTCTAAATCTTCAAAGGATAACTTGGGGATGTACATAAGAAATGGGTGTGCTAAAAATCCAAGTAAAAATTTAATTAAAGAATTCGATGACATAAAAAAAGCACATGTGATTCACATGATGTAACATGGTGATATTAAAAAGTGATAATCATAATTATGTACATAAAATCAAGATATAAGATGATGACATCATAGATCTACATGAATGTGGAAGTCACTTAAAACATGAAATCATGTTCATAAGTCAAGGCTGACCCTTAACACATCATTTCATAGTGTTCTCTGGATAACAACCTCTTCACCACACATGTTATCTCATTAGATAAAAACATTACACAATTCATTAGAGGTTAGTTTAATTTTTGACCAACCCATTAAATTTAAATCATTTACATCTATTTATCTTCAACATAGATCATACTTTAATGAATCAAGTTTTTCTTGTTTATCCCTTTTAATATTTATAATAATATATAGAGATTTTTCCTTATATTTTCCACTGTGAATAGGTAATAGAGGTCCCAAAGATAAATAATTAAAAATATAAATATATATTAAAACATGTGCATGCATATTTTTTGGTTAATTTTTTCCAACTCATTTTTACCTTGAATGGAAAATCTGAGACCATAATTTATTCTAGAATACATGGTTTAACCTAGGAGTTATACAATTTTGGTTGGTGTTGGGAATTCAACTAAAGGAAATTGGTGGTAGATGCATTAAATAAATTAAATGATTAATTTATTTATTTTATTTGACAACAAAAAACCTAGTTGTTATTTATAAATACATTATTATGGAAAATCCCCATGGTTGGCTAGATGGCCTTCTAAGATGTGAAGAGCTAAGGAGGATAGATTTTGATGGGTAATAATGGATCATGGGGAAACGATCTCCATTCGAATGATTCCTCTTCACCAATGAAGTTATTAGATCATTGAAATGTTAATGACACAAAACCATTCATAACCAGCGATAGATCCAAACTCGAGGTAGGTCATGTTATTTAATTATTTTACAGCCGATTCAATTTAATTAATAAATAATGGATTTTATCTGCCTATTTTGATTAAATCCAGTTTTTTGCATGAACCCCTATTTCTTTGTCTATTCCTAAACCCATATTATTATCCTTTTTGCACATATGATTCACTTAGATATTTTTTAAGAAATTCATTATTTTTGTTTGGGATCACATTTCCCAATGGTGGTGTAACTTAATTATTTTTTATTTCACCCACTTTTCATTGAATTATTTTCTGAAGGCCCACTGGTTTATTATTTATAATTTCCAAGCTGGATTCGAGGATGATAGAAACCCCTAAATTCATGTCGGAAACATGGAAAAGTTATATATCAGTATTCTTCAATTGAATCATGATGTTATTCTAGATTTGTATCTTAGAAACATAGATTTGAGTTTAGATCATGGATCTTCCATCCACGGGTGAGGCATAATGGTTGAATAGTGAAATGGAAAAACCCCATGAGGTACAGGTGGATAAAATCCAGACACGAATGAAGGCTTGTGTAACGACCCAAAGTATTTCAATAGAAATTACCTTCTTATAAATATGTCATAAAATCATGTGAAAACACAACATAATAAACTAAAAAGTTCTAAGTAACCTTTAAGCATAAGTTTGTCACTTCTGTATTGAGAATTTTGAAAATCTGACATACACGGTTGTGTTCAAGTTGATTTTTAGAGTCTAATAAAACAAAAATAATTTTTGATTAATAGTAACCTACCCTTATGAATAGTAACATACCCTTATGAATAGTGATATACGCTAATTAATAGTAACCTTACCTATAATATTATAAAAATAATATTCAAGTGAAAGTATGATGTACCTAAATTTTAGAATAATTAAATGAATATTTTAAAACTGGTTTTTTAATAATAAATTATGATTGTAATTAAATATTTAATTAATAATATTTAGAAAATTATTTTTGAAAAATTTACTTCATTTTAGGATTCTACACATCAAAAAATGGTTTGGGTAAATTTTTTGTATTTTTCTGAAATACTTGAATTTTTTAGTGAATAGTAAAATATATTAATTTACCGTATAAATACATTATAATTTAAACTCACTATTCCTGAAATCACAAGTGATGTAAGAACCCAAATATAAAACTCACATGTCCTATTTACTATTATTTTTCATTTAATACTCATTATTCCTTGTCTTAGGGGAAATTAATAAAGTAATGAATTTTATATTAAGGAAACCCCTCTCCCCTCCACTATAAATACCACCCTTCACACCCTCATTTCCTCACACCTCTCAAGCTTTAAGCCTTGTCTAAACTCTGCCCAAACATATTCCCTATCCCTTCCCCCACATCCAAGATATTTTTTTCCCATCAAAAGATCAAGCTTAGTCCCCTTAAGGAGGATCTCAAGAGGAGGATTCAAGAGGTAATTTCTCTCCCTCTTCTCCTTTAATTCCCTTTCAATTTCAAGTTCTTTTCTTATTATATTCCCACCTATATTTTTCCAAATGGTATGTTAACTCCATTAACATACATATACTATAATTTTATTATAATAATGGGATATTATTTCATCCAACCCCCTTTCTCCTCTTCTTTTTATTTTATTAAGGAGAACGTTGTTCGTGAGGTGTTAATTCATCACCTTCAAGAATGACATGCCTTCTTATTCCATTTCTACCTTCAGATATGGTCATGAAACCATTTTTATGGTTGAACCTGAATATGTTATATTTATTATGTCCTATTTAAAGTTCTGGAACTGACTTATGTACATATTACTAAGTGATAAATTTAAACAAGTTCTATGTGATCGAAAAACCACCCAAATTAACCCAAACAATAATCATTTAATTTTTATCTAATGATTCATCCACATGTTATATAATATAATTCATTATAAGATAATTTTAAATTATAGAATGTCATTAATAACATGTAATATCATTTCTGGATGTTTACCCATGTTTTACCTGAATTTTCATTTAAGAATACGAGTTAACCACTCAAGAAGACCATAAAAACGATCATTCCCGAATAAGATTTTTAAAACCTATTACTCATCAAAAGGCCCATAAAATTACATAAGGAAACCAAAATGAACCCTATTAATGTATAAAAGGTTCTAGAATTTTTAATTAATTAATATAATGTCATTATACAGGACATTAAAGAGAAGGAAGTGTTTGGATACAAGGTAAGGGGAAATTCTCGAACCTAACTTTCATCCTTCAGGTTCCCCCTTTTTAACTCCATTTTTGATATGGTTACTCCTAATAATAATTTTTCCATCATTTTCTTTCCTTTTCTAGGATAATTTTTTTTACCACTATTGTTTATGTCAAACAAATTGTTTTCCAAAAGAACACTTCTTTTAAGAACTAACCTTTTACTTCTCATTCATGGTTGGTGGTTCTTGTATCATGTATGTTACTCCCTCTTTGTTTTGGGAACTCAAAGTTTATAAATGTGTTATTATGAGATGAAAACCATTCCTTTACTTGGGTTAGTTATTTTCTTTATTGATATATGATCTATATGGCATGCATGATAATGAAAATGTTATGATGTGACGGGTGCGCTCAGAATTATATAGCGCAATATGAATGGTTGAATGTGACGGGTGCGCCCGGAATTATACAGCACTCCAATGCATTGGGTAAAGTGATGAATATCAGGAGTAAATGTGAAATGATGTCGATAATATTGAATCTTTGTTCACAATTATGTTTGGTAGTTAATCACTAATACATTATGTTTCATTTTTATGCATTGCCACACTTCAAGTCTTTTGTTTATGCTTCCTCTCATGTTCATGATCTTTTTCCCGTGTTATGATTATGCTAACCCCATGCTATATTGTTCTTATATATCCTCTTACTGGGATTTTAGATCACCCATTTTGATATATATCCTCAAGTGGCTACATGTACTAAGGATAGGTCAAGTGCCAATAAGAATCTATAGAAGAAGAGATTAAATAAATGTTTATGCTTGATGATGTAATTGTTATGTATGGTTTTACTTTTCCCAAGAAACTATGACTTTGGATCATCTATTAGTAATACTATTATGTTATTTATTTTAAAATAATGTAATAGTAATGTAATAAATGTTTGGGACAGTATAGCTCGTGTTTTTTATGTCTAGAATCTAAGTTCCCCAATGTGATTTCTAGTGGAAAGGTAGTGGATAACCTATAGAAAATATGCATGGAGTGTTTTTAAGATTTAGGAAAATTCTAACATATATGGAATACAATCCAAGAACACATTTCATGTACTCCCCTGGCTATGTTGGATATGGTTTTAGGTGGAGTTAAATATCACATTCTATATATTACCCAAACATGCCAGGAGATCTAGTGTCAGTGTATCAACATGTAACTGGGAGTATAAAATCATGGACACATATAGTTACATGGTCATGGGAAGAGTTCAGTAGAGAAACCATTTACTTAGACAAGACTAGGATACCTAAACCTAGCCATCATACATAGACATGGCCAGAGTACATGGAAATGAGTTGACATACCCAGTCACTAGCCAATAAGACATGACCAAACACTAGGCATCCATGACTCACCATGTACTATATATAAAAACCATTTAGTTCTATATGGATAGCCAACCCATATGCATTTGATGAAATTCCAAGGTTTTTATGTGTGGTCACATATTGTGCAGCATAATGTAACTACCATGTACCATCCTTGGGATCTTCCACCCTATGTATCGCCTTTACGAATACATGGATTTGGGCCCATGTGTATCCTATGTTGATTATTTTTCATATAAAACATGATCTTAGTCTTAAATTTGTAATCAAACATACGGTTGTTTTCATACATTTTTTTGATACCCCCCTTCACATTGATATATGTTTCCATTCTGTTTCCCCACATTATAAATTTCCAAAGTGGGTGGATTTCTTTACATTCATCAGTGATGTTTTCCCCGGATCAAAATCGGATGATGGGATGTAGGTTACTTCTTCAATGGATTCCTCCTTGGAGCTCATTGTCTAGTACCAGTCTCCCTCGTAGATTTAATTCATGTTTATAGATCTCATTACTAGTTCCATATCTTTATTTATTATATTTAATTACACTTTTTTTACTAGAAAAAAACCTCCAATAATGAAATTTTTAATGTTGGTCATATCTAAGCATGTCTATAAATTGGATACATTTTCCACTTGTGAATCCTACTCTTGGGATAGAATCTTGTATGAGGCATATTAGGTGTCTAATACAAGGCATCCCATGTCAACCATGAGGTAATTATTCTAGAAGAGTATGTGTTCCAAGACATTTAACCCCAGTAATCTGATGTTTATTACATTGGGTAGATGTTCTGGGTTAGTTCACAGGTTCTATGTCATGTGAAGACAGATAATAATGTCTGATTTAGATGGATTGATGCTCGAATTTAACATCATTTAGAGACATTATTGGTTGATTAGAAATCCCCATGGAGGTAGATCATGGAGTTGTTCCCCTAGGAGGGAAGACATAACAAATATATGGTTTATTAATCAATAAAAACACCATGTGGAGGTGGATCTAGAGTTGTGGATCAAAACACCTGATGTAGGTGAATCTAGGAGGTGCATTAATAGGAGAGACACCCCATGGGTTTACCATAGTCATGATTAAACCTCAAAGAGGTGTCATAAATACCCTACTCCAAAGATAGGTATCAAACCCCATGTAGTTAAATATCATAGTATAGGTTCATCTGACATGACCAATACATGCAACTTAACATCATGCGACATTGATACTCATTTCATCAATGGTGAGTTGATGAGGGATGGTGTGGGACAAATGTGTAGATGCCACCTAGAATTGGTGTCTCATCCAATGTTCAGGAAATAAAATGTGGGGTTTTCACAAGGATGATTCCCAACATGGGAGTAATATCCCACAAATGGGGAAGATGATGTAGGGACAACGTGTGGAAGCTAACTAGGTTGGGAGTCACGCCCCACTAATAGGGAAGTCGATGTGGGGAGAATTCTTGGAAGCTACCATGTAAGGGTTTCACATCCCATGGATAGGGGAAGGTGGAGTCTCATGATAAACATGCATGAGGAATCCAACATTTTTCATCAAGGTTAAGGCTATAGTTTTACATCATGTGAAAAGGAATTTGTTGGGTAGTTTAATGTTGTGTGACTTGGATTTGGAACTAGATAGTTTTACATTATACAACTTAGTCAAGTGGGACTCACTCCTCACCCCTTCGGCTTATGTGACCACTACTCATGCGGATTTGGGTGAGACATGGATTTGGAAATGTTTGGAAGAGTGGTCAATCACGAGGTCCATGTTATAGTCTATATTCTTAAAAGAAAAATTGGTATGGTACTTATTCATAGAAGCAAAATTCAGGTGTAAATATCGATCCTCACTTGGAGTAGAGTGGGAGGACATAGGAGTGGGTGGCACTGGTCCCATGGGGACTCTAGGTGTAGCTGAACCAGTCCTAGTTTGGTATGGTGGTCATGTGCCCTAAAACATTGTATAGGTTTGTCATCATAAGGTAGGAACTATAGAGAGGAACATGATAGGTTCTTCATGAAGATTATAGGTTAGAGAAAGAGGACCATGTAAGTCTTGGGGTCCTCATGGATGTTAGTGGCTTCGTGAAGGAATATGTTTCATGAAACAGGGTGGCCCTATAAAACCCCAAAATTTTATGAAATATTTTTTTAAAATGTATTTGAATTTCTTCAATGTTTTTTTTTACATGAAAAACCATCTTAGAATGTGTTACACTAAACACTGAGTTTCTATGAAACATCATTTTATTATTGTAATTATTTCAAAAGGATAATTATAATATAACTAATAGAATGGAGGGTATTAATTGGAATAACTGAATTATGTAAATATTAATTAGAAATATATATATATATATATATAATTATTTAGTGACCAAATAATAAGAAATTAAAAATAAACCCTTTTTAAAAATAGAAGAAAATGTATTTCAGAAAAACTATTTATATGTGAACAAGTGTGTTTTATGCGATAAATAAACAAATCACTCATGATGGATTATATTAATTAAATATATATTCATTCTAATTTTTAACATTCATCCTATGTTTTTTATATAAATAATATAAGAACAAATCCATTTTTATGCATAAAATATATATTTTTCTAAAAAGACCGTTATTACGCCTTTTGATGACATAATTTTTTAAATCAAGTATTAACACTTTCATAAATTATATTTAAAAATAAACTTATTAATATTAAGTATAATATAAAAAATTACTTTGGTTGAATTTTTTTATTTTTTCTGATAAGTTTCATGTTTTTATGAATACTGGAAAATAATAAATTTTAATTGAAAACTGATTTTTCATCTAAATAATTTATAGTGTTAAATAAAAATTTTGATTGGTTATAAAGTATAATTAGATAAATTTTATACCATTTAATCCAATGAAGGTAATTTATTTTAATTTAATATATAATTTGGATATAAAAACATTTCAATATTTTGAACATTTTTACTTAAAACCCATTTATTCCATCCCTTCTGAGGAATTAATTTAAATTTAAAGACCAAAAATTCATTGAATGGAATTTTCAAAATGGATTCGAAATTTTTAGTTAGAAGTTCCAAATTTAGTAAATATATCCCTATATTTTTGGACATTATAAATAGTAAGTTTAATAATTTTTCTTACCATCATTAAGGGTAAATCAAGTAATTAAGGTTAAAAAAAATATTAAAAATATTATAAAGCTACACTAACACATGCCCAAATATTAATTTATGAATATAATTCCACCATTTACACCTATATTAAGAAATATAATTATATAATGGTAAATTTTCCATTAAAATGACATAGATTTTATTAATCTCAAAGAGAGTGAAAAAATGTCACACATTTACTTTTAAATTTATAATATTTATAATAAGGGGGTAAATATAAGATATTCATTGAAATTTATATTATTATAAATGATAAAAGTTTTATCTATATCATGGACATTTATTTTTAATTTTTAGTGTATAAATAAATATAAAAAATAGTTACAAAATGAGGATGCAATAATTATTCAATTAACAAAAAATAAATTAAATTATATTAGAAATATTAAAATAAATACAATATGAATTAATTAAGGTTATGGAAAGATATTATAGATTAATATTTCATGTTTGGTATGTATTAAATGGTGTTTTATGTTATTTTTCTATATTAATTTACTTATAATTAAATTAATGAATAGTGTTAAAGCTGAAACTACTAATATTTTATGAAAACAATATTTTATTAAATAATATAGAAATCATAAAAATAGTAAATAATGACAAGAGAATGATATATCATAAATAATATAATTAATTGGCAATTTATAGTCCAATTTAAACCTTAAACTTAAACATTACATCCTCTTAATATTGAATTTTTTTTACCATAGTTAAAATTAAAATGGCTTAACTAAGGGCAAATCAAGATGATGACATTTAAAATAACACTGAAAATGTCTAAAATATATTACTTTATGAGATTATAACATTATAATATCTTATATTATTATAAATTTACTTTGTTAGATATTTGGATTGATATTGAATTTATTATAAATTACTATTTTGAGAAATTCAAAAATTGCCATTCCCCTCTCTTATAGAAGGGAACATATTCTCGCTTTTTATTCACACTTAAAAGCCTATTTTTTCATCCAAACACTTTATAAATCTCCTCCCAACCTCTCTATATTCTTCATAGAATCTTTAATTTCGTAAAAAGTCCAACCCACAACCTCATTTTATGAAAATCAAAAGGAGATACCTGAAGAAGATGCAACATTCATCCAATAAATTTTTGGTTTTATTTATTTATTAAACCCCTTTAATTAATTATATTTAATGTATATATACCAAAATTAGTATCTTAAATATAATTATATGTTTTTATGATGATGGTAAAACCTACACTCACACACACTTCCATCAAATGGGATACACAATCATCATTCATCTGTACGGAGGACTACTGCCTCATGAAATCGTGTCATTGGTTCATCCATTTCCACCTTTCAATATTGGTAATAATGATTTAAATTCTATTTTTAGATTATATTTATGATATTTATGATTTATTTATTCTTTTGGGATCACTATATAACACATAACTTCATTTGATTAATTTTTTAAATATAATATGTTTGTTGGTGGACATGTAGACAAACGCCTCCTCAAGACGATGTGTTTCGTTCACACTTTAAATGAAATGTATTAATTATGGTTTTATTGAACATATATGATATATGTGAGATATAAATTATATTTTTCTATTAATATATCTATATATATTTCAATATTTCATTTACCTTATTTCTTTCAATACGGCAAGAAAACAGAAACAATGTTCTTGCGTATGTATGACCTATTGTCTCTAAGAATGGTGTATTCAATTTCAGATTTATATCTATTATAGATAATTATAAAAACATTTAGAATTAATATATATTAATTTTACGTAATTTTTTTATTATATTGAGGATTAAATAATGATAAATGTAATAAGACAAAAAATATAGAAAATCAAAACATGTGTGAAAAGTAAACTAGTTATTACCCGAAATGTAACATTAGCATGGAATTTATAATAAAATGGTAAAAAAGGTCATAAGTAAAAAATTTATGGTATGAAATAATTGAATAGGTTTATGTAACATATTTATAATAAACTTTTTTTTCAGACATGATTTTTCAATGAGTAAGAGGATAATCAACAAAAAGGTAAGGGGATTTATAGTTTCACATTTATTTCTACGATACATATTCCATATTAACAACTAATTTTTTTATATGTTTTATATAATTATCATTAATTTAATATATTATCCTTATCCTTAAATTTAATTTAATTTACATATCTATTTTATGATCTCTCTTCCATGGGATTTACGGTTAAAAAATTTACCAAATTGGTATGGGAATTTTGTCCCAATTTTCCTTCTTTGATACACATGATATGTTATGCATCTATATTATTTTTAAAGGTTTATATAATACCCTTTTACTTGTTATAAAAGAAAACTCCTTATTTTCATGATATTCTTTTAATTAAATGTTGTTCTCTCTTTGGTCAAAAATCAGTGTTCCTTCAAAACAAGGTTTTCTAAAAATGTTCTACAAGTGTTTTTAAGTGATATTTTAAGAATTTTGAAGGAAAAGGATTTCAAATATTTTTAAAATGGATTAAAATCATCAATTATAAATTTTAATGTTTATTTTAAATTATAATGGTTTCCAATGTGTTTTATGATTTAAAAAGAGTTTTTCAAAGTGGAAAGGATATTTTCCTCAATAATTATTTCAAATGTTCATTAAAAACCATTTTCCATATAAGATAACATATATTAATGTTACTTATGTTTTAATGTGGTTATGAATCAAGGATTAAATCGTTATTATTTTTATAGTTTGTTTATATTTATGATTAATTCTTTATGTTCATGTGGCGCACATATTTATGGTTTTCTTGATTTGATGGGTGGAACCTATATCCCTCTCTAATGAATTAGGTAATGATTTATTTCTCATGAGATATACATAGATGGAATGGTGAGTGAACCCAGTTCAATAAATCACTTTGTCAACTAAGATTATCTTCATAGTGAACCTAGACTACCAATATGGCCTTGAGAGTGAACATTGACAACTAATATGGTCTTGCGAGTGAACCATGACTAATAAGATGGTTTGGGTAGTAAACCCATTTCACTAAGATATCATTTTCCATGAGCCTTAACTATTATATAAAGAATTTTATATATTTATCTATCTACCAAAAATTCCATGTCTTATTATCGTGTTATTGTTTCAGGGATTATGATCCTTATTCTCACATGATTCATGTATAATGACCTGAAAATATTTTATAGATGACTCATGTATATGATCTTTTATATGCATTGTATGATCTGTTATTGTTATGATCATGTTCTTAACCCCTTATGTTTCAGATTATGATTTTTCATCTCCCTTATCTACCCTTACTGAACATATGTTATAACACTTTCTTATGTTTCCTTTACCCATTTTTGGAATAATGGTTTTACCTATGATATATCAAATATTGGTGATAGACATGAACGAAATTTGGGAGTTAATATAGATTTTTATGGTAAAGTTGTTAGTTTTTCTAAGATATGTAAGTGTTTTTCCTAATTCTCTAAATCTCTAAACCCAAGAAGTTCTCGGGTATGTAATTTATCCATTATTTAGTTTTGATTTTATATTTTTTAAGGAAATAATTGGGTCACATTTGTAAAGGTATTATCTTTCGCACCGGATACAGAAGTATGGATTTTGGGTCATTATATTTGGTACTAGAGAAGGGTTTAGAAAACATTTGATATTAGGATCTTTTATATTGTGGTATTCTTAATAGTTATGGATATCATAATGGGACTATAATTATAAGGTTTATAATAAGTCCAATGTACTGTAAACCTATTTTGTGTCTTTATATTATGAAATGTTTTGTTTATTAATGGTATTTTTGGAGACATTCATTTTTATGTAATTGTGGGTTATTATATTTGGGGGGTAAAAGTTGTGAGATAAAATTTGAGATTAAAACATATTAAGATTATTTTGTATGAAGTCTCTCAGATTATTGGACATTTATAAGGATTATAAAAATATTCTACGTGAGATATTATTTATATGGTATGTGATATATGCTATAGGTGGGAGAGTCTATTGGAGTTGATATATAACTAAGTATATTGGTGATTCAGAGTTACAATTCCATAGAATTGTTCTTTCTATTATGTTAGTGGTGAGTTTTTTTATTCTACATTGACCAATTAGAGGGTTCATCCTAATCTTGAGAGTTACTTTAGATATGAGAATATTGGGTAGTTCTTTTGTGGTGAGGAGTATGACATGAATTAGACGCATGGTTTGTTGGGTAATGAGGCTTATGTGTCTATAATTGACATGGAGAATTTTTTTGTAGTGTATGTTTAGTAGTTTGATTAAGCCGATGAGGCTAGTGTTGATAAGATATTCATCAATATGATTTGAGTCAAGTGATATGGTAGGGTATAACTAGGGTATTCACCTGCTCAATAATATTCTATTTTAGGTGATGGGAACAATTTAGAGTCATTATAAAAATGATTAGATAGATACTCTAAATTCATTGGTTTAGATATTGAGTTCTTTAACCAATGTGGTAAGTGGATTATTAAAACCAAATCTTAGACTATGTTTTGTGATATTGGTAGTTTATTTTATGTTATTTGCCTTATATGACATGTAGAATATGTTGATGGGTAGATTTTGGGAGATAAATCAGATATAGAGATGGAGTTGTGTCTGATATGTGATTAATGAGTCGGGGTCATGATAATAGAGAAAAATTCATGTTAGATTCATTTTATTACCTCTTAGTGTGTGGATAATTCATTCTAGGATGTATGTGTTTGGTCCCTTGAGACTCATTTGAGGATATAAAATTTAGAGGAGCATGTTTATTATGTTGGATCATGTACTCCTTAGTATTCCAAGTTTATTTAATCCATGGGTTTTTTGTGTTCTTGGTGAATGATCATGTATGGATAGTGATCACATATGATATTATAGTGGAAATTTGTGTTACCTTTTGGTTATAGTAAAATAGTAATGGGTTTCAACCCTTAATGTAATGACATGATTTAGATAGTGCATGGGATGATCTTGGGAATGGTCATGAGTAATTGAATAAATGAAATCTAAAACATCAATTAATATATGGTGTGTGAGATGAGGTCTCTATAGTGTGATAGTTGGATGATAAAGGATTTATGAGAATAGTGGTTATGTTGAATGGTATTCTCACATGAGTGATGAGCTATAGAATTTCATGGAATTATAACTGTGTTATGATGAAAATTGTGTCTTATGAAATGTTATGGGGTTTAATGGAAAGGTATAATGGTTATGAAGTCAATATATTTCCATGAATACTATGAGTTAGGAACCATTGTGATTAGAAAACTATAATAATTATGATATTTAAAGGATACTTTTAAGCAGAAACTAGTCAAATGAAAAAAAAATCTACATTTATTTAGAAATGGTTTCTAAAAAACCTTTAATATATTTTTACTAAATAAAAAAATACTTTCCACTCTAATCCCCCCTTCTCACCTTGATCCTCATATTTCACCTCCCCTCCAAAATATAAACGCACTCTGACTCATCAATGGTCAAATTTGATTTATCAATGGATTATCCTTTCTGGAGATATAGTAATGAAGTGGGATGTATAACCACCCCTCCTTAGTAGAAATCATTATGGTCACATCATTCATAGTGGATTGAAATATCCCCTCACTGTCATGATATTATTATCCTTAACAAATTATAGTTTTGGGTTTGTCTAAATTTTATCAGATCTAGAAGGATATTTCCATTCACTCATGGTTTTGATAGTTCACACAGTGTGAGGTAGGTAACCTATTATACAATTAAATGTTTTTATATTATATTATTTTAATTTTACACTAAGCTTATGGTTCATGATCTTATAGGAATTAAGTGTCATGTGAACTATTTTTAATGATGTAGAATAATAGTTCAAGAATTTTTATTTGAGTTTTATAATCCATAAATGTGTTTCAAGAATCAAATTATAGTATTTAATGTGTTGTAATATTTTTTAATTTGTAATATGATAAAATAACTTGTTAAGTTTTTGTAATCATTAATGATGGAATAATTGATGGAAAATTGGGAACCAAAATATTGTTTTAATGTTAATTTCATGTTATTAATTATTTTTCACTACTATAAAAATTTATATCTTGAGTGAACAAACATTAGTGAATTATTATAGAATAATTGGAGTATTGTTTCATATTTTTTTGGAAAACTTTTCTAATAAATTCTTTACTATATAAAAATACATGTCTAATGGGGTTAACTGAATATAATAAACATTTGAAATTTTATATGTGTTTTTAATAATTTTTACCAAGAAAAATATTAGAATACAATGTGTTGTATACATGTTGGAAACTACATTTTTAATTATATGATGTGATAATATAGAGGTACATGATTTATCTATGATTATTAAATTTAGATTATTTTCATGTTCCTTGAAATGAAGATTTCAATTCCTAAAATATATTTTGGAATTTTTATATTGAAATATAAATGTATGTTTTGAATTTATGTGGGTTTGGGATTTTCTTCTTGTAAAACATTTTTTTGAAAAAGATTTATGAAATTTTTCACTTTTAGGGAGCTATGAAATAAATCAGAATTTGAATAACCTTCATAGATTATATTAATAACTCCTTCTTATACTATTAATGTGTTAAGGTAGTATTTTCCAATGTAAAACTAGTTAATAGTTTCATTTGTGTCCTACATTTTTTAAACTACATTTTGTTTCTAAGAATATATAAATTTGAAGATAAATGGATAAAAGTTAGATAAGATTACCTAGTAACACACTATACTATGTTAAGGGTTTAGTGGATTTTTTAGATTTTTTAATTATTAGTTGATATGTATATGGGAGAATAAAACTTTAATGTCATAAATATAAATTAAAAACATTGTTTAGATATATAAGGCTTATAAAAACTTTCTAATTAAGTAATTACTTTCAAAATATGTGCATACAATTTGGAAAGATAATTGAACATTATAGAAATTTCAAACATTAATTTCAATAAATAGAATGAGCAAGATTATTCCCCAATACTGGAGAATGGAATTAAAAACTAGATGAAATAATTTTTTGGAATTGAATGGAAACATATTAATCATCAAAAAGTATCAGTGAAATCAGTCAAGGTTGTTTCAAATATTAACATGAAATGTAATGTTTCGGGAATATCATGACAACCAGATAAGGATTGTAGAATATTGATGGATAATCTTCTTAACTCTATATAGATTCATGAAATAGAAAATTTTATCGAGAAGAAAAATTCATTTCATGAATAAGTTTGTGAGAGAAGCTAAGATCTATTTAGAGGATGTCTCAAGTATTCAAAACATTTCTTCTTACATAAGTTTTAACAATTTATGTTCTTATACAGAATTACAGATAAATAAACTTCCTTGATATTTGGATTTTTATATGTTGCATCTTAAGAAGCTAAAATTCCATATTATTTTTTGTCACATGAATAAATTTGTTAACATGTTTGTTACTAACTTTGAGTAATACACCCTCTTCTTGAGGAATATATGTCATATTGGGCGGCGGATTTGAGTAGGTAAGATTGAAAATGTTGTTTTCTTATATATATAATTCAATGATTAATTTTGAAATTATAAATCAAAATACTAATATGAATAATTAAAAAAATAATACATATATACATATTTTTTGTTACTTCCCTTCAAAATCCCAACTAAAAAATTATCCATGTCATTAAAACCGGTATGAACATAATGTGGAAAGATATGGAAAAAGATTATGGGTAAAAATGACATAAAATATGTTTAAATTAATGGGAAAAAATCGATTTATTAAATACATATTTCTCAGTAGATACTAGGAATGGGTAATTAGAATTAGCTACTAAGGGATTAAATCCACTTGTGACATTGTGTACTAGTTATAGAATTGGGAAACTTGATTTTATCCCTTAAAGTATACCAACAATAATGTTAATGTAGAAAAAAGCATTCATAATTCTAATGATTAATCATAAAATATAAAAGACTAGAAATGAAATTAATATATTCTTTCATCCTCTAATTAATGAATTTTAGGATATATGGAATGATTATTTTGAAACACATGATCATCAACTGCCATAATGTCTAAAATGTATTTTTCTATAATGTATACCATAAGTTACTTCCATGGAGTAGGAACTTATTTAGCTATAACACTTATACAGTATCATATCTTCCAGTTTGTAGATTTTATTTTAAGTCGGAATGAATACCTAATTGTAAAAAAAATTGTTCTTCTTATGTAATTAAATATTTCTTGATGCCTCTAAGAGTTTTTATTGAACACGCCCAAATTTAATGGAGTCACATATCATATAATACTACCAAAGTTACTCATAGGACCATAAATATAGAAAAATTTTGTGAATATTGAAGGATAATTTGGGACGGTCCATCAGTTGATGAATAGTGGGAAACAAGTTTGATGTATATATTCATTTGAATTTGGAGCACAAAAATGGACAAAAATGATATTTTTTAGGCTTATATATTAGGAATTTTAGTTTCTATAACATGATATTTATTTCAATAATATTTAGAAGTGTGTTTGTCTAAAAATGATTTTTGTAATATATAATGAGAATGGGAAATCAAAGGAACATTTTAAATATTAGATTGACTTAAAATCAATAAATACAAACTATTATATATGTATATATGAGAATTTAGAGTATATTTCAATTATTTTAAATTAAAAAATAAGAAGGGAGGTATATTACATAAAATATTAAAACATGTGGAATTACTTCATGGGTATATTAGTAAAATTTCGAGATGTCATCACATAATGTCACGACCCGACCCAACGGGGCTCGAGCCGCGACTCCCCAAGCCCGCCTCCAATAGGCCAGGGGCTGGCGACCAGTGCCGAGTAGGCTATCACACACATGGGAGGCATTAACCTAAGGTACTTGTACACACGCACCCACAAACACCTCTATGCAACAGTGCAAAGATATAGAAACTGGAAAGTAATGCATGCATACACTATCCCACAACCAGAGAGCAACAACAAAAGTACAAAGGGCAAAACAGGGCCCACCAAAGGAAAACTACAAAGCGCATCCAACCTGATCTGAAGAAGGGGAACGCTGCCACAAACACCCATCGGAAAGCTCCCTCGGAACAGCTCTGGTAAACACCACGGTCAACTTGCTCACTAAGCTCCGCCTGCTCCGGGTCCTCCTGGGACTCCGTCGAAAGGCCTGTGGTCTGCACAAGACACAAACATGTGCGGGAAAAGCCCGTGCAGGGGTGAGTATAAACATACTCAGTAGGCACCCCAAAAACCCAAAACCCAAGGGAGCAACTGAAAGGCAACAGTCCGCTTAACCCAGCCAGAGGGAACCCAGACGAGAGAGTAACTCCATCTCGTGACCATCCTCAGCTAAGCACAACAAGTCAGCTCAGCTCAACTTAGGTGTATGCCCATACATACACCTTGAACAATCCAGATATACACAGCTCACGCCACAAAGCCACAAGAGGTACCGACCTCATCACCAGCAACTGCCCCCAACCAGGAGAGTACACCACACGAACACTGTCATACCAGATGACACTCATCCGAGAGATACACTCCATCAGGTCCCAAACAAACATCTCAGACGCTCACACGAGAGACCACGCTCGTCGGATAACATCACTGAGGAAACATCGCTGAAACAACATAACCACCAAACTCCTCGGATAGGGGATCGCTCCTAGGGTCCGCTAGGGGATACCAAAACCCACTCCGGTATATGAAGCTCACAGATAGGGGATCACTACCAGGGTCCGCTGGGGGATACCACGACCCGATCTGGCATACATAGTTCTCACAGATAGGGGATCACACCCAGGATCCTCTAGGGGATACAACAACCCGATCTGGCGCTCGACAGAAGCACATCACTCGGATAGAGGATCATCGCCCATATAAAGGTGGTCAGGATGATACCGGAACCCTATCTGGTATAACTCACGGTGTAGGGGATCGAACCGATGATGCCGCAACCCTACCAAAACCACGCGCTGAGTAGGGGATCGCATAACCAACGATACCGCAACCCTACCGACACCAAGCGCTGAGTAGGGGGTCGTATAACCAATGATACTACAACCCTACCGACACCAAGCGCTGAGTATGGGATCATATAACCAACGATACCACAACCCTACTATAAACCTCATGCTGAGTAGGGGATCGTATACCTGTCGATGCCACAACCCTACTGAGCACGGCCCACCGCGTAGGGGATCATATTTCCGATGATGCCACAAACCCTACGGGGTTAACCTGCTAGATAGGGGATCGCCGCCCGTAAATAAGCGGTCACAGCGATACCAAGAACCTGATCTAGTGTAAAGATGCTAGAGGATCCACTTCGGGCCCACCGGAGGGATACCACAACTCTAACAGTTTAAACATCCCATTGAGAGGATCACAAACCCATAAGAAGGTTGTGATGCCACACGAACCCTCGTAGGAACGAACCAAGGGAGAACCCTCAACCACTACTGGTCCAAACGTCGCTAACCCGAGCGACCTGCCAAAATGCCACACTGCGCACCTCCTAGGCCAAAACCGAGGCCACCATCGCGTTCCACGCGGAAAAACACACGGCTGTTTACTCGCCCGAAATGGAGCACCGGTGAAAAAGGCACTATTCACCATAGCTAGCTCGTGCGGGGCCCACACAATGATCCTGAAACTCATCGAGTGGACTATACCACGACGATCCCCTCAGAAAAACAAGCGGAATCGACTACTCGCTCGTCCAAAACGGACACCCGGTGAAAAAGGTACTATTCACCGAAGGCCAGCTCAGGTGGGGCCCACGCCTGGATTCCGAAACTCACCGAACGGATCACACCATTGCGATCCTCTCAGAAAAACACATAGGATCGACTATTCATCCACCAAAATCGGACTCCTTGTGCAAAAGCTTTGTTTCTCCGCAAACGCCAAAACCCGGCCTCATGGGGCCCGTATCCCATTCTCAGTCCCAACACCCGAAAACCATCTCAAAAAGTCCTTTGTACCATCAGGGTCTCAACGCCACTGACGGAACGTCAATCGGGCGCTCCGGGTAGAAGTTACAACGGCCCGAAGTCGTAAAATAATAAAATATTATTATTTAATACGACGTTTCTAGATCCTGGTCCACGATACCGAACTTTGAAACCCTCGAACCCACACCGGAGGGTTCGCCTCGTCGTCAGGGTCACGTTTCCACAAACGGCGCGCCAATCCGGCTCCTGGATTGCAAGATACGGGGGTTTAAAGACCCCCGTATAAGAAAAGTGGTCGGACCGGCCCCGACCGGCCGTTCCGGCCGGCCTGGACCGGCCGTCGCGGCTTCGCCGGGGGCACCCCGGGGGGTCCGTTTTGAAATCCGGAGGTGTCTACACGACCCTTAAGACCCGATCTAGACTGTTACGGCTTCAATTTGCAAAAAAACGCTTCCAAAACGTGATCGGGGGTTAAAACTCAAATCTGCCTACCTCGCGGGCGAAACGCCGACGTTCTGCCTCAGATCCGCGCTCCAGAGCTTCCGTTGCGCGCTCAAGGAACGTCCGCCGTCGAATTCCGAGCTCGTGGGCGCTTCGTTTGCTCGATTCGGCGAAGCGGCAGCGAAGAACGGCGAAGAACACCGAGAGGAACGATAAAGGGGGGGCACTTATATTTATATCTGTCGCCCGTCGGCGCCAAACCCGCCTCGGACCCGACGCCCGATGCGAACAAAATTAAGGTCACCCCTAGGGTAAACGCGCCATTCTGAACGCAACAGCGGTCTCAGATTTTTTATCCGAGACTCCGTTCCTAAGTGATGTGAGTTGACGCTCGCACACTAACTTCGCCACTTATTTACGAAAATGCCCCTGGTGGCGTTTCTCACCGCAGGCCCGCGCCCGCAAAGTTTACATATCACCTAGGGTAAACGGCATGTTCTGGACACAACCGTGATATCATATTTCCGTTCTGAGTTACCGTTTAGGAGATATCACACCCCCGCCACGTGCATAGTATAAAAAAACTTAATATTTTTATAAAATTAATTCCGGGCACACCGGGCCTCAGAATCACACGCCGTCTTCGCGCCTAGCTCTGGAATTATTCCTAGAAAAATTAAAAAGTCTGACAGGACCAAAAACCCGATTCGCTACATCCTCCCCCACCCCCCCCCCCCCCCCCGTAGAACTTTTCGTCCCCGAAAAGCCCTAAGCACAAGGAAAGCGACTGGACTCTCAACTGGGTCTCACACACCAGCGTGCTAACCAACCAACTCCCATGCTTGAACGCATAAGTCAGAGGGACTCATCCCCCACACCTCAATACAATCCGCTTTGGGTGGCACTGACTCACCCGCATGGTTTTAATCGCGTCATAAAAATGTGTCTCGGTGGGGGAAGGATCCATCTACCTCACGCATTCGAAGCATGTGGAACAAATCCCACACAGGGTCTTACCAACGCCCTGAACAAAACTCAAGCAAGAAAAAAAAGGAAAGAGTACCGCTAAACAGTGTCTATCAAACTACTGCAGTAAGTAGAAAAGACACAAGGCGTACCTCTATCAATCTGCGGTGCCTCTGGGTCGACTGCCTCCAGGGCATGCAGCTGTCCTCACCCTCGACCACCAGCTCCCTGAGCTTGGCGTGGACCACCTGGGGGTGGGGGTGGTGGAAACTGGTGCTGCCTACCACCGCCTCCCACTGTACCAGCTCCGCCGCCACGTCCACCACCCTGAGGACCTCCTTGCTCGAGACACTGCCTCTGCCAAGGCGGTCCATCGACCGGCTCCCTCTCAACAGCACGTCGGGTCGGACAATCTCTAGCAAGATGTCCCTGACCATCGCAAGCGTAACACTGCCTCTCCTGCGGCTGAACAAAACTAGCCTACGAGCCCTGTGATCCCTAAGGCTCATATCCTCCATCCTAGGGTTGCATCCTGAAACGTCGGCCACATCCAGACCCCTGAGTCTGTCTTCAGCTACTAGATGTCGATCCGACCAATGAAGTCTCAGCTCTCGAGTGCCCAGCACTAACAGGCGAGATCTGCTCATCCAGAAAGCTCTCCACCACCAGCGCTCGCTCCAGCACCCCGGTATAGGTGGCCATGCACAAGGAAACCACACCTGCTCGGATGTCCCTGCATAAGACCTGCTCGAAGGTCCGAGCCCTAAAGAACGGTTCTCGAACCATATCCAGGGAGTAGTGCGACAGGTCTGTAAACCTCGCTGAGTACTCCGACACAGTCATGCTCTCCTGTCAAAGCTGCAGAAGCTCCTGGATCCGCACTGACCTCAGCGTCACCGGATTGAACTCCTCACTGAAGAGCCGCTCAAACTCTGCCCACGTGAGCGTCTCCTCGTCATGGGACTGCGTCACCAAACTCCACCATCGCTCGGCAGAACCATGCAGAAGGCTCGCCGCTAGGACCACCATCTGATCTGGAGATGTCCTCACTAGGCGGAAAACTCGGGTGACTGCCTCAAGCCAGTCATCAGCTGTCTGGGGGTCTGGATCACCCCAGAACCTCAGAGGTCGCTGCCTCTGGAACTCATGCAGCGCACTCAGCCTGCGCGCAACCTCGTCCTGCACCGCCGGCACAACCAGCTGCTCGACAGGTGGTGGATCAACTGGCAGACCACCTGGAGGTGCAACCTCAGAACCTGCGCCCTGCTCCATAGCCTCTACACGGGGCGGGTCATCAGCACAATCCTACTGCGGAACCTTCACTGGTTGTCGTCGTGGAGGCATCCTGAAATACATTCAAGACGCACCATAGTCAAAGAGTATATTTTGAGAGCTGACTCAAGAAAGACAAGGAAAAACCAAAAACCCAGACCTATATGATTCATGTCCCATTATGTCCCCGCGACCAATGTACGAAGGTCCCGAGTCGAAAGGCAGGTTATTAGAGTCATGGTTTATGGATACGTCGGCCGCCGCACCAACACTGGAGTCCCTGGCCGGAAAACTGAACTCGAAACATCCTAACACTACCGCTATGCAACCCAAACCAAGCTCACAGCTAGACTAGCTACGCTCAGAGATCCCAAAGGTGGAACCTCCTCTGATACCACTCTGTCAAGACCCGACCCAACGGGGCTCGAGCCGTGACTCCCCAAGCCCGCCTCCAATAGGCCAGGGGCTGGCGACCAGCGCCGAGTAAGCTATCACACACATGGGAGGCATTAGCCTAAGGTACCTGTACACACGCACCCACAAACACCTCCATGAAACAGTGTAGAGATATAGAAACTGGAAAGTAAATGCATGCATACACTATCCCACAACCAGAGAGAAACAGTAAAAGTACAAAGGGAAAAACAGGGCCCACCAAAGGAAAACCACAAAGCGCGTCCAACCTGCTCTGAAGAAGAGGAACGTTGCCACAAACACCCGTCGGAAAGATCCCTCGGAACAGCTCCGGTAAACACTACGATCAACTCGCTCACTAAGCTCCACCTGCTCTGGGTCCTCCTGGGACTCCTTCGAAAGGCTTGTGGTCTGTACAAGACACAAACATGTGCGGGCAAAGCCCGTGCAGGGGTGAGTATAAACATACTCAGTAGGCACCCCAAAAACCCAAAACCCAAGGGAGCAACTGAAAGGCAACAGTCCGCTCAACCCAGCCAGAGGGAACCTAGACGAGAGAGTAACTCCATCTCGTGACCATCCTCGACTAAGCACAACAAGTCATCTCATCTCAGCTTAGGTGTATGCCCATACATACACCTTGAACAATCCAGATATACACAGCTCACGCCACAAAGCCACAAGAGGTACCAACCTCATCACCAGCAACTGCCCCTAACCAGGAGAGTACACCACACGGACACTGTCATACCAGATGACACTCATCCGAGAGATACACTCCATCGGGTCCCAAACAAACATCTCAGACGCTCACCCGAGAGACCACGCTCGTCGGATAACATCACTGAGGAAACATCGCTGAAACAACATAACCACCAAACTCCTCGGATAGGGGATCGCTCCTAGGGTCTGCTAGGGGATACCAGAACCCACTCCGGTATACGAAGCTCACAGATAGGGGATCACTCCCAGGGTCCGCTGGGGGATACCACGACCTGATCTGGCATACGTAGTTCTCACAGATAGGGGATCACACTCAGTATCCGCTGGGGGATACCACAACCCGATCTGGCACTCGACAGAAGCACATCACTCAGATAGAGGATCATCACCCATATAAAGGTGGTTAGGATGATACCGGAACCCTATCTGGTATAACTCACGGTGTAGGGGATCGAACTGATGATGCCGCAACCCTACCGAAACCACGCGCTGAGTAGGGAATCGCATAACCAACGATACCGCAACCCTACCAACACCAAGCGCTGAGTAAGGGATCGTATAACCAATGATACTGCAACCCTACCGACACCAAGCGCTGGGTAGGGGATCGTATAACCAACGATACCGCAACCCTACTATAAACATCATGCTGAGTAGGGGATCGTATACCCGACGATGCCACAACCCTACTGAGCACGGCCCACCGCGTAGGGGATCATATTTCCGATGATGCCACAAACCCTACGAGGTTAACCTGCTAGATAGGGTATTGCCGCCCGTAAATAAGCGGTCACAGCAATACCAAGAACCCAATCTAGGGTAAAGATGTTAGAGGATCCACTCCGGGCCCACCGGAGGGATACCACAACTCTAACAGTTTAAACATCCCATTGAGAGGATCATAAACCCATATGAAGGTTGTGATGCCACACGAACCCTCGTAGGAACGAACCAAGGGAGAACCCTCAACCACTGCTGGTCCAAACATCGCTAACCCGAGAGACCCGCCACAACACCACACTGCGCACCTCCTAGGCCAAAACTGAGGCCACCATCGTGTTCCATGTGGAAAAACACGCGGCTGTTTACTCGCCCGAAACAGATCACCTGTGAAAAAGGCACTATTCACCATAGCTAGCTCGTGCGGGGACCACACAAAAATCCCGAAACTCATCGAGTGGACCATACCACGACGATCCCCTCGGAAAAACAAGCGGAATCGACTACTCGCTCGTCCAAAACGGACACCCGGTGAAAAGGTACTATTCACCGAAGGCCATCTCGGGTGGGGCCCACGCCTGGATTCTGAAACTCACCGAACGGATTGCACCATTGTGATCCTCTCGGAAAAAACACACAGGATTGACTATTCATCCGCCAAAATCAGACTCCTGGTGCAAAAGCTGTGTTTCTCTGCAAACGCCAAAACCCGGCCTCGTGGGGCCCGCATCCTGTTCTCAGTCCCAACACCCGGAAACTATCTCGAAAATTTTGTCGTACCATCAGGGTCTCAACGCCACTGACGGCACGTCAATCGGACGCTCCGGGTAGAAGTTACAACAGCCCGAAGTCGTAAAATAATAAAATAATATTATTTAATACGACATTTCTAGCTCCCGGGCCACAATCCTGAACCTTGAAACCCTCGAACCTACACCGGAGGGTTCGCCTCGTCGTCAGGGTCGCGTCGCCGCAAACAGCACGCCAATCCGGCTTCTGGATTGCAAGATACGGGGGATTAAAGACCCCCATATAAGAAAAGAGGTCGGACCGGCCCCGACCGGCCGGTCCGGCCGGCCGGACCGGCCGCCGCCGCCGGCCCTCCACCGCACGCCGCCGCGCTGGGCGGCCGGCCGCCGCGGCTCCGCCGTGGACCGCCGGGGGCACTCCGGGGGTCCGTTTTGCGATCTGGAGGCGTCTACACGACCCTCGGGAACCGATCTACATTGCTACGACTTCAATTTGCAGAAAAACGCAGCAAAAACGGGATCGGGGGTTAAAACTCAAATCTGCCTACCTCGTGGGCGAAACGCCGACGTTCTGCCTCAGATCCGCGCTACAGAGCTTCCGTTGCGCGCTCTTGGATCGTCCGCTGTCGAATTCTGAGCTCGTGGGCGCTTCATTTGCTCGATTCGGCAGAGCGGCGGCGAAGAATGGCGAAGAACACCGAGAGGAACGATAAAGGGGGGGGGGGGGCGCTGATATTTATATCAGCCGCCCGCCGGCGCCAAACCCGCCTCGGACCCGAAGCCCGATGCGAACAAAAGTAAGGTCACCCTTAGGGTAAATGCGTCATTCTGAACGCAACGGCGGTCTCAGATTTTTCATCTGAGACTCCGTTCAGAAGTTATGTGAGCTGATGCTCGTACACTAACTTCGCCACTTATTTACGAAAACGCCCCTGGTGGCGTTTCTCACCGCAGGCCCGCGCCAGCAAAGTTTACACCTCGCCTACGGTAAACGGTACGTTCCGGACACAACCGTGCCATTAGATTTCTATTCTGAGATACCGTTTAGGAGATATCACACCCCTGACACGTGCATAGTATAAAAAAACTTAATATTTTTATAAAATTAATTCCGGGCACACCGGGTCTCGGAATCGCACGACGTCTTCGCGCCTAGCTCTATAATTATTCCTAGAAAAATTCCAAAGTCTGACAGGACCAAAAACCCGAGTCACTACACATAAAGTATTATAGGAGATATGAATTCAAATGTTATGATTCACATATTTTTCTAGATAAGTTTCTACCTTTTTCATTACATATATTGTTACCAAAAAATTAAAATACCTTTTTAATGTATTTTTTCCCATTTTCAACCATATTGGTGAAAAAACCCTAAAACATTTGATCTTGACATGACTTTGGAAAACAATTTTTTGACACTTTGTTATATAGTTATTATCTCCCTCATAATGTTTCACTATCATAATGAATTTGACTATGAATTTGGTTAATGAAACTAAATTAGGAGGCCTTGTATATTATTAAAGGTTATTCCAATTTAAAGTTAATTTATTCTATATATTTTCTTTGTAATTAAAATATTATTTCCACTTCATTACATTCATTTTTACCTATGTTCCATTCATTTTGTTTTAAAGATACCTAAGTTATTTGAAATCATAAGTGAAAAATAAATTACAACCAAGAGGATTAATTTCTTAAGGTTATCTAGTTAGGGACTACCCCAAAATTTTTTATAGATTCTTGGATGATAATAAGAAATTATTAACTCAAGTTAGTCATGTTGATGATATGTCATCTCAGTCTCATCCTAATTAGAAATGAATAATCACTCCTTCTATTATATAACCAGATGAGAGAACCACAAATATAACACTTATTTGGTATGAATTATTGTAGGAAGATAGATATATGCTACAAAATATTGAAATTATAGATCCACTCATTGTGTAACCTCGGATACAAATTAATAGACATCTAAGAAGTTAATCATGAAATTAGATGGATATACAAGACTTTTAAATAAATAATTGGTAGAATGGTATTCACATCATGTAAGTTCATCAATACTAGAAAAAATTTATAATAGGTTGATATAAATATATTATAAATGTAATAATTTATATTATTTCTTATAGATCACGAATCTCAATATTTTATATGTCTGTATTAGATGATTTGATGTTTTTTTCTTGGGGTCCTCTATAGTATACATGGAAATTAGATTCTTACAATGTGAATAGTTTAAAATTTCATAAGATTGATCTGTAAAAAGGATTAAAAACATATAATACTAGAATATTTACTATCTCCAAAATAGGATTTATGGAAAGTTGATCAATATTATCGAATTAAACTTCTATAATAATTTTTTGCTATTTTACTCAAAAACATGTGGTTAAATATTAAAAGTCTTATTAAACTAGATTACCTATAATTTAATTATATGATCTCATCTCATATTATTAATATTGGTGACCATAATAAAAAAATTTCATATATCTTCACATCCCAAGAAAAGATTTTATATTATGTGGAGGATGAAATGGATGAAAGGTGGAGTGTAGTTATAGACATCAAACAATGATACTTGAATGATATGGGTCATGAAGTGAAAATAATTAACGTCTATCATTGAATCCCATTTATAGAATAGAATTGACTTATTTTTATATGATTATATTGTTAATATTGATCTCATAAGGTAGGATGAAGTAGAGGAAGTAATGATGGATCTTTATAATGATATGACCATTAAAGGAGAAAAGGATTTTTTGTGTAGTAATCCAATAACTTATCAATTAATAATGCGTTATATTATATATTTTCAGTACTCTATATATCTTATTGTATATAAATATATTTGAAACATTATGTTTTTAATTTTAAAAATTAAATGTTATAATTGTTTTAAAATATATATTATATTTTTTTACTTTTGTAATTATAATAATGTCAAGAAAAAAATAATTTAATTGATGGAAGTCAATTGGTGATAGATGGTCCACCTTCAATATAGACATCATCAACTTCACTAATTAATGCTTCAAATATTGTATTTGGTTCACCCACTAGAACCCTCTGGATATAATCTAGAACACCCACTTTCTCCTTCCTATAAGTACTAGGAACACTTCATATAGATATATCTTCCCCATCATAAAATGATGGTATTCCATCAAGTTGTGCTGGTGATGTTCATGCATTGAGGGTATAAGTGGTAACTCCAATTTCATCCTGAATATATTATAGAGTAATGATTATAGGTATAAATATTAATGAAAAAAATATATTTTTCATTTTTTCTACACTTTAAATTTTTTCTAAACAAATAGAAATAATAATCTTAAATAAACAGACATTAATAGTTTATAAGTGTGGAATATAAATAGAAAGAATATATTGGTTCCATTTGATAGATTTTGTGATCAAACTAAGTATATTATGGGAATATTTAATCAGATATTGTGCCAGTTTTCTTGTCTTCTAGTATCCATTCCCATTACTTTTTAAAATTGGAGACATATTTCTTTGTCTTTATAGAGTTTTTTTAGTAAATATTAAGGTAATTTTAATACATTAATAACTATGGATTGAATTAAAATTAATTATGTAATAAAATAAAAATAATTGGGATAAATTATTTTTTATACCAAAGTTTAAAATCAATTAAATAAATATATCATGAAAAAAAATTATGACAAAAAGAAAATTATATTATTTCATCATAAAAGTCAAATACATTATATTACAACCCAAAATAAGGAAATTATATTTATAATAATAGTTGTAAACAATTTTATAAAAAAAATTATTAATAATATAATAATTATTAATACATATATATCTATGAATAATAATATAATTTCACACATTAATGTCAAAATAAAAATGAGAAGAGTTTTTGAATTTTAGGTTCCAAATACATGATTTTGAAATACACAAATGTTTTTACATAATAATTAAATTTCAGATATGTATAGATTTATAATCATAAAAATGAGTATATAATTTGTAATCATCACATGAAAATTATCAAATATTGAATTTGTCATAAATTTATGAGATTAAAATTTTTGGTAAAAAATAAAATAGATTATAAATATAGGGTATGTATTGTGACATGATATGGTCTAAAAATGATGTAATGAGTAATATAAAGTATATCATTACAAAAAAATGGTTTTATTTATTAAAATAATGTATTATAATGTAATAAAGTAAGTTTTTCGTACCTAAAAAGAATCTTCTAAAACCTAAAGTAGATTTTAATGATTTTAAAAACAATAATTTATGAATATAAATTTTTTCTGCATCTAAAATAAAATATCATAAATTATTTTGGTTTTTAAACAAATGAAATAAAAATAAATAACCTATGTGTAAAATATCTTGTGAAAAAACCTGGTTATGTTCAATGGTTTTTATATTAACCTATCGTCTAAGGCCCATGCTTTGAAATTAATAAACAAACCCCCTCATTCACTATAAAGACCCAACCATCATCTCATTTCTCTTCACCCAAAAAATAGTGATCCCAATTATACTATAATTTTATCTTTCAAGATTATCTCTATGTATTTTATAAGGTAGTTTTCTTATCATACAAAACATAGAGAAACTACTTATAATAGTAAGAGTTTGGTGTCCTACTTGTTTAATTTCCAACTGCAATCATTTTTTTGGAAATCATTTGAATTATTTTTCATATATTTTCATTCTTATAATTCCAAGGTATTTTACACTATTTTATATAATTTTGACAATATTTTACTTATTACCTCTCATAATATAATTTTCTATGTTGTTATTATAACGATATTAGAGTCCCTAATTCCCTTCTATCTTTTATTTGTGTAATCCTCTTTAATTTAATTTCATTACAAAATGAATTTTTTTAAAGATTCATTATTTTGGACTCATTATCATATTATCAATGATATTTCACCATTTTCTCTCATTATACTATCTTAAAAAATAGTTTTTATTCTCATACATTAATGGAAACATAAGGGATAAATCTATACTATCATAATAATTTTTTAGAGTAAAAAGTTTTTGGTTTCCTTTTAATGAAATACCTATATGGGTACAAGAAGTGGATACAGGTTCTAACTCAGATACACCTCGGAGTTACAAAATTGAGGATGGTTTATGGGTATTAGATCAATCTTCACTCAGTGTACAAAAAAATGGTATAACCACCCAACAGGCTTGATACTCCTAGGGAATATGTTTTTAGTGATTCAAAGGATTATTAAAACCCATAATAAAGGATGTGAATATAACATTATAGACAAATTTATATTGATATACTTGAACCGTAAAATTTCCCTATTCCATTATTTCATTACCATTCCATTGATAATGGTACTTTTTATTGCATTTTGAATATCCCTTAGTTTCTAAGATTATTTTTGTATATTCAACTTGACATCCACGTTATTCCATTGAATATATAAATAATGAAATTATTTATATCCTATATTTATATATGTATACTGATTTATTACATATCCATGATTATATATGAGGTTCCTTAGGTAACATTATAATATATATTTTGTATCCATACTCTTCATAAGATGGATGCATTGGACTTGTTCTATAATGGTTGCGACTAGAAATTATATAGGCTTTAGATTCATCAGTAGGTCTCATGAGACAAAATAGTTTTGTATTTGGTATAATATTTTTCCATTTATATATGATGTCCTGGAATGGGAACTAGGTAGTATGTTAATGAGGTCTAGCATTGTATATTTTTCATCACTATGAGATAAATTTTTCTTATCCAAGTATTTCATTATTTTTATTTAATCCATGTATATATTATTATCAAAACTCTATTTGGTATGGTAATTTTTCATATAGTTAATTAAATGCTTACATATGATAGAATATATTTTATGTTTCCTTTTACTGTGTATTTGAGAACACCTCATTATATTTTCTCTCATTTCCCCAAGAAACCATGAAGATTAATACATGAAAACTATATATTTTAAGGGATAAATAATAAATATTCATGTATTTAGTATATATATCCTATGTTTTTAATATAATTCATTTATAAATATAGTTCCCTTATATTGTTAAACTTATGGATCCTATGTTTTTGATCTATTTCTTAATGACCCCTTCCCCCTAATGGTACCCCCTCTTGGTCCAACAAAGAAGGGAGAAAGATAATGATTTTTGAAGATAGCCTGTAACAACCCAATATTTTATCAATGGAAATTATCATCTTACAATTATATCATATAATCACATGAAATCACAAAATAGTGAACTAATAAGTACTATATGACCTTGAAACATAATATTTTCACTTATTTGCTTTTGAATTTTGGAAATATGACATACACGGTTGGGATTAGTAAAATGTTTGGAGTCTGATAAGGCAAAATTATTTTTTAGTGAATAGTTACCTACCCATATGAATAGTAATATACACTTATGAATAGTAATATATCTCTTATGAATAGTAAATATTACAAAAGAATAGTAACATTACCCTTGAATTTATAAATAAAAATTTGGCATCTTATAAGTGGTAATATGACCATAGTAAAAGTATTGGTATTTTTGAAATCATAAATAATTAATTATAATTAATTAAATAATTTAAAAAATCTTATTTTCCCTAAAAAATTTTCATAAATTAAAAAAATTTGTCTTCTGGTTTAAATATAATTTTATAAGACCTTATGTAATTTTTTAAAGCATTATAAAATCAGTTAACGTTTTAAAATCTTTATTTTTCAATTAAATTGTGATTTTAATTAAAAATTAAATTAATCATATTTTGAAAATTATTTTGAAGAAATGGATTTCATTTTTTTATTCTAAATTTTGAAAAATTGTTAGGTTTAGTTTTTTGTAATTTTCTAAAATTCTTGATTTTTTATGAATAGTAAAATATGATAATTCATAACAATTGATAAAACCCGAATTTCTATATCATGGTTGACTCATGTATGATGTAAATGGACATTGTTTTGAACACACATGAAAATATTACTATTTTTGGTCATATAATCGTCACTTTTTTTTTATCTTATGGATAATTAATAAACTAATTATTAAAATATTAAGAAAACCCTCCCCCCTCCACTATAAAAATCACCCACACTCCTATATTATATTCACTCCTCTCAATCCTTGTAACTTCCCTAAATTCTACTAAAATATCTCCCTAAGAACCTCCCTCATGTCCAAAAGTCCTTTTTATTCTCAAAAGACCAAATCCTCTCCCTTTAAGTGGCTCTCAAGGAAGAGTAAATCAATAGGTAAACTTTTCTTTTCATTCCTTTCATTTTCTATTCATGTGCCTTTGTTATCTTTTCTTTGCTGACCCATCCTCATACAAATGGTATGAAAACTCCCGTACCCTACATATACTAGGATGTTGTTATGATAATGGGATAACTATTTGTCATCTCTCCTTTCCCCTTATTTTATAATGAAGAAACGAAAACACAATCTAAGATGTGTTAATTTATCACATTCAAGGACGACGGGTTATCAATTTATTTTAATATATTCAATTATGGTAATGAAAACCTTTATTATGGTTGAACCAAACTATTAAATATTTATTTTATCTTATGTGATGTTCTGGAATCCTTTTTCACAGATGATGTAAAATAAGAATACAAAACAAGTTAATTATGAGAAAAATAACCAAATTAATCCAAGCATTTATCATTAATGTTTTATAAAATGATTCACCTTCACTCCAAATAACCAAATGAATTTTATAACTATTTAATATTATCTATGTTAAATAATGTCATATAACTTCAATTCTGGGCAACCATTCTCATCATACATGTTTATCTGATAAATAATATAAGTGAACTAATCATTAAAACCAAGGAAGAAAACTCTCCCAAAAAATGAAATTGAACCTCTTAACATATCAAATATGACTGGGATAAAATTAATAATGTTATACTAAATATATAAAATAATGTTTAGGTAATTTAATTATTAATTAATGAACCTAATTTTATGATTCAGTTCATTAACATCAAGCTAAGAACACCATCACACATTAGGTAAGGGATCCTCTCTTTCCCACATTTATTCAAGAATATCCTCTATGTTATGTCCTTTTATGTGCATTTCATAATTATGGGAGAATATTTATCACCTCCCCATACTACCCTCATGATTTGTAAAATATGTTAAACCCCTTTATCCCTCATTAACCCCTCCTAATTACATATGATACCATGCTGATATTCCATAATGGATTCTACCCGAACCACCATTATTCCTTTAGATTATTCTTACTCTCTTTTTACCCAAATTAAATATTATATTATGTTTATGTAAATATTTTAATTTCTGTTTATATTTCTAAAACCATATATCAAGATCAATTATCCATTCTCTTTCAGGGATATACATGCTTTTAAGTGATTTCATCCTCAATACTTTCCGATAACTAAACCTGTTTTAAGGGAACTTCATGAATTCATACCTAATTTCATGTTCACTCTACAAAATTTTTTAAGCCACCATTATTTTAAACAAACCAGTTTTTTTTAATTTTCAAAACCTTCTTGGATCACATCTGGTTTTATATGAATGATTATTCCCTTTTCTATATTAAATTCCCATTACTATTTTCCTCCAAACCACACTAAAATGTTTTAATGCTAAAATTACTTAAATACACTTCTTTCAGGATATTAATTCTTTTTTAAATCATTTATCATGATATATTTTTGTGTTAACTTATTAATGTCCATATATGTTTTAATTAATTTCGTTCATGGACACTTGTATGATACACTGATTCATTATGATTTATGACATGATTATGATACTCATTTCTTTCCATGGGTACCCTTGTGATTATGTATGATTGATTATATATGATTCTTAATTTAGAAACAATATTCATGAACATGTTAATATGGTAACTCCCATATAGGGCTCCAATGTATAGGGTAATGTTTAGTCTCATGATACATTATGTGTAATGGTCATGGCAGTTATCCTTGACTCGTGCTACCATGTGCAATAGTATTGGTGGTTAACCTTGAATTGTGATACTCTATATGCAATGAGCCTTGAATTGATCTAAATTCATGATTTATGTTGCTTCCAAATTACTATAAATTCATGTTTTTATGAAACCATGTTTATATTTTAGGATTCCATAGGTCCCAGGCCTTTAATATCATTATGTTATGCCTTCTAACCCATGTTCTAAAACTTTATTTTTATGTTTATTCACTTACAAGTATTTTTGGGTCATCCCTTTTATCATGTTATCCCTAGGTTATCCTATTAATATTTATGAGAAAAATGAATGTTAGGATCTCTTTATGAAGACTAAATAAAGAAATGTTATATTTAGTTCCATGTTTTATATTTTATGTTTTATGTACCTAGTCTTCAAAGACAATAGACCCCATGATCCCTGGCCTGTATTTTGATGTATAATTATTCTTAAAATCTTGTATTGTTTTCTATAATAGGATAGGTTTTCTATAGTTTTTCTCAAAGGATGGTCTAGTTTTTCATTGAGATTAGTAACAGAGAACTTTAGTAAGAACCTTAAGGATGAGACTATATAAAAGAAAACACCCCTAAATTTTAGTAAGTATGGAGTAAGTGGATTATCAAGAAAATACATCCCTATATGGATACAAAAAGGTAGAGGTGGATCTGGAATAGATGTGTGCGGGGGTAAAACCTGAAAACACCACATTGATCTAAACTCGAATAAGAACCGGTGCATGACAACAGGCCTTTTTGCACTCTTTTTTTTTTGACACTCCTAGTGGATATTCTTTGGTAAATTCAGGAGCTTGTTACAATCTATTATTATGGGAATGAGAAAAAATCCCATAATAATATAAGTTATGAAATATATCAAGGATAACCTAGATTTAATCTGTGGGAATCACAAGTTAGGATATACATTTCCTTTACAAGTTTATCCTCCTATGTTTAGTGTTTCCTTTTTATTCTCAATAGCTAAGTATTAAGGCCCGTTAATTGTACATTATTTTTCTTTATTAATGGATGAAAATTGAATAACATGTGCCAGCAATCATTGTGATAGGGAATGTGGTGATTTTCCTAATGATATACCTGATATGATGGGAATGGGTTCTCAGAACTTCAGGAAATTACTTCCTCACCTAGATCAAGTTATGAATAATAAAATTAAACATGTGGAACAACCTCCCCCTCTAAGGAAAGATAAAGTTTATGTTTAATCCTTTATGTGGAAAATTCATCCCATGCTTAGTGTATATTTTGATTCCCTCCTTGAAGAATAGTGTATTAACACCATTGAAAATATATTCTCTGTCCGCCAATGCTCAGAAAAAGATAACATTATTCTAGAGGTCTAATGTTTTGATGGGGGAGCTGATTAGTGGTGGAAACTGATCAATAATATAAATCCCTAGGAGTAAATTGATTCCATGGATTGGTATGAATTCAATATAATGTTTTTCAATAATTATTTTCCCTAAACCGTCCATCTCAAGATGGAAAGATAGTTCCTTGTACTCAAGTAGAAGGAAGATGATTCATTCAGGGCATATGAAGCAAACTTTACAGAGCTTGATAGGTATGCCTATGGATTTGTCATGAACACCAAAAGTCAGGTGGATAGCTTCTTTAGAAAACTGAAGTAGAGTCTACAAAACGTGTTAGTGATTTGACACTTTGACAACTATGAGGAGATTTTTTGTTGCTTCATTAAGGTTGAAATGGGGATTGGAGACTAAGTGGTATCATGGCCCTCACAACAAAAAGAGGAAAATAGAATCTAAAGTGGGATGTTACACAATTAAATTCTATGATGGAATGAATCCTGATCATCCCATGTGTGAATGTTGTGGGAAGAAGCGTCATAGGAACTGTATAAAGGGAACCAATAATTGCTTTAAATGTGGAATTTTGGGACATACAGATAAAATTTTCCGAAGGTATATGAAAAATCCCACTAATGTGGAAGAAGAAAGAAAGGTTTATATCAACACTCAGCCTGTAGTGCAGTGTTACAAATTCAAAGATCATGGGCATTATGAGAAAATTTTCACTAAGATGAGGGTTGTCATAGGCAATTGACAACAACCTCCAAGGAAATAAGTAAGGGCTTATGCTATCACTACTTCTGAGGTGGAGTCAGACAATGATGTGGTGATAGGTACACTATTTATTCATTCAAGAATAGAGAACATACTATTTGATTCTAGTTCTGCACATTCTTCTATATCTTTAAATTTTAGTAGAAATATTTAAACACCACCTCAAAATTTAAATAATATATTATCTATGGTAACAACAAATGGAGAAATTATTGTGTCCATGGTTTATAACTCCTCCCCATAAAATTTTTGTGGACTGAACCTCCCTAAAAATCTTATCATACATCCTTTAGTAGAGTTCGATGTTATCTTGGGAATGGATTGGCTATCTTTATACAAAGAAAACATCAACTCTCAGGAAAGGGATATCACTCTTCACATCCTGAAGTATCATACAATTCTATAAAAATGCAGGGAGGAAGATGAATGTCCTTTATAATCATTATCTCAAGTGTGTATATTAATTCCCTAGGAGAAATCATTTCTAGCTCAAATTATTAAGATAGTGAATAGAATATCGCTCAAAGATATTCCCATCGTGAGGGATTACACTGATGTATTACCTAAAGAGTTTCCTATTATTCCTCTTGATTGAGTGGTTGAGTTCTCAATTAAACTTATTCCTAGATCTCTATCTATATCAAAGACACCTTATAGAATGGCCACCATAGAGATGGTTCAAGAAGCAATTACAGGTGAATCTAGATTATGGTTCTATATGCCCAAGTGCTTCACTGTAGGGAGCACCAGTCCTCTTCTTCAAGAAGAAGGATGGTTCAATGAACCTCTGAATTGATTACCGAGATCTCAATAAAATCCTGATAATGTACAATTATCCCCTTCCTAGTATAGTTTAATTATTCAATCATCTTTATAGGGTCAGTTATTTCTCTAAGGTGGATCTTCGGTCAGATATCACCAATTAAAAGTGAGAAAAGAAGATATTCCCAGGAATTCCTTTCAAACGAGGCATAAATAATATGAGTTCATAGTGATTACCTTAATACTCATTAATTATCCAAAAAATTTCATTGATTTAATGAATAATGTCTTTAGATATTACCTTAAAAAAATTGTGGTAGTCTTTATTTATGATATTCTAATATACTCCAAGAGTAATTAGGAACATGAGAAACATCTATATACTATTCTAAATACATTGTGAAGGGAGAAGATTTATGAAAAGTAAAGTAAATTTGATTACTCGATGGAGGAATTATCATTCTTTTGTAATTTTATCACTAGTAAAAGAATATTTATGGACTCTTCCAAGAAAAATGAAATTGAAGAGTGGCCCATACCAACATCTGTAATGGAGATCCATAGTATTCTGGGTATATCTGGTTATTATCAATGATCTATGAAGAACTTATCATGATTTTCAAACCCAATTACCAAGCTGAAACAGAAGGAAGTGATGTTTGTATGGACTCAAGAATGTGAAGACTTCTTCATGGAGTTGAAAAATAAGCTTATCACGGCACAAATACTCATACTCCCAACAAGTGGAGATTCCTTTGTGGTGTAAATTTATGCTTAAAAGAGGGTATTAGATTGTGTGTTGATGAAAAATGATAAATTGATATCATAAACCTCAAGGCAGTTGAAAATCCATGACCAAAACTATCATATGCATGATCTGGAGTTGGCGGTTGTGATCTTTGCATTACAAATTTGGATGCATTATCTATATGGGTAGAAGTTTTAGATATATACTAATCACAATAGTCTAAAATATATATTCAAAAAAAAATTCTCAGTTTTCATCATCGTAGATGGATATATCTCATTAAGTATTATGACTCCTCATTCCACTACCATCCCGATAAGGCAAACAAGGTGTCATATTCTATAAGTATAAAGGATCATGAATCTTTATCAATGATGATAATTGAAAGGGACCCAATATTATTATGTTTATAGAGAATAGAAATGGGAACAATTATGGGAAAAACATCATCAATCCTTTCTCAAATGATTGCTCAACCATACCTCATGGAGAAAATAAAGGGTGCTCAAAGAAAAGATGTTGAAATTCAGAAAAGGGTGGAAGCACATAGACTTGGGAAATAATTTGATTTTTTTATTGATGAGGAAGTATTTTTATGATTTGGTTCATGATTATGTGAAACATCTAATCCAAAGATAAGGAATGAGCTTTTGAATGATGCATATAACTCAACCTTCAATATTCCCCCAGGGAGCACAATGATGTATCGAGATCTCTGTGAGATCTTTTGGAGGGACAATATCAAGAAGGAGATTGTTGAGTATACATCAAAGTTCCTAGTATATCAACAAGTGAAGGTTAAAATATAGAAGTCTAAGTGGATGATGCAACCACTATCCATACCAACAAGGAAGTGGGAGAACATCACAATGGAATTATTTACTGGACTTCCAAAGACATCTAGAGGAAATAATGTTATATGGGTCATTGTGGATCGTCTTATAAAGATAGCTCACTTTATCGCAATTTCAGAGAAATTAATATTGGATCAACTTGAACGGATATATATCAAATAATTGGTAAGTATACATGGAGTACCACTATCTATTGTATCTGATAGGGATTTGATATTCACCTCAAAGTTCTAGAAAAGTCTCCAACATTCTCTAAGCGTTGAACTGAACTACAGTATGGCCTATCATCCTAAAATTGATGGCCAATCCGAGAAAACTATGAAGACACTAGATGATATATTGATCGCATGTTCTATGGACATGAAAGGAGGATGGGACCAATATCTTACACTAGTTGAATTCTCCTACAACAATAGTTTCCACTTGAGCATGTAAATTCCACCATACGAAGCCCTCTATAGGAAAAGGTAAAAACATAGGTGTGTTAGGATGAATTCAGTGAGCATGAGATGCTAGGACCTGAAATGGTCAATGAAATGGTTTAGATGGTGAAAACCATTCAATAGCACATCAATGCATACCAAAGTCAGAAAAAGTGTTATGCAGACTATCGTCGATGAGACCTTGAGTTCAAAGTTGGAGGCATGATATTTCTAAGCATATCTCCATGGAAGAAGTTCACGAGTTTTGGGAAGAAAGAATGATAATTACTAGGTACAATAGCCCCTTCTAGATTCTTGATCGTATTGGAATTGTGGCCTATTGACGAGCACTTCCACCTACCATGTCTATAGTACACGATGTTTTCCTTGTATTTCTATTAAGTAAGTAAATACCAGATCTTTTACATGTACACTCTTCAGAGGTGGTGCAGTTGGGGAATGGTGTTTCTTATGAGGAGTAGCCAGTGAAGATCTTGGATCATAGAGATAAAGTTCTACGCAATAAGAATACTCACCTGGTCAAAGTACTATGGTGGAACCATAAGTATGAAGAGGAAACATGGGAGCTGGAGGAGGCAATGAAGGAAATGTACCTGCACCTATGTATGGCTTAGAATGTAAAATAAAATTTCGAGGGTGAAATTTCATAAGGGGGGAATAATGTAATGACCCAATGTATTATCAATGGAAATTATCTTCTTACAATTATTTCATAAAATTACATAAAATCAAAACACAATGAATTACTATCTACTATGTGACTTTTATACATAATATTATCACTTCTATAATTTGAATATTAAAAATCTGATAAACACAGTTGTCATCGATAAGATGTTTGGATTCTGATAAGACAAGATTAATTTTTGGTGAATAGTAACCTACCCTTATGAATAGTAATATGACCCCTATGAATAGTAAATATTCTAAAGAAATAGTAACATCACCCTTGAATGTATAAATAAAATTTAGGCATCTTATAAGTGATAATATGACCATGGTAAAAGTATTGGTATTTTTGTAAGTCGTAAATAATAAATTACAATTAATTAATTAATTTAAAAGAAAATTTATTTTCCCTAAAAGTTTTTAATAAATTAACAAATTTATTTCTTCTTGTTTCAAGATAATTTTATAAGACCTTATGTAATTTTTGAAATCATTCTAAAATTAGTTATAGTGGAAAAATTTGTATTTTTCATGTAAATTGTAATTTTAACTAAAAATTAAATAGATCATATTTATAAAATTATTTTTGGAAAATTGATTTCATTTTTGGATACAAAAATTTGAAAAATGGTTTGGGTGAATTTTTTGGAATTTTCTAAAATACTTGAATTCATTGTCAATAGTAAAATATGATAATTCACAATAAATGCTAAAACCTAAATTTTTGCATCATAATTGAGTGATGGATGATGTAAAAGGTCATTGTTTCATCCTCACATACACATATTAATATTTTTGGCCATGGAATCATTACTATTGTTTTTCTTATGGAGAAATACTAAACTAATGATTTAAATATTAACAAAATCATCCTCCCCTCCACTATAAAAACCACCCACACTCCCCTCTTCTATTCACTCCTCTCAAGCCTTGTGACTTCCCTAAATTCTTCTCAAATCCCTCCCCAAGTTACTCCATCACATCCATCATACCTTGGTCTTCTAAAAAGACCAAATCCTCTCCCCTTAATAGGCTCTCAAGGAAGATTAAATCAAGAGGTAAATTCCTCTTTTCTTTCCTTTCATTTTCTTTTCATGTGTCGTTGTCATTTCTTTCCTAGCCACTCCCCATCCAAATGGTTTGAAATATCCAGTACCCTACATTTACTAGAACTTTATTATGCTAATGGGATAATTCCTTATCATATCTACTTTCCCCTTCTTTTATAAGAAAGAAATGAAAACAAAGTTTGAGATGTGTTAATTTATCGCATTCATGGATGACGGGTTATCAATTTCTTTTACCATATTAAATTCTGGCCATGAAACCATTTTTATGGTAGAAACATGATATTAAATATTTATTTTATCTTATGTGATGTTCTTTAGTCATGTTTTACACATGATGTCAAATAATAATTCAAAACAAGTTAATTAGGAGCAAAATTGCCAAATTAATCCAAACGTTTATCATTAATGTTTTCTATAATGATTCTCCATCACTCCAAATAACCAAATTAATTTTATAACAATTTAATATTATATATGTTCACTAATTTCATTTAAATTAAATTATTTACAACCATTCTCATCATGCATGTTTATCCTAACATTAATATAAGTTAACCGAACAACAAAACCAAGGAAGAAAATGCTCGCTAATAATAAATTTGAACCTCTTAAATCATCAAAATGGAAATGGGTGAACATAATAAGTTTATAATAAATAAATAACATGTATTGGATGATCCTTAATTATTAATCAATGGACCTAATTTTATAATTCAAATCATTAAGATCAAGCGAAGAACACCATCAGAGTTAAGGTAAGGGATCCTCTCTTTCTCACATTTGTTCAAGAATATCTTCTGTGTTATGTCCTTTAATGTATAGTTACTAATTATGGGATATAATTTATCACCTCCCTCATACTTCAATAATTATGTATAAAATAATAGAAACCCTTTTCTTCCTCATTAATCCCTCCTAATTACACCCGTTACTATGCTGATATTCCGTAAGTGGTTCTACCCAAACCTCCAGTATTCCTTCATGTTATTCTTACTCTCTTTTTACCAAAATTAAATACTATATTCTGTTAATGTAAATCATCTAATTTATATTTATATTCCCAAACTCATGTATCAATAACCATTATCCATTATCTTTCGGGGTTATACATGATTTTAAGTGATTCCCTTCTCAATACTTCTTGACAAGCAAACCCATTTTTCGGGAACTTCCAGAATTCATACCCAATTTCAAGGGAACTCTAACATATGTTTTAAGCCAACATTGCTTTTAAAAAACAATATTTTTTATTATTTAAACCTTCTAGGATCAATTCTGTTTTTATATGAATGATTATTCCCTTTTCTATTTTAAATGATTATTAGTATTTTCCTTAAACCTGCACTAAAATGTTTTAATGGTGAAATTTCATAAATAAAATTCTTTCATGTTGTAATTTATATTTTAAATAAATTACCATGATAAATTATTATTTTAACATATTAATTTCCATATATGTTTTTATTCATTTTTCATGGTCACTTTTATGATATACCAATTCATTATACTTTATGACATGATTATGATACCCATTTCTTTCCATGGGTACCCTAATGTTTATGTATAATTGATTATTTATGATTATTAATGTAGAAGTCATATTCATTAACATGTTAATATGGATGCACCCAGATAATTATTTAATGCATTGGGTAAAGTTTAGTCTCATGAGATGTTATGTGTAACGGTCTTGACAATTATCCTTGACTCGTGCTACCATGTGCAACGATCTTGGTGGTTATCCTTGACTTGTGATTATATATATACAATGTGACTTAAATCATACTAAATTCATGATTTATGTTGCTACCACATTAGTATAAATTTATGTTTTTATGGTCTCATGTTTTTATGTTTTGATTCTATATGTTCGATGCCCTTTATATCATTATGTTATGCCTTCAAACCCATGTGCTAAAGCTTTATTCTTGTGTTTATTCCCTTACTGGGATTTTTAGCTAATCCCTTTATTCATGTTATGCCCAGGTTATCCTATGAATATGTATGATCACAATGGAAGTTAAGGGATCTTTATGAAGTCTAAATAAAAAATGTTATATTTAGTTCCATGTTTTATGTTTTATGTTTTATGTACCTAGTCTTCAAAGACAGTAGACTTCACGACCTTGTCTTTTAAATAGATGTATAACTATGCTTAAAATCGTGTAATGTTTTATTTAAAAGGATAGGGTTTCTATACCACCACCTATAGGCCATGGGTTGAGGAATAGTACTAATGGTACACAATACACTCACATGGGGAAAATGTTTCTCTTAGAAGAACTTTATGAACAAAAATTAACGTGAAAATGTAAGAAAAATTCTACACATTATAAAATAAAATATCCCAACACATGAATGTAATTTACAAAAAAATTAACCTCTATAAAAGAAACTACAAGTAACAATGTCAATCCTCTAAAGAAACCTTGAAGGACAAACACCTCCTCAAAAATACCATGGTATAGTAATGTCCATCCTAATATCCAACCATCTCCTATATACCATAATAATAGTTTATATATACTAAGGGTAAGATTAATAGGTATAATCAGTTTAATCCTCACAAGATTATCTCATATAAGAAATAAGGAAATCATAACATTTCCTAGTGTATTAAAAAGTGAAACTAACTCATCACCTAAATAAGAATACTAAGATCATATCCTCATGATTGATCTCTCAACAAGTATCATAAATATGTAAATATATAATATACATAATAACAAAAAAAAGTTACTCTACTACCACTTCACCAGTAGTTTTCTACCCTACCCCAATGTCACACATCCTGAGTAATCTTTCTCCAATAAATAATCCTACCCAAAACCCTCTAGAAATTATGCATCACATCAACTCATCATAAACATCCACATCTCAAAATAGTGATTGAGTAGTTTCTTAAAGAAGCCAAAGCCCATATGTAGTGTATTATACCTCAATCTATCATATCCAATGCACAATATAGCAATAATACAAGTTGTGACGCTCTATCCAAAGGTACATGTATGAGAAAATAACCAAAATCGGTTACATCCCTTTACAAACATATATGGGAAAGGTAACCATTGTGTATAGAAACATATAATAAAACAAGGATAAGAGAGTTGGGTAAGTGGGGGTAGTCATCCATATATTCTTCCCCAAACTAGATATTAGGGGAAAACACCCCCCCCCCAGATACCATTGGGTGTCAGTCTCTATATGTACATAGGTAGGGTAGTGTATGAAATCACATAACATAATAAAATTTGTATATCACAAAACTACACCATGGGAAATAACTCAGCCTTAACATGAACAACAATGGTCACCCCTCTGTCAAATGGATTCCAATGATATGATCTAGATATCTTATAAACTTATAAAAATTTCAAGAGACATAATTTTATTTTTTAAAGGATAAAATTTCATATTACGTTAATTACAATACAACTAGATTCACTCTAGAGATAATCTGACATATTTGAAGGTTTTTATTATTTATCATCATTTAAGCTTTCCATTAAGACACTAACCCCTTGTGTTAAATTATTAAACACTACCATTCAATAATTCCATGTGCTCAAGGAATCATCCTAATCTAACATAAAATATGCATAGGTTAAGCACTAATAGTTGTATTAAGTATTGGGGAAAGAAATGAAGAAACACAAAACTAGATTACCTAACCTATAAAATAGGTTCATTTTCAAGAAAGAATACTAGTTTTCAACACAAAAAATGGGTAATCTTGGATTCAACCCATTCCATCAATAAAAATGTCATACCTGATACCACTATACATATAACCATTCATCCCACTACCATAGGGGAAAACTACCACCACAAACCCATGCATACCCACCCATTCTCATCATCCATCATCCATCATCCATCCTAAGATCACATTAAATTGAATAGAAAGAATCCACATACAAATAAATCACACAAGACATCAAGAAAAAAAATTAAATAGGGAAAATAGGTCATTGGACCCATGTATCCATCCCTCATAAGCAATCAGTCTCACTCACCCCCAAACAATTATCTTCACCAAACAGCCAATTGTTTACCACCTTGAATTAACTGATTCATTTATCATAGGTTACAATAATATGTGACATAATTCATTTTCTATAAGAATATATGAATTATTTAAACATTCATAAAGAATAAATTATGGTTTCATCAATAATATTAAGAATAGTAATAATTAAACTTGCCTTGTTATTATTCAGCCAACAAGAAATACAAACTTTATATTTTTTATCCAATTTCCAAAATGACAACCATGATAAACTATGGATTAAAAAAAAGATAGAAAGATATCTCCAAAATCAAAATGAAAACAATTAATATGGCATAAACACATTTTATCAATAAAACCCAAAAACCAATTCTTTCTTTAATCTTGTTTAATCATACTTGTGGTTAATTCTACTCTCACCCAATGTGGTAAAGCATTGTAAAATTTTTATTCTGTATAAAGATAAGGAGAAACATTGAATACGCTACCTAATGTTTTTCAACATTCATTATGAATGGAAAAATATGATCGAGTCTCTAATCACCTCTCATAACGGATGATACATCCCACTAAGGATATCCCTCCTCAAATGTTCATAGAACAAATAAAATAACTCCATAATAAAAAATGAGATCAAACATTTGTATCATTTAAAGAAATAATCAGATAAATCAAAACCAATAGATAATAAACAATAAGATAAAGAGGGAAAAATAACCTTGTATCACCACATATTGAACTCAAGAATATGGGGATCAATCCCAATTAAAATTGCATCATAAAACCTTGAAATACCACCATTGATCAGTTAGGTTATGAATGGAAAATGTTGGAGAATTACATGTTCCCTAGAGGTTTGCGAATATATAGGAAAACTGAAAATTAAAATACCACAGTGCGTCCCCCAAAACCACTATGCTATAGTTATAAAATTAGTAAAAACAATGGCATATTTCAAGACACCTCAACATTGTAGGTATTTTAAAATACACATTTGAGAAATGTAACATGGTCTACATTGAAGATCCTTTAAATTAAAAAAAGGACGATGATGAAAAAATACCACCATGCCATCAAATTTTGAATTTTATTATAAATAGATATGCCACAACTATACTCCATGGTATAGGGACCCCAAAAAATGAAGAATCACCAAAACATACCTTTTGGGATTCAATTCCATATCCTACCCCCACAACGTAAGGGTACATAAATTGGAAGAACCTACCAAAAGACCCATTAATATCATAAATTTCGATGCCTAATCAACACCAAAACCTCAAATAATTCATGGTATAGTACAATCCTCCAAACCACAATCCTTCTTTGTAGTAGAAATTTAATATAAACTCTACTTAACCCTAATTTTAGACTCCTCTCAACACCTAAAACACCTTAAAAACACTAATGGATGGTATAAAATAATTGGGAACCTTACATTAGATACATATTAAACAATTCATTTCCTCCATAATTTAAAAGCAACCTCATAGAAAAGAGAAAGAAAATGGGGTCATCCAAACTACCAAACCATGAGAAAGATCTCAATAATCTCACCATCACTTGAGAAAAAACACCTCACTTAGATGATCATGGGATAAAAACACCCAACACGCTCTAGAATCATAGCCCCCTAATCATGATGTAGACCAGTTACTAAGTATATTTAAATATTCATCAAATTCCACTGTGTAACATCTAAAAGTAGTTAAAAACATCAAGAACATGGTGTTTATCATTACCCTTTATGAAGTCTATCCATCGATAAAAAAACTTTTCAACTGAATGGTTCAATCCATGACACCAAATATAACCTCCAAGAAAGTTATACATCTTTATCATTCCTTGTTGAACTTCTAAAAGTATTTTACAGATATCATGTAGAACCACATTTTTCATAAATGGTGGAACAAAAAAACTCCCATATATTAACACCTAATGTTTACCATCCTCTGACTAATCATTAGGGGCATCACCACAATCAAATTGATTTTATTGAACCACCACCATGGAAAACTCCATCTTGGAATCCTCTATCATCTTAACAAAAGATTAATATTCCATAATATTCCACTAACCTACCCCATATAAATATTCATGATGTAGAGTTCTTCCATCACTCTCCTTGAATCTCCAAACTCATGTATAGAATCATTGTGTGAATACCTACTTAGCACATTGGCTATACCATTAACTTTACCAAGGTATAGTGAAATTTAAAAGTTATAGTCCTATAATAATTCCTTCTATATTTATTATCATAAGTTATATTCTTGTTGGGAGAATTCATACCTCATGATATTGGGATTTGTGAAAACCACAAAGTGATCGCCAATGAGGTAGTTCCGCCACAACTTCATGGAAAACATAATCACTTTAAACTTTTTAGTGTTGGTGAAATATTTACATTCATGGGGTTAGAACTATAAAGACCAATAAGAAACAAAAACTCTTTACTAAATCAAGACACTACCTATGCCAAGATGTGAAGAGCCACATTAGACCATAAATTGAACTCCATCTTCAGGAAAATGAAAAAGTAGGGAATTTACCAAAATATAAATTATATATGTTAATGTATTCTAGAACATTTCAATCACAAATAACACCTAATCATGAATGGTTAAAACTATTAGAGGATTCATACTCTTAGGGGTGTCGGGCATGAACCTCCTATAATAAACTTCTAGGACAGGTAAATGTTACACCTCTACAATGGACTTGGGGGTCAGCCAAGAAATAACTTCCTTGACCTTCAAATGATACACAACAACTCCATGTTGGGACATGACATAACCCAAAAACCAACATTATTAACCCATAACTCACATGTTGATATCTTCCTGAATTGATACTAATGTTGAAGAACTCCCAAAACTAATCTTTGATTCATTGTGTGACCCTCCTCATACATGGTTTAAACAAGGTTTTCATTGATGAAAACCAACATGAATTGATCTATAAAATCATAGAACATCTCATTAATCAATACCAATGAATATTTAAAGATTTTTCATTAATATGAATATTATCACAATGAACTCTTAAATCCCATAATGATATAAAAAAGAAGAATTTTGGATATCTTTATCCTCTACTCACATATAATAATATATTAATTGCATATCAATATCTGATAACCAACTAGAACCCTTAATCTAATAAAATAAATCATCAATCTATGTATGAGTGTAGAGATTCTTATCTATCATTCTATCCAAGTGATGAAAATTGATAATTGGACCATACTTCCACCATCCTTCTTCAAAAATAGAAATGGTGCAACCCAAGGATTCCCACTAAACTGAAAAAATCCACACAAAAAGAGATCATTGGTTTATATTTTTAGATAATACTACTCAATAGACATCATATGATATGGATACATAATAACCAAATAATTCTTTGACTATAGATTTATCTCCAAAATTGATCCCTTTCAAGAGCATAACAGAACAACCGATTTAGAAAATACATTAGGACATTGTTTAATAATATTGAATAAAACTACTTAATAAATCCTCAAAAAACTCTGAAGTATCTCGGCCATAGAAAAGTTGATGAATCAAGCCTCCAACCCATTTTAGGGTCTCACTCACCAACAAACATGGAAGAAACTATGTCTGCATTATAAAACATGATCTACCGCTTGAAGAAATCCATGATATCCTATGTCAAATATAGCCAACCCATGCCAAGAATTATGTCTTATAGTTTTAATTGTAAATATAATAAGTCTCTCCAAGAGTATTACTACCATATAAATAGCCAATAGTATCCATATACTTAAAAAGACTAGATCAACATTTAATTCGCATAGCCAATTCCAATGTAACTGGAAGCCTCTACACTTCATGTCATATTTCACAGATGACAGAACATGAAATAAAGGATTTTGTATCACTTAAATCAAAAAGTTCATGGTTCTATGTAGAAAAATAATAAAGTGTTACCTTAAATAATTTCTGAATCACCTAGCGCTATAAAATCTTAAGTAGGAAACCAACAATATCCTCTCTGACCTGAATATGACAACCTCCATGGAAATCCTCTATTCTATAAGTCTGAGGAGCATCATGAGGTTGTCCACTACATACTACATCTCCCCTATGATATGAAAAGTATGTATAACATTGTTTCTATTACCTCATCTAAAACTACAACAATGGTGGAACCTAAAGAGGAACATCTTCTTCATGTTATATTCTCAGAAAGGTTTGTAACTCGTGTTTCTTGACACTATGGCCTTAAAAAGATAAAAATATATATATACTATTTACATGGGCTTGGGAGACATCACCCTAGAATAAATGAGATTAATGGGGCTTGGACCTACCCCTAGATATATGAAAACCCTTATGCTGAGTCAATAGGGAACCCTATACCACTACTATTTTACATGGAGAAAGTTTTTGACTTCACTCTCATGATGATCTAGTTCAAAATGATGTCCTCTTATCAAAAAATTTTCTCAGTAACTCCTTGAGATATTTCAAAAAAATAAATAGAGTAACATGAAATTGGATCAATGGATATAAAGAATACTCGAAATGAAGCATCTTGGCCTCCTCGTCTATAAGTATATTAGAATAATATTGGAGAAATTTATTGAAACATATCCAAAAATATTGTATAATAGAGCTCTCCAATCAGTGGGTATGTACCTCCTAACATCTGGATTATATTTTTTTCAATTAAATAAACTCATCATAAAATGAATCTCAGAACATCTCCCATGAAATAGCTTACTCCTTGTGATACTTGAAGAATCAGAACCACCATGACTTGACTGGCCCATGGAGCAGCATCACCACCAATGAAACCAAGTTTTCCTTCCAAGCATAGACGGAATTAAAAGATATCTATACCTACACTAACCTATCCCCTATAATTGAGTCTAAAATATATCTATCATACTTTTAAATAATATATAGCTAAAACTATAGGAGGGTTCCCCTCTAAGTGTTATCCTCATCACCTTGAACTCTGTATCGATTTACTAGAACACCCTAGTTAAAATATTCTACATAAACCTACCAGATACGTTGTCCTGGGGCTATACATACAAAATCAAAAAATGGTTAGAGACTCATAAACATGAAATATGGAATATTTAAGATTAATTAATTATGGTTCAGCTTAACCCCATGGTATTTCAATTTTAAATACAAATATAAACAATAATGATGCATGATTCTTTCCTAGGTCTCTACACCAGAACTAGTATCACTTTAATTATTAGTCTTGGTAAACTTAAAGTTCATCACAATAGATCATAAGGTTCCCTAAATAATTATTACATAACCACCCTCTCTTATTTATATTCCTTACAAGACTCATCTGTCACCGTGGTAATACCAACCCATATAATCCTCACTAGTTTCTTCCTCTAAATTCCATCATATCCCTCATCCCAAGCATTGAAACCACTATGCCAAAATCAACTCCCCCAAATTCACCCCTCCTAGGATTATAATTAATGGAGAGATATAATGATATCTAAACCCCACCTCCATTAGCCCATCGGTTGGAGACTAGAACCATTGGTAAATAATAAACTCATACGAGAGGCATTACACTATATTAAGAACATGAGGAACATGAGACTAGATGAAAGTGAAAGACATCACCATATAATAATAAAATAAAAAAACTTAATAAATTCATTTAATTACATAAAAAATGAAAAAACTATAAAAGAAACTATAATTACTAAATCCAAATCCCTGACAGTGACCTCGAAGCCTAAATAGATCGAAAATGACGCCATAAACTATTAATGTTCAACCCAATCTCTAACCAGTACCTATAGAACTAAAAAATAGTTTATATAGGTTTAGGGTGAGTAAAAATGGTATTCTCAATAGGATCCTTCCCATATCCTCTCAGGAAAAAGATAAACAAATCCTATTGAAGAATAGTGAATAAAAATGTGGAACTAACTCATCACCTAAAGATAGATACTATGTTCCAAAAATCACAATGGATATCTCCCTAATTGTCACATAAATTAATTATATAATATCCAACATAACATCAAATGAAGGTACCTTAATACCACGTCCCCAATGCTTTTCTAGACAACCCCAATATTGTGCATCCTAATCTAGCTCTCTCTAAAAAATAATCCTGCCAAAAAAACCGAGTCAATTTTAACATATCATGAGCTTCATGGAACATATCATATATTCATCAACATCCATATCTCTAGATAGTAACCATGTAGTTTCTATATTCCACCATAGCCTATATGTTGTGTATTATACTACAATAAAACATAACCAATACACAAAATACCTATAATAATCAATAAGATACTATTTATGAAGTTATATATGTCAAAAAAATAACCACAAGACTTCACATACTTATAAAAACATTTATGGTAAAGGTAACCACTAAACATACTAGCACTTAATACCATCGGGAAAAGAGAGAAGGGCCTGAGGGGGTAGTCATCCAGCCGTTCCCCTCTAACCTAGATATTCTGGGAAAACACCTACAAGGTTCCCCTACGTGTTGGTCACCCTATTGACATGAGTGGGGTTACAGTGACCCTCCCTTTTCATACATTATCATTGAATCATTTTTTTAGAATACCTAATACAATAAATAGATATATTTCTAAGGACCGTATTAGTTTATTGCCTTTGGAAACAAGAAAACATAAACGTTGTTATGTTTGTAAGTTATGTTATCTATTACTAGATTCTTCATGAATAACACCCTTATTAGACACATATTATATAATATATATCATCATAACCTAGGGATATTAAACATATGAAAGGGTGAGATTAGATGCTTAGTAAGGATTAACAAGGTATATATGTAAGATTAGTCATCATCATGAGGGTATAAAAACATGACCATGATGAAAGAAGATCATACCCTATGAATAAAATATCATAAATAGGATCCATGGAACATATATTGGTTTTTAATAATACATCAATCATAAGAGAGTCAAGAGCATAATCCATGAAATCATAACATAGGAATAAAACATGGAATTGTGATGGAACATAAGTATATAAAATAATTTCTAATAAGTACGGGCTTACTTTTAAAACCTATCAGGGTACTTCATGGGGGATATACTTATTAGGAAGGACACACCACCATCCCCTGCCACATCCCATTCATATAGTGGAATGGATTCACTCCCCAAACCACCATAGTAATCAAGGTTCACTCCCAAGACCATCATAGTGGACAAAGTATATTACTTAATAGGGTTCACTCCCCATTTCAGCCCTGTATTACAAAACCAGGATCACTCCCCCTTCCAACCTTGAATTACTTAATAGAGTTCACTCCTCATTCTAAACCTTTCAACTAAATTGAGTTAACTCCTCATTTCTACCATGTCATACTGAACTATGTTCATTCCTCGTTATATCTATTTCTATCTCATGAGCTAAAAATATTTACCCAATGCATTAGAGGGATATAAATGTCTCATACATCTCATAATGAAATCATACATATGTGTTCCATAAAACATTCATCACAACATTACCCAAAACAATTATGGGTTTCATGAACATCATAAAGTAACTCGTGAAATGGAATGGGTATCATAAGAATTTTATAATATCAAAACCTTTGAAAAAGATATAGGTTTTATAATCATTTCATCACAGCATAACTCATGAAAAGAAGCGGGTTTCAAAATCATATAACTCATGGAAGTGAAACAGGTATCATAAAAACCATTCCATCAAAACATAAACTATTAAATAAATAATATGAATATTATTCTTGAATCACATCCCTAGTAAATAATACTATAACAAAGTATCTCATCTTTGATGGAGAATGATTTTTAAAGATCACATAAAACATTTATTAAGGAAAATACCCTTTCACTAAAAATAACTTTCATAAAACCAAATTAAAAATACTTTTCTTATAAATAAATAATTACCATTTAATTTAAAACATTTCTTGAACAAAATATACTATCTTATTTAAAATATTCTTTTTGAATCATAAAACATTTTTCAAAATCATTTTCCTTAAGAACTTATAATGGAATCTAGAAAATAATTTTGAAAACCATTTTACTTAAAAACATATAAAATATTTTTTAAAACATTTTGAAATAATTTTTAAATATAAAACCTTTTTGAAAACCTTTTTATAAAAAATGGTTTTGAAATAACACATATTTCCAACCGAAGAGAGAGATAAATTCAAATTTTCTTATGAAAACTTTCTTAATTATCTTAATTAACAAAGAGTGGAAACATCGTACCAATACATGAATATATCATGAATAACCCATGGAGAATAAAATTAATTATTGTTATTGTGATATAGATTAAAATATTTTATAAATGGTACCATAATCATGAACAATCATGATGAATGATGATATTGTAATAATAAATTATTACCACATGGGTACCTTTGACTCATAATAAACATGAGAGAATATCATTACATGAAACCTAAAATATCATGAAAAGAAGGATATTCATGATATAACATGTAAACTAGAATTTTATACACCTCATAGAAGAATATAGGTGCACAACATGGAATGTGTCTCAAAGTGGAAGAATTGAGACAAAATTACTTTACTGACTTGGTAACTTTTGAACCATAAACCCCATGAAATATATATCATCCAATGGATATGTAAATACCAATAAATTTATGTATAAGAAACATATGAAACATTCATGGGTAGTACATGCACCAAAAAAATAATTGAGTTGGTAATAAGGCATATGTATCATAGAAATAAAAGTGATATGAGAAAACCATTACTACTTGAGTAACTTTTGAATTTTGATCCCCACGAATGAATAACATCAATTGAATGTTATAATTTCATGAAAAAAAGGAAATTGATGACATAAAATTTCATAAGGAAATATATACATAAAAAATAAACAATTGGTGAATATGGATTGTTTTTCATGGATATAAAAAAGGAGATGAAATTTACTTACCTTAAGTATTGGCTTTCCTTATACATGTTCAAACCTTTTCTTATTTGGGTAACTCCATTTGGTTTTCACCAAAGATATTACTTTTTTATATTTCATCCTAAAGAGAGGCTTATATGGTGACTTTATTGAAGTTTTGAACTTAATTTTTTATGGTTTGGATGAGACAAAGTGGCTTGAGAGGTGTATGGAACTGTATGTGTGGGGGGTGAGTTCCCTTTTATGGTTGAGGAGAAGTTTCATTCTTGTAAATATAAAATGGTATGAACTATTGATAGGTATCCCATACATAATCAGAAAAAAATGCTCAAATTATATCCAATAGGGTGCTTATTGGAAATATGTAAATCCAATGGATTTTTTACATGTGATTATGTCATTTGAACTCTTAAGATTAAATTTTAACCATTATGTAAACTAAATCTTACCTTATAGCCTGTAATTAAATTTAAGTACTTGCACTAATATTTTTTTCAATAATTAATTTGACCTTATTAGAAATTATAAATTATTCTTATTCCAAATAAGGAATAATTTTTTCCAAATTCTAATCACATTAGTGGCATAAAGTAATTTAAAATGAATCACATAGTTTTTTTGTGATAACTTGTTTTAAGAAAAAAAATTTAAAAGGTTGAAATGTTTTAATATATAATTTCAAGGTGAAATTGATCCAAATGACTTAAATGGAATTAATTGATGAAAAAATAATCTAGTTAATACTTAAAACCTAATTATTATATAATTTAACAATAAAAATAAATTAGACAAAAATAATTTTTTTAATTATAAGTTTGTATTTTTTACTATTCATAAAAAATAAAATTTCCTTGAAAAATATAAAAAATTCACCCCAAGTTAATTTTGATATTCTTATTTAAAAAATTAAGATTTTTTTCAAATAAAAATTATAATAGTTTTATATAATAGATTAAAAATGGGTTCTCTATTAAAAGGTGATACAATTACCTTTTTGAAAAATATGCTTTTTTATTCATAAAATTTGATTCAATCTTATCTCATGTCTAGAAAACACATAAGATGAAAATTAAATAGTTGAATAAATATAATAAATAAATTTCATTAAAATAATTTATCAATATTGGTTCTATTAATTTATTTAGGTTAATTGTGTTTAATTTCATAAATATACTTTTCTTGTAAAATATATCCTACATTATCAAAAGGTCTTTATTTTCATTTCTAGTTAATTTGACACCAAAATAATTATTCTTTTATTTATGTGTAAACCATATTTTTATAATTCAATTATTTTTATTAATAACCATCATTCCATTGGATATGTGAAAACTATAATAATATTGTAATAATAATATTAATATTACATTGTATTTTGGTAAAACTAGGTCTTGTGTGTGGCACACGTTATTGAAGGAACTTGGAATTGTGTGTAACACAAACCAAACATAGTGTTATTTTTACAACAAGCTAATATAAGTCTTGATTTTAACATAATATTAACATGTTTTTTTGTATAATGTAATCAAAACATATGGTTTTCATTTAACAAAAATCTATATTCAGTGTTTTGTGAAATGAAAATTATCCAAAAGATATTAATTAATTCGAGAAAAAATATTTCACAAAATATCTGGGTGTTACATTCTACCCCCCTTAAAATTATTTTCTCCCTCCAAATTAAATTGGGTTAACAAAGGCTTAATACTTGATAGTTCCTTAATAGAAACTGACATCAAAAAAATAAATACTAAAACTTTATTTAAAAACTGAATGTTAGAATGGTAATGGTAACCCACAATAACACATAACTAGATTCCCAAATAAAAGAAATTTGGAAGGAAGTGGAAATTATGAAATAGAAGAGGAATATAACTATATTCTATTAATGGAGAGTGATGGAGATCATGCTTAGGATAAATTTAACAATCAAAAATACATAACCCAAATAATGTTTAAAAAGTTCACTAATATCATAAAAATGATGATAAATAAGAAACAATTTATTTCAAGGCCCTTTTTCCTAAAGTTGAATAATTTTAATGAAAATATATAAATTCAAAATTACATTAAAATCTTACCCTTTGTTGTTCCTTGATCATCTTCTACATCATCTCTTATTCCCAGAAAATGTGAATCTTTCATTTCATAAGTAGTAACTTATAATGAGTTCCATAAACAAAATGAAAGGCCATTCCACTTGTCTTTATCACAAAAAAGGTTAGCACAAGTTATGAAATATGAATAAATCCACATATGTAGAGATAATACAGTAATCTCTAAACCATTATCTAAATTTTAACATTAACCATTATATAAATGGTAACCTTATAACCCATATAAAATATGGAAGTCTAAAACTATAGAATGATGGTATCTAGAATAAAAACCATATTAACATTGATCCCCTATACGTCATATAATGGCTCTTGGTTGTCATATTCTAATCATGTGAATACATTTATCATGTATTCTCTTGATACATGGTAATCACATGAATTACAATATATCATTATTGAAAACATACATGTTTACTTATTCCAAACATTATTTGATATATTCCATAAATACAAAACTATTGTAAACTTCATCAATGATAGTATAAAACACTTGAAAACAAATCCTTAATCAGTTCTAAGGTAATTAGTACCATCTAATTTATTTTTTCAAATCCAATATATCATTTATCAAAATATTAGTATCTCAACATTAGGATCATATTAGGGGTTATATTTCCCTTAATCATGTGGTTACCATGAATATCACCTTTTCATTAAATCAATTTTCTTGTCCATTGAAACAATTCAATAAATTCATGTAAATACTAATAGAGAAACATAAACTGAATAATACATATATATTTCATTATTCATATATCATAATTCTTGAATCCAAATACATAAAACCGTTGATTATTCACATCATCCACAAGGTGTTAATAAGTCTACATCATCCTATTACATAATACCTCTTTCCTTTCATATTTCACCTATAGTATCATAATAGACTCCTATATAACCATTAATCATACCACCATTCTGATTCTCTTTGTGGTATTTTCAGTTAGTACATCGTTTTTCATAATGATAATTCATTCCACACTTAAATCATTTAACCATAAATGATGTATTAAGGGGTCCAATATTCCCATCCATTTCCTTAACTGAACTTTTCATTTTCCTTTTTAAGTTACATGATTTGTTTCCTTCTTTTCCATAGTCAAAGAATCTTTATTTTCATCTAATACATTCACTTGGGTGATTCTTTCCACATTCATGAAACAAAGGAAAGTGAATCTTCATTCATCCATGGTATCCATTACTTGAACTCTCAGTGAACTCCTTACTTCTATTCTTTGGTGAGTTTGAGAGTTGATTAAGGTACATTTTGTTAGTCATGTTATGTGAAAAATGGTTTCTCATTATCAAAACATACTTCACTCCAGTTATCATCCCATTTTACTTCTAATAATAAAATTTTCCATGAGATTCAATGTTAACCAAGATCCACCTAGTTCCCACCACTGTCAAAAACCAAAAATCATAGTGTGAACAACAATTATCACATTGTAGAACTACATAGTCATAAAAATAACTTATAGTATGTCTAAAATATGACTTCTTCATTAATCTATGACACCTTACTATATCCTTAGAGACATCCCTACAAATATATGTAGAAATACCCCTATGAATCCCAATAAAGTTTTCTCATCCAAGATTCCAAATTTTCGCTAAAACTTTACTATAAGACCAACTATATAAACCATTTATTTTCATAAATTAATAATACATAAATTTTGTGGAATACTTAATAATTTACTTAAATATACAACCAAATACCATATTAGTTTTGTACCTTTGGAAACATGGATACATAAATGTTGGTAAATAGGTGAACTATGTTATCTCCCACTAGATTCTTCATGACTATAACCCATCTTAGACACATCGTACATAATACATAACCACCTAACCTAGGGAAAGGAAACATAAGAAAGGGTGAGATTATATGATAAGTAAGGGATATAAAGGGAGATATGTAAGCATAGTCATTAGCATAATGGTATGAGGACGATATCAAGAAAATATAAGATCATACCACGCATATCAATTAATATAAAAAAGTTTCATTGAATACATATCTGTAGTTTATAAGACATGATTTATAAGGGAGTCCAGAGAATAATACATGAATAAATAACATTGGAATAAAACATGGAATTTTTGTGGAACATAAGCATCTAAAATCATTCACTATAAGTCAAGACTTATTTTAAAAACCTATCATAGCATTTCATGGGGGATACACCTACTGGGTGGGACACGCCACCATCATCAATTGCATCCATTTCCTTGTATTGTAATTGGTTTACTCCCCAATCCACCTTAATAGTCAAGGTTAAATCTTAATACAATGTTAGTGGGAAAATTCCCATACTGAAATGGGTTCACTCCCCATTTTAACATGTATTACTATACCAGGTTCACTCCCTATTCAATACATGTATTACTAAACTGTGTTTACTTCTCATTCCATCCCTGTCATACTGAGCCAAGTTCACTCCTCATTCCAGCCCTATCATACTAGGTTGATTTTACTCATCTTTCCATCCATTTATATATCATGAGCTATAAATCATAACCCAATTCATTGGAGGGAGATATAGGTCTCACCCATATCATAATGAAATCATACATTATGTTCCATAAAACATTCATCACATCATGACCCATAAAAATGGATCAGTTTTATAGAGACCTGGCCTTTTCTTACATTACTATTACATCATTTTAAAGATAAACAATATAACAGTATTACACATAGAGAATCTAAAGGTTTAGTGTCTTGGGCAAACTAGGACCACACATAAAAAATACAACATCAACTATAAACATTTATTTAATTTCTTCTTCTTTAGCTTCTTATTGGAACTTGTCCTCTCCTTAGTACATGTAGAAACCTGAGGATATACATCAAAATGGGTGAGCTAAAAGCCCAGTAAGAGGATAGATAAGAACAATATATCATGTGGTGATCATAATCATAACATAGGAAAAAGATCATGAACATGAGAGGAGCATAAATAAAAGACTTGAAATGTGGAAATTCATAAAAATGAAACATCATGTCTAAGTGGTTAACTACCACACATACTTGTGAACCAAGCTAGCATCCTGTTCACACATCATTTCACATTTACTCATGAGGTTCATCACTTTACCCAATGCATTGGAGCACTGTATAATTCTGGGCGCACCTGTCACATCATAACATTATCATTTATCATGCATGCCACAATGAAAATAAATAAACATAATGAACCCATGAAAAGTAATGGGTTTCATCTCATAATACCATATTCATAATATTTGGGTTCCCAAAATAAAGAGGGAATAACATACATGTTACAAGAACCATTCACTTTGAGTGAGAAGTTAAATGGGTGTTCTTAAAATAAGAGTTCTTTTGGAAAACATTTTTTTGGACATAAAACCAGTGAAAAACATGTATATCCCAGAAAAGTAAAAGAAATGACGAAAAAATGATCTTTAAGGAGTGAACATATCAAAAATGGAGTGAAAGAGGTTGAACCCGAAGGAAGAAAATTGGGTTCGAGATTTCCCCTTACCTTGTACTTGAATGCCTCCTTCTCTTTAATGTCTTGTATAATGACATTATATTAATTAATTAGAAATTCCAGAACATTTTATACATTAATAGGGTTCATTCTGGTTTCATTATGTCATATTATGTTCCTTTGGATGACTTATAGAGTTTAAAAACATTGTTCGGGGATGTTCGTTTTTATAGTTTGTCTTGGGTTGGTCACTTGTATTCATAAATTGAAGTTTGGGTAAAACATGGGTAAACATCCAGAAATGATATTACATGTTATTAATGATATTACAGGATCATTAATGATTTTATAATGAATTATATTAGATCCATGTGGATGAATCATTAGATAATAATTAAATGATGATTATTTGGGTTAATTTGAGCGGTTTTTGGATCACAGCGAACTTGTTTTAACTTTTCACATACTAATATGGCCATAGGTTATTTGCAGAACTTAAAATAGAACATAATACATATAAAATATTTTGTTTTAAACATAAAAATTGTTTCATGACCAGATCTGAAGGTAGAAATGAAAGAATAGAGCATGTTGTTTTTGAAGGTGATAAATTAACACCTCCTGAACAACATTCTCTTTAATAAAATAAAAGGAAGAGGGAAAGGGTGTGGGGTGATATAATATCCCATTAGAATCATAAAATTATAGTATATGTATAATACTGGAGTAAAAAAACAATTTGTATGAATATAGGTGTAAGAACCTAGTTTTTGTTGTGAAAGACTTTGAAATATTCTTGATGATATTCCAGAGCGGCGCCTTCAGACGGCGTGCGATTCCGAGCCCCGAAGTGGTCGGAATTAAATTTTCAGTGCATTCACACTGGAAACGCCAAATAAATGTGATAACTCCTAAACGGTGATCTGGATCAGAGATCTGAGTGTACGGATGGGTTCGGAATGGGGTGTTTACCCTAGGAACGACATAAAACTTGTCAGTGCAGGACGTTTGGACCCCTTGCCCGCTTCTGGAACGTTAAACGGATTAATTAATTAATTAATTAATTCGTTTAGTGTTGAAATTCCAGTATCTTTTAAATGGTGGCTCAGATTGGAAAACCGAGGGCACCATTGAGTTTGGAGCGTGCCGTTTACCCTAGGTGGGGTATAAGTTTCGCGGGCGTGGCCCGTTTGGGAAAAATGGCCCCAGGGGTGTTTTCGTAATTTGGCGGCCTCGGGCGCTAAGTTTAATAAATTTTGAAAGGGGTCTCGGAATAAAATTCCGAGACCTCTTTTGTGCTCAGAGTGTGCTTCTTAGCCTAGGGGAGGCTAAATCCCGACCCCGTCGGGAGTTCGGGTACAGGACCCCGGGCGGGGGTTTAAGTGTTTTGTTTTTAAACACTTCTCCCCCCCTCTTGGTTGTTCTCCCTGGCACGGCAGCCTCTCCCCTCTCCTCCTACATCTCTGGAGAGGCACCTCCGGCGAGGCACCTCCGGTGAGGCAACTCCGGCAAGGCAGTGGTGCGGCGGCGGACACCCCGTGAAGCTCCGGGCAACGCCCACGAGGTAGGATTGTACGTTTCATTTTTAGTTTCCTGCACCTACTTTGAGCTCATTTTGCACTGTCAATTCCTTTTCAAAACTTCGATCAAATCCCATGAATGCGTATTATAGTTAATTCCATTTTCAACGCATCTTTCAGATTCAAATTCCGAGCTCTGTGGCATCCGCAATCATCCGCCGAAGTTCGCGGTTTTTCGGGTTCCGGCGAGTTCGAGCGGTGGCGCGGCTCGGTGGAGGCGGCGACGCGCGGGTGTTCGGCGGTGGTCGGCGTGGGTTATCGGCAGCGGGGCAGCGGGACGGCAGTGGTCGGAGGGGTCTCGGGCGGTGCCGGCATAGCGCGAAGAGGGGGAGGAGCGGCGGGTTGCGCGACCCCGCGCGGCGCGACCGCGACCCGCGTAATGCGGGTCGCTACGGGAGAGGCGGAGACCGGCCTTGATAGTCGGTCGGTGGAGGCAGGCCACGGCCAGCTGGCCGCGGCGGGGCGAATTGGACCTGCGGCTAGGCCGCGGGCCGGCTGTGGTCGGACCGGCCGGACCGGGCCGGTCCGGCCCAAGGGGGCTCCCCCCCCCCCTTTGGAATTTCCGACGCCCGTAGTTTTCGCTACGGGCGTCGGTTTTGCGTACCGTCAGTAGCAGTGCGGACCTTGCGTCGAGCGGAATGTTTTGAGATGGTTTTGGGAATTTTTAATTCCCAAAACGAGGGGCCGCGAAAGCATGACGTGTCTTTATGTGGACGAGCGTTTTTTCTGAGACTTTTGTTATGGACGGCGCGGATGCGTCCGACGTCTGATTTAAGCATCGTCAGTGGAATTGGAACCCTGGCGTCGAGGCGGATTTTTCCAGGGTGGTTCCGGGCGTTGAAGTCGAAGTTGAGACGTGGGCCCCATGACCTGACTTTTGAGCTACATGTAACTTTTAGCGAATTTTTCCTCGGTCGTCCGTTCGGGGCGTGCGATCAGTCGATGTTGGGTGTTTTTCCGAGGGCATCGAGTTGGCGCAGTCTACCCACTGTAATTCCGCACGATGGTGCGGGCCCCGTTAGGGCCGTTTTGGGAGTTGACGGTGATTTTCGGCCTTATCACCGAGCGACTGTTTTGGACAAGTGAGTAGTTCATCTCGTGTGCTTTTTCGAGAGGATCTCAATGCTGCGATCTGTTCGTTAAGTTTCGGGACCGTGTTACGGGTCCCACGAAGCATCGATCATGTGCAGTGCACCGGAACGTATCTTTTTCTCTGGATATCCTTTGCACTCAAGTGAGTACTTCTTTTGACGTGTTTTCTCGAGGGGATCACAAGGGTGCGATGCGCCCAACTGTTTTTGGGGCCGAGGCTCGGGATCACGGGACGTCGTCCGAGCGTGAGGTGGTGTTGGCGACTTTTCTGTCGAATATCTGTTAGAGGCGAGTAAGTAGTCTAACTAGTGTGTTTTTTCACGAGGATTACAACGGTGCGATCCGTTTGGCTGTGCGGAGCCTCTTGCACAATCTTATTAAGTGTGTAAGCATGAAAGGTGCTCTAGTGGCGGTTCGTCCTACCATGTTTGTAGAGGACCCTTGGCAAGTGATCGCGCACTCTTGGGAGAGTGATATAAATGGTTCACAATATGTGGTTGGACATGCCTGGGCCTTTGAGTTGGGGATGTTATGTCATGCCTTCGCGTTGACGTTGGGTGTCCTGTGCACAATGACCCTTGGGCTGAGAATGTGGTATACTCTGGGAGTATATGGGAATGCTTGGAGGTACATGTGGTTGTTCGTACCTGAGAACGTTTGGGCGCTTGGTTGGGGTTGCCATGGGGCCACATGTTGTGTGGGCCCCACGTGCGTGCCGGGTTCTGCTTTTCACACTTTGACCCCTCGCGACGTAGAGGGTCCCTCTATGATCGTTTGTTTGACTAGTAGAGTGGAGTTTTTCCCCTGGCTGCGTGCTCGTTTTTTTGACCAGCAGGGTTGAGTGGTCTCCCCCTGGTTTCATTCTCGATGGATCAGCCGGTAGCGGTGCTAGTGACACCGAGTGATGGAGCAGGCACTGAGCCTCTTTTGGGTGAGTTGTTCTGGAGTTGTGTGGGTGCGCGATACCCACTCCGTGTTCGGTTGGCCATTGTTGTACCCTCCAGTGGATATGGCCAGAGTAGTTATGAGTTTTACCCTCCAGCGGGGCTGGGAAGTGGGTTACTCATCGACTTCTAGGGTTTACCATCCAGCAGAGACTGGGCAGTGGGTCACTCGACGACACTCTTAGGGTCTACCCTCCAGCGGAGACTGGGCAGTGGGTCACCCGACGACACTCTTAGGGTCTACCCTCCAGCAGGGCTGGGCAGTGGGTCACCCGTCATCTCGTTCCAAGTCTACCCTCCAGAAAGGCTGGGTAGTGGGTCGCATGTCGACTTATTCCAGGTCTACCCTCTAGCAAGGCTAGGCAGTGGGTCGCCTGTCGACTTATTCCAGGTCTACCCTCCAGCGAGGTTGGGCAGTGGGTCGCCTGATGAAGTATAAAGGTCTACCCTCCAGCAGGGCTGGGCAGTGGGTCACCTGATAATGTATTAGGGTTTACCCTCCAGTAGGGTCGGGCAGTGGGTCACCCGATATCTGGTTATGAATTACCCTACAGCAGGGCTGGTCAGTGGGACACCCATTGAAATTCCAGAATCAGACCTATCTACTAGGCTAGTCTGTGTCTTTCCTCCGTGATCACCAGAGCAGGACCCTTGGTTGTACGGGTCAGTGATGGAACGACTTTGACTTTGAGAAGACCTCCCGACTGCAGGGTAGTGATGAGGTGTGGTTTGAATTTCCTAGAACTTTTAAGTACGAGGGGTGCTTTCCCCACCGAGACGTGTTCTTGTGACGCAATATAAAACTGTGCAGGTGAGTCAGTGCCGCCTAAAGTGGATAGTGTTGAAGTGTGGTGATTGAGCCCCTTGTCTTGTAGTTCGGGGCAGACGTGCGGGATGCTAGGCATCGATGGAGTTTTCTTCTAGGACTGTTGGCTACTCTTTCTTGGGCTGAGCTACGGGATGGATATCCCCTTACGATGTTGTTCAGACTTCTTGATTGGGCATAAGGATATGTATATACCATGTTTCAGTACCCACTTCTTGGGTTTGGTTACTCTCCTTCCAGGAGGGGCGAAGACACGCGGGGTATGCCACGTGCTTTCCGTGTCTAGCTTCTCGTGGTTGGATGAGTCTACTCTCCTGCTATAGGTAGCGAAGACTTGACGGGAAGTTCATATTCTCACCATTTCCAGCTCCTTGTGTCTAGACGAGTCTATCTCCTTTCTCTTGTTGGGTTGATCTGGACTCTTACTGTTCTCTTTACTGCACTCTCAGTTGTACTTCTCCACTTTTCTCTATTCGCTCTACTGCTCACCCCTTCGGTACCTCCTTTGTCGCTCCCTCGAGCCTTTGGGGTATCCTACTAAGTATTTTTATACTCACACCTGCTTTGGATTTGCCCGCACTTGGTGTGCCTTTTCAGATGACGGACAGGTGGAGCGTGGCTTCAGTGGATCGTAGGAGCTTGGGAGCTTGGACCGCGTGCGGTGGTCGTGGCCGGGTTCCAGATGGGAGATCCGTCAGCTATTTCTTTTTGTTTACATGTTGCCGGGTTGTGGCACTTTTTGGTTGGGCGTGTGTTTTTTCCCTTTTCTTTTCAGTTTTTACTTTGTACTTGTAGAGGTTGATGCACTCTTTGGTTTATATATATCAGTTGTTCTTTCTTTTTACTCTGCACTTTTGCATTGAGTATGCTGCGTGTGGGTGTGTACAGGTACTTAGGCAAAGGCCTCCCTGAGTTTTTGTGCCTTCGGCGCTGGTCGCCAGGCCCTGGGCTATGGAGGCGGGCTTGGGGTAGTTGCGGCTTGGGCCCAGGTAGGGTCGGGTCATGACAATATGTGGGGAGAGATCAAGAAAGGAACTTGAACTTGAAAGGAAATTAAAGGAGAAGAGGGAGAGAAATTACCTCTTAAATCTTCCTCTTGAGATCCTCCTTAAGGAAGCTAGTCTTGGCCTTTTGATGAGACCAGCAGCTTTTGGGCATGGGGGAGGGGCTAGGGAAGATTTTTGGGAAGAGTTTAGAAAAGTATTGGAGCTTGAGAGGTGTGGGGAAAAGAGGGAGTGAAGGGTGGATTTTGTAGTGGAGGGGAGAGGGGTTTCCTTAATATAAAATTGATTAGTTTATTATTTTTCCAAAAGACAAGGAATAGTGAGTCTTGAATGACCAAGAATAGTAATTTTATAATGTAATCCCGAACCAAGTGGGATTACATCAGCAGAACATCATCGATGACTCAATTAATACATTATTTAGCATTTATTGTGAATTATCGGATTCAACTATTCATCAAAAATTCAAGTATCTCCGAAAAATCCCAAATATTTACGGCAACCATTTTTCGACATGTAGAATCCAAAAATGAAGTCCATTTTTCAAAAAAAATAATTTTATAAATATTATTAATTTAATATTTAATTAAAAATCATAATTTACTTTAAAAACAGTTTTTAAGATTAAAACTGATTTTATAGTGCTTTCAAAAATTACGTAGGGTCTTATAAAATTATCTTTAAACTATAAGATATTGATTCAATAATTTATGAATACATTTTAGGGAAATAAATTTTCTTTAAAAATAATTAATTAATTATAATTAGATATTTATGACTTACAAAAAAACGTTTACTAAGGTCAAATTGTCACTTTCTAAGATGTCTAAATTTTATTTAATTATTCATAGGTAATGTTACTCTTATGTTGGATGATTTAATATTCATAAGGGTCATATTACTATTCATAATGGTATGTTACTATTCATAAGGGAAGGTCACTATTCACCAAAATTTATTTTTGTTTCATTAGACTCCAAAAAATCATCCTGAACACTACTGTGTATGTCGGATTTTCAAAATTCCAAACATAGGGGTGACAAAAGTATTTTTAAAGGTCACTTATCACTTAGTAGTTCATTATTTTGTGTTTTCATGTTATTTTATGACATAAATATAAGAAGGGAATTTTCCATTGAAAAACTTTGGGTCGTTATATTCTTCCCCCCTTAAAAAATTTCACCCCTGAAATTTCACATTACACAAACAGGTGAGGGCACTTCTCCTTCATTGCCTCTTCTGGTTCACAAGTTGCTTCCTTAAACTTATGGTTCCTCCACAACACTTTGACAAGATGGGTTGTCTTGTTGCATAGAACCTTATCACTTCAGTCCAGAATCTTTACCGGCTGCTCCTCGTAGGAGAGATCATCTTCCAGTTGCACCACCTCTGAGTTTAGTACATGTGAGGCGTCTGGTATGTACTTCCTCAGTAGTGATACATGAAACACATCATGAACTTGAGCCATATTCGGTGGAAGTGCAAGCTGATAGGCCACAGCTCCTATGTGGTCAAGGATCTCAAAGGGTCCAATATACCTTGGGCTTAGCTTCCCTTTCTTCCCGAATCGCATGACTCTCTTCCATGGAGATATTCGAAGGAAGACTTTATCTCCAACATCGAACTCCAAGTCCCTTCGACGGTTGTCGGCATAGCTCTTTTGCCAACTCTGAGCAGATTTGATGTGTTTCTGGATGACTTGAACCTTCTCTATCATCTCTTGAACAAGATCGGGCCCAAGTAGCTTTCTTTCTCCAACTTCATCCCAACAGGTTGGAGTTCTACATCACTTCTGATAAAGAGCTTCATACGGAGCCATCTGAATACTCAAGTGGAAGTTATTGTTGTATGAGAACTCAACTAATGGGAGATGCTGATCACAACCACCTATGAATTCAAGAGAGTAGGCTCTTAGCATATCTTCAAGCGTCTGAATAGTCCTTTCAGACTGGCCATCGGTTTGGGGGTGATAGGTCATGCTGAAATTTAATTCAGTACTCAAAGCATGTTGAAGTCTCCTCCAGAACTTATATGTGAACCTTGGATCACGGTCAGAGATAATTGAGATTGGAACACCTTGCAATCTCACCACTTCCTTCACATATATCTTTGCAAGTTGTTAAAGTGAGAGGTCTTCCCAAATTGTGATAAAATGGACAGTCTTGGTGAGTCGATCAACCACAACCCATATCTCATTATTTCCCTTTGACGTCTTCGGGAGACCCATGACAAAGTCCATAGTAACATTTTTTCATTTCCACATGGGTATAGGTAATGGTTGCATCATACCTTTGGACTTTTTCCATACATCTTTAACTTGCTGACATACCAAGCACCTTGAAATATATTCCGCAATCTCTTTCTTCATGTTATCCCACTAGAAGTGTTCTCAGAGATCACGATACATCTTGGTACTCCCAGGATGGATAGAGAAGGTTGAGCTATGTGCATTATCAAATAGCGCATTCTTTATCCCAGGTGATGAAGGCACACAAAGCCGCATTCCAAATAGAATCACACCATCATCGTCGATATAGAACTCTTGCAGCTTCCCTTCCTTTACTGCATTCACCCTCTTTTGTATCTCCACATCATCCCTTTTTTCTTCCTTAATATTCTCTTGGATGGATGGTTGCACAATAATTTGGGAAAGGTAGGATGTATCCCCTGCCATTATGATTTCCAAATCCATCCTTTGCATATCCAAGAAGATAGGGTCTTTCTCAATCCGCAGCATGGAAAGAGTAGTAGGTTATTTTCTGCTTAGAGCATCAGCTACCTTGGTCGCCCTTCCAAGATGATAGTGAATAGAGAAATTGTAATCCTTGATTACCTCTAACCATCTCCTTTGATGCATGTTGAGCTCCTTTTGTGTGAATATATACTTTAGGCTCTTGTGGTCGGTGTATATGTAACACTTCTCACCATAAAGGTAGTGCAGCCATATTTTCAAGGCCAAAATCACGGCCACCAGCTCTAGATCATGCGTCGAGTAGTTCTGCTCATGAATCTTAAACTTTTGTGAGGCTTAAGCTATCACATTATAATTTTTCATGAGTACACAACCCAAGACTTTCTTTGAAGCATCACTATATATCTCAAAACTTTCTCCACTTTTTGGTAGTGTGAGTACAGGTGTAGTGATCAGCATTCTCTTTAGCTCCTTGAAGCTTCCTTCGCATTCTTCCATCCAGACATACTTTACCCCTTTCCTTGTTAACTTAGTTAGCGGGCTTGACAATTGTGAGAAGTTTCTCACAAAACGTCGGTTGTACCCAGATAATCCAAGAAAACGACAGATTTCTATGACACTGGAGGGCCTGGGTCATTCCTCAATCGCCTTTGTCATTGAAGGATCCACAGAAATTCCCTCCCTTGTAATCACATGTCCCAAGAATGTGACTTTATTCATCCAAAAGTCACACTTGCTGAACTTGGCGTACAACATCTCCTTTCTCAATGTCGCCAACATAAGTCTTAGAAGTCCTTCATGTTCCTCCTTGCTCTTGGAGTAGATGAAAATATCATCAATAAACACTACCACAAATTTTTCGAGGTAATGTCTAAAGACTATTCATAAAATCCATGAAGATTGCAGGGGCATTAGTAATTCCAAAGGGCATTACCAAAAACTCATAGTTCCCATACCTTGTACGGAAGGCAGTCTTCTGAATATCTTCCTTATTCACCTTTACTTGATGATATCCAGAATGAAGATCTACCTTTGAGAAGTATTGAGCTCCTCTTAACTGATCGAACAAGTCATCAATCCTTGGGAGAGGATACTTGTTCTTTATGGTGATCTTTTTGAGTTCTCGATAATCGATACACAACTGCATGTTTCCATCCATCTTCTTCACAAAGAGCACTGGTGCACCCCAAGGTGATGCACTAGGTCGTATGAACCCTTTGTCCAGATGCTCTTACAGCTACCTCTTTAACTCCTCCAGTTCTATAGGATCCATCCTATAGGGACATTTCGAGATAGGATAAGCTCCGGGTATGAGTTTAATTGAGAACTCTACCTCATGATTTGAGTGAATTCCGGGTAACTCTTTGGGAAATACATCACCGTATTCCCTCACGATGGGCATTTCCTCAAGGTTGGCACTTTCCTTCAACTCAACCATTTGGGCGACGTATGCTTCTTCATAGGGAATCAACACCCACACCATTAAATAATTCTTCAAAGGAGATTCATCATCTTCCTTGCATTTGTATAGGAGCATGGGATGGTTCAGAATATGAAAAGATATTTCCTTTTCTTGATAGTTGATATTTTCTCTATATAACGAGAGCCAGTCCATTCCCATTATAGCGTCGAATTCCACCAAGGTAAGTATTACAAGATTTTCCGAAAGAATCTTCCCACATACGCCAACAGGAGAAGATTCAAACACTTGGGTTGCAATGATTGTGCCACTTGGTGTTTTTATAGATATCTCTACTTCAAGGTTTCGGGGATTTGATTTTATAGTTCTAGCAAACTTGCAAGATATAAAGGAATGAGTAGAACCAGAATCAAATAATACTTTTTCCATTCTTGAGTGATTAGGAAGTGTACCTTATATGACTTCATTATCATTCTCCGCCTATGAAGTAGTGATGGCATAAGCCTTCCCTTGTTCCTTTGGCTTTGGTGGTTGCTGATTCTGATTACCCTCGAGAGCTCGAGGTTTAGTGCACTGGTTTACATAGTGCCCTAGCTCCATACAGTTGTAGCATTGAACCACGAGTGGTTCTCTCCTTTCATCGGCTACATTCTCCTTTCTTTTCATGTCTTTTTGACACTATTGAGCATGGTGTCCTTCTTTCCCACACTTAAAGCATTTCCCCATCCCTTTGAGGCAGTTCCCATTGTGCAACTTCCCACATTTTTGGCATGTGGGTTGTTGATTTTTCTTCTCACCTTTGTCATTAGATCCACTAGCTTGAAAATCTATCTTTATTTTCTTATCCCCATATCCATGGGAAAATTCTCCAAACTCCATCTGTACTTTGAGAGCACACCGAAAAACTTCTTCATAACTCCCAAAGTCTCGAATTGTAAGAACCTTTCGAAGATATGGTTTTAATCCACTAAAGAATATATCAATTTTGTTGTCATTGTTGATAACAAAACCCGAAGCATACCTTGCGAGCCTTGTGAAATTTGCTTCATAGGTTGTGACAGATTCTCCTTATTTTTTCTTGAGCTCTATGAATTCTCTCTCTATCTTTGTGCAAATATTTCATGGGAAGTACTTATTAATAAACATTATCCTAAAGTCTTCCCATTCCATCTCTTCAATTTCCTTCCTTGGATCGGTGTTCTTAATCAAAGCCCACTATTGATCGGATTCTCCATCTATATGATAAACGGCTAGAGTCACCTTCTCCATCTCAAAACAGTGAAGAACAGAAAAGATCTTCTCCATGGAGTTGACCCACTGTTCCGCAACTAGTGGATCGGAAGATCCACAAAACGTTGGTGGTCGTTGTCGCATAAAACATTCGATTTCTAGTTGCTCCCTCTTTGGTGAAGGAGGACGTTCCCCATTATTATGGTTATTTTTCATAACCTGAGATAATTGGGTAAGCATTTCCATGAAGTTTTTAACTCCACCTCCCAAATCATTGGGGATGTTGTTCGGGCAATCATTGCATTGGCCCTCGCAAGAGTTTTTGGCCAGATTTCTCCTGGTTCCCACCATTTTCTAAAATAGAAAAGGTTAGAACAAAACATAAGTAAAAAATTCATGAATAACTTATTAATTTAAACAATTATACCAAAAACATAACATATGGGATCCCTAGGTAAATATTCTTGTGTGCATTTTTGTACTTAGTCTCATGCTAGAGGTTTTCTTTAGGGTTCATTAATCCTAATTCCCAAATTAACTAAACCGTGTCTCTGATACCAACTATAGCGACCCGGAATTTTCTTAAATTACTATTACATCATTTAAAAGATAAAAAATATAATATTATTACACATATAGGATCCAAAGGTTTAGTTTCATGGTCAAACTAGGACCACACATAACAAATAAAACATCAACCATAAACAATTGTTTAATTTCTTCTTCTCTAGCTTCTTATTGGCACTTGTCCTCTCCTTAGTACATGTAGCCACCTGAGGATATACATAAAAAGGGGTGAGTTAAAAGTCCAGTAAGAGTATATATAAGAACAATATATCATGTGTTGATCATAATCATAACATAGGCAAAAGATCATGAACATGAGAGGAGCATAAATAAAAGACTTGAAATGTGGCAATGCATAAAAATGAAACATCATGTCTTAGTGGTTAACTACCACACATACTTGTGAACCAAGATAGGATCTTGTTCACAAATAATTTCACATTTATTCATTAGATTCATCACTTTACCTAATGTATTGGAGCACTATATAATTCTGGGCTCACCTATAATATTTCAACATTCATATTGCGCTATATAATTCTTGGGGCACCCATCACATCATAACATTATCATTTATCAGGATTGCCACAATGAAAATAAATAAACATAAAGAACCCAAAAAAGTAATGAGTTTCATCTCATTATAACATATTCATATACTTTGGGTTCCCAAAAGAAAGAGGGAATAACATACATGTTACAAGAACTGTTCCCTTTGAGTGAGAAGTAAAAGGGGTGTTCTTAAAAGAAGAGTTCTTTTGGAAAAAATATTGTTGGACATAAAAACTCATGAAAAACATTTATATCCCATAAAATTAAAGGAAATGATGAAAAAATGATCTTTAAGGAGTTACCATATCAAAAATGGAGTGAAATAGGTATAACCCGAAGGAAGAAAATTGGGTTCGAGATTTCCCCTTACCTTGTACTCGAATGCCTCCTTCTCTTTAATGTCCTGTATAATGACATTATATTAATTAATTAGAAATTCCAGAACCTTTTATAAATTAAAAGGGTTAATTCTGGTTTCATTATGTCATATTATGTTCCTTTGGATGACTTATAGAGTTTAAAAACATTGTTCGGGGATGTTTGTTTTTATGGTTTTTCATGGGTTGTTCACTTGTATTCATAAATTGAAGTTTGGGTAAAACATGGGTAAAAAACCAGAACTAATATTACATGTTATTAATGATATTAAAGGTGATTTAATGATTTTATAATGAATTATATTATATCCATGAGGATGAATCATTAGATAAGAATTAAATGATGATTATTTGGGTTAATTTGAGCGGTTTTTGGATCACAACAAACTTGTTTTAACTTTCCACTTAGTAATATGGCCATAGGTTATTTCCAGAACATAAAATTGAACATAATACATATAAAATATTCTGGTTCAACCATAAAAATGGTTTCATTACCAGATCTGAAGGTAGAAATGGAAGAAGAGAGCATGTCGTTTTTGAAGGTGATAAATTAACACCTCATGAACAACGTTCTTTTTAATAAAATAAAAGGAAGAGGTAAAGAGTTTGGGGTGATATAATATCCCATTAGAATCATAAAATTACATTATATGTATAATACTGGAGTTAAAAACAATTTGTATAAATATAGGTGGGGAGAGATCAAGAATGGAACTTGAACTTGAAAGGAAATTAAAGGAGAAGATGGGGAGAAATTACCTCTTAAATCTTCCTCTTGAGATCCTCCTTAAAAAAGATATACTTGGTCTTTTGATGAGAACAGAAGCTTTTGGACGTGGGGGAGGAGCTAGGGAAGTTGTTTGGTTAGAGTTTATAGAAGGATTGGGGCTTGAGTGGTGTGAGGAAAAGAGGGAGTGAAGGGTGGCTTTTATAGTGGAGGGGAGAGTGGTTTCCTTAATATAAAATTGATTAGTTTATTATTTCCCAACAATACAAGGAATAGTGAGTATTGAAAGACCAAGAATAGTAATTTTATAATGTAATCCCGAACCAAGTGGGATTACATCATCAGAACATCATCAAAGAATCAATTAATACATTATTTAGCATTTATTGTGAATTATCGGATTCAACTATTCATCAAAAATTCAAGTATCTCAGAAAAATCCCAAAAATTTACCCCAACCATTTTTCTACATTTAGAATCCAAAAATAAAGTCAATTTTTCAAAAAATAATTTTCTAAATATTATTAATTTAATATTTATTTAAAAATCATAATTTACTTAAAAAACAGTTTTTATGATTAAAATTGATTGTATAGTGCTTTCAAAAATTACATAGGGTCTTCTCTTAAAACTATAATATATTGATTAAATAATTTATGAATACATTTTAGGGAAATAAATTTTCTTTTAAATTAATTAATTAATTATAATTAATTATTTATGACTTACAAAAAACAAAACGTTTACTAATGTCAAATTGTCACTTTCTAAGATGTCTAAATTTTATTTAATTCTTCATAGGTAATGTTACTCTTATGTTGGATGATTTAATATTCATAAGGGTCATATTACTATTCATAAGTGTCTGTTACTATTCATATGGGTATGTCCTTATTCACCAAAATTTATTTTTGTTTCATTATACTTCAAAAATCATCTTGAACACAACTGTGTATGTCGGATTTTCAAAATTCCAAACATTGGGGTGAAAAAATTATGTTTAAAGGTTACTTATCACTGAGTAGTTCATTATTTTGTGTTTTCATGTTATTTTATGACATAAATATAAGAAGGGAATTTTTTATTGAAAAACTTTGGGTCGTTACAGGTTTTATAAACATCATATCATAACTCATTAAATGAAATGGGTATCATAATCATTTCATAATATAAAAACCACTGGAAAATAAATTAGTTTTATAATCATTTTATCAAAGCATAACCCATGAGAGATAGCGTGTTTCAAAATCATATAACCTGTTAAAGAGAAACAGGTGTCATAAACATAATTTAATTAAACCGTGAACCATTCATGAAATAATATGAATGGTATTCATGGATCATATACCTAGTAAACCATAACTATAACAAATTATGTCATCTTTTATGGAGATGGTTTTTGAAAGATCACATAAAAAATCATTTGGAAAATATCCATCCAATGGAAATATATTTCATGAAAACATTTTCAAAATCCTTTTCTTATAAATAAAGATTTAAAATTTTATTTAAAAAACTTCTTGAGGAATATATCATTTATTATTTAAAAATTAAAACATAAAAACTTTTTGATAACCATTTTCCTTGAAAACTAATAAAGGAATCATAAAATTCATTTTGAAAAAAATCCTTGAAGAATTATAAATGAAGATTTAAAACATTTTGAAACCTTTTTTGAAACCCTTTTAGAAATCATGGTTTTGAAAGAGCATATATATCCAACTGAAGAGAGAGATAAATTATAATATTCCTATGAACACATTCATTAATTATCATAAGTAACAATGAGTTGAAAAATGGTATGAATACATGAATATTTTAGGAATAAAAAGAGGAGAATAAAATTATCTAGTTTTTTTGAGAAATAGATCATAATATTTCATCAATTTTAGAATAATCATAAACAATACCAATAAATTATTAAATTATAAACATAAACTATTACCACTAATGTAACTTTGACTCATAATACACATAAGATAATAACATTACATGAAACATAGAATATCTTGAAAATAATGAGATCCATGACCTAACATGTCAATGGGTAGTGTGAAAACCTTGTATAATAATATAGGTACATAAAATTTCATGTGTCTCAAAGAAGGAAAATCGATACAAAATTACTTTACCGACATGGTAACTTTTTATACATAAACCCCATGAAATAGATATCCTCAAACGGATATGTAAATACCCCTAAATTTACGTTTAAAAACATAAAATACCTATATGGTCCTTAAATAAACCACAAAAAAATGATTTGAGAATAATCCATTAGTGTCATATTAATAATTGTGAGATTATAAAACCCTTACTACATGAGTAACATCTGAATCATGATCCTCATGAAAGAATGACATTAATTGAAACTTATAATTTCTTAAAAAATTAAATTTTTTATATAACATGTCATAAGGTAGTATATACACAATTAAAAATATTTTTTTTAATATGGAATGTATATCACATATATAAAAAGTGAGATGAAATTAGCTTACATTAAGGCTCATCTTTCTTTTTACATGTTCCAACCTTCTTTTCATTGGTAACCCCTTTTGGATTTCACCACATATCTTACTTGGATATATTTTTACCCAAAGGGATGCTTCTAGGATTATGGTAGGGAAGTTGGAAGCTTATTTTTGTAGGTTTTGGATGAGACAATGTAGCTTGAGAGTTTTGTGGAAGTGTGGGGGGTGATTTCCCTTTTATAGTAGAGGAGGAGTGGAATTCTTTTATATATAAAAATTTAAACACTATTCGGAGGTCTATCATACATCATGGGAACCCAATATTTATCCAAAGTTGATCTAGGAGAGTAATTTATTGAAATATGTCCTAAAATGTATTTTTGAATTGTGTCTAGATCATTTTTCCTCTTAAGATTAATGTTTAACCAATAGGTAAACTAATTTTTACCATATTCTTTGAAATTGATTTTAATAACATTCACTAATATGTTTGGTCTAATAAAATGATGAATTTATTATAAATTATAAATTATTCTAATTATAATTATGGAATCAATTTTTCCAATTCTAATCACAGAAGTGGTATAAATTAATTTGAAATTAATCCTATAGTTGTGTCTCACATCATGTTTTTAAGGAGAAATGTTTAAAAGATTGAAATGTTTTTGTACCCAGTTTCAATGTGAAATTGGGTACAACAACATAAATTTTATTAATTAATGTAAAATTGATCTTATTAAACCTTCAAAAAATTAATATATAATTTAACTATATAAATACTTAAGATGAAAAGGTATTTTTGAATTAAAATTCTGTATTTTCACTATTCATCAAAAAATGAAACTTCTCATAAAAACACCAAACATTCACCCAAAGTAATATTTGATGTTCCTATTTCAAAAATAAATATTTTTATGACAATTAAAAATAATAAAAGTGGATAAAATTATATTTAAAATGGGTTCCCTGTTAAAAGGTGGTAAAATTTCCTTTTTTAAAGATATATCCTTTTATTCATAAAATTTGATTCATTATTATCCCATGTCTAGAAAACACATAAGATGAATGTTTAATAGTTGAATAAATATAATATATATGTATATGTATATATATATCATTAAAATTATTTATCAAAATCATTTTAATTAATTTATCGATGTAAATCTTGTTTAATAGCATAAATACAGTTTTCCAGCAATGGTTTGATATATTATCAAAAGAAATCTATTTTCATTTCTAGGATGGTCAAAAAAATAAATCTTATTATATATATTTGTATACTATATTTTCATAATTTAATTAATCTTATTAAAAACCATCATTCCTTTTCCTATGTGATAACTATAATAATATTTTATTAATTGTATTAATAGTATATTGTAGTTTGGAAAAACGAGGTCTTGTGTGTTAGACAAGTTGTAAAAGGAAATCAATATTGTGTGTAACACAAGAAAAACATAGTGGTTCATGCACTTCAAGATAATAAATGTTTTGTGTGTAGCATAATATTAACTTGGTTTTTCATATAATGTAATGCAAACATAGTGTTTTTATTTAACAAAAAACTAAATTCAGTATTGTGTAAAATAAAAATATCAAAAATATTTAATTAATTACAAAAAAAATATTTCACAAAATCTCATGGTGTTATAGGGGTAGTGTACAAAATCACATAATATATATATATATATATATGTATATCTCCCAACCAAACAATGTAAAACTACCTAGACATAACCTCAACTACAACCATATCCTCTTGATCACAAGATTGTGCAATGCTAAGTACTCGTTATCCTATAAGATCACAATCATTTTAAGGGATAACATTTAATTGATTCTTAATCTAATAATTTCATATCACATTTAATGACATCGAATTCCCTTCCCTCGTAGTATAATCATAACTCTTCTGAGGATCCCCAATATTATTCATCATCTCAATATTCTATTAAGCCTCTAAACCCTAGGTTAAATTAGTTAAAATTATAATTCAATAATTATAGGTACTCTAAGTATCTTTCTAATCTATCATAAATTATGCATAGACTAAATAAAACCAGTTTCATTAAGAAGTGTGGAAAGGAATGATGAAATAAGAAACACATCCATCATGCATATTAAAAAGATTCGTTATGAAGAAATAATCGCATATTTTAGCAAAACAACCAAAGTAAATCCCAAATTTAACTCATCCAATAAGTCCTAGGTCCATCCCCAACACCACTAAGAATATCACCATATATACCTCAATAATAGGTGGAAACTAATACCAAAATCCTTGAGATACCACATATCATTTTCAACCACTATCTATTCCATGCTCACATGACATTCAATAGCAAGGCTCCTCATCTAGAACAATCACAAACTGATGTCAGTAAAAAAATAATAATTACATAAACTACTCCAAATATCCATGAAAACTATCCTTAATATGAAAATTAACTTGTTCTACCCCAAAAAATTATCTTTCAAAGAATAAATATTATTTACCATCCTAATTTAATTGATTCATTTGTCATAGGTAAAAACCATATAATCCCAAGGAACTAGATCTAAATATATTTGAATTATTTAAACATGTTAAATTTATAACTTCCAATTTCAACAAGTACAAGAAGAATGATAAAATTTAAACATTCCTCGTTATTATTTTTCATACAAAAATTTCCATATTTATGTTCTTTATCCAATTTAAAAGCATAAAAACCATGTTAAACCATGGAATAAATGGATGAAAGCATATTATCTAGATAATCAAAAGGAACATATATAACATTGAATAAACAAATGTGATCTCTAAAACCCCAAAACAAATTAATTCATTAATATGGTTTAATTTTAATTAAGGTTAATTACATTATTGACAAATGAGATAAATCATGAAAAAATTATGATTTCACTTAAAAACAAGGAGAAGAAATGAATCTTATACTTTAATGAATTCAATGTTCTTTGAAAATGGAACAATATGTATGAGTCTCTAATCACATCCCCAGAAAGGAAACTATATCCCTCTAAGGAATTTGAACACTGAATACACTAAAAACATCAAAATAACTCCATAAAAATTAATTAAATCAATCATATATATCATTCAAAGATTAAATTGTAAAAGATAAAACTAAATATATAAGAAACCAAAAAATGAAAAGGTAAACCTCACCTCATATTCCCAAAGATTGGATTTAGGAATCCATGGATTAATAAATAAAAAATGTGATTCCAAACACATTAAAATATAACCTATGGTCACCTAGTATTTTGGAGGAGTATTATAGAGAATGAAAATTTCAACTATGGTTTAGGAATTTAAAAGAAAACTAGAAACTATAAGACCACATTGCATCCCTATACACCACGGTGCAAAGATTCTAAAATTAGAAAAACCTATAGATAAAGGAAAGATAGAATGTAATTTCACAACTGGTAAAAACTATAACAAAAAATGTAAAATATTCCACCCTTTATCTCCTATAAATAAATTTAAGGAATATGGTTTAAAATTACCACTAAAACACAAAATTTAAAATTTCATGGAAGAAGGCTATGTTAATACTCATATTTGTGTGTAGTGACCCTGAAAATTGGAGAACAACTGAAACACCCCTCCTAATATTCCATGATATGGCCTAACCCCATGATTTCGGGTTACCAGAATTGGAAGAGCCGCCCAGAAAAACCCTTGTACTCATATACTGCAACACCCAATCCACATGGAAACCTCATAGGCTCCATGGAATAATACAAGCCTTCATGCCACAATCCTGCTCTATATCTGATATTTTATCTTAACTCCACTACTTCCTCCTATGAGCACAGTCATGATACCATAAACACCTAAAACACACAAATGGATTTGATACAAGGATCTGGTCACTTATATATTTATTTTCAACCATTGTAATAACATAACAACCAGCTTTGATTTACTGGAGTCTAAGTGTCACACTTCTCTTCATAGATGTGATTATATATTACTATATTTGATACCATCACAAATACATGTATGTTAAATAAATTTGCTATGAAATAGAAGGATATTAAATGAATTATATTGAATGAGTTGAAAAATACATCGGTTATTATTTAGTATATATATGATAAGGAATCTGGATGTGTACCATTAGAGCGTTGGAAGATTTTTTTTGATAATCAACTCCTTGAGAAGAACATGGAATTGAATAATCTATTATTATATTAATATAATTTTATATATAAGTAAACAAATATTGTAAAATTACAATTTACTTATTACAAAATTATCATAGAAAAACTATATCAAGTAGAGAGAAATAGATCATTTCTCACACATTTAGTTTGAAGAGTTTTTAAATAAATATTTTCTCCAATGTAATGTATTCATGAATTAAAAAATATATATATTAAATTTAATGTGTTTTTCATATTAAAATATTTAATTTTAACTTTTTAACATAGTTGAAGTGGCTAGGTTGATATGTTACTTTGAAGGAAGTTTATTAGTTGTCTATATAAAATCTAATTGTAATTATGTGAATTATTCTTCTAGGTAATTGGGGAACAAACACTTATCTATCCTTTTTTTAAAATTTAATTTAAATGATATTTGATTAGGAGGTAAAAATAAGATAATTATGGGATGTAAATCACACACAATCATAATATCTCTACTATGACAATCCTATTGATCATGTCATTGGGAAAAAGTATCATGTCCATGTGTGTGTGATATGTTCTGGACCATCTCCATCATAGTTCATTTGTGGTCCATCATTGTTATTTACGACACCAATATATTTTCTAGGAATTTTATATCTTCTCCCTCTATATTCTTAGAGATAAATCATTTTTATGAGAAACACAATTCAAGAGTAGGGGAATACAATCTAAGTACATGGGATTTGTATAAAATTTTGGATGTGAGGGTTTTCACTATATAAATATAATTGGTTGAAATATATCCAAAGATGACTTGAAATGACCTCAATGAGATTTCCTAGATGGTTGGATAGAGTCATCAGGTGAATTTCAAAATTTAATAATCTTTTAAATAAATTTTATTATTATTTTAAATATATATTACTTTGTGTAAATTTCAACTAAATTATATTGGAGATGATGTAATTCCATGAACAATATTGAATCGACCCCAAGACGGACAACTAAGTTAGTTTGAGACATGGTCCTAGAGGCATTCTTAATCCTCTTGGGATGGAAAATAGTATCAAGAATCAATAATAACTCAATGGGTAATGACCTCACCCACGGAAAAACTGATAAATAAAATTTAAAATCAATAATAAAATAACCACTGGCAGCAGAAAGAAACAAAACTAGACATATCATTATGTGACCTCTTGGTTGCCATAATCCATAAAACCAACCCATTCTAGGAAGAACCTGAAAAAGAACCCAAGCCATAATAATTACATGAAAAATATTTCATGTATAAAAATTTTGAGATGCACAAGTAGGGTTTTGAGCATAAAAAAAATTAGTAGGAATGCACTATAGAATGCATATTGTTCATTTCCGAAAATAGTCCATAAAAACTAGTCTGAGATACTTGTAAGAAAATAAGTTTTTAGTAATTTAAATAGAAAAACAATCATTATATTTAAAACACATTTTAAAAAACAAGATTCCATATAGGAGACACAACCTATGAAAATCATAATAAAAAAAGGAAAATTTGAAATATGTACAAGCTGCAGGATATATCAAACAAAGCCAGGAATAATGGAAATAGTATAGGTGAAAGAAAATATTTGTAAAAATAAATTTAAAGTAAAATAAAACAAATAGAAATAGTAACATATAGTAATTTAATAATAGAAAATTCCTAGACATGTTGACAGGTTATCCTAGATGTACTCGATTTAGACCCATTTTTCAATGCATGATGTAATCCACAATCAATAACCAACATAGCTTCTATTACTAGCCTCAGCAAGGGAATTTCCCATATTGATTACCAATCCCTCCAAGGGGATATAGTCCTTCTAATTAGGAAACTGATAGAAATCGTCACTCAACCCTTTAGATGATATCTAAGAACCCATAATAATTATATTAAAGGATGGTGAGCAAGTCATCACACACAAGGAATTAAAAATAACTTATTGATTATATTGTGAATACCTTTCCCACCAATAGAAATTATATATGTGAAGACCCTCTCTGATAGAGGGAAAACATAGGGGTTTCTATCACATAAAAAACCACTCTCAAGTTCCAATCGGGCCTTCACATCATTTTTATTCAAATCTAAATTCCAAAAATATCTCAAAGTACCAAACAGGGCATAAGATTTACAATCTGGAACCATTCCTAATTAAACACCTTCTATTCCAAAACTAATGGGGAAACATTATTCATGCTAAGAAGATCCCAAACATTATTTTTTATGTCAATTGGTTAAAAAATCATACTTCATTGTGCCAAATAGGACATGTTTTGTAAAAAACATTTTAAAACCACATATGAAGTCATTTGGAAACCAAATTCTATTTGGGAAACATGAGGGTTTTTTGTAAACTATTTAGGAAACACATTGATTTAGGGATATTAGGTAATTAATGGAATATACCATTTATATTCATGTGTACCTCTATTTTCACACCATGTTCATATATGGAGTTATAACTTTAACATCAGAATATTTATGGACATCCATGTAAATTCATGAGAATAGTTTTTTAGGAACACAACAGATGTCACACCAAAAAACAATAGTTCACAGAAATGAATCAAAAAAAATGAACCAAACTCCATTAAAACCATAATTTCTCATGAAACCCAATTTTAGAAAAGAAAAAATAATGTCAAACATCATTTCAAAATACATAAATACATTTTTAAATCAACTCGTGATTTCATCAATAACTTTGAATACATAGATATTTAACACATATAGAAATAACAATGATTTTCCTTTCAAACCCTAATTTATTATCCGTCCACTAGTATATGAAGTCTATAAAAATTATAATAATACACTACAACATAAAAGAACACATTTGAAATCAATTCATAGAATTTAAATTATTTAAATACATTCTTCACAAAGGGAATAGATAGAAGCACCAACCTAAACTTTGTGAGAACGTGATGAAACATTTGGAGGAAGAATAATCCCCAAGAGGTAAACTACCCACCCTAATGAAAACTAAAACACAATCCAACATTATTGCCCAATCCCTAGGGTTTGAAAAAATATGAATCCTATCCAAATAATAACTGATAAAAAATATGATAGTAGGAGAGTAATATAAAAGAGGCCTAAAATCTAAATAAACATTCCTATGATTTAAGATGAAGGTAACCAAATCCATGTGGAGGAGATGAGGAAGGAACTCAAGTATTTCAAGGGCCTAAATGAATGATTTGGGGAAGTGAGGGTTGGATTTGGGTTAAAAATGAAAAATGGAACAATTGTAATTTATCATTTTTAAAATACATGGGTACATCACATACTTTGGTGCAATAGATTAACAAATAATGCACCAATCATGTGAACCCCACTAAAAAGAAAAACACCTTTCATGGGATAGCCACACAATGTCAGAAACCATGTCCCATTCATTCAAATTGGAACTGTGAAAATTAAGGACTCCCTTTCATGCTTTTCATATGGTTTCTAATAATTATGGGAAAGTCATAAACCAGCCCTCAAACACCACCAACAAGCCGCATGGTTACTCCTTTTCGTCACTCGATTTAGTCCAAATAGTTCACATACCATGTAAGAAAAACTATGAATGAAAAAAATTAATTAAAAAAACCTTTTCCACCACCATCCACACGATTTCTACCAAACAAATTCACACTAACCATGCACAGAGATAAAAATATCCCAAAACCCCTAAATATCAAAATTATTCATAAGAAACTGTCCTTGAAAATTAACCAAAACATCATGAACTAGGAATAGAATAATATAAAAAATTCAAGGTTGGGTGCGAGATTTCTCCAACACCATTAAAATATTCTCCCCCCCCCACCAGATAGTCACCCTACCAAATTAGGAACAAAAATAGATCTTGAAACCAATCAAGGAAAAATGGTTATACAAGCCTCAATGTGATATTTTATCATAAAAATTCGCACCCAACTAGCTTATAAGAGAACCATAAGTAGATCCATTAAGGTTATCCCTGCCATTTAATTACCAACTAGAACAACAACACCAACCCCAAACCCTCGACATGAGGGGGACCCAATTAAGGAATCTCAAACCAAACATTGATCCAAACCATGATTCATCATTTCCACATGACACTAGAATCTCTAAGAAGTCATATCAGATGACTAATACCATCCCAAAAGAAGAATAAATTTTCAAAGATTCACATCCATAAAGAACATGTCTAGAAATATCTAGGAATACAAGGCTAAAATGTTTATTAAAGTAAGAAGTATTTTTAAAAATATAAAACTATAATAAGGAAAAACATAAATTTTTCTCACACATATAATGAAGATAGAAATTTGGGCTCAACAATACCCCGCCTAAAAATTTCCGACTATGTGAAAAGATTCACTTTGCTGACTATCTTTGGAGACCTAATTTCTTAAAGTATCTTTTTTCCATAATCAAGAGATAAAAACCTTCAACATAGAATTCCTTTTCAAAAAATATGACATAAAAAAATTAATATGGCCCAAACTGCCACACCATTGGCAAGCCTTCATGGGTCTATGGCCAAATGTCTTTGAATTTCGAAAATAACAACACTTGATTCCGTGTGTGGGTGTCCCATTTATTGAGGAGTGGGAACTGATAATGGATTCATCAAGAATGGATTCCTCTAATTCAAACATCACACTAGATGGGGAACCTTCACAACATCCAAATAAGCTATATTTCCACCTGAGAAGTACTTTCCTCTAGGAACCAGATTGGTTGAAAATTCCTCATCCACTAGATTCCTATAAATAAATTAAAAAGCATGATCATTAATTTTTTATATGAATACCCAACATGAAAAGAAGATATTTAAGCATATTTTTTGATACTATCTCTAGAGGAAAAGAAACCATCTATTTAAAATTGTCAAAAAAGGCCTTCACCATCTGTTAACCTTACTATGAACCCAAGAGATCTACCACTTTCTTCACCTTTAAATCCTAAGGTATAAACCATAAGATGAATGTGGTCATAATAATATCTTTAGGCATCCAAAGTTGCAACAATTATGGAAAAATCACTTTCCATCGATCCAAACACAATCCCTTAAACAAACCCATAGCAACTCACACCCTTATGACATCAAGAGTTCCCATAGAACTGAAAAATACATTTGAATTCCTAAATACACTCCACTACCTATTAACCATTAAAAAATGATATTATTGAGAGTAAAATGACTCCCCCACTCCACTGGGAGTTTAGGTAGGGAGAAAAACTATAAGAGACTCATTAAAATCAATTGGGATCATTCCGGGTAGCATAATCCAAATAACATAAAAAAAATCCAAATAAACATCAACATCAACCCAAAATTACACTAGAATAACATTGAAAACTAAAGAACCAAGATCATATATTAAAAACAATAAACTAAACAAAAAATCCTATTTCAAAAAACTAATTTTTAATTTTCAACATTGATTTAAATATTTAATCTCATTTCAAAATCTATATTCTCATTCCATGTCCTTTGGGTCTAAGAACCATTCTATTTCATCCTATTTATATCCCAAAATACAACTTACAATTTCCCCTTAAATCCACACACCTTGTTAGAAAAAAGAGTCCTTTTTAAATGAAAACCATTTGTTGAAATCATTTCATTTTCAAAAAAAAAATCCACTATAAAAACTATTTTCAAAAATTCATTTTATTTTCAAAATACACTCATACCCACCAAAATAAAACCAATAACATCACTCACACAAAAACCTACCATACATGGAATTGTTTAAGCATGTCTTTTCCATGGGTTTATAGAAAATTCACTAAACTCACACTAACCACTCAAAGTATATTAAACTGTATACTTGGGATACACATGGTACTTTTTTCCATGTATGATCACCATGTGATACCATATCACTTCCATTATCATCCCCCAAAATTAAAAATCTCATCAAACCAAATAAGAATAAACATCATAAACCCAAAATCAAAATTAAATATTGAAATCCTGACAACCCTTGGTAACTCTGGTCTCTTCATTGGTAGATGAGATCATACATTGATCCATGACATACCTATTATTTCATTATAGTTTTAAATCATGTTAACCAAACAACCCAAATAACAATGGAAACTCTGATACCATTATGTTAAGAACTAGACTGTATTGATCCCAAACTGAACATCCAAGCTATCATGCAAAAAGAAGAGACGGGAATTCTCAATCCTCTCAAGATGGAAACTATTGTCGAGTATCATGCATAACTCAATTGGTAATTATTTAATCCAGGAAAAAAATATGAGAATCTTTAATAAGTTAACCACAAGTAATGGAATGAAACAATACTGGAAATACCACCATGTAAACTATTATTCACCACTATCCATATGACTGACCATTCTAGGGTAAACACAGACAAGAACTAAATCCAAAGAATTAACATGCAAAATGTCTTGGGTCTACTGATGTAGGGTGGAACAACTATGGTGTGAGAAAAAAATATCTCATTGGGTAAGCACCACATAATCTAAACATGTTTTTTTCCCAAAAAATTCTATAAACAAAAGTTTGAAATACATTTAGGAAAATACGGTTTTTAACATTTAAATAGAAAAAACTTCTTTCCTATAAAAATCAATTTTGAAAACCAAAAAACCAAGTATGAAAAACAACCTAGGTAAAGTGAATTAAAAGGAAAATATGAACTAAGTAAAAGAATCATGCTATATCAAACACATCCATGAATAATGGAAAGAGTGAAGGTATAATAAAGAATCAATAAGCATAAATGGAGAGTAAAATATAGTAAATTGAAATAAGAACATTCAGATATGTAATCATGGTAATTTCCAAAACATATCTAGAGGCGACCCCAGATGTACATGTTTTTAAAACATATACCAATTTATAATGAAATCCATAGCTAATAACCAACCTAGATTCTCTATTTATCTTCACTAGTGGAATAGGCCACATGGAATTTCCTCTCTCTAAGGGGATCTAGTCTGCCTAATTCATACATAGATAGAAACCATCATTCAATGAAAAGACCCCCCCCCCCCCAAATGAAGGGAAACCAAATGGGTTCCTATCACAAATAAAACCATTCACATGTTCCAACTAATCATAAACATCATTATATTTAAATTATAATTTCCAAGAACATCTCAAAGTATCAACTAACCCTTAATATTTATATTCCAGAACTAAATCTAATAATAATACCATCCTTTCTAAAATAATTTTATAAACCAAGGGAAAACATCATTTCTGCTCAGAATATTCCAATTGGGCCTTCTAAAATAAAGTGTTTACCAAATCATACATCGAGGTTCCAAATGGGCCATGTTTTGGAAAATATATTTTAAAACTACAAATAATTTTATTTGTAAACAAATTTCCATTTTAAAAACATTATGATTATTTTTAAACCATTGGGGGAAAACAAGGCTTTAGGGATAACAGGAATTTAATTGAATCCCCCATTTATATGTACCCTTATTTCCACACGATGTGTGTATATGGAGTTAGCGCATTAACAATTACATATATATTTACATCTATGTAAATTACTAAGAATAATTTATTTATAAAAAAAAAGTGTTTTCACACCATATAATAAGAATTCACACCAAGACAATCTAATATAAAAAGGCATGAAACCATATTCAAACCCCACTTTCACCTGAATCCAAAATTTTCCAAGATCAAAATAGGTCAAACACCGTTTCAAAATACTTAAATTCAACTTTAAATACTCTATTATTTTTATCAAACACATCTCATACATAAATATTTAGTACATATTTGAATAATAATGAAATTCCATTGAAAACCAAATTTTTTATCATACCACTAGTATGAAAAAGGAATAAAAATCATAATAATACACTAAAAGCACCAAAAAATTATTTTAAATAATTTTATGGAAGCTCAATCATTTTAGGACATGATTTGGAATGAAATTTATGGAAACACCTTCCTCAATATCATATAGATGTGATGAGACTTCGAAAGAAGAATGAATAATCCCCAAGAGACAAACTACACACCCTAATCCAAAATAAAAAATAATAAAAATAATTCCCCAACTTAGGGTTTAGACAAGAACAACACTAGCTGATGAATAACACCTAAAAAAATTATAAGAAGATTGAATGGGAAAATAGGGTTAATATCCAATGAAACATAAATAATATTGAAGGAGGAACTCGAATTTAGGGAGATGAGCGGAGGGAGCCACTCAAGGCTCCCCATGGGATATAAATGAGTGGGTGATTAGATGAGTTTATTAGGGTTAAGTTATTAGATGGAAAATATTATCATTTATTATTTTTAAAATACCTTGGAAGTCACATAAGTTAGGATTCACTATTTACCAAACCGTGTGCCAACAGTGTACACCCCACTAGAAGGAAAAACACCTCACATAGGCTAGCCACAAGATTTTAGAAACCATTATCTAACCACAAAAATTATAAATATCAAAATTATAGACTCATATGAATTATTTCCATGTGTTTTTAACTAAAAATGTCCAATTTGTGTGCCAAGTCTCAGACACCACCAACAAACCGCACAATTACTACTTTTCTCCACACTGTTTGGGCCAAACCATGTAAAGGATATAAAATAAAAACCATTATAAAAAAAACTTTTCGTAAAACACCATTTTCATTCTCTATAAACATTGTTTATCATGAAAATATAAACATTAACAATACACAGGGTGAAAAATAGGATGAAACAACCCAAAATTTAAAATATTCACCAAGAACTCTACCTGAATATGAACTGAAAGATCATGAAATAGGAAATGAAAAAAATAATTTAAGGATCAAGGTTAGTGTATGATATAGTAGATTAGAGTGGAAGTGGAGTAAACCATCATTCATTAACTGATAGATGTTATGGAGATTAATTTTGAGCTCCATGCTAGTGAAATGTTTGTATAATTAAATTGAGTTCTTATATAGTATTATTTTCAGTTGAATGTAATATTGTGTTGTTTTAATTCTTATTAGAGATATATATATCCCATTTAGTCATGTTTATTCAATCAGTTTGAATCATGTTTTTTTTAGGGATATATAAATATATTCCCTTTATATTGGTTTAGTTTGTTTTAGTTTGATTTGATTTGGTTTTATACAATATGATATTATATAGGCCAGTTTAGTTTAGTTAAATTGTTTCCAAGAAAAGTTTGTCTAGGTATATTAATTATAAAAAACATCTGATCATCTCATATTTTTCTTTATTACTTCTAAATTGGGTCTTTTCAAGTTAATTTTATTTCATTTTGGTGTGGTTAGGCTATGTTCAAGGTGATTTAACTTTATTTAATATAATTTAGTTTCATTACATTCATTTATTTTGTTAAAATTCTGTATTTTTTGGTCTGTTTGGGTTTGATCAAGTAAAATGGGTTTTTATTAGTTTAGTTTGGTTTGTTTTTTGGTCTGGATTAAATCAATTTATGTTATTTAAGGTTATATCATTTATATTATTTCTATTATAGTTTAATTCATTTTAATTTTATATGTTTTATGTGATTTTTTTTATGTTCCATTCATTTTTTTGAGACATCTTAAACCAGGTCAATTAGATTCAATTTGATTCTAATTTTTACTTTTTCATTTTATTTTTATTTAGGTTTTCCCAATTTTGTTCATTTTTATTTAAATTAGGATTCACTAGGTTAATTTGTTTTTATGTTTTTAAGATTTTATATGGTTGTGAAGGTTTAATATGGTTTAGTCCCAAATAGGATAGTTTATTTTAGTTTGGAAAGGTTAATTTTTGTTTAGTTTCCTCTATTTTAAATTAGTTTATTACAAGGATATATTAGGTCTGAATATGTTTGGTTAAATATTGGTCTATTGGATTCTCTTCTATGTAGTGTAAGTTGGATCAAATTGGAATTCATTAATTTTAGTTCAATTTTTTTTAGTTGAATTTTATTGTTTCGTTTTGGTTTATTTAGTTTAGTTTGGGGTGATTTTTTTTACTTGGTTATTTGGTTAAATTTTATTGGTTTCAAAAAGAATATGTGGTTTATTTCTTATTTGTTCAGTTCAATTCAATCATTTTAGTTTATTTTAGTTTGATTTTGTTTGATTTGGTCTAGTCTAAAGTGCTCTCACATAGTGGGGTTTAATCTTTTTTACTTCTAGTTTAGTTGAATCTATCTATATTAGTAATATTTTGATAAATTCATGTTATGTTAGATTCGTTCACCTGGGATATTTTTGATTTATTTTTGTTTAGTTTTGATCTTGTAGGGTATGGTTAGTTTAACATCTTGACTTATAAGATAGGTAAGGATTCTTTTAAATTCATTTAAATCATCATCAAGTTTTATCTTGGATCAGGAAATTGTAACCACACCTCTTGGATGATCATTTCCTTTTTGGAAAATAAGGTAGCATGGGGTTGGAGTCTGGCTATACAAGAAATTCATCTCGTGAATACGATTCACAACGTGAATGAAATTCTTGAGAGGAATGAAATTCAGGACATGAATTTATTTATACCAACAGCCTGAGATTTATTACAGGACATGAATTAAATACAAAGTACGAATTTTATTCAATACATGAAGTGTTTTTTCCTAGAAGAAGAAGGAAACCTGAGGAATTCATGACATGAATTCTTTTAATTTCATGAATTATTCCCGACAATTTTTTAGTGGAATAACAATCATTTTAATTCATTCCCCTATATTTTTTTAGAATCATCCACATAGAGATCCTTCTTTGCCTAAAACTAGGTTTGCATCTTTCTCCCTCATATGAGCTCTAACTCATTTTTAATCAGTTATGTCAGATGTGTATCACCAATATATTTTCTTGTCTTCCTTATTTTCTTGATTTATCCTTCCATCTTTGATTCTATTTTAGTGTGAGATAATATTCCCACTTAACATGACTTTTTCCTTTTTATAATTTCTTCTATTATAGAAGTATTTAAAATAACGATAATGTATAATAAGTGTTATTCCAACCTAAGGTTGGTTTTCTAGTTCTTTTTTACCAATGATTGATGCTTTATATGATTGTGGTTTTGCCACTTGTTACACCTTTCAACAAAACCTCTAAAATGTTTAATTAATATAATAAATTGATGTTTTTGCACTTATTATAGTCCCAGTAACCCAAAAAATAATGTTAGAGGTTGACCACCTTGACACGAGTCACCCCTAATGGTGATATTTCATTAAATTCCTAGGAACAACATGCATTTTAAATATTTTTAACTGCCATTAAAGGAATATTTAATTTACCCTTTTGATAGTGGAATATTTTTATATTCGAATAAGGAGAAATGGTAAGACAAATTTAAAGTCATTTTATTTCAAGATATAGTTGAATGAAAAGTAACAAATGACTTGAACAACATGATAAAAAGATATTTTTGAATGGTATGCAAATTCTAGCTCAATCCATTTCTTCGTACCTAGAAGATGGTGATACAAGGGTCTTTATTTAAGAAACCTATGATAGGCTCATCATACATAAAATCTATTTTTTAAAATTAATTATATAATTTCAATAGTGATATTGGGGTTCTTTATAGATCTCCATGGATAGAATGACTATAAGAAGTTTTATGCTTCCAATGAGTGATACCAAGATCCCTAGTGGATTACCTTGGACATGCTCAGTTGGTACTGTTACCATATCATTCCACGAGAAATAATTGGTTCCCAATGTGGTACACCATTGAAGGACAGGAAGGGTTATTCTTTATACCATACCATGAATTATACATATGTTCATATACAAATGCCTCAGATGGAATCCTATGGTTATGGGTTTATAAGTATACCTAGAGCGATACCTGGGTTCCTTGTACATAATGCCTTGGACATGCACAGGATTCCAATTACTCAAAAACAAAGGCGTCATTTTCCATTCCAAATAACATTATTGGGTTTTATATGTGATTTATAATTGATAATAATGATTGTTCATTTATACCTCTTCACTAAAATGTGGTGGGATTTATGAAACTTGTTATACATTTTCTTGGACATCATGGGCTTAACCCTTGGGTCCTAAATATAACTATGCATCTATATATATATATATAAGTTTATATATATATATATGAGTCATATATATATATATATATACTTGTTATAAAATTGTACATATAGGGTGAACTCTGTTAATGATATCTAGATTAGGCTAATACATATAGTGTTTGTTGGGTTTCCGGTGAGGAACACAGTACGATATGATTTATTTATTTATATATTTAATATCTCAAATTTATTATTACATGCATGTTGATCATATTATATTGAAAAACTATATATTTATATCCACCATTTTAGTTGGCCTACTAAGTGTATCTCACACCCTATTCGAGTTATCAATTGGTACCCAAACAAGCCTTATGGTTACCGGTTGGTGAAAAGGTAGGCTTCCAACATTGGATGTTTGAATAATTGTACTAGGATGGAGTATAGGTGCAATGGACATAGCATTTTCTTGGGATTCTAGAGGATAAAGTTTTAATCCTTTTTTATTTTTTATATAATGTGGAATATTTTTGTGACTATATATCCCATGTTAATCCCATTTTGATTAGTTCCATGACAAGATCATCATTGTTTTATATGAAATTGAATTGGGTCCTACCTTTTGATTATGTTTTGATGATTTATTATTATCCCCCCAAGATATATTTTATTAAGGTCATGTTGGATACTATTATTATATAAATTTTTGATACACTATGATCATAGGAAAATATATTAAACAATATATCTGCGTAGACCTCTAATGCTAGTCGATAGCCACCAGAATATGGGGAGGAACACTTGAGGTCATGTGGCTGACTAGGTTTGGTTACTTCAAATTGAACTGGGTCTGTGACACTACAAAGTGGTATCAGAGGTTCTTTTTTCATTTTTCTTACTATTTTGGTATTATCTAGGAAACTGGGAACATGTTATAATATGTAAATGATTTTGTTCTTGGGAGTAGCTAAACCACGTACAGTGGAAATCCAAATTACTATTGTTGGGATATTTTGTTTATTGAATTGTGCCAGTTATAGATATACTGATTTCATCGTTGGATGATGCACATGTTTTGTGGATTTATTTATTGTTGGTATTATTATTGATATAGATTTATTTTTTTGTGTCCATATGCAATAACTAGGTACCATCTCATGTATCATTTTGTAACTTGAGAAGTTACATTTCATACATTATTATGTTCCACATAGATATATTTCATTGCATGTATTTACTATTTTTTGTTTCATATTATCAGTGCCTTGACTATTACTTATTTGAAATGTGCTAATGCTTCTTGGAGGGATAGTATAATTAGATTAATTAATTTATCTCCATCAATATAAATATATTTTTACTATACATAATTATGATAGAACATTAATTAGCCAATTATACCATGTTTTTTCATGGATCACTAATTCTGTGAGCTTAAGCATTAGTTGATTTGATTAAATGAATTCCAATAGTAATTTAAGAATCATGTACTTCTATAAATTGGGAATAGTGACTATTTTAATTGAATCACAATATATGACTTTTTACATCCTGATACCAAATGTATGGTCTAGATCATAGTTACATGACATGATGATTTCAATTTATAAGGATCATGGGATTTTAAAAATTGGGAATGCTGACGCATCTAATTGGACCGTGATATATAAATATTAGATTATGAACTTAAATGAATTTAAACTTTTAAATGAAATAGATAATGTCAAATAGGGATTATAATTTAAAATTAATGGGTTTTTTCCTTTATACCTTGAAATTGAAACTCCATATATCGAAACGGGTTGTTATCTAAGACCTTAAAAATCACCTAACCTTAATAGTGGGTAGTAGGAATTGTATCTTGTGACTTTTATAATATTTCTTATCACCTATACCTAGATTTAAGAGAAGGTAGAGAGGTTTGACTCAATGATACAAAGTATTTTCACTTTTCCTTTTCTATTATCATTAATCTTATCTATTTTTATTTCTTATCTAATGTGTACATTTGAAAATTTTAGATCTATGTTTCCACTACGTCCTTGATTTGTGTTCCAAGAAGGTGGAAAAAATCATTATTTTGAGGTGGTTTTCCTAGAGACACTAGGGTTTCTTCTCATGATACCACCTAAGGCACCTACTATTATTCTTATTATGGGAGTTGGTGTTCAGTTCAAAGGGAGATTAACATGCTTAATGTAGTCTATATAGTGAGACCAGCAACTTTCCCCTTCTATGGAAAAGTTAATGTGGTAATTTCAATAATAGTATTTTCCCACTGAATCAGGGGATGGTGGTTCTCAGGCTGATGAGTCATGTATGGAGTCAATGTTATCAGTTTCTTATCATTTAGAGACACCTCTAAAATAGAGGGTGAATCTGGTGACTTATATGTTTTAGTATTTCTCCCAGAATTGGTGGGGTTTAACCACGGATCCTAGTTGATAAAAGGGTATGGTCTGGGTGGACATATATATAGCCTTCTATAACTACTTATTTCTATATACATTGAGAGAGAACCATGATATAGATTTTATGAAACTAAAAAAAAGGTTCTATGTCAGTATTGTTGTATTCATTTTGATTCACTAAGTTTCAAGGCATCGCATCGAAACTTGTCAGTGTCAATTTTATGATAGCGAGAAGGTTTAAGGATGATATTGAATATTACATATGATTTCTAGTGAATATATTTTTGTTGAACACCATTTTTTATATAGTTAACCAAAAAATTGTCAAAAATTTGAACCTTAGGGATGATGGCATTATGAGATAAGGTCATTCAGTATTGAGATAGGGAGATTCTTCATCTAGTAGTAAGAAATGTCATTTTGAGTCTGTCTATAGGGGACTTCCAATTACATAGAATGCTTGAATAGCTATATGGTGTATCAAAAATTTGTTATAGTAAGCCATAAGAATCCACAACATATGATGGACCTAAGTGAGCATCACGCTTATGGAAGGATGTGGGTTCATAATCAATTTTTCTGGACATTGACTCTAGTTCATAGTAAGAAGGGATCTTCACTGACTCCACATTCAGGTGAAGGATAAGTACCTCTACCTTAGGAAAGAAGATGGTATACTTCTACCTGATTAGGTTGAGGAAATTTTCATAGATGTGGTAGAAAAGATTTATAGGTATAGTTCCAACAAATCAGACCTTCCATGGTTAGTCGGGTTGCATCTCAGGATCACAGATCTAGTTATATGTATGAATTTCTGACTACACCTAAAGAGAATATATTGGGGACTTCTACAATATGAGGTATTATTATAATGGCCTATACATTAGTTTTTACCTTATTTGATATAGTTATTTATCATTCCATCATATCTATAGAAATTATGGAATGCATGGGCTTATAAAAAGAGTACTTATTTTGTGTGATGACTCTTGAAACACCATTGGGGATCCGTCCAAGTGTGTACAATGATGTATGGAATTTCCCCTTAATATAAGAAGTTATCCTTTTTCATGGTATCTATTTATCCTTGATATTATGGGAATTTAATTCATACTCGGGATGGATTAGTTATTCTCTTATCATTCTCGTGTTTATCGATATCTTCATAGGGTGTCTTTGACATCACCAAAGGGTTGTACTTATATTCATAAGGATGAATGTAATGTCTAGGAGAATAGAGTTGGATATAAGAATCTTAGGTAGGGTGTAGTGATAACCTAGATCATTATTCATGTTATAAGTGGTCTAGGTATTATACATATATAGTTCCTTCCTCTATTGGATCATTTTAGGGTTTTTTCCTGGAAAACTCCACTAGATTACCTCCTATGAGAGTGGAATAATTCACCATTGAGTTAGTTCCAAGAGTGGAACTAGTCACTTTTACTCCATAGAGAATGGATCTTAAAGAGATCAAGAAAATCAAAAATTAAGTGGGAGGATTTAAAAGATAAGTTTTTTATATGAACCAGTACTTCACAATGGGGTTAACCTGTACTTTTCTCCAAGAAAGAGGATTGTACCCTTAGATTTTGAATGGATCCCCATCTGTTTAATTGGTTTATTGTAAAGAACTAGAATCCAGTAACTTGTATAGATAACTTCTTTGACTAGATCTATGGGGAGATGGTCTTATATATGATAAATTTGAGGTTTAGATACCATCAAGTGGATGTTAGGCCATCAAACATACACCATATGACATTCCTTAGTATATATGGATTTTTTGAGTTTCTTGTTATGTCATTCGGACTTAAGAATGTTTCATCATTTTTCAAGTATCTGATGAATCATGTTTTCCACCCATATTAGGATTAAATTATGGTGGTATTTGTGGATAAAATCCTATTGTATTCCCACACTAGACACAAACATTCCAAACATATTGGTATTGTGTTGAATACGTTGAGAGAGAACTAGTAGTATGATATGCTCACTAAATTCCACATTTTGATCAATAAGTTTCACTCCTAGGGTCACATAATCTAAGATGTAAGAGTTTCTACTGACCTAGAGATGTTGATAATGTTATTTTCTTAGGAGAATAACAAGAATTACTTTTCCATACACTATTTATTGGGTATAGTTGGATATTACATATGTTTAATTTAAGTATTCTCACTCTTATAAGTCTCTTGTTGGCTTTACTAGGTTGGATGTTATGTTCTTATGGTCAAAACCATGTAACATAGACTTTCATGAGCTAAAATGAAGATTTAATTCTGCATTGATTTTCAATATACTAGAGTCGATCATAATCTAAACAGTTTTTTATGAAGTTGGAATCAATATTATATAAATTTTGATTTAGGTATATCTAATTTTTTCATATGGGTCCCACTAGTTGAGACCTTATTAGTGTAATTAACACACATAAAAACTTGATAAAGAAACAATGGTTCATGATATATAGTTTTGGAATACTTATCTATTTGTGGAGTGGTTCATCATTTACATATACCCCAATAGTCTCAAATAAATTTCTACATAGTGTGAGGTGAATCTCAGTTAGAATTGGTGGGTAGAGTACCTTTAATAATTTGATATCTAGATCGCTTATACACTCAAAAAGATAAATTTCATAGATGATGCTCTGAGCTGAAAGACTTTGACACATTCTATCCAGGAGGTTAGTAGTGAGTGGCAATTTACGACCCTGTTTTTGGAGATGCACCTAGTGGTCAATGAATCTCATGGGTATCCTATTTTTTCATATTTTTCAGTGAAATATTTCCTTATATAATGGGTTAAAATAAGAGAACATTTAGATCACAAAGTCCTTATCATGAGGGAGAGTGTCTCATGAGATCACCCACCACCTAGTTGGGTTATTATGAAGGAAAAGATTATGTGCATCCATGGATGTATTTTTGTTCCTTCATACATGCATGAAGAGTTTATATGGAAATATCATTACATCATTCTGGAAGTACACCCTGAGATTAAAAATCTATACTGTGACATAATTTTTCAATATTAGAGGCTGAGTATGAAGAGGCATATTAAAAGATTATTCACATGGTGCTCCACCTATCCGGATATTAAGGTGAAGCACCAGTGGAATTCTAGAATTTTACAGTCTCTGTCCATTCCTAATTGGAAATGGGATGATGTTCGCATAGTTTTCATTATATTCTATCCAAGATCCCATCGAGGTAGGGACATGTAATGGGTGATCATTGATATATTTACCATGGTCACGAACTTCCTTCCAATTAAAGAGACCTTTTCAGTAGATGATTTTTAGGGGATTTACTTTTGGGATATTTTATGCATTCATGGTGTTTATCATTCTATCATATCGGACTAGGGTGATTAGTTTAAATCGTGGTTATGTAAGGTGTTATAGAGAGTACTGGGTTCATAAGTGCATCTGAGTACATCGTAATACCCTCAGATCAATGCTCAGTCTGAGTGTATGATAAGGGTATTAGTGGACATTATTTAGGAATGTTTCCTACATTTCAAAGGTTCTTGGGAGAATCTCTATCTTCTCATTTAGTTTTCCTATAATAAAATCTTTTAGGAAAATATTCATATGGATCCATATGAGGCCATATATGGTAGTCCATATCATTTACCCTATACTGGTGAGAGGTGGGTGAGGTAGCACTACTAGGAAGTCATCTTGTCCTAGAGAATTTAGAGTAGGTATTGCTTTTTCAGAATAATATGTCTATATATAATTCTCAGAATAAGTATTATGCCTATTATCACCACAGATCTATAAATTTGGAAGTGGGATATTAGGTCCTTATATGAGATTCTCCTAGACTTGTTCATAGATGAATTCCAAGATAGGGAAATCTTTCACCTCATTGTGTTTGGCCTTTTTATATCTTTGTGAGATTTAGGTTAGTGACATATCTTTTTTATTTTCTATGGAGGTATCAATCCATTAATGATGTCATCTATGTATCATTGCTTCATTATTATTATTCCAAACAATCTCATTCGTTTGATCCCTAGGATATAGATCTAGAAACATATGCATCCTTTGAGGAGCATCTGGCACGTATCATTGATCAGATCATCAAGTTTATCTAACACATGTCAGTTCCTATGGTATAGGATTTATGGTAGCATAACCATGTATATGATGAGGCCATTGTGCTTCTATAGGGACTAGTTTAATGATTATGTCCTACCATGTGATTTTCTTCATTGATAATAAGACTCGCAAAGTGAGTTCTCCTGGATGAGTGCTTCTTTTGATCTTTTAGTAGAATCCTAGGTTGGAAGTGAGGATATGATGTCACATTAATACATGGGGTCTACCTTTGAGAACATCTAGGTTATTATTTTTATGATTATTTTCTCTTGCCTATATTTAATTTTTTTAATAGTGATGATCTGACTACTCTCTTTGATTCTTTGTGTTTGGTGATTTCTAAGTGTCCTTATAGGTATTTATTTACTCACCCCTACAAGGGCTCTACCTACACATGTCCTAACTTATGTAGAATAAATGAAATCAATTGGACTCCTAGGTAGTCTAGGTGAACTTGGAGCTTAGTTAGAGCTTAGTTATTCTAGACATGCCACATATAGATCAATGAGTTTCTTTGGGGTATCCCCCCATGTTTTCAGTATGTATGGTTCTTTTACATTTTTTTGTGGGATTATATTTTTCCCTTTTTATTTATTATTATTAATTTTTATACTCTAATTATGGGATATAGATATATCAATTCATTATTATATAAGTTATAATTCATCTTTTATCAATGTATGTGTGGTTTGAGATGTGTTCATGTTCATAGGCACCTTAGGATAAGTCCTCCCTTATGTGTGATATGTCTACATGGTGATTTTCACTATCCCCTAGCATAATAAATGTGGGATTAGGGTGTCTCATTAATTTTATATCTAGCCAATAACACCCTCATGGGTCAAGTAATGAAAAAATAAGAGTTTTATAGAATATAATACATTTCATATATTTAAAATAGACAAGAATTTTTCTTTTGGTAAGATGAAAATGAAATTCAAAATGAAAATGAAATTGAATACATGAATTCAACCTAAACAATGTGAGTATGATTCATGAAATGAATGAAATTAATAATATGAACGAGATTCACAACATGAATTAAATTCACAATGTGAATTTCTCTGGCAAGGCCCCTTGAGTTTTATTAGAGGAGGTGAATTTAATACATTCAACAAATCATATTCATAATTTCAAATGTTTTTTCTCATAAGAAAAACAGAACCCAAGGAATTCATGATATGATTTATATTAACATCGTGAATTTTTCATGACCTTTTTTAGGGTAAGAATCCTCATTTTAACCCATTCCTGCATTTTCTCTAGGATCAACCATGTGAGTTCTCAACCCAAGACTAAACCTATGATTGTATCTTTATCCTTCATTTAAGATCCTATTCTATAATTCTCAATTAGATTATATGTGTTACAGTAATATCTTTATTCATCTTCCTTCTTTTCTAGGTTTATCCCACCATCATAGGCTTTATTTTTTTTGTGAGATAATATGCCCTATTTTTAGGACTATTTCCTTTTTTTTGATTTATTCTAATATAGATTGATCTTAATGAATGATAATGGAAAAGTAAATTTCTACCAACCCATTATAGGTGGTCTAGTTCTTTCTCCCATAAGTTTAAAGATTTATATGATACACCATTATGTTTTGTCAGAGACCTTACAGAAACAGCTCCTAAATGTTTAATTAATTAGAACAATTTTTGTTTCCATGCTTTGTATAGTCTTATAAACCTGTGAAATAATATCATAGGTTGACCAAATCGATGTGAGATACCCCTAATGGTGTTCCTTCATTAAAGGTCTAGGAGACTCTTACTTTGGAATTATTCTAAAATACCATTAAAGGTGTATTTAATTATTCCTTTTGATAGTGTTGTATTTTTTGATTAGAACATGAAAAAATGGTACGCCATATTTAAAGTAATTTTCCATCAAGTCTTAGTTGAATCAACAATATTAAATAATTTAGAAAACATGATTAAAAATTATTTTAGAATGGTAAAATCTTAATGATAGCTCTAACCATTCCTTTATAAAAATTTGATGGTGATACAAGGATCCCGATTTTGGGTGCCTTGGATAGGATCGTCAATCATAACATCTAATATTTTTAAATGTAATATAACAATTTAGGATGATACATGGGTTCCTTATAGAACACAATATATTGGATCACCGGGTGGTTGCCTTTATTATTCCCATGAGTGATACTTGGTTCCTTAGTTGATTACCATGAAGGGGCTTGGCAGGAATTGGTACCTTATCATGAAATGAGTGATACTTGGTTCCCAATGTGGCACACCATGGACTGGATCAGAGGGATAGGTTTTAAACCATGTCATGAGTGATATGTGGTTCCTTATAAAAATTCCTTGGATGAACTCATATGGTGATGGGTTTATTAATTTACCGTGAGTGATACTTCGGTTCCTCCTAGGGAACACCTTTGATGGGGTAAGTATACCAATTACTCAAAAACTAAAGATTAATATTCTTAGAAAAAGAACATTCTTAGGTATATTCCATGATTTAAATATTACCACTATGATAGCTTAGTTATACCTCTATGCCCAAATGGGGTGGTATTTATGAAACTACATACACGTGTGTATAGACTCCTCAGGCATACACCCTAGGTCCTCAATATTACTATGTATCTACATATATATAAATATATATATATATATATCAACATATAAGTATACATGTATTTGTGGCATATATATATACCCTTATTATATAATTGTACATATATGGTGAAATATTTTCAAAGATACAAGGCTTATGACAAAGAAGGTAGTGTCCATTAGTTGTCCTATGAGGAACCTGACCCAATATGATTTATTCAGTCAATTATTTCTTGTATCATATTTATTGTTACCTATACACTACTCAATATTCATTCACATACTATATATTTCTAGTCACTATTTTTGGTAGCCCACTAAGTATATGTCACACCATGTTCAAGCCAATGTTCGGTACCCGAATAGGCCTTATAGTGGTGGGTAGGGACAAAGGGAAGCATCCAACTTTGGATATTTGACTTACTATCCTTATATGGAGTACGAGATTAGAGGATGGAACCTATGCTCATGATGATAGTGGAGGTAGATATTGTATTTTTTTTGTATATAATGTTTTATATGTATATTTCTCAGTATCCCATGTGTATCTCTTTTTGATTAGTTCCATGAAATGATCATAATTTCTATATATAACATTAATTTAGCTTCCTCAAGATGATTATGCTTTGACAATTTATTATTATTACACTACTGATTATTTATTATAGTATTAATACTTACTATTATTATATATCATTGTGGTATACTCTAATTATTGGGGTATATTCTCCCCCACCCTACTGAAATTCTATAACCTCTATAACACGGGGAAGCACGCTTGAGGTCATGTGGCCAACTAGGTTTGGTTACATTGGAGTGAACCAGGGTAGGGATGCTAGAAATTTGTATCAGATTTTCATTCTCCCCCTTTTTATTATTTTTTGGTATTTATATTGGAGGCTATTAATGTTTAATAATTTGGTAACAATACTGTGACTAGGATTAGCTCACCCACATATTGGGGAAATCCAAATTGCCCAGGTTGTGATATTATTGTTATTGGATTACACATGTTACAGTTGTACTGATTTCACCATTAGGCGATGCACATGTTTTGTGTTGTTATTATTATTGATATTTTTATTTTTATTTAATACCTTTTCCATTAATTGGTATATAAAGGTGGTATCATCTCTGGGATACTTGACTGTTATGTATTTGAAATGTGCTAATTATTATTTTGGTTATAGGATAATTGGATTAATTAATGTATCCACATAAATATAAATAGTGATTCCCATATATATTGATGAAAAAATATTAATTACCTAGTTACACCATGTTTGAATCATGGACCACTAGTTCCATGGGATAAAATGTTATTTTATTTAATTATATGAATGCCAATTATAGTTTATGAAGCACATACTTCAATAAATTGGGAATGGGGATTCATTTAATAAAATCATTTTATATGACCTGTTATATCCTGATACCATATATAAGGGGTGGGTGAAGCAACCCCAACCCCAACAGCTCAAAACTAGTTCCTTACTTTATTACATTGGATTAAGATACAAGAAATCACATCCCAACAAAATGAATAGTTTAGTATTCTTGGATAACTATAAACATATTTAAAATTAAAATTAACCCTACAAAAATGTATTTTTTATTGAGAACACTATTCTTCCCCTTTTCATAACTCTTCAAATCAATCATAAAAAAATTCTTGGAAACTTGGGGAAAAATAAAACATAAGAAAGTGGTGGTCTCAAATTCTCAGAAATGGTTAAGTATAAACGAATATAACTTTATTAAACAATTAATAATTAATATAGAAATATAAGATAACTAAACACACACATTACATTTAATCAATAAAAGTTTGAACAATATAAATCCATGGATAATTACATGGTGAAAATATTATGGAGAAAAATAACTAAATTCTTGATGAAATGGTTAATTATTTGATGTCATGTTTACTAAGAACTTAATACCTTTACCGTCAAGACTATTTACAAGTATATTTAATATTTATGGGTGAAAAACCATTTAATTTAGAAAATTTATTCATCTAATGAGGTTATTTATGCATCAACTGGTTTTCTATATACAAACCCCACTAGTTATTTCATGTCCAATTATTTCATTATATTTCAAATAATCAATTTAATTTTAGAATAATTTTCATTATCAACAAATATTCATATTGAGTAAAATATAAAAATATAACAATATTTCCAAGGTTAATCAAATCAAATTCAAAGTGAACATAGTACATAAATTTTTATAATAGTTAGGTAATAATCATATCCATGATACAAGAAATATGAGATTTTAAGAGAAATGAAATTTTTAATTATTTACAAACATAAATAAAAAATGTAAAGTATATACACCAAATAAAATAAATTTGGTACATGATATTAAAACATGTGTCAATAAAGTGACATTGAGATGAAGCCCCTTACAACAATAATATTGGTAATAAAATAAATAAAATGTGTTTATTCACTATAAATAAACATAAAAAAGTGCAAATATAACATTAGATAATCAAAATTTATTTCACACATAAGCTTGTCATGGCATAATCAACGATATATAAGTTTAACCTAATGAGTGAAAAATGATAATCCATTACAATTTGTAATCAGTAAAATTTTATTCCCTATAAAAGTAATAATTATAAAATAAAATATTTAATACAATGAATAATAATGAAATTAATGATATTATATATCAAAATGAAATATACACACCACATAATTTAAATAACTGGAGATGAAGGCATATATCTCAAAGAAGTAAATGTGAGATGAGAAACCCTTACCTCATGCTTCCCTTTAGTGAAGCTTTATTTAACCTCATGTATATTGGTTTAAAGAATTTTATTAATTAATTAAAGAACTATACTCATATTTATAATGCCTTATAGGATCCTTTTATAACATCTTACCACCTGTTTATTAATAATATTTCATTATTTTCATTATTTCAGGTGCGTTCATTATAAGGTTTCATTGTTTGTTCATAAATATATAATTATGGATTTTATTGTAAAATGTAAATAAAACAATATAAGTGAGATGAAATTTTATTCATTAAATTACATCAATTTAAATGTTCTCATTTATCATTTTTAATTCATACATGAGGATGATTCATTTGATAAATTGTTAGTTTATTTTGGTGGTCTTTACTAACATTATGAACTAGTTTCGTAATATTATATCTATATATTAGGTTTAGAGCATGAAATAATTTATAATAAACTTATTAAAATATTATAAATTCATAATAATAGTTTTATGATCATCCAATATGGTGGTAATGAAGAAATAACATAATCATTTTTAACGGAGGTGATTAAATGGCATAATTTGGACAATAGTTTGGTTTTATTAAATAAGAGGATGTTATAAAAGGGATAAATATAATATATTACATTAGGAAAGTAAAATTATAATATATACATGAATCAAGAATTTTCATTTCATTATTGATGAAGGAGGTTGGGATAAAGTAGAAGAAGGAAATAAATTAAGAGAGGTACTTTGAGAAAATTACCTATTGAATATCACCTCCTTAAAGGACCCCTTAAGAACCTTGGATTTATTATTTTGGTGAGACCAGAAGCATTTTTATATGGGGGAAGTAGATAAGGGAGTTTTTGGAAGATATTTTAGGATATTTAAGGTTTTTTAGGAGAAATTGGATGGTGAGGGTGGATTATACTTGAGGAGGGGTGGTTTTAAGTTATTAAATAATGATTATTTTAAAATTAAAGACAACCACATTGAGGTGGCATTAATTTCCACCAAGTTAGATAATAATTAATTTTTTAAAGATTTTTATGGTCATTAAACACATCATCAAACCATTAAATCTTGTACTTTCTAGTTATTTTTACCCTTTACCTTTTAACTTTAACTTGTCTCATTATTTTACCTATACTACGGTAAATCTTTTTTTTGTCATGGTTAATTTTCTTGCCTGAAAATTAAAATGACCTTAAAACATAATTTGGACCTTTAAATTCCAAAAATTGAATTCATTTTACCAAATTATATTCACATAATTGGAATAATTGTTTTTAAAATTAATGGCTCAGACTAGAGGAGAAAGCGGGTTTTTAAATAGAAATTTTTCAAAAGTTTAATGAGGGTTTTTATCAAAAATCAGTATTAAAATTATTAAAATGAAAAAAAAAATTGAATAATAGATCTATATTTGATATATTTTTACTTTAAAACTAATTAAAATTATTATTTATCCTTATATATTATTTAGAATAAAATTAGTTTTCAATTAAAATTTTTAATTGTTCACTTTTTATCAAAAAATGATGCTTTTCAGAAATACACAAAAAAATTCATCCTAATCTAGCTTTTATATTACTATTTACAAATTGATTTTTTTTCAAATTAAATTTATAAAATTGTCAAAAATTATTTTTAAAATAGTCAGCCCATTAAAATGTGGCAAAATTGTCTTTTAGAAAAACATTTCTTTTATACTTAAAATTTGATTTTTTATTATCTTAATTCGGTCAAAATTATATGATAAATTTAAAAAAATATTGAATATATAAAAATTAAATTTCAATAATAGTTATTAATTTAATTTATTAAGATAAAATTCCAATGTGGGAATAAATATCGTTTTTTATAAAAAAAATACAACCTTTATGTTAAATGGGATTTTATTTTAAATTATAATTAAATGGTAACCAAGTAGTTCATTTTATAAACATTTGTAAACTATAAATTAATAATTTATTTAATCTCATTAGTTACCTCTATTGTAAAATCTATGTGATACCTATCATAATTTAAAAATAATATTTAATCCTTTGATTATGATCGATGTGGTATGCAACATAAGCTATCGAAGAGATAAAATTTAAAAAGAGATATACTATAAAATATTGGGGTGTTACCTTATCTTCTCCTTCAAAAAATATTTTTCTCACAATTTGAAATTTCACTTCAAAAATCAAATCTTGATACTTGAAAATTACTTTGTGGGAAACCCACATTAAAAATTGGATTAATGAAACATAATCTTAATAATAGGGAAAGTGAAATGTAAATTTAACCAAAAAAAAATAGGCTTTTGAATATTATAACAGTATTTGGAAGTGAAAACGTGGACATAGAAGATAATTTTAACTATCATGTTCTGATAAAGAGTGATATAGTATAACAACCCTACTCTTTATTACACATTAAGATATGATTAATTATATAAAACTACACTTACTAAAACTTGGATGAATGTGATTTCTAATGTGTCTTATAATTAGTTATATATCATAACATCTTGAACATGGTATTCAACAACATTATTGAAAACTTCCCTAATATGCTTCTAAAATTCTATGTCTTTTAAAACAGCATGGGATAACCTGAGAACAATCATAAGAAAGGTGTGAGCTATAATTCCCAATAAGGAAATAAAAATGGAACATCCTGAAGAGAATAAATTATGTTAGACAGTAGTCATATCAATGAGGAATAAAAGTAACAACACAATAAGTCATGATATAGAAGGATAATCATAACATGAGAAATGTGTCAACAACATAAAACACTACATCATAAACATGTTTCAAGGATAAATTGACAATGAAATCAGGGTGGAAAATGTACCATAATGGAATCAAGTTCACTCCATTCACTAACATGACATATCATTATACTAATCATTACATAATGCATTAGAGTTTTATATAATTCAGGGTGAACCTGTCACATTCATTTCATTATCATTCTTAAGTGTGCCACATAGATCATGCAAAACGGATTCATTCAACATCATATTTGGTTCCATGATCAAATAATGTGTAATTAATACATGTAAGTCCACAATAAATAAGTATATGTGCATAAATTTGAATACCCTAGATAGAAAAATTGGTATAGTATTCTGTACAGAATTATTTTTTCCTAGAAAATTGTGGAGATATTTTGACAACATAATGGTGTTACATAAAAATTCATAAAAATGGTTGATGATAGAGAAATGGGACTCTCATAATTTCTAAACCAAATTTATAGTAATAGTTACATGGAAGTACATTTCTCAACACTGTTAAATATAAATATAATGCAAAATTTCATAAAGAAACTTGAATAAAGAAGAGAAGGTGAGAATCCCCTATGAAATTTTGGCATAGTAACGGGTTAGGTAATGTTAAAAATGAGGGAGGATAAATGGTCCCTAACTCAAATATAATCAACATTGCAGTAAGTTATTTATTATAAATGAATAAAAATATGACCAATTGAAATTTAAAGAATAAATTTCAAAGAATATTCATGAATTTGAAAGAAGGAGGTCAAAGTCTCTTACTTGAGTGTGTGACTCCAAAATCTTTAGATGATCTTCATAAGAGATTAGAGGAGCCTTGGGAGAACTCTATATAGTGGAGGTCAGAGTATCCATGTCCTCTATAGAGTTTGAGTGAAGAGAAATTAGAGTTTGGGTGGGCTTATATAAGAAATTATTGGGATTTCCCTATTATTTAGGTTTTGGATGCTACATAATAAAATATACAAAAACCAAAAAAAATCATGGGTTTTTTCAATGGTTTTTGAGAAATGTGAGTGGCTATCATTATTTTATAATGAAAATCATCAAACATAATAATTTAATTTTCATGATTATGTGGAGGTGAGTCATACTCTTAATGAAAAGATTTTAAAACCTTCAAATATGTTATATGTTTTGTAGGATTTATAATTTCTTTAAAAATTAAATAAATTAAAATTAAAATAAAATTATTTTAATGATAAAATATATTTTTCTTCGTTTAGTCCATTTATAAAAATTATTACAACACTTTTCAGTCACTATGATGTCATAGTACACAAAGTATATTTATACAGTATTTAATTTTTTTTGTGAAAATATGACTATCCCCAAAAATTTTGAAAAATACACTATTGGATAATTTTGACACCCATATTATAAAAATAAATATTCATTTTAGCTAAATAATTTTCTAAATATCTGAATTTTCACTTTTAAAATAAAATTTAAATTTATTAGGAAATGCAGGTTTTTGTCCATAAAATATTTTTAACCCTTATAAAAATTAAATTTAAAATCATAAAAATTATATGATAATTTATATTTAATAATGATATTTTATTAAAATATTTTTTATTTAAAAAATCAATTAATTCATAAATTCATTAATTGAATCTGAATATTAACCTAAAATACAATTTGTGCTTTATTGTATCAAAATAAAAAACATTTACAAAGAAACAATAAGGGGGGAAAATATATTCACTATTCTAAAAAAAAATAATGTAAATAATAATATTTCTAGGGTCATGATATATATACCTTTAATACACCATCAAACACCCTAAGAGTATGGTTCATGATGGTGGCACTTTCATGGGGTTGTTCAGTGAACATACTTTGGGTTGTGATATCGATGATCTTGAACTTCTCTCATAAGTGTTTTCACTCATGATTAAATCGTTGGATTATAGCATTGGATTGGTAAAGTGGAAAACCTAGAAATTATATCTCCCAAAAAATCTCTGATGGATGGGCTTCATAATGTATGATCCTATTTGTTGAGGACATCACTTACTTTTTCTATGTCAATTGGATTTGTTAAAACCCTATATTTATACAAATCATGTGATCATTATTTGATATATTTATTATCAACAGAAATAATACTAATGGTCTTTCAAATCCAATTGGATATAATAAAACAAAATAAGTGGGTGTGTTTTATATAACTATATTATATAATAAGACATTTATTTGAATAAAAAAGGTAATTTTATTTATAACCATTTTGGTCGTTACTATATTCCCCACTTTACAATTTTCTCCCTTAAGATTTTTAATTCCTACACTAAAATAGATGAGGATAACTTCATTTCATCACCTCATCTGGTTCCCACGTCGCTTCTTCAAACATTTAATTTCTCCATAACATGTTGAAAAGGTTTATTATCTTATTTCATAGAAATTTTTCTTTATGATATATGATCTAAATAGATGATATTCATAGGAAAGATCATTCCCCATTAGTATCACCTCTAGATTGAGGACATGTGAGGGGTCTGGTATGTACTTCCTCAATATGTATACATTGAATACATTATGTACTTGAGATAGGTATGTTGTGAATTCTAGTAGACAGGCCACCACTCTAATACAATCAAGGATCTCAAAAGGGATGATGTATCTTGGACTAAGCTTTACCTTATTATTAAATCTCATTAACTTATTCCATTGAGGTATGTAGAGGAATACCATGTAGACAATATAAATAACTAGATCTTGTTGATGATTATAAACATAGCTCTTCTATCAACTATAAGCAGTATTGATGTTATTTTGAATGGTCTTAACCTTGTCCACCATTTCCTAAACCATTTCAGGACATAGTAGTTTTTGTTCCCCAAATTCATCCCAACATGGATGTATTCATCACCACTTCCTATAAATGGATTCATAATGATACATTTAGATTCTTGAGTGGAAACTATTATTATAAGAGAACTCAACTAAAGGATGATGTTGGTCCCATCCTCTTTTAGATTCCATAAAACATGCTTGCAACATGTCTTCCAGTGTCAGAATAGTCCGCTCAGATTATCCCTCATTCTATGGATGATAGTTCGTACTAAAGTTCATTTCAGTGTTTACATCATGTTGGAGAATTTTCTTGATCATATAGGTGAATCTTATATCTCGATCAAATAAAATTTATAGTGATGCTCCTTGTAGACTTACTACTTATCTGATGTATTTTCATGCAAGATGATCCAGTGAGACGTCCTCTCAAATTGTGACAAAGTGAGTTTTATTTGTAATATGATCCATAACAACCCATATATCATTTCTTCCCCTATATTTATTCTGATTTTTATTGATAAATTCCTTAGTGATGTTCTCCAATTTTTATTTTGGTATGGGTAAATTTTTTCATCATCCACCTATACTTCTACCATTTAGACTTCACTTTCTAACATACCAAGCACTTTGATTTATATTTAGTGATCTATTTCTTTATATTTTCCCTCTAATAGTGCTCATTGAGAACATGATACATGTGTGTGATTCCAAGGTAAATGGATAAATATTAACCATGTGCATAATCAAACAGTTCCTTCTTTAACTCGGGATTTAATGGAACATGTTTTCTCGACTCAAGTCTCAAAATTATTTCTACATCAATTTTAGACTCTGAGGATTTTTATTTTCTCACAGCTTTCACCTTCTTCTAAATTTCCACATCATTTCATTGAGAATAATTTATTTTCTCCATCAGGGATGGTTGAGAAATCCTTCGAGAATGAATTGATGATGTTCCTTCCAAAATTATTCCCATATACATCCATTGAATGTCTAATAAGATTGGATCTTTCTCAATTCCCATCATTGATAAGGATGTATGATCCATTCTACATAGAACATTTGCGACTTTATTCTCTTTTCTAGGATGGTAATGGATTGAGAATTCATAGTCCTTGGTCACCTCTAACCATCTTCATTCATTCATATTTAGCTCTTTCTATATGAATATATATTTGAGGCATTTTTTTAGAATATATCTCACACTTCTCCCCATATAGATAATGTAGCCATATATTTAATGAAAATATCACAGCTATCAAATCCCAATCATGCGTGGGATATTTTTTCTCATTAACCTTAAACTTCCTTGAAACATAGTCTATGTATTTTTCATTCTACATTAACACATAGCCCAATCCCTTATTCGAAGCATCATTAAATACTACGAAAAGATATCTAATTATGGGTAGTATGAGAACAGGTGAAGTGATAAGCCTCTTTTTAAACTCCATAAATCTCTCTTCACATTCATCACTCCAAGAAAATTTGACTCCCTTCCAAGTTATCCTGGTATGAGTGTTTGTAAATCATGAAACATTTCTCACAAATCAGTGATAATACCCAGATAACCCAAGGAAACTATGGATATCTATCATAAGTATTGGACTCAACCATACTTCAATTGATTATATCATTGAAGGGTCCATAAATATCCCATTTCTTATGATGATATTCTCTATGAAAGATACTTCCATCAACCATTACTCACCTTTTTGTACTTGGTGTAAAGATTATCCTTTCATAGGGAATTTAAAAAAATGCTCATATCCTCATCATGAACCTCCTTTATTTTGGATTATATTATAATATCACCTATAAATACTACCAAATATTTGTCAAGGTAATATCTAAGGACTGTATTAATATGTTATAGGTATACTTTTAGATCATTTTTTTCTATGAATGGCAGCATTATGAACTCCTAGTTCCCATACATTATACAAAAATCGAACTTGTGATATCTTCCTTCTTCACCCTTAATTGATAATATCCCAACCGAAGGTCTTCCTTGGTGAAGTAATATTATCTACATAACAGATCAAACAATTCATATATATGAGGAAGATGATACTTGTTATTTATCATGAACTTGTTGAGATCGAGATAATCAATGCAAAGGAACATTTTCCCATCCTTCTTCATGATAAAGAGGACTAGTGAACCCCATGGTGAAGCTCTTGGGTGTATGAACCCTTTATCCAAGTTATTGTGTAACTATTTATTCATATTCTCAAGTCCCAAAACAACCATTTTATAAAGAGTCTTGGATAATTAAAATTCCCTAGGTACCAGCTCGATTGAAAATTTAACCTCTCAGTTGGGAGGATGGCCAGGAAAATCCTTGGGGAAAAAATTAGTGTATTCCCTCACAACAGTTATGTCAATGAGGATGATTCATTCCTTACACTCAATAATTTTTTCTAGACACCCTTGATCATAGGGAAATAATATCCATGCTTGAGATTTTTTTAACATTAGATTCATCCTCCTCCTTTTAATTTTATAGAATCAAGTATTGATTCATGATACGGAGAGTGATTTCCTTCTCATAGAAATTTATGTTGTCTCTATATGGTGAGAGCCAATCCATGCCCATAATTGCATCAAATTCCACCAATGGGAGTATGAAAACGTTCTCTAGGAAGTTCATCCCACAAATTCTGATAGGGTAGGATTTATATACTTGGGATGAAATAATTAACAGCTTCTCTAATTTAATCAAAACCCTACTTCCATGATTTGTGGTGGTGTTTAAATAGTTCTACTAAAATTTCCTAATATGAAGGAATGCATAGAACCAGAATAAAAAAATATGTTCACTATTATTTAATGAATAACTATAGTTCATGTCACCACTTCATTTTTAGGATCCATCTCAGCTGTTATGGGGGAAAAATCTCTCCCTTGCTACATTGAAGGTTTTTTGTTGTCTTTGAAAACTCTTGGATTTTGGAATCGGTTCTCAATAACCCTTGGATCCATGTATTCGATGCAATGTAAAGTGAACTATGGTTTTACTAGAGAATGTCTTTCCTCTATTATATAAATATGTTTCTATAGTCATCAATTGATAACAATGTGTCCTTCATTCTTTTACTTGAATCATTTCTTCATTCCACTTAGGAATTTTTTGGGGTGCTACATTATGCACCTTTGACAAGTGGGATGTTGAAATTTATTAGCATCGTTATATTTCCCCATTAGAATGCTAGAATTGAACTCCACTTTCCATTTCTTATCTCCATGATACCTTTGAGATTCCCCAATATCCATTTTGAATTTGAGGTCACATCATAACATTTCCCCATAGCTATCAAAGTCACATATTTCTAGGGCTTTTCGTATACTTGTATTTATCCCACCAAAGAAAATATCAACCTTGAATTTGGGGGTTATAGAAAAGAAAGAGGTGCATCATGCAAGTTTTCTGATTTTTTCCTTGTATGCCCTAATAGATTACTATACTTTTTTCTTGAGTGAAATGATGTCCCTTTCTATTTTAAGAGGGATAGTTTGAGGGAAAATTATATTAAAAAACATTTTCTAGAATTCCTTCATCCCCTTTGCATTTATGTATTCCTCAGGATACATATTCTTGATAAATGTAAACCACTGATCAGATTCTACCTCCATATGATAAATAGACAAAAGACAATAACATGATCAAAAAATGAAGGATTAAGTATATATTATCAATGGATGTGATCCATTGTTCCACGATTAATGGATCAGATGATCAATTAAATGTAGGAGGCATTTGTCACATGGAGCTCTCAATCGAAGATTGTTTTCTCTCAGGGGGATTGGGTGCTTCTCTTGATCCAGGTTTCTATTAATAATGTGAGTAATCTAGGATATTATCATCATAAATTATGTTCTTTCTCATCTCATTGAGTTGGGAGTCTCATTGGTTCAGTTATTGCCTTGGTCATCATATTTATTGTTTACCATATTCCTCATATTTCTATCCATTGGATATAAAAAAAGAAAATTAGGGATGAGTATTTTTAAACTATTAAATGCATAGATGGGAATCCAATGAAATTAAAGGGATAACTTATAGATTACATTTATATCTTTTAATTTCGAATTTCTAGGCTTCAATATATGTTATCCATAATCTCTTTAATAACATATATTTTCAAGGATTTTTTTCCCTTAATAATGGTTCATAATGAGATAATAAATTTACTAAATCATATCTTCTAGTAATTTCAAACTTGGTGATAAGTAATGTCCATTTTATTGTACCAGGTTACCTTGAGTTAGGTCCAAGACACCTTTTTGGAGCTATTACCACTAGGTACATCTATTCTAGAACCACATCCACTAGTAGTATCTAGACATGGATGAATTTTCTTGAGAAACCACTTACTATATAATTACCAAAATTTATTGATATTTTCATATACTTAGTCTTATCTATAAGAATTTTTCTAGATTTTTCTAATCCTAATCCCCAAAATAACTAAAATTTTCCTCCAATGCCAAATATAATAACCCAACTCATTTTTACACATTAACACATGATTTATTACATAAAATTAAACGTAATACAACCTGGTTGGTAGATATGTCTAGTGTATTTTGGAATTAGGTAAATAGTTTAACATCTAAAACATTGGATATAAAAACATTATGGAAAACATCCTTAACTTTCTCTTAAAATTCCATGGATTTTAAAATTACACGGGATAAACTGGGGACAATCATAATAAAAGTGTGATCTATAAATATGAGTAAGAGAATAAAAATGGAATAACAATAATAGAAATATACATGTTAGAAAATTAGTATGTCATTGAGGAATAAAAGGAACATGAACAATAAGGAATTATATATCATGATAATCATAACATGGTAAATGTGGAAAAAACATAAAACACTACATCATAAACATAGGTAAAGGATAAATATTCCATGACTTCATGGTGGAAAACTTCCCATAAAGAAATTTGGTTCACACCATGACCGAGAATGATGTATCATGAAACTAAACATTACCAAATTCATTGGAGTGCTATTTAATTCCAAGCGCACCCATCACATTCATTCCATTCTCAGGCTTAAGTGTTCCACAAAGATCATACAACATGGATTCATTCAATATAATATTTTATTGTATGATCAAGGAATATAGAATAAATACATGTAAGTCCCCAATAAATAAGTATATGTAAATAAAGGTCAAAACCATTGATATAAAAAAAGGTATGGTATTCACTACACAATTATTTGGGCATGGAAAATCATGGTGAAATTTCGGCATCATAATAGCGTTACATAAAAATTCATAAAAATGGTGGATAGGAGATAAAGGGGTCTCCCATCATTTGGAATTAAAATTTACAGTAACAGGTACATGTAAGTACAAGTCCCAACATTATTAAATGAAAATTGAATGCATAAGTTCATAAATAAAATTGAATAATGAAGCGGATGTGAAGATCCATCATTGAATTTTGGCATTTTAACGACTTAGGCATGGGTCAAAATAAGGGATGATTAATTCTCCCTCATTAAAATAAAATCAATTAGATAGTAATTTATTTATTATAAATTAATATCAATTTAAAAAATTAAAAATTAAAGAACTAATTTCCAATAAGTTTCTTGAATTTGATAGAAGGATGTGAAGGTTCCTTACTTGAGTGTGTGAATCCAAATTATTAAGGGGGATTATTTAGATATTGGGAGCCTTGGGAGGACTCTAGAGGGTGGAGTTAAGAGTATAGATATACACCTAGGAGAAGGAAAGGATCGATTATAAAATTTGGCCGAATGAACGCGCCCTACGAGCCACCCCTCATTTTAAATTTTTCGACTGTTGCCTCTCCGACTACCTGGCCTCCGCCACTCTCTGTGATCCCGTTGGCCCTGGATCCTAGTTCCTCCTCCGGCCTGGCGCCCCCACCGGTGCTTCCGGAGGTGCTTCCCCCTCCCTTTGGCTCTCTCTGTAGTGGTCTCTCCTTCAGGGATGGTGTTCATGGGCCCCTCGCCGATCCCTCGGGGTCTTGTTTTCTGGAGATCTCCTTACCCCCATCTTTGGGACCTAGGTTGGGCTCCTATGTATCTCTGGTCGTCCAGGCTTCGGCATATTCGGATGCTTCATCCTACCTCAATTGGATGCTGGTGGCTCGATTTGGGGGTGTGCTGTCGTCTCTCCAAGCCTTCCAGTGGTTTGTACTTTCCTGGGGCCTCAACGCTCCAGCCCGTATTTCTTCTATGCATCGTAATTCTTTCTTCCAAGTCCTCAACTCAAAGGAGGACTTTGTTTTTTCCTGGTGTAAGGCCCCTCGTGCATGGGGTCGTTGTCATTTTAGTCTTTCACGGTGGTCTCTGGAGGTCCACAAAGGAAAGGAGTTCCCCCTCGCGGTCGTTTGGATCTCTCTCCCTGGCCTTCCCTTTCCATTTCAGAATGAAGGCTTCCTCAAGTTTATTGGCGACGACCTCACTGTTTTTCTATGCTCGGATGACCGAACCTGACGTTGTGAGGAGGTCTCTGTGGCTCGCATCTATGTGGAAGTGGACACTTCATCTCCCCTTCCGGACAAGCTTTCCCTATGCGTGGAAGACACCTTCTACTGATACCAACCCATTTTATACCCGGTTATCCCAAGGTACTGCTCCCACTACTTAATTCAGGGTCACTCTATGCAGGTTTGTCGAAAGCTTCACCAGGGTGGTCATCACTAGCAACCTCGGGAGGCCAACAAGGTCAGTGCTAGGGGTTCCTCAGCTCCGGATGTGGCTGCGAACACAGAGGCTCCGCCTATTTATCCTGAGTACCCTTTGTTGGAAGATCTTCCCCTCGTCTCATGTTCTAGGGGGATGATGTGGTGGAGAAAGCAGCGATTGATTCTGATCCATGCTCGACCCTTATGGCGCTGTTACACTGGAGCCATCAGATCCCCTCAGCTCTTCTTCTCAGCCCCATGCGCCCCTGTCACCGGTTGGCAGATGCTTTGAAGATGTTTATGGAGGCTCTAGGCTCTCTGGTTTCCTCTCCTTCAATGAGTCTTTCTTTTCTCGAGGCGCTGGGTCCGCTAGGTGCTCAAGTTTTCCCTGCCTCCAAGGGGTGCCTCCTCCTGGATGCCTCTCCCACCAGTTCCTGGACTGAGGTTCCCCCGCCTCCCAATCATCCTGGTAACTTAGTTCTCTCTACTAATAAAGGTGATAATGTCACCCCACCCCCTCTTATATCGGTCAGGGGACAGGGCTAGTCGGACTCCCAAGCACTAAATTCTTCTCCCTCATCCCCTCTGGGGACCCCTGTGACCTCTGGGATATGCACAAGATCCAAATCCAGGAAAAGTAAGGAGCGTGTCTCCTCTCACATCAACAAGGTCAGGAGCCCTAGGGACACTACTAGGGCACTATTGTTCTAATGTTAAGTTCCCTTATTTGGAATTCCTATGGGCTTGGTGATCTAGTGAAGTCTGATTTTATTGCCTCCCAGGTTAGAATCTTTAAATTATCCATTATTTTTGTCCTTGAACATATGAAGAACCCTGTGAAAATCGACGGATTTGCTCACAAACTTAGGAGGCATGGCTCCATGCATGCTGATCCTTCCAACCACCATATCTGGATTTTTTGGCACAAGAGTATCTCATTGGTTAGTGTGAAGGCCGATGACCAACAAATCACCGTGAGGGTGTCTCAGGGGAACAGGTGTATCTTTATGACTTTTATCTACGGGAGTTGCGATACCCAAAAGAGGGAATCCTTATGGAATGGCCTTCATGATTTTGACCCTGGAAACCTTCCTTAGATCATCGGGGGTGATTTCAACATTTTTTCTAGCCCTCAGGAGAGGAAAGGCAGAGGCCCTTTTCCAAGGAAGGGTATCTTGGACTTTGTACAGTTTATGGCTGGGAAAGGGCTCATGGATATGGGTTTTTCGGGTGACCCCTTCACATGGTGTAATAACCAAAAGCGGAACCGAAAATCCTGGAGCCGCATTGATCATTGCCTCGCTAACATGCAAGCCATATCCATGTTTAATGATGTCAAGGTTGACCATTTAGCTCGTGGGATCTCTGATCATTCTCCCCTTCTTGTCTCTCTCTCTCCATAAGACAAGATAATCCTTCCAAGTTTAGATTCTATCAACACTAGATCCCTCACCCTGGTTTTCATCATCTGGTTAGTATGGTCTAGGAAGATCATCTCTAGGGTCATCCATGGATTTTTTTGCATGAGAAACTCACAAGGATGAAGAAGGCGCTCCGAGTCTGGGCCAGCTCTCTCCCCCCATTGGCAAGGACCTTGATGAGTTTATGGATACTATCAATAATCTTGAAACCATCCTAGAGGAGCAATGGAATGACCAAACTTTTTAGGATTTAGCTGTGAAGAAGAATTCCCTCTCGGATCTCATCCTTAGGAAAGAAAAAGCTACAAGGGAAGAATCCAGAATTAAATGGTTAAGGGAGGGGGGAAAATATTGCCTATTTTCATGCATGCATCAAAGAAGAGAAACACCATCTGAACCCCTCAATTATGTTGGATGATAGAACCTCCTCGGTGGACTGAGATGTTGTGGGGGCTAGTGCTCATACCTTCTTCTCTGATCGTCTTGGCAAGTCCTAACCCACGAATGCCTAATGGATATACGGGGAGGAATGAGGACATCCTTGACATTATTCCTAGAGTCATCTCTTCCCAGTTCAATGACTTGATCAGTGGCATTCCTGAGGAAGCTGAGATTCATGCGGCAATGCTCAATATCAACCCTGAGAGTGCTCTAGGCCCAAATGGGTTCCCGGACTCGTTCTATAGAGGTGCATGGGATTTGATTAAGTAAGAAGTTATCAAGGCTATTCAGGATTTTTTTTCAAGGGGGGGATCCTACCACGGGTTACGTCTGCTACAACCCTGGTTCTTATCCCCCAGATCAAGAACCATTTATCCCTTCTCCACTTTAGACCAGTGAGTATGTGCAACATGCCTCACAAAATTCTGGTTAGCATCATCAACTCCAAAATTGTGACTCTTCTCCCGGAATGGGTTTCCCTGGAGCAGCATGGTTTTTTGATGGGTAGGTGCATCCAAGGTGCAATTTCCTTGGCCCAAGACCTCTTCAGGGACCTCGACAACAAAACACATGGATACAACATGGTCATCAAAATTGACATGAAAAAGGCGTATGATCGGATCGAGTGGAGATTCATCAACATGATCTTGAAAGGTATGGGGTTCTATCCCATGTCTACAGATCTTTTCTTCAGGTATTTTAGTTCCCAATGGCTTGCAGTTTCCTACATGGGTAAAATGCATGGGTTCTTCAAGGCCTCCCGCGGCCTTAAACAAGGGGACCCCTTGTCTCCTACCCTCTTCATCCTTTCCCAGGATGTTCTGAGTCGGCTCATCAACAAGAGTTTGTTGAATGGTGATATGTGCCCCTACCACAATAGATTGAGCTCCCTTTTCATTACACATCTGATGTTTGCAGAAAACACCACGGTTTTTATGAATTCCATCAGGAGATCGGTCAGAGGTTTTACCAAGGCCCTGGAGACCTACTGCCAATGGTGTGGGAAGATTGTCAATTCTGCCAAGAGTAACCTCTTCATCTCCAATAAATGTTCAGCGGGACGGGCCTTATCCCTATGTAATTATTTTGGCATGAAGAGAGGGAACTATCCAAAGAACTATCTGGGAGATCCCATTTCCTTGGGCAGGATTCGGATTAAGGAATTTGACCATTTGGTGAGCAGAATCTTCGGTAGATTGCTCAACTGGAAGAACCAGCTCCTCTCCTTTGGGGGTCGGATTGCTTTAGTTAATAGTGTACTGTTAGCTACTATGGTTCATGCACTTTCTTTAGTCCACGTACCCAAGGGAGTTATTTCCAGGATCTATTGGATTCTTTCAAACTTCATTTGGGATGCTCTTCAAGAGGGAAAAAGGCATTGGGCTTCTAGGAGAAAAATGGATCACCCTGTTCAGCAAGGAGGAATCAATGTTCGGAGCCTTGGTGAAACCATCCATTGCATGCATGCTAAATTTTATTGGGAGGTCCTCGAGTAGCACTCTCTTTGGGGGAAATCCATGGAGGGCCAATGGCGCATGAGACTGGGTTGGGAATCTCACTGTGCTACTCCCTTCTGGTTCAGTATCCTCGCTCTTATTCCAGCCATTCAGCCCCTTACCCGTTGGATCGTGGGGAATGGCAACTTATCATTTTGGCACCGAAACTGGGCTATCATTCCCATTTGCTTTGCGGTTTCCCTATTTATGATATCATGTTCAAACATGCGGCCACGCATTCGTCCTTCTTTTATTCTATGCATTATAAGGATCAGAAGGTGCTGTTTGATCTCATCATTGTCACTGATGTGGAGGATAGGTGTGTTTTTACTCCGTCCAGCTCAGGAACCTTCTCTTCCAAGTACATTCGCGGTGTCTCAAATGTTCACCCTCCATCAGACGGTTGGAATGAAACCTTGTGGTGAAAAATGGTACCAATGATGTTTAACTTCCTCCTCTGGCAGATCATGAACAATGCTCTTCCCTCGGAGGCCAATATCAAACGTTGCGGCATCAACTTGGCGTCCAGGTGCTGCTGTTGCAAGAATCACCGAAGAGAATCTATGGTGCCCTTTTTTTAAGGTGATTGGGAAAATGAGGTCTAGCATTATTTCAGCCCATTCACTATTTTCTCAACTTCTTCCAGAACTGAGGCCTCCTTTCTGGAGTCCTGGTATAGTGGGGCGGGTTCTGCTGGCGCGGAGAAGAAAGCCCGCACTCGGGTGCTTCATTCGGCCTACTGGTGTTTATAGAAAGCTCAGAACAAGATGTTTTTTGAGGGTATCCAATCCTCTGGTAGTTCCATTATTGTGTGTATCAGGAACTTTCTTCTGGATGAGGTCAAGCTTTTTACTAGATGGTGGGAGGCACCCACCTTGCAGCACCTTCTTCTCAATGTACCAGTGCCTCTTTAGCCAAGTAATACTCCTAAATCCCTTTGGGTGTTGTGGAATCCTCCAGCTTGCAGTTTGAAACTTAATAATGGTGGATCATGTCGCTTGGGAACCATACGTGGAGGTGGGATTGTTCGGGACTCCAAAGGCGCAGTCATTATAGCCTTCTCTGCCTATCTCGGTAGTGGGTCCTCCATCTAGACAGAGGCCAAGGCAACCCTCACTGGCCTCACCCTTTGCCAACAGGACAACATCACTCTCTATGAGGTGGAGACTGGATCCCTCATTCTTCATAATGCTCTAAAGGGTATAGGTTCAATCCCATGGTCAATATCCTATATCATTAGAAGGTGTCTGGTCATGCTTCTCAATAACAACACCAAAGTGCTTCACACATGGCGTGAAGGGAACAATGTGGCAGATCACCTTGCCTTTGTGGCCGAGCCCAACTCCAACATTTACTGCATCTTGAATTTGGATCTCTTGAAACCAGAGAGTGTGGCTCTCATTCAGGTGGATGCCCATCGGTTACATTATTTCAGACATCCTTAGGGTTTTGGAAGTATTTTTCTTGTCCTTGGGGGTGCTTTCCCCCCTTTTTATCTCTGAATAAATAATTAAACGATGATGATATTGTAGAGACCCTAAGCTTGGCGTTCATGGACATTACATTACTTTTGAGGAATACTTAGTACATTACAAAAACACACACACAAGGACCGTAATAGTATAGTGTCTTTGGAAACTCGGAATATAATTTTCTAATCGTGGTGAAAGATCTTCAACATCTCCCATAAAGATCTTCCCTTTTTTTCTTACCTAAAACCTTTCTTTATATCCTGGGAAAAAGAAAACATACAAAAGGGTGAGCTCAAATGCTCAGTAAGGGTAAACAAAAGAAATATCAATCACATCATATTCATAAGAACATAACATTTTGGAAATCTTAACTTGCAAAAGAGAGCATAATTTCATAACATGGGATAAATCATAGTAGTGAAATATAATCCCAAAAATCATAACTTAAAACATGAAACTTTGTGGCATACACACATAATCATAGAGAATCATTTCTTATTAGTCAAGACTCATTTCCAAGACTATCTTAGTGGACAAAGTCCATATCTGAACCGAGTTCACTCCTCGTTTCAGTCCTATTTCACTGAACCGGTTTAACCTGTCGTTCCAGCCATGTCTATCTCATTAGATATAAAATCTTTACCCAATGCATTGGAGGGAGATATAGGTCCCACCCATCTCATAATGATACCATTCTTATGTGTGTCACAAAATCATAAATCATACATCATTGCATAACCCGTTTAATAAAAATGGGATTCTTAAAAAACATGACATCATAAAACAATTCATATAAGATAAAGGAATTCATAAAAATAATTTCATCACAACATAATCAAATAAATGTAATAATAGGGATATAAATATAACCCTATATTATCTTATATGGAAAATAATTTTGATAAAACACTTGAACTCCATTCTTGAGGAAAATATCCTTTCTACTTCAAAAACATTTTCCTTTCTTAACATGTCATACAATTTTAAACTAAAAGAAGTTGATTAAAAATAAAATTTAAAAATTTTAAAGGAAGCTTCTTTGAAATAATGTTTTAAAAATCCATTCATGTCGTATAAGTTAAAAAAAATTCTTCTCGTACTTTTGTCGAAAAAGTCAAAAAATACCTCGTACGAAAAATGACAAAAAATTCCTTTCATATCCTTTACTAAAAACTCACCAAAGGGTAAAATTGGATTTAAACAATTGTAGGTGGTTGGAAACAATATTACATATTGAAGGAACATGGACGTGGATGATAAAATACACCCCAGTAAATACCAAAGTATAAACAATCTCGGATAAAAATGAGATTGTGATATTTTCCCTTACCTTAGGTCTGATTTGCTTCGTAAGTGTCCGAACCTCCTGTATAATGATTTAAATAATGTCATTGAATTATTCCATAATCATACTCATTGTTATGATATTATATATGGTTCACTTATGACTTTATATTACCCGTTCTTTGGTAAATTCCATGTTAAAGAGCGTTTTGGGTAAAATCGTTTCATTTGTCGTCCGTGTTTTGACTTGTAATTATTCATATGATTACATAGATCATGATTACTTAATTACAGAATATAAAACATGATTTATATATAATATATATTCAGAATATACAAATATATAATATATCAGTAAATGGAAAGAAATACACCGTTTATGGAGATGGTAGGTCATACGTACGCATGAACGCTGTTTTCATTTCCTTATTGAGTTGAATAGAATTAAGTAGATGACAAACATATATATACACATAAATCCAGTATCATTATTATGTCATATATTTCATGATTACTTATTATATATACCTGATAATCATTCATGAATGGTTAACATGGAGAATGAATCTCATCGCGTCGTGGAGATGGTAGTCCGTACGTACGCACGAGCGATGATATCATTCTCATGATCGTGGAATTGTATTGGAGTGTATGTATACTATATCAGAATCAATATCACTTTACAATAATCATATATAGTTATTATTTATACCATTATACCCATCCAAGTAAGTTGGTGGTGGAAAATAGATTACACCACGGCGTGGAGACGGTATTCCGTACGTACGCACGCGCGGTGATTTCATTTTCCGTAGGATGGTTAGATAGTGAAATAATGTTGTTTCATACTTATAATAACATATCAGTATATTAGTGATACTGATGTTATTACTTCATAATGAAACAACCTAAGAAGAAGAAGTGGAATAAGAAATAAAGTTGAAAGAATCGGTAACGGACATTACCTCTTCTTTGAAGCACCTCTTTGAGACCTCCTTTTAGGGCACTAAAATTGGTCTTTGTAGAAGAACATAACCTCTAGGATGTTTCTATGGAAGTGTAGAAGAGAAATTGGCAGGGGTTGTCCGAGTGTTAAGGCTCAAAGTGGTGTGAGGAAGAGAGGGAGGAGGTGTCCTTTTATAAGGGAGGAGAGGGGCACCTTTGGAAAAACTAAATATATTATTTTATTATAAAGTCATATTCGGTTTTAAATAGCTCCAAATTGATTTATTTCGAAGCTAAGGTGGGTATGGGTCTCAATAATCTCATCCAATAGAATTTGGACAAGTTTAGTTTACTATTTTGACCTTATAATTTATATTTAACTTTAAGTTAGATAATTTTACTTTTACCGTGTCTTTTTGTGTTCTTACATTATAAGGTTAATAAACTTACTATAAGAAGTCAAACGAACCACAAGTTGTTTATTATTAATATATATAACCTTATATAATTAATTTGGCCGAACCTTATATTTTTTGGAATAAAATAAAAATTAATAATATAATATTTGTTTTAAAAAGTATTTTATGTCAATTTTGACACTATTTAGTAATTGATTTTTTTGAAAATCATAACAGAATGATTAGTTCGAAAAAAGTTAATTAAATAAATACTAACATGTCATATTAACCTATAAAATTAGTGGAATTCATAAAAAGTCTCAAATTACATTTATTTGGGTATTTATAACATCAATTATGTCAATATTTCATTAATAAGATAATTACTGCATCATCTTTGTGTCATAAATAAATTAAATTATTTAATGTCTAAAAATTACAAATAAAATACCATTATATATGAAATATTTTTAGCTTTATAATGAGTATTTACAGTCGAATTTATCTTATGTATAACCCCATATTAAAAATGGTTTACTTATTAAACATTGATTTTAACTATTTTAACCCTTCTTGAAATAAATTAATAATAAATGTCCTAATCTAATCCAAGTGGGCCTAAATGGTCATATTTTATCCCTAAGGTTGTTTTTGGTCGAATTACATTTATCCAATAGAATTAGTACATGTGTTAGGGTAATAATAATATCATTTTTACCCTTAATTACCCTATTTACTTTTAACCGTGGTAAAAAAAAGTTAAAAGTTACTATTCACCAAAAATTATTTTTATCTCATTGAACCAAATTTTACTTATTAACATCAACCGTGTCTCTCGGATTTTTGAAATTCCACTCACAGAAGCGGTAAAATTAAGTTTTATGAAAAAATCAGTTTTTTTAACTACCACTTAGTGGTTTCACTATTCATCAAAAAATGAAAGTTTTCAGAAAAATACCAAAAATTAGGCCTAATCTATATTTGATATCATGAATTCAAAAATGATGTTTATTTTACAAAATTCAATATATATTAGTTACATTAACTAATTTAAAAATTAATTCCCATCGTCCAAACAAATAGCGTGTTTTTAAAAGATAATAACTATCAAAAGATTGACACTTGTTTATGTCTGGTTTAAATGTAAAATTACATCCAATGAAAAATATTATATTAAATTGTCAAAATATATTGTAAATATACTTTAAAACTACTCAAATTAATAATTTATCACTATTAATTATTTCGATTAAAAAAAGTTGTTTTTAATTAAAATTTAATAATTTTCACTATTCATCAGAATATGAAAGTTATCCGAAAAGTACCAAAATTTCACCCTAAGCTAATTTCAATATTCCGAATCCAAAAATGAAGTCCATTTTGAAAAATAAAATTTCAAAAATTTCAAAAAGTGGTTATTACTATTCATAACGACTAGTTTTAATAATATTTTAATAGCATATCATTGTTTAGTGAAACTCGGTATTGCGTACTACACACGCTGTCTAGGAAGGTCGTGATTGAATGTAATGCAAGGCAAGTCAAGGATGTGTGTTGTACAAGATCCTTTTGGTGTAGCGAACAACACAAGACATTAATGAAATTAAAAAAGAATATTTTTCATAAAATCTCAGGGTTACCCAAATAAACTAATCACTGGGTTTCCACATAGGTGAAAATATGGATATAGAAGAGAAATCTAACCACCATGTTCTGATGGAGAGTGGTAGAGAACATGGCTATGGAAAAGCCAGAAATCACAAAGCCATAAATTTGTGACGATCTAAGGTACCATCTGATTCAACTAATATAAGAGCACTAGGACAACGTTTTTGGTTTTCAATATCATTTCCCTAAAGTTGATGAAATTGGAATTAAAAGAAATACTTTTGTTATTTTGGTATAGTCTCACCGTTGGTCATTCTTTGGATGATTTACACTTAATCTCTTAAAGAAATGAAGTTGAATTTGTCATTCGTGATGTGTTAGCTGATCATGTGATAGAATGATGGGTCATTCCATCTGTCTCAAACAAAAGGTTAGAAAAGTTATCAAAAAATACATAAGTCCATCTATAGTGAGATTAATCATATATGGTTCCTAAAATGTACTTATACTTCATATATCATACTGCTTAATATAATAAAACTAGTTTCTACTAAATAGGGACTTCCTGTAGGCCAGTGGTAGGTGATAAAGGCTAGTCTCACTTCGGTTGTGGGTTCGATTCCCACAGCCTTGTCCGACGCAATGGGTTGTCGCCCGTCCTACAGGTTATCCTTTTTCTAAAGATATATTACTATAACATCCAATCAATAATATCAAAAAAAAGGTCTATCCTTAAACAATACTAACATATGTACAACATAATCCATTCCAATCTTTAGGCTTCTCTAAAATACTTCGGTCCAACCTCATAGTATAAAGAAAACAATTACTTGAAATGTCATCAACCAAGCATGTGAATACCATCATTTATCCCCCATATATCTTGTTGGTCACATTCCAATCCTGTGAATTCCTTAATCATGTATTCTCTTGAAAAATGAATACCCATTAAACCTTAGTGAAAACATGAATGCTATCAAAAGTTAACTCTTTCCTCATACCAAAATCCAAAAATTCTATATACTCAAACCATGATATAACTTTCTCCTTATATCAGTCATGAGCTCATGAATACTATCAAACATTTAATTTTCTCCTTATCCCTTCATTATGCGCATATCATCTATATTCCAAAAATATCTGAATAACCTTTCATGGATACTGGTACCATTAATCATACACTTTCAAAACTCAAGGAAAGACAACAGTGTAACAATCCTTAGATATCTCTTTATTCCATAGTACCATGAGATTACTTATACAACATTACACTTGATAAACATGTAATCATTCCACTACCTTCTTAAACCATTGACCGAGCTTCAACAATTCTTTCATCTCACATATAATTTGTATTCTCTTCATCATCAACAACATAAATACTACCCATACGACCGTACTGATTCTCTTCATGAGACTTTCCCTTAGGGCATTGGTTTTCATAATGCCCGTACATTCCACATTTAAAACATTTAACCATTTTTGATGTCGTAGCAATACCATTATCCTCATCCATGGTGTTAACTGAACCTTTTCCTTTGCACTTACTGGCTTTGTTTCCTTCTTTTCCACACCCAAATCATCTTCCAGTTCCCTTGAAACAATCTCCTCGATGCTTCTTCCCACATGATTTACATGAGGTAAATTGAACTTTCTTTCCTCTATAATCATCATGAAACTCCATCTTTCTCTTATTATTTGAGTCGGGAAACTTACCAAAGTTGAGATTATTGATCATATTATGAGATTGCTGATTAGGCATAATAACGATGTTTGGACTTCCAAATCCTGCTTCATTTGGTTTCTCATGAAAAAATATCATTCCATTGTCCGTCATATCCTCCATAATCATGAATCTTCCTGTTTCCAGCCATTTTCTAAAACCCAAAAAGAATAGTGTGAGAGGTAGAAATCATGCTAGGGAAAACAACATAATAAAGGGGTAGTACCTTCAATATCTAACATCTTAGGTTTAATTCTAAGATCTTTAGCGTAATTCTAAGACTATAACCTATACGTATACTTAACCTTAGGGACATCCCTAGACATACCTTAGAAATATCTCTAGGGATCTCACTAAAGTTCTCACATCCTAGTTTCCAAAGGTTGACTAAACCTTTCCTCTGATACCAACTGTAGAGACTCTAAGCTTGACGTACATGGACATTACATTACTTTTGCAGAATACTTAGTACATTACAAAAACACACACATAAGGACCGTAATAGTTTAGTGTCTTTGGAAACTCAAAATATAATCTTCTAATCGTGGTGAAAGATCTTCAACATCTCCCATAAAGATCTTCCCTTTTTTTCTTACCTAAAACCTTTCTTTATATCTTTGGGAAAAGAAAACATACAAAAGGGTGAGATCAAATGCTCAGTAAGGGTAAACAAAAGAAATATCAATCACATCATATTCATAAGAACATAACATTTTGGAAATCTTAACCTGCAAAAGAGAGCATAATTTCATAACATGGGATAAATCATAGTAGTGAAATGTAATACCAAAAATCATAACTTAAAACATGAAACTTTTTGTCATATACACATAATCATAGATAATCATTTCTTATTAGTCAAGACTCATTTCCAAGACTATTTTAGTGGACAAAGTCCATATCTGATCCAAGTTCACTCCTCGTTTTAGTCTTGTTTCATTGAATCGGTTTAACCTACCGTTCCAGCCATGTCTATCTCATGAGATATAAAATATTTACCCAATTCATTGGAGGGAGATATAGGTCCCACCCATCTCATAATGATACCATTCTTATGTGTGCCACAAAATCAAAAATCATACATCATTGCATAACCCATGTAATAAAAATGGGATTCTTAAACAACATGACATCATAAAACAATTCATATCAGATAAAAGAATTCATAAAAATAATTCCATCACAGCATAATAAAATTAATGTAATAATAGGGATAGAAACAGAACCCTATATTATCTTAGATGGAAAAGAATTTTGATAAAACACTTGAACTCCATTCTTGAGGAAAACATCCTTTCTACTTCAAAAACATTTTCCTTTCTTAACATGTCATACAATTTTAAACTAAAAGAAGTTGATTAAAAATAAAATTGAAAACTTATAAAGGAAGCTTCTAGGAAATAATTTTTAAAAAATCCATTCATTTCATATAAATTAAAAAAAACATTCTTCTCGTACTTTTGTCGGAAAAGTCAAAAAGTACCTCGTACGAAAAACGACAAAATATTCCTTTCATATCCTTTACTAAAAACTCACCAAAGGGTAAAATTGGATTTAAACAATTGTAGGTGGATCGAAACAATATTACATATTGAGGGAACATGGACGTGGATGATAAAATAAACCCCAGTAAATACCAAAGTATAAACAATCTCGGATAAAAATGAGATTGTGATATTTTCCATTACCTTAGGTTCGATTTGCTTCATAAGTGTCTGAACCTCTTGTATAATGATTTAAATAATGTCATTGACTTATTCCATAATCATACTCATTGTTATGATATTATATATGGTTCACTTATGACTTTATATTACCCGTTCTTTTGTAAATTCCATGTTAAAGAGCGTTTTGGGTAAAATCTTTTCATTTTTCGTCCGTGTTTTGACTTGTAATTATTCATATGATTACATAGATCATGATTACTTAATTCCAGAATATAAAACAAGATTTATATATAATATATATTCAGAATATACATATATATAATATATCATTAAATGGAAAGAAATACATCGTTCATGGAGACGGTAGGTCATACGTACGCATGAACGTTGTTTTCGTTTCCTTATTGAGTTGAATGGAATTAAGTAGATGAAATACATATATATACAGATAAATACAATATCATTATTATGTCATATATTTCATTATTACTTATTATATATACTTTATAATCAATCATGAATGGTTAACGTGGAGAATGAATCTCATCGCGTCGTGGAGATGGTAGTTCGTACGTACGCACGAGCGATGATATCATTCTCATGATCGTGGAATTGTATTGGAGTGTATGTATACTATTTCAGAATCAATATCACTTTAAAATAATCATATATAGTTATTATGTTTACCATTATACCCATCCAAGTAAGGTGGTGGTGTAAAATAGATTACACCACGGCGTGGAGACGGTATTCCGTACGTACGCACGCGCGGTGATTTCATTTCCCGTAGGATGGATAGATGGTGAAATAGGGTTGTGTCATACTTATAATAACATATCAGTATACGAGTGATACTGATGTTATTACTTCAAAATGAAACAACCTAAGAAGAAGAAGTGGAAGAAGAATCAAAGTTGAAAGAATCGGTAACAGACATTACCTCTTCTTGGAAGCACCTCTTTGAGACCTCCTTTTAGGGCACTAAAATCGGTCTTTGGAGAAGAACAGAACCTCTAGGATGTTTATAGGGAAGTGGAGAAGAGAAATTTTCTGGGTTTGGCCGAGAGTTAAGGCTCAAAGTGGTGTGAGTAAGAGAGGGAGGAGGTGTCCTTTTATAAGGGAGGAGAGGGGCACCTTTGGAAAAACAAAAAATATTATTTTATTATAAAGTCATATTCGGTTTTAAATAGCTCCAAATTGATTTATTTCGAATATAAAGAGGGGATGGGTCGAAATCCTTCCATCCAATATAATTTGGACAAGTTTAGTTTAAAATTTTAACCTTATCATTTAGATTTAACTTTAAGTTAGATAATTTTACTTTTACCGTGTCTTTTTGTGTTCTTACACTATAAGGTTAATAAACTTACTATAAGGAGCCAAACGAACCACAAGTTGTTTATTATTAATATATATAACATTATCTAAGTCATTTGGCCGAACCTTAGATTTTTCGGAATAAAATAAAAATTAATAATATAATATTTGTTTTAAAAACTATTTTATGTCAATTTTGACACTATTTAGTAATTGATTTTTGTGAAAATCATAACAGAATAATTAGTTCAAAAAAATTTAATTAAATCAATAATAACATTTCATCTTAACCTATAAAATTAGTGTAATTCATAAGAAGTCTCAAATTACATTTATTTGGGTATTTATAACATCAATTATGTCAATATTTCATTAATAAGAATATTATTGCATCATCTTTGTGTCATAAATAAATTAAATTATTTAATGTCTAAAAATTCCAAATAAAATACCATTATGTAGGAACTATTTCTATATTTCTAATGAGTATTTTTAGTAGAATTTATCTTATTTATAACCCCATATTAAAAATGATTTACTTATTAAACATTGATTTTAACTATTTTAACCCTTCTTTAAATAAATTAATAACAAATGTCCTAATCTAATCCAAGTGGGCCAAAATGGTCATATTTTATTTATAAGGATGTTTTTGGTCGAATTACACTTATCTAATAGAATTAGGACATGTGTTAGGGTAATAATAATATTATTTTTACCCTTAATTACCCTATTTACTTTTAACCGTGGTAAAAAAAAGTTAAAAGTTACTATTCGCCAAAAATTATTTTTATCTCATTGAACCAAATTTTACTTACTGACATCAACCGTGTCTCTTGGATTTTTGAAATTCCACTCACAGAAGCGGTAAAATTAAGTTTTATGAAAAATTCAGTTTTTTAACTACCACTTAGTGGTTTCACTATTCATCAAAAATTGAAAGTTTTCAGAAAAATACCAAAAATTGGGCCTAAGATATATTTGATATTATGAATTCAAAAATGATGTTTATTTTACCAAATTCAATACATATCAGTTAAATTAACTAATTTAAAAATTAATTCCCGTCGTCCAAACAAATAGCTTGTTTTTAAAAGATAATAACTATCAAAAGATTGACACTTGTTTATGTCTGGTTTAAATGTGAAATTACATCCAATGAAAAACATTGTATTAAATTGTAAAAATATATTCTAAATATACTTTAAAACTACTCAAATTAATAATTTATTACTTTTAATTATTTCGATTAAAAAAAGTTGTTTTTAATTAAAATTTAATAATTTTCACTATTCATCAGAATATGAAAGTTATCCGAAAAGTACCAAAATTTCACCCTAAGCTAATTTAGATATTCCAAATCCAAAAATGAAGTCCATTTTGAAAAATAAAATTTACAAAATTTCAAAAAGTGGTTATTACTATTCATAAGGGCAAGTTTTAATAATATTTTAATATCATATCATTGTTTAGTGAAACTCGGTATTGTGTACTACACACGCTATCGAGGAAGGTCGTGATTACGTGTAATGCAAGGCAAGTCAAGGATGCGTGTTGTGGAAGCTCCTTTTGGTGTAGCGAACAACACAAGATATTAATGAAAATAAAAAAGTATATTTTTCATAAAATCTCGGGGTGTTACAGATATACTCCCAAGAGTTTTAGTGATGTGAAATTGCAGAATGGGTGGGATTATATAGTAAATGGGGGGGATTTCCTAAATATTTAGGTTTTGGAATCTACATAAAAAATATCCAAAACTACAAATCATACAATTGTTTTTTCCTATGGTTTCATCCAAATAGAAGTGAATATAATTATTTTATAGGTCTGAGGGACAAAAATAATAAAATAATATCTTTGATTATGTGTAGGTGAATCATACACTTAAAGAAAGGCTTTTAAAACCTTAATATATATTAAATGTTTTATAGGATTCATAATGTATTGAAGAAATAAATCAAATAAACATAAGATCAAATAACATTAAATCTAAAACATATATTTTCACATGGATTCCATTTATAGTAATTATTAAATAACTTTTGTTTCATTATGATGTCATAATACATAACATATATTTATATGGTATTTAATTTTTACTCGAAAAATCAACTCTCTCCAAAAATAATGAAAAAATCACCAATGGATAATTTTGATTCCCTGATTCTAAAAATAATATTCATTTTATATTAATAATTTTCCAAATATGGGAATCTTTACTTTTCAAATAAAATTTACATTTATTAATAAATTCCAGGTTTTGGAAAGAAACGTTTTTTAAACCTTATAAAAATTACATCTAACTTCATAAATATTATATTATTCTATATATATAATAATAATATTTTATTAAAATATTATTTTTTTCAAAATCCATTAATTCTTAAATTAATTAATTTAATATGAATATTAACCAAAAAAACAATTTTTTCTTTATAGTATCAATATAAAAATCATTTACAAGGTAACAATAATAGAATGAAAATATATTCATTATTATGTACAAAATAATTTACATACTCATATTTCTAGGGTATTTATACATATCCTTTTAATATACCAAAAAAAACCTAAGAGTAAGGTGTGTGATGGTGGGATATTCATGGGGTGGTTCAGCGAAAATGGTTTGGGTCGTGATCTCAATGATCTTGAACTTCTCCTATAAACAGTTTCACTTATGATTAAGTTGTTGGATCTCATATTGGTCTTGGTCAAGCGAAAATCCCAGAAAATGTGTCTCCCTTAGAATATTTGATAAATGGGATTAATAAGGTATGATCCTACTGGTCGAGGTCATCACTTCCTTTCTCTATGTCAATTGGATTTTTTAAAACCCTATATTTATACTAATCATGTGATCACTGTTAAATAGTTATATTATCCATGGTAATGATACTTAGTGGTCTTTTAAATCTAATTGGATATAATAAAAAATTAGATGTTTTTTATCACTATATTATATAATAATATGTTTAAATAAATTAAAGGGGAATTTTATTTATAATAGTTTGGGTCATTACATAGATAACATGGTGTTTTCGACGCTTTCTGTCGGGGCGCGCGCCCGTCCGTCCGTGGGGGAGGACGTGCGGCGCTTTGTTGCCCCGCATTCCTGCTTTCCAAAGGCGGGCGGCATTCGCTCCTTATTCAGGGACGTCTGCTCCTTGATCGAAACGGGATGATGGGATGTCGGTTCTTCCTCCTGTGGATTCCTCCTCAGAACTCGTCACCTAGTCTGGGTCTCCCTCATAGATTTAATACGTAGTTCGTGAAACTCTTCCTAGTGCCATGTTTCCATGGACGTCGGTTAATTACACTGCTTCTGTCGGGACATTCCAAGGGGTCCAGTCAGGGCAGCAACCTTCAGTCAGGGGAGTAGTCATGTTGAGGCATCAGTAGCGTGTCTGGATGCTGGGGTACCTGGCATGTCTGTCTTTTATCCTTGGTTACAAGGCTTCTCGAGGGCGTGGAAGCCCGAGGCATCCCACATCGAGCGTGGGGAATTATATGTCATAGACACATATCTGAGGTTTTCCTCAGCTTCCCGTGCTCAACACAGGGTATGCCGCAAGTTTAACGTCTAGCGGAGACAGATCAACCCAACTAGAGCATTAGCTAGGATAGATCGGATTGAGGGATCCTCCTTGAAGGGATGTCGATACCGGGGCCAGCCCATAGATGGATGTGAAGAAGAGCGTACCGTCATGGTCTCACCGGGATAAGACGGTCCAGGCAAGAATCGGGATGGGTGATAGGTTGATGAATGGAGTGGAGGGAGAGTGAAATGGGACCATCGCAGGGGCGACAGTAAATTTGGGCTTGAGCCTTGACGAGGCTTCCTACGTATCCCCGTGGCAGGGAATCAAAGTCCGCGTAGTTCGGGATGACGCCGATAAACCGACGTGAAGGTGGACCTTGGGCCGATGCGCATCGTCAGCATACCGACGTGAAAGTAGACCTGTGGGTCCACTAGTGGTGGTATTGAACCTTGTGAAGGTTTCCTACGTACCATGCCTTGACATGGATCAAAGTCCTCGTAGTTCAGGGGATTGATGGAACACAGTTTTACGTCGTGCGGGACGATAGTGAACCCTGACATGAATAAACGATGGGTGGTGGGTGTCGGTGAATCGACGTAAGTGAGGGACCTTAGTCCTATGGGAGTTGGGCTTGAACCTCGAGGAGGCTTCCTACGTATCATGCCTTGACATGAATCAAAGTCCTCGTAGTTCGGATTGGGGAATGCAGTTTACCGTCATGCGGGACGGGGGTGAACTAACGTGAATGAGGTCGGAACGACCGGATGGTGGGTTTGAACCTCGTAGAGGCTTCTTACGTACCATGCCTTGACATGGATCAAAGACCTCGTAGTTCAGGTGAGTGTGCAGTTTAATGTCATGCGGGACAAAGGGGCATACAGTTTAACGTCATGCTGGACGAGGGCGAAACTCGTCATGAATGAATGACCGAGCAAGGTGGCTTTGTCGGCGAACCGATGTGAAGATGGACCTTGGTCCAACGAGTGGTGGGCTTGAACCTCTGAAAGGCTTCCTACGTACCATGCCTTGACATGGATCAAAGACCTCGTAGTTCAAGTGAGTCACAATGGATTGCAGTCGGACTGTAATTGTAGTTTAACGTCGTGCTGGACATAGGTAGAACATGACGTGAATTGGATGATGGGTGGGCTTCAACCTCGTGGAGGCTTCCTACGTACCACGCCTTGACATGGATCAAAGACCTCGTAGTTAAAATGGGATGGGTCGCAATGGATTGCCGTTGGACCAGAATGCGGTTTAACGTCATGCTGGATGGGAATGAGACCCGACGTGAATGAGTGACGGGTGGGTTTGAACCTCATAGAGGCTTCCTACGTACCATGCCTTGACATGGATCAAAGTCCTCGTAGTTCTCTATGGGTGGGGGGTCAGGGTCGGTGCTCACTCTAAGCCCACGTGAGTCATGCTCGGTGTGAGAAACAAGAGGTTGCAAGGACCTGAAGATCACGTCGCGAAGGATGCGTCCGTGAGAAGCGAAGAGGGGCTTACGCGTTAGGCGGCCCACGGTGCTGGGACTTACTCCAGGATGGAGGCCCATGGCGCGACAAAGCGCGGGAAAGATGGACCTTGGTCCGACAATGGGAGGTGCCTTGTTCCCTATCACGCCCTCCACTGACCTTGGTAGTGGGGAAGTACGGAGATGCAGAGGTGCAGCCATCCGTTGGGGAACAAGGGTCGCCCTTCTCCTACGAACATACACCACTCCGACAAGGAGGATCTCATCCCATGTGAATGGGTGATTCCATTCCCGTGGAGACGAGTGGTGTAAAGAATGTTCGACCTGGGGGGACCCTTCGTGAGGGAGACGAGGTCGGGTTACAGTTTAACGTCATGTGTTGAGGACGTGGTGCTTGGCAATTTAACATCCTGTAGCTCGGACGAGGGGGGTTCACTCCACACCCCTAGGACTTACATAACCGGTACCCTCTGGTCCTTGGGGAAGGGAAGGTACCAGTAAGTCCATGGTTAAGGGGGGTCATGGAACAAACCATCGAGGGGTCCACGTTAGCGTGGCTATGCGAAGAAGCAATAGCCGTTAGTGTGCCTATGCGAAGAAGCATTAGGCGAAGCAACGCTACGGGTGGTATTGTCCATGGGACTTTGAAATCACATCGTGCAAACCTGGAGGGTCGCACGGGAAGAGGAATTGCTAAGCAAAGGAGTGTGCTTCGTGAAGTGGAGTGCCTTGGCCTTAGCATGGGGCATAGGTGTGAGTGGAAGGTGCTTCGCGAAGTGGAACAGTATTCGCGGAGCACTGCCTCGCGAAGAAGGGGTGCCTCGCGAAGCAGGGTCCTGCGAAGCAGTGTGCTTCGCGATGTGTAGCAATCCTTCCTTAGCATAGGGATCACTCGCATGGAGTGGGTGTTTCGCAAAGCATAAACGCTCCGCGGCTGCCCGGGTTCCCTTGGGAATCCCCTTCCTTCGTGAATTCCCTTGAGCTTCGCGAAGGGCATCCCTCTCGGAAGAGGGGCTCAAAAAGAGAAAATGCAGAGGAGTCTCGCGAAGTAGAAGTACCTCGCGGAGCTCATGATTCCCGGGGCAAAGCGTGCTTCGCGATTCGGGAGAGGAGAAGCCGAAAGGTCGGATTGTCCGTCCTCTGGGACTTAGGGGGAGTCTAGTATTTATAGGGAAGGGGCGCCATGAAGCGGGGCTCGCGCGCCACCTCCGGTGCTTCGTGGCGCGCTCGTGAACGTCAACGTCGTCCGCGGAGCTTTACCGCCTCCAGAGCTTCGCGGCGGCTCGCGAACGTCAAATGCGTTCGCGGAGCATTACCGCCTCTGGAGCTTCGCAGCGGCTCGCGAACGTCAAATGCATTCGCGGAGCATTACCGCCTCCGGAGCTTCGCGAGGCCGCCATGGTCGGGGTGCTTCGCGGCGGGGCTTCGCGTGGGTGCTTCGCGGCGGTGCTTCGCGAGGCAGCGCGCTAGCCTTCTTTTTCGTTCCTTTCTTTCGGGCCATATTTTTGGCGCCAACAAATGCCCCCCCTCAGACTTGGAGCTGCGGAGGGCGAAGGGTCGAAGTCTGAGGGAAAATCGCCAAAATTGTCGGCGGTTCGCGAAGCGGCTTTGCGGAGGGGGCCCGCGGTGCTGACCGGGGCCACAGATCCGGACGCGTCGCGATGCTCCGCGCGGGTGAGGCGCGCCGCGATGCTCCGGGGCCGCCGCCTATAAATAGGGGGGTCGACCTGTTTTGTCTTTACGTGCCTTCCTTGTCTTTTTGTGCTCTCGACTTCGCGAAGCTCCGCGTACTCCGCGACAGCCCTCCGCGAATCGAGCTTCACGGCGAACAGCGGGTCTCCGACTCCGCGTCCGCGCCAAGCGAACCTCTGCTTATCGGCCTTGGCCAGACTTCACGGCTTAGTCTCGTGACTGATCTTCGCGATCCGGCTTCGCGATTTGTCTTCGCGATCGAGCTTCGCGATCCAGCGGAAAAAATTCTTTTCTGAGTGCCAGAGTTAAAATGGCCCATCAAGAGGCGGTATTGGGGTCCTTGTAGATGTTGCTCGTCGAGATGAGATGGCCAACTGTCTAGGCTTGGGGGAGATGATCCGGAGCCACTCGGACCACACTTCTTTGACAGATCTGCTCTTGGAGGGTCAGAAAGATTATCCGCAGTGCAAGAAACTGTCGTTGTACGGCTTCGGGCTGAGGGATGATGTCTTTATCCCTGAGGCGAATAGGGATGAACCAGCTTGCTGGTTCAGGAGCACACCGTGCCAGCACCAATGGTTCAGGGCGTCCGATGGTCACGCGCGGGAGGACTTCACACCCGTTATCGTCGACTGTCTCTACAACCATGTGAACGACATTGACGGGAATCCATTGCAGTCGGAGACTTCCCCTCCCCTCTACCGTACCATGCTGAAGGCGGCTTTGCAGGATTCGAAGAAGGGATGGTCCGATGAGTGGGACCTGCACCAGGGCGGCAACTTTACTGATGAATGGGCCTGGGCCTACTGGGTAGGCGCCTCATGCGAGGAGTTTGGGGCCGAGCTGAGGAGAGTGGGGTTGTATGAGGCGGCATGGGCCTCCCAATTCCACATTTACCAACCGAAGCAGCTAATGCCAGAGTTGCTGAGTAGATGGTCATCTAGGACCAACACTTTTCACCTGCATCACGGGGAGGTGGGCATCAGCCTATGGGATGTCCACCAGATTTCTGGGGTCCCAATCTTGGGGGCCATGTATGAAGAATTCCTCCCTGTTGTCAGCACGTGGGGAGAGGTGGAGCAAATGCCGCGACTGGCACCGGCGCTGATGGCACTTGTCCCTGGAGAGGACAAGGAGGCAGTGAGGGACGTCTACTTCAGGAGGTGGTTCAAATGCTTCCTAAATTTCCCAGAGAATCGAGAGTTCCCTCCGAGGCCTCGAACATGTCCAATGGCAGCCCAACGGGGCAAGGGACACTCGTATTGGCGGGTCTTGGAGGACAGCCAATGGAAGACTTGGGGCTTCAGTGTCAGCACTGAACAACAGCCGATAGTCAGGCTGGTGGCGTTCATCGTGGCTCTCATCTGTGGCTGGATCCTACTGGTGAGAGATACAAGCATGGGGGTGCAGCCCAGCTTGTTTATCATGGCGTCGATGTTGGCCATGGGGCAGCGGATCAATCTGGGGATTCCGATGCTCACCAAACTGTACAGAATGTTGCGGCATATTAGCGAGGGCAAGAAGCCGCCAAGGATATGCGGGCCCTTCCACCTCCTGTATGGGTGGATCGTAGCGTATATCAGGGGGATTTACGAGTATCCAAACCCCATTTCGCCGCCAGGATCGAACTTCCGCCCCTCCATCCTGAACGCGGTCGGGAGCTTCCCGTTCAAATTAGCTGTGCCGATGGTGTTGAATCGGGTGTGGAGGGAGGATGAGTTCAATTTCCACCCCTTCCCATTGCCAACGGGGATGCTTACTAATGACGGATGGGGAATGGAAGAACATCGGGATTACCTCCTGGCCTTCCGAGGTGGAGTTTTGGTGGCACGAATAGATCGTGAGCCGCTCTGTGAACCGTACACTCCGCATCGGTTTGCGAGGCAGTTCCGGTGCCTCCAGCGGCTGACCCTGCAGGTCTACTGGGAGGTGCATCACGAGGAGCACCCGTGTGTGATGAGGCAGCTATGGCTCATGTTCACACAGGAAGATGGAAAGATGTGGATTGCATTGCATCCATCCACCGCCGCATTCGGATTGGTGAAGGAGTACGCCATCAGTTGGAAGGCTGCTTACCCAGGGGATATGCCGAAGCAGCCAACGATCTGGGTTGGTGACGGTGGGCCTCCTCTATCTCGAGGTCGGGGTCGGAGGGCAGCTAGGGCCGCTCGCGGTAGCGGGGCTGCCATGGCGGCGAGACCCGCACCGGCCGAGGGTATGGCGGCAGTGGTGGATCCGGTGATTCCAGAAGAGCAGGGTCATCTGGAGGGGCGGCCACCGAGGGGATTTCACAGGATATCCACTCAGGCTCTGGGGAAGCGCATGCGTCACATTGACATGGCAGAGGATGCCGTCTTCCTGGAAGCTTGGGACATTTGGGATGTCAACCGGCAATTCCTCAGCCCATCCGAGATATGGGCCCACCTGAATCGCCTCGGGATGGAATTGTCGGGCATAGGCCCAGTACGGGCTGGATTCATGGCGTCTCCGGCCGAGGCAGAACAGTACCTGGAAGAGCTGGAGGATTACGTCCAGTCCAGTGGTGTCCCTCGCCCAATGACAGACCGGGTGAGGGTACTGTTGAATCAGACGGTCCCCCCATAGTTATCGGCTGTCGATTTGAGGGAGCGCTTCCCCCTTCCGGAGGAATCAGAGGACTCCTCTCAGGAGGATGAGGCTGGAGGAGGGAGCCCGCTGGAGGAGGGAAAGGTCGGAGTCCGAGACTCAGAATCCGACGATTTCGCGGAGGCTCTCGAGGTAGCATTCCAAACTTCTCTCCTTACGATCTGTTCTTGGGTCCCTATGGACTTCTCACCAATGTTTGAGCCATGCAGGAGGAACTTGTTCGCAAGCCTTGTTCTCGCTCCTTGGCGGGTGATGATGCGGGACCTTCAGAACCCGCGCCTATGGCTGCGTCCAGTTCCGCATCTGGTGGGACCAGAGCGTCCGAGGTGGCTCCTCCGGAATCTCCAGACCTTCCAACAGTATACGGGGGGCCTCGTCTCGGGGTCCCGTCAGTACCGGCTCAAGAGCAGCGCTCGGAGGTTGATCTCCGTAATTCTCCTCCACTGGTCTCCTCGTTGTCACATGTAGACCATGCCAACTAACGTTTATGTCCCTCTTTGTCGTACAGTTCTTCGACTGGCGTGGGACACTGCGGCGAGACTGGTCGGGATGTCTGGTGGCGTCCCTCCTAGGGGCATGCCGGTGATGGTGGCAATAGTCCCTCCATCTCCTCAAGCTGCGACACACATCGTCACTGGCGGGACCGCCAGCAGGGCCGTACCCGAAGTTATTGAGGTGGACTCCGAGGAAGAGGATCAGCCGGTCGGTCCCAGTTCTGTCGCGCCCGGTTCGGCGCCAGGTGTTGCACTGGATTCAACACCGGATGTTGATCCTGCCGAGGATTTCCTGCAGGCGTATCCCGCGTACGAGCCTGCTAATCGCGCAGACTGGGACGAAATGGCCTCCGACGAGGAAGACATCAGCATAGTCCGCCGCCGGTCGTGGAGGCTGATCACGCGCTTTATCAAGGACACTCCCCAAGCGCAATGGATGGCCGAAATGGATAGGCTCCGCTCGCGGTTGCGTGAACTATGTGTTGGGGGAGTGGATTCCCAATGTCCTCACGCACTCATCCGAGATCTTATGGCTGAGAAGATCCAGGAGCATGATCTTGGGCTCAGCATGGGATGGCAGCGGAGGAAGGAGACCAGTATCAAGAAGCTCCAGGAGGCTGAAGGCGAGGTTCAACAGATGCAGACCCAAGCAGATGAGCTTTCAGCCTCTCTTGACGCACAATCTGAGCTGGTCTCACGGTTGAAGGCCCAGCTGGTGGAGGCAGAAGAGCATATGAGGCAGACCTCTGGAGAGATGGTTGTCGTTCAAGCTAGCGTGGAGAGGGCCAAAGCCAGGACTGACGAACTGCGCCCCGCCACTGCTGAGGGGGAGCGGGAGCTAGTTCATCGGCAGCAAGCCTTGGATGCCGCAAGTCAACGGGTGGCGGAGCTGCAACGCTCTTTTGACGGGGTCAACCCATCCATGGGGGAAGTTAACCCCAGAGTATTGTAACAAACCCATAAACCTTTAATTGGTACTTTCGGGCTACAAAAATGTTTTCTTTGTTTTGAATGCCGTAGCGCGCACGATTTCCACTGTTGAATTGCCTTGTTACATCCCTACAATGTTTGTGAGATGTTCGGCGACAATTCCCCAAGCCCGCGTGGGTCGAGCCCGATGTCCGGAATTCGGATTACCAGTCCGGATTCCTGAGAGACGGTAAAGGCTTGATCGGAGAAGGAACTTTCAGGATGACCGAATTATCGTTCCCTCAGTATGCTCTTATGCACGAACGGGGCAATGCCAGGGGCGCTGAAATCGGTCCGAACAGATAAAAAATGGGAAGTGTGAATCACGATACCCAGGATTCGAAACAATGTGGGGATGGCGTGACAATAAGGGGAAACCATTAACCGTGGCGGAGAAACGGTATCCTTACTACGTTAGCCTGAAATGGGGACAACAAATGAGCATCGACCGCTGACCGTATTCGCAATGCGGGATTTTATCAATTTGTCGTCGATCAATCTTTCGGGACGTTGGCCTAGGACAGTAGGCGGACCATAGGTCAAACATCCATACTGTTAGGGGGTCCTTCTAGGTATGACCCGTCTTCCGAAACGTTGGCCCAAGACGGTAGGTGAGCCGATGCGGCATGAGACCAGGCCGTTAGGGGGTCCCGTGAGACATGAAAGGGGACGAGGGTCCGAATAAGGGGTACGCAAAGCGTGGAATATGGAGTGATGGTCTGTCCAAACAGAATCCAACACTTAGGTAGTTACACCACCGTAGTGGGAGTACGCCAGATAGGTGCATCGGTTTGATCATGGATCATTCCTTCTTTCAGACAGGGCCTCTCTGGCGAGGGGATCTGTCACTTCCCAGTGGGATCTTGGGGCATCCTGAACTTGTTCAGGGTAGAACCACAGTTTAATGTCATGCGTTGAGGACACATAGACTCCTTTAGTTTAACGTCATATGATAGGACGTGGAATAAAAGGGAAGGAAGCGTGTGGGGCGGTAGATATGAAACCGATGTGAATGAGGACGTAGTCCCACATCACACCATGTACCCATGGAGAAAACTCTTCAGGTCGAGGGACCATGAGTGAGGATTAGGATGGGCCCGTAGCAGAGTGTTCGGGCATTCCTACGTACACCATGAGGATGGGAATCAAGCCATACGTAGTTCTGAAAGCGTAGTTTAACGTCATGTGGGACGAGGAGCAGCCTGACCGCGTTGGTACACATCCTGCCAAAACTACTAAGCCCACGTGAGTTGTGCTCGGTGTGGGAAACAAGTAGTAGTGGTGGGAATTTCCCGACACAGAGAGGGGCGGGTTAGGGAAAAGGGACGCTCGGTGAATACCGGCCCAATGACACTAACATGATCATTTAGCGCACCTAGAGGTGAGAGGTGAAACCGGGGGAGAGACTGGCTCCCTAAATGGGCTGTACCCGAAGACAGGGCGTCCGGGCGGTCCTACGTATCCCATGAGGATGGGAATCAAGCCACATGTAGTTCTGAATGGATCTTAGTTTATGGTCTTAGAGCTTGGACCATGGGAACCCCGAAGGACGCCATATTGCAGCTTTTTCCCCCTGACATGCAAAGGTGCACTGAGGGATAGCACCAAAAGTGTCGAGATTCCACCTGGACATGATGGGGTGGAAAATGATGTGAATCATGCAACCAACATTCAAGGACTGAAGGGGCTGGCGTGACGACAGAGGATTACTGCTGACCATATTCGCAACACAGCATCCTGTCGTGTTAGCCTGAGATGGGGACAAACAAATGAGCATCGACCGCTGACCATATTCGCAACGCGGGATTTTATCGATTTGTTGTCCAAAACCCTCGGGGGTGTTGGCCCGTAACGGTAGGAGAGCACTTGGGCGTAGTATCCAGGCCGTTCTTGGGGGTCCCTCCGGGTGTGAAAGGTGATGGAAGCCCGAATGGAGGGGAACGCGAAGCTTGACAAGTGGAAGGAACTTGATCAAGTTGAATCCGACACTATTGGTCCTAGACCAGAGTACTCTTAATACATGGGTGAACCACTGCAAGGAGTCAAGGGACTCAACTTTGAGGGTGATTTAGAGATGAAAGATTCCCGGGGAAAGGGGCATGGTGCCCGAAACCTTGTATCATACCTACATATCCCCCTCCTGGAGAGGGACTGACCAAGTGGCCTAGTTGACCGGGAGATCAGGAGATCACTAAGAGGTGGGCCCAGACCCAAATCCTAGACATTCGGGTGGTCCTACGTATCCCATGAGGATGGGAATCAAGCCACACGTAGTTCTGAATGGTTCCTTTTAATGTCATGTGGGACAGGGAATAGGAGGGCTAACTCTCAGAACGGGGTGCACGTGGTGCAGCTATTGCAAACCCGATGTAAATGAGGACATAATCCTACACTACGCCACGCGGTCCCGTGGTCGGGGTCCTGAAGGTAGGACCAGAGAGGTGAACTTTCTGAACTCAAGTTGGACCCAAAGACAAGGGGTCTTGAACGTAGTTCCAGATGAGAATCTTAGTTTATGGTCTTAGAGCTCGGACCGTGGATGGTGACAACTCCCGAGTAAGCACAGATGTCAACCCAATCCCTAAGCCCACATGAGATAAACTCGGTGTGGGAAACAATGGGGGAAGATCCTTATCGCAATAATTGGGGCATCTATCAAAGGGGAGTTGGTAGAGAGTTTCGAAGGACACCTTTGATGCAGCTTGTTCTCCCAACGCGCAGATGTGCATGGAGGAAAAGTACCAAGAGTTCTGAGATTCTACTTGGACATGATGAAGTGGTGAAGGGTGTGAATCGTGTACCCGGCATTTGGGTTTAATGGGTTGGCGTGGCGATAGAGGAAAAATGTTAACCATGGTGGAAACACAGCGTCTGTATCGCGTTAGCCTGAGGTGGGACCAACAAACGAGCATTGACTGCTGACCATATTCGCAATGCGGGATTTTATCGATTTGTTGTCCGAAACCCTCGGGGGTATTGGCCCGTAACGGTAGGAGAGCCCTTGGGTGTAGTATCCAGGCCGTTATTAGGGGTCCCTCCGGGTGTGAGAGACGATGAAATCCCTGATGCAGGGATACACAAAGCCTGGAAAGCGGGTGCGGACGTGTCTGAGTAAAGCTTGGCATTCCAGGTAATAAACCAGAGTACTCTTAAGCACATTGGTGAACCGCCAAAAAAGGGATCGACGGAACAACTCAGTAGGGGGGGAACATGGCGTGGTCATTACGAGACCGTCGTGAATAAGGACATAATCCCACACCGCACCATATAATCCTCTCATGGAGGAAGGATAGGCCAAGGGGCCAGGATGGGATGAGGATTCCCGAGAGATGGGGCTGGACCCGAATCTTGGACATTCAGGTGGTCCTACGTATCCCATGAGGATGAGAATTAAGCCACACGTAGTTCTCTATATGTAGATTAACGTCATACTGGACAAGAAGGGGAGCAATATACCCCTAAACAAGGGAGGTGTGCGGTATGGCGAAGAAGCCGACGTGAATGAGGACGTAGTCCCACACCACACCGTACACTCCTATAAGAGAGGACCTGGGTCGTGGCCTGGAAAGGCCAAGGGGCCTGATGGTTAGGAATTGGTCAGGAAGGCCTGACCTACTTGTAGTTTAACATCTTGCAATGAGGATGAGGGTCGGGGATCCGAGAAGGCCAAGGGGCCTGAGGCTGGGCCTCGTAAGGGGAGGCGTACGACATGGTACATGATCCCGATGTGAATGAGGACATAGTCCCACATCACGCCGTACACCCTTATGAGGAATCCTGGGCCGTGGCCCGGAAAGGCCAAGGGGCCTGAGGATGGGCCTCGTAAGGGGAGGCGTACGGCATGGTACATGATCCCGACGTGAATGAGGACATAGTCCCACATCACGTCGTACACCCTTAGGAGGAATCCTGGGTCGTGGTCCAAAAAGGCCAAGGGGCCTAAGGTTAGGCATCAGTCAAGGAGGCCTGACTGGTTTGCAGTTTAACATCTTACATGAGGATGAGGGTCGGGGACTCGAGAAGGCCAAGGGGCCTAAGGCTGGGACTCGTAAGGGGAGGCGTACGGCATGGTACATGATCCCGACGTGAATGAGGACATAGCCCCACATCACACCGTAGACCCTTATGAGGAATCTTGGGTCGTGGCCCGGAAATTCCAAGGGGCCTAAGGTCAGGCATCAGTCAAGAAGGCCTGACTGGTTTGCAGTTTAACGTCTTGCAAGAGGACGAGGGTCGGGGACCTGAGAAGGCCAAGGGGCCTGAGGATGGGCCTCGTAAGGGGAGGCGTACGGCATGGTACATGATCCCGACTTGAATGAGGACATAGTCCCACATCACATCGTACACCCTTATGAGGAATCCTGGGCCGTGGCCCGAAAAGGCCAAGGGGCCTAAGGTCAGGCATCAGTCAAGAAGGCATGACTGGTTTGCAGTTTAACGTCTTACATGAGGATGAGGGTCGGGGACCCGATAAGGCCAAGGGGCCTGAGGCTGGGCCTCGTAAGGGGAGGCGTACGGCATGGTACATGATCTCGACGTGAATGAGGACATAGTCCCACATCACGCTGTACACCCTTATGAGGAATCATGGCCGTGGCCCAGAAAGGCCAAGGGGCCTGAGGCTGGGCCTCGTAAGGGGAGGCGTACGACATGGTACATGATCCCGATGTGAATGAGGACATAGTCCCACATCACGCCGTACACCCTTATGAGGAATCCTGGGTCGTGGCCCGGAAAGGCCAAGGGGCCTAAGGTCAGGCATCAGTCAAGAAGGCCTGACTGGTTTGCAGTTTAACGTCTTACATGAGGACGAGGGTCGGGGACCCGAGAAGGCCAAGGTTCCTGAGGCTGGGCCTCGTAAGGGGAGGCGTATGGCATGGTACATGATCCCGACATGAATGAGGACATAGTCCCACATCACGTCGTACACCCTTATGAGGAATCCTGGGCCGTGGCCTGATCGCTAGCACCACCTGGGGGAAGTTTGTCCCCTCGGGATGGGGCAGAATGAATCACTGCACTCGATGTCTGGGACATCTCGGGGTGGACCCGAAGATCCAGGACACTGTTGACCATGTTCGAAACACAGCATTCCTATGGTGACCCGTATTGGAGAAACAAATGAGCGTCGACCGCTGACCAAATTCGCAACGCGGGACTTGTATTGGCTTGTTGCTTGAAAACCCTCGGGGGCGTTGGCCCGTATCGGTAGGAGAGCCCTTGGGCATTGTATCCAGGCCGTTCTTGGGGGTCCATCTGGGTGTGAAAATTGATGGAATCCTAGTCAAGGAGTGGGTGAAGCATAGCTGTATCCATCCATGAAAGGGGCAAACACCTCCCGAGGGAATGTTCAGCCGGGTCGAGGCTTGCTCGATGTGAGTTGGGGCAAAGGTGTGCACCCTACCATGTCTTGACCCGAGGGGAAGATTTTGGATTTTGGGCTGGGCCAACGGACGAAATGTTTGGGCGTTCCTACGTATCTCATAAGGATGAGAATCAAGCCATACATATTTCTTGAAGGCCATGCAGTTTAGCATCATGCAGTGAGGACGTGGAAGGAATAGAAGAACGGGAGCGGGCACATGGTGCGACCCTTACAATCCTTGTGCGAGCATGGTTGCATAAGCGGGGCCAAGAAAGCCTACTCCCTGCTACACAAAGATCCTCCAAGAAAACTATTCCTTGGGGGAATAGTGGAAGGGAAAAGCTTGGGGTTGGGCTCAAGACGAGGCGTCTGAGCGTTCCCAGGTATCTCATAAGGATGAGAATCAAGCCATACGTAGTTCTAGAAATGCAGTTTAACATCATGCGGGACGATAAGAAGCATCTCATTTGGGGATATGTAAGGCACGACGAGTAACCCGACGTGAATGAGGACGTAGTCCTGCACCATACCGTAAAATCCCGCAATAGCATAGATCAGGGAAAACCAAGGGGCCTAAGGCCGGGCCGTGGTCAGGGAGACCTGACCAGCTTGCTGTTTAACGTCTCGCGGTGAAGACGGGGCCGGGGGCCCGAGGAGGCCAAGGGGCCTGAGGCTGAGCCTCAGTCAAGAAGGCCTGACCGGCTTGCAGTTTAACTTCTTGCAGGACGAAGATGCAGTTTATGGTTGTGTAGGACTTTACAGTTTAGAGTCATGTTGGACCATAACGTGTAGTTTAAGGTCATGCAGGACCATTTCACAGTTTATCATCTTGCAGGACGAAGATGCAGTTTAAGGTCGTGTGGGACCATTTTGCAGTTTAGGGTCATGCTGGACCATCTCGCAGTTTAGGGTTGTGCTGGACCTTTTTTTTTCCTAGGCAAAGTATCGCTTGAGGAATTTGGCATTGGTGGTAGGGGTTATACGCGCTCCATATGTGGTCACCAAGGAGTATGCTCCATTGGGGTATACCTTATGGATGATATAAGGCCCTTCCCATTTGGGTTCTAATTTTTGTGGTTTCCTACCGGGAATCATTGGCCCTCGAAGGGCCAGTACCAGGTCACCCTGTAGAAAAGAGCGAAGACGAACCTTCTTGGAAAAGGCTCTCGCTATCTTGTCCTGGTGCCTTTCCAGATTGTGCAGGGCACGAAGCCGGTTCTCGTCCAGTGCTTCTAGTTCAGCTAGACGGATCTCGGCTACCTCATCTGATGTCTGGTGATCATAAACTGCAGTGCGTAGCGACGACAGCTGGATCTCAATGGGTAGGATGGCCTTGGCTCCATACACCAGGGAATATGGGGTCACCTGGGTAGAGTTGCGAGTCGTCGTCCGGTAATCCCAGAGGGCGTTGGGGAGCTTGTCCGGCCAACTTTTCTTATTCTGACCAACCATCTTCTGCAGAATGTTAGAGACGGTCTGGTTGAACGCCTCGATCTGTCCATTCGCCTGCGCGTGGTAGCGGGAGGTATGGTTCGACTGGATTTCGTACTTAGCATACAATTTCTTCAATTCAGTTGCTCGGAAGTTGGTGCCGTTATCGGTGAGGACGGCGTGAGGTACCCTAAACCGGTGGATAATGTTGGAGCTCACAAAGTCAACGATGGAACGGGCCTTGACCTCTTTGAGCGGAACTGCCTCTGCCCACTTGGAGAAGAAATTTGTCGCAGTCAGGATGAACCTACATTGGCGGGCTGTTGCCAGTGGATACGGTCCTACTACATCAAGTCCCCATACCGCAAATGGCCAAGAGTACTTGGTGGAGTGGAGGGGCTCCGGCGGCCGATGCAAGAAGTTGGCGTGTACTTGGCACGCGTGGCATCTCTTGGTATATCCAATACAATCTTGGATCATAGAGGGCCAAAAGTACCCTAACCTCCGGATTTGATGGGACAGTTTCGGCCCAGCTTGATGGGTGCCACAGGAACTGGCGTGAACCTCTTGCATAACTTGAGGTATCTCCCCTCCTTGGAGGCAACGGAGAAGGACACCATCAAAACTCCGCTTATAAAGGATTTTTTCGAGACTGGGGCCGCTCTGGAGGGTAAATTGCAGCGCGCGGCGTCGGATTCACTCGCGTTCGGCCCGGTCGTCCGGGAGCTGACCATTTTGGAGATACTCGACAAAAGGTGCTCTCCAGTCGGGGGTGGTTTCAACCACTGCGTCTGACGAACCCGGGACTCCTGATATGGAGGGTCCGGCGGTGAGATGGCTTACCCGCAGACCATCATGGTCCTCTTGGGTGACAGGGGAAATGACTCTCCGGTGGGCCACATGTATGATTAAATCATCTTGCTCGGGTTCTGCGAGCGACGTGGCTAAACCAGCCAAGGCGTCTGCTTGGCCGTTCTGCGACCATGGGACATGGGTAACCTCTGGTCGAGGGGAGAACTGGGCCATTAGGCAGAGGGTGTACTCCAGCAACGGTGCGAGCTCCGGCTTCCTAACAACGTAGTCGCCATTAACCTGTTTGATTACCAGCTCGGAATCTCCCTTCACATGTAGATGGGGCACATGGATCTCAAGGGCCAGCTTGAGGCCGGTGATGAGAGCTTGGTACTCTGCCTCATTGTTCGTACAGCCTTCTGACAACGGGAACGAGTATGGCAGGACGTCTTGCGCCGGGGTAATGAAAACAATACCCAGGCCCACCCTGTTGAGCTTGGGATCGTTGAGCCACCTACCGGTGGGGCTCCGGGAGGCGTCGTCGAAATACATTTTCCAACACGGGGCAGCATGATCGAATGAGAGGATCGTCTCATCAGGGAAATCCAGGTCCAGGGATTGATCCGCGGAGGTTGGATGGGCAGCTAAAAAGTCTTCCAATGCCTATCCCTTAATGGCCTTCTGAGGTACAAACCTGATATCAAACTGCAGGAGAATCACCGCCCACCGTGCTAGTCGGCCAGTCAGCATAGGGCGGTTCAGGATGTACTTCAGTGGGTCTACCTGGGAGACCAATTGCACCTCGTGGTGCTGCAGGTAATGTCGTAACTTCTGCATGGCGAAGACGAGCGCAAGGCAGCTCTTTTCGATAGGGGAGTATCTGACCTCCGTATCGAGAAGCATGCGGCTGAGATAGTAGAGACTGTTCTCAGTACCCTCATTATTCTTCTAGGCGAGCAGCGTACCAAGGGATCTCTCCAGGGCGGTCACATAAAGGACCAGCGGCTTTCCGGAGACGGGTGGCATCAAGACCAGAGTTTGGAGCAGATACTGCTTCATTTCCTCAAAGGCGGTCCGACACTCCTCATCCCATTCATAGGTGGCACCCTTCTTCATGAGCCGGGAAAAGGGCTTACACTTGCCGGCCAGATTCGCGATGAATCGGCGTATATAGACTAAGTGTCCTTGAAGGCCTCGAAGCTCCCGAATGTTTCTTGGGGGAGGCATTTGGCTGATGGCCTTGATCTTCTCCGGGTCGATCTCGATACCTCGGTATCTGACAACAAAGACCAGAAACTTCCCGGAGGTGACCCCGAAGGCACACTTCAGTGGGTTCATCTTCAGGTGACGGGAACGGAGGAAACCGAACACTTTCTCAAGTTCTTTGAGATGGTCCTGGCACTGGCATGATTTGACTATGAGGTCATCCACGTAGCATTCAACCAATGTCCCGAGAATCGGTTTGAATATGCGATGCATGGCCCTCTGATAAGTGGCACCTGCATTTTTCAAACCGAATGGCATTACCTGGTAGAAAAAGGTACCTTGGGGAGCCCTGAAGGCAGTGGACTCCTCGTCTTCAGGGGCCATCTGGATCTGGTTATACCCGGAATACCCATCCATGAAAGAGAGGGCTTGGAACCCGGCTGTGGCGTCAATCAACAGCTCCGTCATCAGGAGTGGGAATTCATCCTTTGGGCAGTGGCGATTAAGATTGCGGAAGTCGATGCAGACTTTGATCTGCCCATTCTTCTTCCTGACTGGCACAATGTTGGCAAGCCACTTGGGGTACTGGACCTCCTTGACGAAGTTGGCTTTGATTAGCTTGTCAACTTCGGCCTCAACCATAGCACCATGAGAAGGGTGCATCTTCCTGGGAGGCTGCTTAAACCCGCGATGTTTTGCCGGGAGGCCCAGACGGTGAACAGCCACCTGGGGATCTAGCCCTGGCATCTCATTATAACTCCAAGAAAACACATCACATTGCTGTTTGAAGAAGTCTACGTACTGCTGCCGATCCTCGGGGGACATGGCTGCACTGATCAATGTGGGTTTTTGATCTGCCTCGCTACCAAGGTTCACCTGTACCAGTTCATCAACCGTGGTAGAGACGCCTTCTTCAAAGGCTGGGGGAGCATCCTCCAAGTCTTCCTCCCCACCCATGGGGGGACTTCCCGCGACGGGGGGTACTTCTGGGCTATCAAAATCCGAGGGGCAGCTGGTGCCGGCTTGGGCAGCAGCGGTCATCACATCGGGAGACTCGCTTGCCATTGAGACCATAGCAATGAAGGCAGCCGACCCTATCCCATCTGGCCTTCGGCCTAAAGGGCCACGTTTGATGATATCAAAGTAGTGGTGACGTGTCGGCCTGAGTCGGTTGACTCCAGCCCGGCGGAAGAGACACGTATGGCGCACCACCGTTGTCATCATCTTGACGTCCCGGTACCGTACAGGGGTAGGAGGTTCTGGGATGACTTGAGCCTGGTTGATGTAGGAGTACGAGGTGATTTTCCGTCATTGCTTGGACAGGGGAACATGCCTTCCTTGCGTACCCGAAACAACAAAACATTGTCCCATTTCGGGGGTTGTGGCCTCCAACCGGTGGATCGGGAGGATGTAGGTGTCATCCATTCTTGCCCAGGGATCACTTGTGACCGGGGCAGGTTCATCCTCGCTTACCAGGATTTGCTTGTCCTTACTTTTGTAATAACCCGCATCTAGATAGCGGGCCTCACAAGAAGCGAAAGGGGACGCGTCTCCTTGGAGCACGCCTAATCGACCGTTGAGCGAGTACTTGAGGCACTGGTGATACGACGAAGGGACCGCTGCATGCAGATGGAGCCATGGCCTACCCACCAATGCGTTGTAGGCAGTGTCTTGAGAGACAACCATGAACTCGGTGCTGGCAATTAATCCACCGAACTGAGTCTTCAGGCGGATCTTGCCGACTGGGGTTTGCTCTGTCCTGTCGTACCCCTGGATCCTATGTCAACGAGGAAGCGGCGGACTTCCACACCATTGAAGTGGCCAGTGATGTACAGCGGGCGAATGTGCCTCTGTATAGGAGGGTCCTCATCTTCACCGGAGAATGAGATAACCGCCTGACATTCGGCGTTTTCAATCGTCTCAGTATGGAAGGCTTCTGCAGCTGCTACCTCCGTCTCAAACTAGAGGGGGCTCCTTAGGGCCTTGGCAAGTGCCTCGCGCATTTCAGATGACAGGCGGAGGGCCTCAAGGATAGAAAACATTTCCGGAATGCTGGCCAGGTGCTTCAGGACATCGTACTTTTGTGCCAAACGCGAACCTCTGCTTACAGGAGGTCGTTCGGCATTTGGAGGCACAGCGGGTCCGGCCGGCTGAACCGGTGATTGACTAGTACTGGGTACATCTTGCTGCCTACTAGTAGAAGCCTGAAGAGTAGTCGCTAGACTAGGATCGGACAGCGGAGGCTGGCCTGTAGTTGGGCAGGACTGACTGTGATACGGATGAGGCAGCTCCCCCTGATCCAGTAGCACGAACGGCAGTGGAGGTAGAGCCGAGGGTGTTGGATGGGTTTGCGCATGTAGAGATCTGTGCTGAGCCTACTGCCTGGTCTCAGTAGCATGCACGGCTTGGCTGAAAGTTCCTGCTAACGTACCTCGATGACCGGCACGATTGCGATACCGCTGACGTTGACGTCGGCTGGAAACGTTGGGGAGGTCTGCCTGGCGTTCCCCCTCGTCGGGGGTCATATAGGGCTTTACCACCTCCACGGTGTTAACCGACGCGTACCCCTGGCAGTCGCTCAAGGAGTCATCCACCGCTGGGCGTATTCTAGGAGGAATCCCCATTTCAGGGGGCATAAAGTCACCGAGAGTGCGGGATGACGACGGCACTGGCGGTGCGCGTTGCTTCTTCTTGCGTCGCCGCTGCTTTCCCTTTTGGGCAGAGGTCGACTGTGAAGACGATGCGGAGGCCCTAGCTACTTCTTCTGAAGGTTCCGACTGCTTTAGGCGCTCCGGGATGATACCATGGGCACATATGATGGTTTTTAGAGCCATCTAGTCGTCGTATTTCTGGGACCCGCGGCTGGGGACCTGCTGCCACTCTCCTTCGCTGTCGCTGCCGATCTATGATCCGGCAAAGACACCTGCCACTTGCACTGGTGTTAGGCCCAACTTGACTATATTGTTGTTGACCTAGTCCTAAAGCCAGTCTTTAAACACATAGCATTGCTTGAGGGTGTGCCCCAGGATCCGATGATAAGGGCAGTAGTTGGGGTGATCGGTGAGATGCGCCTCTTCCAGCCTTCTGCACTCAGGTAGACGCACAATCCCTTGCTCCAGAGCACTTCAAAAGTATCCAGGGACCTGATTTTCATTGAACGAATAGGTCTGGTACCTTCTTTCCAGATAGGGGGCCCTGGGGGCCTGGCCCTGATGAGGGGCCGGAGGGGCCTGCCGAGGAGGCGGCGCCTGATTGTCTCGCCTAGGTGGCGGTGGCGCGTTGCGCGGGGGAACCTGTCGGTTCTGAGGCGGTCGCTGCTGGGCAAGAGCCTGTGCTTGTGGTGGAGGACCTCTGCGAGGTTGCGGGGGTGGTGCCACCGGAAGCAACTCCAGCTGCCTCAGGGCTTCTATTTGAGCCACCGCGGTGGGTTCAGCCCTGGCGGTCCTCCTGGATGGGATCATAGGGGGCAACAAACGTGCCTGACTAGCCTGTTGCAGGGCTTCCTCGAGGCGCTGAGCCTTATCTGAGAAATCTCTGAACCCTCCAGGTTAGTTCTGGGTGATCAGGGAGGGTACCAGCTCTGTCTTGACATTCCATACACACATCGTCAGTAGTTTCTCCTGAGTCAGTGGCATATTGAGAGAATACGTAAGTCCCTTCCACCGGGCGATGAAATCTGCAACCCGCTCATCAGGACTCTGCTTGCACTTGAAGAGGTCCGCAATGTTGGTCTTTCGCGTGGTGGAGCTGAACTGGTATAAGAACTGTCGGCGAAGATCCTCCCAACCGGTCACCGATCCGGTAGGGATCTGGCTGTACCAGACGAATGCCGGACCTTCCAATGTCTATACGAAACATCAGATCTTGGAGGCTTCTTGCTGAGCCGGGGTTCCCAGCATAGGGCCACACCTGGAAGAAAAATGAGCCAAGTGCTGCAGCGGGTCTCCTGTCCCGTTAAAAGGCGAGAAAGTGGGGTTCCCAAAATCTGGAGGTGCGGGCATATCATCCACCCATGCTGTATAAGGCTTGCCATCCGGTGGGACCGCCACCTGCCGCGTTTCCAACGCTTCAAGGCGAGCTGTGAGCGCCGCAATAAGATCCTCTGGGTGGGGGTCCCTGTCTTGATGGGGATCCCTAACCATAAGTGCATTTCTAGGTTCTTCAACACGGTAGACGGCTTCGGCCGCTCGTGGGTCAACTGGTTGGGCGACCTGTGGGGCGACTGGGGGAACCCGGATGGGATTCTTCAGATTGCCCCGTCGCTCGGGGGGATTTGGTGAGACGTATCGCGCCCTCTTGCCATACATTCCGGTTTCTTCCCTGTTTGTGGTAGTAGCATGATCAGGGTTGCCCGGAGGCATCTCACCGGGGGGAATTGTTCCTGCCCCTACTGCCACGGCCTGGGATTACCATAGTCGGGTCGCCGCTCTACGGCGCGCTCGGCCAAGAGTTCATCAACCAGCCTCTTCTTCTCAGCAAGCAGCTGGCGTAGCGTGGCCTTCTCGGGATCTTCGTCTGTTTTCTACACAGAGGCGGACGGGTTGGAGTGCTTGACTGTTCTGATGTGCTTCTTACCCTTGCCGGTGTTTCGACCGAGTACCAGCGACTCGATGGGTACGGGGAGACCTAGCAGGTTCCTCTGCTGACGGGTAACTCTCCCTGATGGGTCGAGCAGCGGCGGTATGCCCTCTAGTGGTAAGTCTCCATCAAGGAATTCAAGCTCATCTTCCTTATCCACAACATTGGCCATGTGGACTGCGACCCCTCTTGAGGGCATGTCCTCGATGTCGCATAGCGAATCGGGCTGCCGTCGGATAGGGTCGAAGAGGAGAGCGGCATAGTGTCCCCAACCACGGACATGCACATGGGGGGTGGCTTCCCTGACGATTCTGCGGAGTGCTTTAAGACTCTGAACGCATTTTCGTTGAAGGGCGCTCTGGTGGCCTGGTGACTCAGGGTTCTGGGCTACAAGAAGTGCGGCCGCATCGATCAGGCGGCACTGCTCGCCGATTTCTTCGAAGTGCTCTCGACTTCTTGGGTACACCACCCGTTCATAACGGAGGTGGAAGTGTGTTTCCCATAGGGTTCGACAAAAGCACCCCACTTCTTCAGGGGTAAGAGACTCTGGTATGTGGAAATTCAGCGTCGCCTTTGGCCAGAACTTCTCCGGAAAGTAATCCGCTGCAAGAAAACTCCAGAAGCTCCTGGGCTCGGACTCAGGGTCTGTCCCTATGTTGCCCCACTCGTCAACCGGGGGCGGCTGAGGGACCGGTAGCGGTGCCGAGGCGGACCTCTGGGATAGTAAGCTCAGCGGTGGAGAATACGGAAAACGATCCGACTGGCCGCCGAATTCCGGGCCATCCTCCGAAGAGTGAGGTGACCTGGCCACGATGTCACGATACGACGGGCCGATAACCACAGCTTCTGGAACAGGAGCCGCGGCTACCGGCGACAGGTCGTGTCGTCGCTCTACCATCGTTGGCCCCCAAAATAACTCTTCGTGATCTATGGTAGAGGTAGAGGGCTCTTCTGGTGACAGAGGCGGTGATTGTGCGGTCGAGACCTGCAGAATTCTCAGGATTTCCTTCTCCTGGATGTACCTGTGGAGAGAGATGGGAATCTAGTGGACCTCAAATTCCGGGAGAATGAGGCTAACGCGTCTGGTTCCTGCCCCAGTCCTTGATACGCAGGAGCGAGGAGAAGTTTCCATCGCTGAATCGCATTCCGCTTCTGAGTCGGAGAAGCGGGCAGGTTTGATCTCCACCTGGGCCTTCCCAAGGTTCTTCTTTTTGCGGCGACGACCCGCTCTCCTGCCCCAGGGTGGCTCTTCGGGACAGGTTTGACCCCTATCAGGCAGCCTCGGGGTGGCGCTGGCGCCGTGGCGGAGAGGGCCCCCACTCGAGATAGCCGGGGTGTGAGGGGCACCGGGGCAAATGTCTAAGGGTACATGGGGAAGACCTCCATGAACAGTACCCATGTGGGTGGGGCCTCTGTTGGAACCGGCAGGAGCATGGGGAGGACCTTCGTGGTCGATGTGAATGGAGCGAGGCTGACCTTCACTCCTCGAGTTGCTGGGGTGAGGAGGACCTTTGCCGGTTGCAAAGAGGATGTAGGGAGGGCCCCCACGTTGGAGAAGGACCAGATGGACGGTGCCTTCAGGTTGGCGGTCGGGGGCAGGAGGATGGACTCCAGACCCTGTATAGTGGGCGCGGGAAATGTTTCCACGCTGAGCGTTACTACCACGGGGCAGGTCTTCCTGCGGGATGGGGGTAGCACGAGGCATGCCTCCATGACGAACCTCGGAGCGGGGAAGGACCATGCTCTGTGGAGTAGTGGTACGGGGAGGACCTCCGTACGGGGTGACATTACCACAGGTTAGCTCGCGGTGATCACCACTTGGGCCTGCAACCCAAAGAGTCAACCCAGCCTGCCCGTGGGGCGGTTGGGGTCTCGATCCTGGTTGGGTGAAGGAGTGCCCCTGCTCAGTATATGCAGGGGCTTCCCGATGCACGTCAGCGGTGGCTCGGGCCATTGTAGCTGTCGACGTTGAGGCGCCCGAGAGAGCGTCCTCAGCCCGTGCCCGGCGCTGACGTCGGGTCAGGCGAACTGGTGCAGGTGGTGCAGGGACGTAGCTTGCCTGCTCTTCCTGTGGGGCCGGACGGCAGCGCTGACGCAGCCGGGCGGGAGCTCTCGCCTGGAGCCCTTGGGTCGGGACCCTGAGCGGGCTGAACCGGATGGTGCCCGCCTCTTCAACGTAAGGCGAGGAGTCGTCAAGGAGTTCCGGAGACAAGCTCCCGAAACAGTTGAATGTTGGGGTGGGGAGCAGGGGCTCCCTGCGCGGCCTATTAGGGCGGCGTTGACGGTGGGGCTTGGAGGCCTCCAGGTCCAAGCGGGCCATATCCCGGGTTGGGATGACCCCTTCTTCCTCGTACCTGCGCACGAGGTTGTTGATCACCCTTCGCCAGATGACCTCTGATGGGGAAAGGGGACGTGGGTGCCCCGTATTCCGTGATGTGGCAGCCGTTGTGGCGGTAGCAGCGTTACGTGGGGTGGTTGTGGCAGTGTTGCCCCTGCCCCTGCGTGGGCGGGGAGCGGACGGTGATCGCGTCTCTGTAACAGTAACCTGGTTCCTGAAAAACTAAGGGATCAACTCATCAGTACTGAGAGGAAAAGGATTGATAACCAGTGCCCCATCATCCTTCCATTCTCCACGTCTGTAAGAAGGATCCACTCCAACACGCTGCAGAATGGAGTACCCCATGTTCTACTGCCCCGACTTCCAGTGAGTTTCACGACAGGCCCGCTATTTGCTTGGCGGGACCAGGCACTGGATATCTGGATCCGGTGACACGTCAATCTACTGGTTTCTCGAACGCTACTAATCTCTATATTGAGGAGAATAATTTCACGTTGGGTTCACCATTTATGTTTCCGACGCTTTCCGCCGGGGCACGCGCTCATTCGTCCGTGGAGGAGGACGCGCGGCGCTTTGTTGCCCCGCATTCCCGCTTTCCAAAGGCGGGTGGCATTCACTCATTATTCAGGGACGTCTGCTCCTTGATCGAAACGGGATGATGGGATGTCGGTTCTTCCTCTTGTGGATTCCTCCTCAGAACTCGTCACCTAGTCCAAGTATCCCTCATAGATTTAATACGTAGTTCGTGAAACTCTTCCCAGTGCCATGTTTCCATGGACGCCGGTTAATTACACTGCTTCTGTCGAGACATTCCAAGGGGTCCAGTCAGGGCAGCAACCTTCAGTCAGGGGAGTAGTCACGTTGAGGCATCATTAGCGTGTCTAGATGCTGGGGTACCTGTCATGTCTATCTGTTATCCTTGGTCACATGGCTTCTCGAGGGTGTGGAAGCCCGAGGCATCCCACATCGAGCGCGGGGAATTATATGTCATAGACACATATCTGAGGTTTTCCTTAGCTTCCCGTGCTCAACACAGGGTATGCCGCAATTTTAACGTCTAGCGGAGACGGATCAACCCAACCAGAGCATTAGCTAGGATAGATCGGATTGAGGGATCCTCCTTGAAGGGATGTCGATACTAGGGCCAGCCGATAGATGGCTGTGAAGAAGAGCGTACCGACATGGTCTCACCGGGATAAGACGGTCCGGGCGAGAATCGGAACGGGTGATAGGTTGATGAATGGAGTGGAGGGAGAGTGAAATGGGACCATCGCAGGGGCGATAGTGAAGTTGGGATTGAGCCTTGATGAGGCTTCCTACGTATCCCCGTGGCAGGGAATCAAAGTCCGCGTAGTTCGGGATGACGCCGATAAACTGACGTGAAGGTGGACCTTGGCCCGATGAGCATCGTCAGCGTACCGACGTGAAAGTAGACCCGTGGGTCCACTAGTGGTGGGCTTGAACCTTGGGAAGGTTTCCTACGTATCATGCCTTGACATGGATCAAATTCCTCGTAGTTCAGGGGATTGATGGAACACAGTTTTACGTCATGCGGGACGATAGTGAACCCTGACGTGAATAAACGACCAGCGGTGGGTGTCGGCGAATCGACGTAAGTGAGGGACCTTAGTGTGATGGGAGTTGGGCTTGAACCTCTGGGAGGCTTCCTACGTATCATGCCTTGACATGAATCAAAGTCCTTGTAGTTCAGATTGGGGAATGCAGTTTACCGTCATGCGGGACGGGGGTGAACTAACGTGAATGAGGTCGGAACGACCGGATGGTGGGTTTGAACCTCGTAGAGGCTTCCTACGTACCATGCCTTGACATGGATCAAAGACATCTTAGTTCAGGTGAGTGTGCAGTTTAATGTCATGCGGGACAAAGGGGCATACAGTTTAACGTCATGCTGGACGAGGGCAAAACTCGTCGTGAATGAACGACCGAGCAAGGTGGCTTTGTCAGCGAACCGACGTGAAGATGGACCTTGGTCCAATGAGTGGTGGGATTGAACCTCTGAAAGGCTTCCTACGTACCATGCCTTGACATGGATCAAAGACCTCGTAGTTCAGGTGAGTCACAATGGCTTGCAGTCGGACTGGAATTGTAGTTTAACGTCGTGCTGGACGTAGGTAGAACATGACGTGAATTGGATGATGGGTGGGCTTGAACCGCGTGGAGGCTTCCTACGTACCACGCCATGACATGGATCAAATACCTCGTAGTTCAAATGGGATGGGTCGCAATGGCTTGCCGTTGGACCAGAATGCGGTTTAACGTCATGCTGGATGGGAATGAGACCCGACGTGAATGAGTGACGGTTGGGCTTGAACCTCATAGAGGCTTCCTACGTACCATGCCTTGACATGGATCAAAGTCCTCGTAGTTCTCTATGGGTGGGGGGTCAGGGTCAGTGCTCACTCTAAGCCCACGTGAGTCATGCTCGGTGTGAGAAACAAGAGGTTGCAAGGACCTGACGATCACGTCGCAAAGGATGCGTCCGTGAGAAGAGAAGAGGGGCTTACGCGTTAGGTGGCCCACGGTGCTGGGACTTACTCCAGGATGGAGGCCCATGGCGCGACAAAGCGCGGGAAAGAGGGACCTTGGTCCGATGATGGGAGGTGCCTCGTTCCCTATCACACCCTCCACTGACCTTGGTAGTGGGGAAGTACGGAGATGCAGAGGTGCAGCCATCCGTTGGGGAACTAGGGTCGCCCTTCTCCTACGAACATAGGCCACTCCAACAAGGAGGATCTCATCCCATGTGAATGGGTGATTCCATTCCCGTGGAGATGAGTGGTGTAAAGAATGTTTGACCTGGGGGTACCCTTCGTGAGGGAGACGAGGTCGGGTCACAGTTTAACGTCATGTGTTTAGGACGTGGTGCTTGGCAGTTTAACGTCCTACAGCTCGGACGAGGGGGGTTCACTCCACACCCCTAGGACATACATAACCAGTACCCTCTGGTCCTTGGGGAAGGGAAGGTACCAGTAAGGCCATGGTTAAGGGGGGTCGTGGAACGAACCATCGAGGGGTCCACGTTAGCGTGGATATGCGAAGAAGCAATAGCCGTTAGCGTGCCTATGCGAAGAAGCATTAGGCGAAGCAACGCTACGGGTGGTATTGCCCATGGGACTTTGAAATCACATCCTGCAAACCTATAGGGTCGCACGGGAAGAGGAATCGCTAAGCAAAGGAGTGTGCTTCGTGAAGTGGAGTGCCTTGGCCTTAGCATGGGGCATAGGTGTGAGTGGAAGGTGCTTCGCGAAGTGGAACAGTGTTCGCGGAGCACTGCCTCGCGAAGAAGGGGTGCCTCGCGAAGCAGGGTCCTGTGAAGCAGTGTGCTTCGCGATGTGTAGCGATCCTGCCTTAGCATAGGGATCACTAGCATGGGTTGGGTGTTTCGTGAAGCATAAACGCTCCGCGGCTGCCCGGGTTCCCTTGGGAATCCCCTTCCTTCACGAATTCCCTTGAGCTTTACGAAGGGCATCCCTCTCAGAATAGGGGCTCAAAATGAGACAATGCAGAGGAGTCTCGTGAAGTAGAAGTACCTCACCGAGCTCATGATTCCCGGGGCAAAGCGTGCTTCGCGATTCGGGAGAGGAGAAGCCGAAAGGTTGGATTGTCCATCCTCTGGGACTCAGGGGGAGTCCAGTATTTATAGGGAAGGGGCGCCGCGAAGCAGGGCTCGCGCACCGCCTCTGGTGCTTCGCGGCGCGCTCGCGAACGTCAACATCGTCCGTGGAGATTTACCGCCTCCGGAGCTTCGCGGCGGCTCGCGAACGTCAAAAGAGTTCGCAGAGCATTATCGCCTCTGGAGCTTCACGGCGGCTCGCGAACGTCAAATGTGTTCGCGGATCATTACCGCCTCCAGAGCTTCGTGAGGCCACCATGGTCGGGGCGCTTCACGGCGGGGCTTCGCATGGGTGCTTCGCGGCGGTGCTTCGCGAGGCAGCGCGCCAGCCTTCTTTTTCATTCCTTTCTTTCGGGCCATATTTTTGGCGCCAACACATGGTCATTAGAATTTATACCATCCCAAAACAATAAATTTTTGAAATGTTAAAAGACCATTTATTTCTCAGTAATAAAATTAAACATATAATTTTTTTTCCAAAATCATTTTTCTATAGTTGATTAATTATTTTTCTACCTAGAGTAAGAACACAAGGAAATATACTTACTTGGAAGTTATATATTCTCCTTTTAATCCTTTCCACTACAAACTCATCCTTTTCTCCAAATGATTAGTATGGTTTTTTTCTTGAAATTATAGAATAAATATATTATAAAAAATCAAAAAATGAATAATAATACATTCTTCCTTTCTATAGATAATAATTAAAACAAATATGGTTTTATAATTCCCAAAATAAGTAAACATTTATGTGATGAAAAATACTATAAACTACCAAAATTAAATCATAATACACAAAATTCATCATATACTATTCAATAAATAAGTATCCTTAAATGTCTTAAAATATATCATATCCTAAGATTAAAACAAAAAATATGGAGGATTTGATCACATAGACATACAAGATAAGATTAATTTTCATCTTCAAAAATGTGCATGCCCTAAACATATAATTTCCATGATATGCTTAATATTACCATAAATAACTTATATCACCCTAAATAAATAATGAATTTTTGTATTTCTCCAAAACACAATAAAACCATTATTCCTCAAATAAAAATCCAATAAACTTTTTTAAAAATAATCATCATGTGTTTCAAAAAATGAACGTAACCTTCATCCCTAAAATAATTTATGTAAAATGGAAAATTTCATAATTATAGGGACATAACATAGGTCAATGGTAGGTGTTACACCCTTGATGCCCTTCAGTTGTGGGTTCAAGCCTCATGGCCTTGCCAGATGCGATGGGTTATCACCCGACTTACACGGTTTCCTTTTTGTAAAACTATATTAAAAATGTGGTAAACATACTCAAAAATAGGCTTAAGATATTTGAACTTAATTAAATATTTTAACCTCAATGGTTATCTCATACTTTTTATTTTTCATCCCCTAAAATATAATAACCCATAATTACATAAAATTAGGAAAACCCTAAAGGTTATCCTTAACTTTTCCCATAAAATTTGAAGGATTATTCCTTAAATAAGATTTTCACATACTAGACTAATGGTTTTTCTTGCCAAAAATGTCTCCCGAGTTATATTAAATCCTGATTATCTCTTATATCATAAAACCTCAAAAGTGTGTTTAATAATTTAAACATATAATCAACATTAAGCTCATAAACCCATGATTATTTCTATAACACTTAACATAATGAAAACATTTATGATTCCAAAATCAACACAATTTATTAGATGTTTCATGATTCATCTAACCATAATACCATTGGTGAACTAAGTCATCAACACATTTTATATCACATTAAATTTTTAATTAGTTCCTTCTATTTATCTCATTTCTCTAAATAAAATATCAAATAGTATATATAAAACTATAATAATTAGTATGAGAAATGAAATATTATTCAATTTTTGTATAGATCATGAAATGTTATTCATAATCTACATGACCTTATGTTTATCCAAGGGTATCTGTGGACATTACTATGTTTATAGGATATTATCATTATATACTTAGACTTATCCTCAAAGTGATTCATAGGGTTCTCTTCCCTAATATTTTTTCCTATATCTAGTTCCCAAGGTTTCTACTAAACTTGTTCTGATACCAAATGTAACAACTCCAACCCTAGTACCCATAGCTAGTGCCTTAAATTAATACATTGACATAAAATACATGAAATTAAATCCCAATGTATGAAATATTCTAGTTGTATTTTTAAATTAGATACATATTTGAAAATTAAATTACAAATACAGAAAAAAAATTTCCTTGAAAACACGATTTTCCCCTTAGATTAACCCTGTGAAGAAATCATAATAAACTTCTTGGAAACCTAGGAAATATTAATAGATAAGAAAGGGGTGATCTTTAATAATCATTAAAGATTATGTATATTGAAATCTAACTTGAATCAATAATTCCTAGTCTATATAGAAAGGTATGATAACTGATCGCACACATGACATTTAATTAATAAACTATTATATAATCTTAATCCATGGATAATATAATAGTGAAAATATGAAGGATGAAAATAACTGAATTATTAATGAAATAGCTAATTATTAGAATTTATGTTTCTTGAGGAACAAAATACCTTTAACATCAAGATCTTTCTGAAGACAGTTAAATCATTATGGGTAAAACCCCATCTAATTTGGCCAATTCATTCATTTTATGAGACTATTGATGCATCGAGGGAATTTTCTATATACATTCACCACAAATTCTTGCATGTAAAAATCATTCATTATATATCAAATATTTAATTTAATTTATACATGAATCTTCATTAAAAAAATAAATGTATTCAGTAAAATATATGGACTTAGAATTACTTCCACTATTAATCAAATCACTTTCAAAGTAAACATGGTATAGAAAATGGTATATGGATAAGAAAATAATAATATAAATTATATAATAAATTCGGATATTTTAGAGAAATGAAATTTTCAATCAATTATTATCAAAAATAAAAAAATGGAATTTATATATACAAAATAATATTAATTAGGCACATAATATTAAAATATGTCTCAATGTAGTAAAATTGAGGTGAAGCCCCTTAAAATATCATATCATTAATCAAATGATTTTATTAAGTGTGTTCCCAATAAATACACATAAAAAATATTTATATAGAACATGAGATAAACAAAAGTCATTACCCACATAACCGTAGCATGAAATGATCAATGAATTAGAAGTTTAACCCAATGAATGAAAATTGAGTTGAAAAATCCCTTACCACATATAATCAGTCGAATAATCTTCCCAAAAAATGTTACCATTATCAAATGAAACATTTAATACCATGTAGATAATTATATTAATGATATTTTATATCAAAGTTATTTATACACACCACATAAAACAAATCAGTGGTGGTTAATACATATATCTCATAGAAGTAAAAGTGAGATAGAAAATCTTTACATCACGCCTCCCTTTAGTGTAGCATTTTTTATCCTATGGTATAAAGGTTAAAATAAGATTATTATTTTATTCCAGAACTATATCTAGATTTCTAATACATTACATGATCCTTTTATAACATCTTACCATCCCTTCATTAATAATATTTCATTATTTTGGGTGTGTTCATTCCATGGATTCAAGGTCTGTTCATCTGTGTATAATTATGGATTTCCTTTTAAAATGGAAATAAAACACCATAAGTAAAATTAGATGGTATTAATGAACTTATATAAGTTTAAACGGTCCCATTTATTTTTTTATTTCATACATGAGGCTGATTCATTTGACAATTTGATGGTAATAAATGTTTAGTTTATTTTTACGATCTTGTCGAACATCATGAACTAGTTTTGTTTTATTTATTATTATGTCTATATATTAGTTCCAGAACATTAAATAAGTAATAATATACTTATTAAAGTACATTTTTTCAAGAATAATACTTTTATGACCAGTCATGAAGGCGTTAATGTTGAAATGAAAAATCATTATTCATAGTGGTGATAAACTGGAATAATTTAGAAAATAGTTTCATTTCATTGAATAATAAGAGGAAATGAAATGAATGTATATATAATATACCATTTTAAAAATAAAATTATAGTATATAGATGATTTTAGAGTTATCCTTCCTTGATTGATGAAGGATTTGAGAAGAATGTAGAAGAAAAAAATTAAGAGAGGTGCTTTGAGAAAAGTACCTCTTAAATATCACCTCCTTAAAGGTCCTCTTGAGGACCTTAGATTTCGTGTTTTAGTGAGAAAATAAGCAAATGGATTTGGATAGAGTAAAGAGGAGAGGTTTGGGTATATTTTTTAGGATATTCATGGATTTCGAGGTTAAATGGGGTGGTGATGGGTGGTAGACTTACTTGAGGATGGGTGGTTTTATGTGATTAGATAATGATTATTTTAAAATTAGTGTCATCTACATTGAGGAGGAAATAATTTACATGAATATGGATGATAACTAATATTTAAGTAGATGGTTAGGATTTATAAACACATCAACTAACCATTAAATATTGTAGTTTTTAGATATTTTATTCTTTTATCATTTAACAATAACTCGTCTCATTATATTCACTATATTATAGTAAATCATTCTTTTTTCCACATAATCATTCTCATGACTAAAAATGGAAGTTAAATTACAAAATAATTTGGAAATTATTATTCCAAATATGTGCATTTTACCAAATTAAAATTACAAAATTGGAAAAACTAGATTTAAAATTTATCCCACACATGGGACAAGAAAATGGGGTTTTAAAGTATTAAATGCTCAAATGTTTAAGGAATTTTTATAACTAAATTCAATATAAAACTGATTATAATAACCTAAATTTGATTAATATATTTATACTTTATCAAATTTTACTTTATAAACAACTAAAATTATAGTTTATCCTTATAAAATATTATGACAAAATTTCAATTTTCAATTAAAATTCATTCATTTCACTATTCATAATAATAATAATTAAAATACCAAAAACTAACCTTAATATAATTATGATATTCCACATTCAAAAATGGAGGAACAGTAGCTCCATGTAAGACAATGAAATTGGATACTACTGGTCAATCAGGCATAGGATTTAGTCATGGCTGAGAATACTAGACTTCGGAAGTATTGTTCTGACAGAGCGTACTTGCCTACATTATTCGGGTTGCATCTCGAGGTTATAGATCTGGTCTTATGTATGCATTGTTTCCTACTCCCAAGGATAATAGTCTAGGTCTTTATATAGTGGATGGTATTATTCTAGTAGCCTCTACATTAGTTTCTACCTTATTTGATACATGTGGCTCATATTATTTCATATTCGTTGAAATTATAGAATGTATAGTCTTAGAATGATAGTATGTTTATGTTGTGATGAATCTCAACACACCATTGGGATCCAAACCAAGAGAGAAAACTGATGTAAGGAATTACCTCTTGAGATAGGAAGTTATAATTTAGTATGAGAGGTCCATATCCTTGAGATGATAGGTTTAGACACCCTAATTTGGATGGATTGTTTAGTGCCTTATCACACTCATTTTGGTTGATATCATTGGAGGTTGTCTTTCACATCACCGGAGGGTGGTACTTGTATTCATAAAGGTGAATTTAATGTATAGGAAAGTCAAAAATGAATCATGCATCGTGGGATAGGTAGATTGATAGCTCATATGGCTAGTTTTTTTATGAGTGATCTGGGTATGTGACATATGGAGTTCCCTCCTTTGGTGGATTGTTTCAAGGACGTCTTCCCTAATGAGTTCTTTAGATTTCCACCTATGAGAGAGGTAGATTTTTCCATTGATCTAGTTCCACATGCGACACCAATGTCTATTCCTCCTTATAGGATGGTTCCTACAGAGATCCACAAACTCAAAAAGAAGTTAGAGGATTTGGAAAATAAGGGTTTTATAATAATAGGTCCTTCTCCATGGGGTTCACCTATCCTTTTCTCCAAGAAGGAAGATGGTACCCTAAAGTTTTTTGTGGATTTCCATTGAATAAACAATCTTATGGTTAAGAATTGATATCCAATAATTCATATAGATGACCACTTAGACTAACTACAATGATCCAAGGCTTTCTCTGTGATCTATTTGAGGTCAAGATACCATCAGATCAATTTTAGGTCATCAGATAACCCTTATATAGAATTATGTAGTGTATATATCCTATAGGATAATCTAGTTATATTGTTCAGACTTGCAAACACGAAAAAATTTCTCATGGATTTTATAAATCGAGTTTTAACCTATATTTGGATTAATTTGTTGTGGTCTCCATGGAAGACATATTTTTGTATAACCACACTATACACAACCATTCCAAACTTCATAATATCAATATGAATGTAACACCCCAAGCTTCCACGGTACGTTTCCCTTTGAATAATGAAATAGCTTGCATTGTACGCAACTTCAAGATTCTAACACACCACAACCAATCAAAGTAGCTGTTATGAATAGTAATACCCACTTTTTGAAATTTTACAAATTTTATCTTTCACAATGGAATTCATTTTTGGATTTGGAATATCAAAATTATCTTAGGGTGAACTTTTGGTATTTTTCCGAAAACTTTCAATTTTTTATGAATAGTGAAAAACACTAAGTTATAGTTTAAAACCGAATTTTTATTTAAATAATTATTAATTGTATTTATATTTATTTTAGTTAAAAATAGATACATAATACCTATATAAGTTCAATGTGATTCATTGGAGTCAGTTTATAATAATTTTAAATATATATAAATTTTATTGAACTTTTCACTGTATTTTACCCAACTCCTATGAGAAGTTTCAAATTCACATAAAACTTAATTTTACCACTTCTATGAATGGAATTTAAAAAATATAATAGACACTATTGATATCAGTAAGTAAAATTTGGTTCAATGAGATGAAAATAATTTTTGGTGAATAGTGACTTTTTACTTTTATTTACAACGGTTAAAAGTAAATAGGGTAATTAAGGGTAAAAATGATATTATTATTACCCTAACACGTGTCCTAATTCTATTTGATAAGTATAATTCATCAAAAAACAACTATAGGAATAAAATATGAACCTCTTTGGTTAACTTGGATTAGATTAGGACATTTATTATTATTTTATTTAAAGAAGAGTTAAAAGAGTTAAAATCAAAGATTAATAACTAAAATATTTTTAATATAGGGTTATACATAAGATATATTCGACTATAAATATTCATTATAAATCTGAAAATATTTTATACCTAATGGTATTTTATTTATAATTTTTAGACATTAAATAAATAAATTTATTTATGACACAATGATGATGCAGTAATTATCATATTAATGAAATATTAATATAATTGATATTATAAATATCTAAATGAATGTAATGTGAGACTTTTTATGAATTACACACATTTTATAGGATAATATGTCATGTTAGGGTTAGTTAGATGAATTTTCTTCGAATTAATAATGTTGTTACGAATTTAGCAAAAACAAAATACCAAATAGTGTCAAAATTGACATAAAAGAGTTTTTAAAACAAATATTATATTATTAATTGATATTCTATTCCTAAAAATATAAGGTTCGTCCAAAGGACTTATATAATGATAGGTGTATCATTAATGAACCACTAGGGGTTCTCTTGGAAGTGTATAGTATGTTTATTAACCATATAATATAAAAATACAAAGAGACATGGTAAATGTCAAACTATTTAACTAAGAGTTAAATCTAAAATGTAAAGTTAATATAGTGACCCAAACCTATCTAAAACCTATTGGTTGAGTGTTTTTAGACAAATTCCCACCTTAGACTTTAAATAATCTACTTTTGAGCCATTAGAAACCCAAAATTATTTTATTATAAAATGATATTTCTAACTTTTCCTAAGGTGCCCCTCACACCTCTTATAAAAGGGAACTCCCCCTTCCCTCAAATTCACACCTTCAAAGCCTTTTGGATCGGCCAAACTCTACCCAGATACCCTTTAAACTATTCTCCCTTAATCCTAGAGGCCTTATTTTATTTATAAAACCAACCTAAGGATCCCTTTTGATCAAATCAAAAGGAAGAACCTGAAGAAGAGGTAATAATTTCACCACCCTCTTTCAAGTTCTTTTCTTCTTCCACTTCCTTTTTCTTTGTTTTTTCCATTTTAAATTAATAACTCCAGTGTCTTATATATAATTTGATGTTATTATAAATATGGTACAACCAAATTCCTTATTCTATCTGTAACACCCTGAGATTTTATGAGATATATTCTTTTTAATTTCTTTCATATCTTCTGTTGTACGCTACACCAAGATTATCTTGCGCTATACGCAACACCGTATTAGCTTGTAGTATACGCAACAATATTCTTGGATTGTGTTACACATAATTTCAAGTTCATTTGATAGTAGTTATTCTATACAACATTGAGTGTATATATATATATATATATATATATTCAATGTATAAATGAAATATGGTTGGATTCTGTTATACACGGCAACAAAGTAGTCTTGCACTACACGCATCCCTGACTTGGCATGCATTACATTCAATCACGACCTTCCTCAATAGCGTGTGTAGTACGTAATACCGAGTTTCACTAAAGAATGTTATATTGTTATAATATTATTATGGACTAGCTGTTAGGAATAGTATTAACTAAATTTTGAATTTTATAACATTATTATTCATCTTAAAAATTTCCCAAAACATGTTATGTGAACAAAATAAAATTTTCAGGTAAAATAAGTATTTTTCAAAAAATGTAGTTTTGCCACATTTTGATGGCACACCCACTTTAAATATAGTTTTTGATGGGTTTATAAGTTCTATTTGACAAAATAAAATTCTTCTTTTGAATCAATATATAAAAATTTACTTTGGATAAATTTTTCATATTATTCTGATAACTTTCATATTTTAATGAATAGTAAAAACATGCTATATTTTAATTAAAAATAACTTTTTTCATCGCAATAATTTAAATGGTTAAGTTATAATATTGAATGATTTTAAATTATAAATATAATATATTTGTACCATTTAATATAATGTATTTCATTAGCATTAATTTTACATTGAATTCATAGGTAAAATCATTTCAATCTTTTGCAATGTTTTAACTTTTAAAACCCATTTTCTTAACAAAAGGATTAATTTTAAATTAATTACTGAAACTTCTGTGTTTTGAATTTTGAAAAATTAATTCCATATTTTAATTTAGTGGGTCCAAATTATGTTAATAGATTACTTTTATTTTTTTGATATTATGAATAGTAACTATGGTAATTTTTATTTACTACAGTTAAAGGTAAATCTGGTAATTAAGGGTAAAAATAAGATTATAAAATTACCCTAACACTTTCCAAAATCCTATTGGATGAATAAAAGTTGAACCATATAACCTAAGGGTCGGACTAGATTCATCGCATGGACTTATGACCCTGAAATAATATAATTATTATTAAAACCAAAGAAAGTGACAACATGTCACTCTCTTAAATCTTATAAGTGTAATAATTTTAATTTAGTGATAAACATCATATAACTTTGGATATAAATAGTACCTAGAAATAAAATAAAATTATATACATCATATGAATTTATTTATAAAATTTAGGGATTAAATAATTATCATTAATTATGACACAATAGTGATGTTGAAATTATTTTATTGATTGAAATATCAAATAAATGTTTTTAAAAGTATTAAAATAAATATTATATGAACTATTTAATGTAATACACTAATTTTATAGATAAATATGAAATGTTATTAATCTATTAAATCTTTTAGTTCGAACATATTTTCTGTATATATTTTATTTAAATTCAAATAAATGAATAGTGTCAAAATTGACACTATTGTTATTTTATAAAAATTACATATTATAAAATTGTTTAAAAATAAAAAAAAATATATAAAAATTATAAATTAAAATTTATATGGTCTAAAATGTAATAAAGTATATAATTATGGACAATTCACAACATATAAGTAATTATTTATAATGATTTAAAATTTAGAATATTATTACCACAAATAAAATTAAATAGATTATATAAGGATAAATCAAGTTGATAATGTTTAAAATAAATTCCCAACTTTTCTAAATTTTATTGGTTATGGAGATTACAACCCTATCTCATATAATCTTCTAATTTGATTCATTTTGGAGGTTTTTATGTGGGGTTGGAATTTATTATAAATTAATATTTCTTATAATTCCAAAGGTGCCCCTCTCCTCCCTTATAAAAGGGCACCTCCTCCCCCTCCTCCTCACACCTTTTTGAGCCTTCAAGATCATCCAACCCCTGAAAATTTTTATTCTCAACCTCTTTAGAAACATACTATATGTCCTGGTTTTCTTCAAAGACCAATTTTAGTGCCCTAAGAGGAGGTTTCAAAGAGGCGTGTCGAAAAAGAGGTAATATCTGTTACCGATTCGTTCAAATTTATTTCTTCTTCTAATTCTTCTTATTTAGTTTTTTCATTATGAATTAATAACATCAGTATCAATAATATACTGATATGTTATTATAAATATGAAACAACCCTATTTCACCTTCTATCCATCCTAAGGAAAATGAAATCACCACGCGTGTGTACGTACGTAATACCGTCTCCACACCATGGTGTAATCTGTTTTTCCACCACTACCTTACTTGGATGGGTATAATGGTGTAAAGAATAACTATATATGATTATTATAACATAATAATGATTATAATATATTATATCATTCACTCCAATTCCATTCAATAAATATGGGAACAGTATCATCGCTCGTGCGTACATACGGATTACCGTCTCCACGACGTGATGAGATTCATTTTCCATGTTAACAATTCAAGAATGATTATAAAGTATATATAATAAGTAATCATAAAATATAATACATAATAATTCTACTGGATTTATGTATATATATATATATATGTCATCTACTTAATTCCATTCAATTCAATAAGGAAACGAAAACAGCGTTCATGCGTACATACGGCCTATAGTCTCCATAAACGGTGTATTTCTTTCAATTTATCGATCTATTATATATATGTATATTATGAATATATATTATATATAAATCATGTTTAATATTTTTTAATTAATTAATCATGATCTAATTAATAATATTAATAATTACAAGTCAAAACACAGACAATAAATGAAACGATTTTACCCAAAACGCTACTTTAACATGAATTTACAAAAGAACGGGTAATATAAAGTCATAATTGAACCATATATGATATAATAACAGTGATTATGATTCTATAATAATTAAATGACATTATTTAAATCATTATACAGGAGTTTCAGATATGTATGAAGCATATTAGACCTAAGGTAAGGGATAATTATTCCAATCTCATTCTTATCCGAGATTGTTTATACGTAAGTATTTACTGGGGTTATATTTATAATACATGTACAAGTTTTATAAAAAAAATTCATGTATGTTTAAAGTCCTTTTTACCCATTTTTTTACTTTAACTACATGGTATGTAAGGAATATTTTTTTTGTTTACCATACGAGGTACTTTTTGACTTTTCCGGCGAAAGTATGAGAAGAATGTTTTTTTAACTTATATGGCATGAACAGATTATTAAGGTTTCATAATGCTTTATTTCCATGAAGCTTCCTATAAAATATTTCATGATTATTTTCAACAAAATCCTTTCTTTTAAAATTGCATGTCATTTTGTGAAAAGAAAATGATTTTTGAAGAATAAAGGATATTTTCCTCAAGAATTTATTTCAAGTGTTCTGTCAAAACTATTTTACATATAAGATGAAATTATTTCATATGTGTATGTTTCAAGTATAATGTATCTATGATTTACCATGGTTTCACTTTTCTTATGATGAAATTATATCAATTTGTTTTATATGGATTATGTTATGTTGGGATGACGTTTATGAAACCCATTTTATTCTTTGGGTTATGATGAATGATTTATGTTTATTTTGTGGCACAAGTAAGAATGATTTCATTATGAGATGGGTGGGACCTATATCTCCTTCCAATGCATTGGGTAAAGATTTATATCTCATGAGATGGACATGGATGAAACGGAAAGTAAATCCAGTTCAGTAATACAGGGCTGGAGTGGCAAGTAAACTCGGTTCAATAAGGGACTTTGTCCACTAAGATGGTCTTGGAAACAATGCCTTGGATACTATGGAAATCATAACATATGCGTAATGGTTACCACAATTACTTGTTTTATTACCATGCAATTTTATCATGATTGATGTTCTATTATGATCTATGCCTTATGTACTGCCATTTTTTATGTCATTGCTCAAGAATTTGGTGTTTAAATATTATGTTTATGTTTTGAAGATCAAATGTATATGGTTTGTTTTATTTTCTCCATACTTACCCTTACTGAGCATTTGAACTCACCCTTTATATGTTTTATTTTCCCCAGGATATAAAGAAAGGTTTTAGGTAAGAAAAAAAATGGGAAGATATTTATGGGAGATGTTGAAGATCTTTCACTAAGATTAGAAGATTATGTTCCAAGTTTCCAAAGACACTAAACTATTACGGTCCTTGTGTATCTGTTTTTTGTTATGTATTAAGTATTCTGCAAAAGTAATGTAATGTCCATGTACGTCAAGCTTTGGGTATCTACAGTTGGTATCAGAGGAAAGGTTTATTTAGCCTTTGGAAACTAGGATGCGAAAACTTTAGTGAGATCCCTAGAGATATTTCTAAGGTATGTATAAGGATGTCCCTAAGGTTATGTATAAGTATAGATTATAGTCCTAGAATTACGGTAACAATCATATAATTAACTCTAAGATTTATATATTGAAGGTACTCCCCCTTTATTATGTTGTTTTCCCTAGCATGATTTTTGCCTCTCACACTATTCTTTTTGGGTTTTAGACGATAGATGGAACCCGAAGGAACCGTGTTGATCAATGTAATGGGCGATGCAATGATTTTCTTCCTAAACAAACCAATGTTATGGGAGATGGAGTGAAAATATTATTGCTATACTTACACAAGATATGAATCATTCTGGACTTCCAAATGAGCAGAAAAGGGAATAATATTCTATTGAGTCCTTCATGAGGCAACGTCCACCTTCTTTCAGTGGGTCTTCTAATCCACTTGTTGCTGAACAATGGATCAGTACCATTGAGAAGATATTTTCCATAATTCTCTATTTGGAACATGAAAAAGTCATTTTGACTATTTACCGTTTGGAAGGTGAAGTAGATCAATGCTGGACTCTAATTAAGAATACGAGGCCCCAAGATGAAATTGAATTCATGGAATAGGATGAGTTCAAGAACTTATTTTTCAATAAGTACTTCCCCCATATCCTTCGAACAAAGATGGAAAAGGATTTCCTTGAGCTTAAGCAAAAGGATGATGAGTCTGTTGGTATATACGAAGGGAATTTTACAAGGCTTGCATGGTATGCATCTAGCTTAATCATCCAACCTGAAAGTAATGTTGATCGATTCTTCAGTGGATTAAAACCAAGTCTTCAAAGGGAATTAGATATAAGAGACTTCAGTAGCTTTGAAGAAATTGTGCGTTAAGCTATCAAGGTAGAAATAGAAGTTGGTATTACATATTCATCTCATTGTTTTTACAAGAAACGAAAGATGGATTTCAAGGAGAAATCTCATAATAATTGTGAAAAGTATATGAATGTTTCTTTATGATCAAAGTGTGGAAAGAAGCATGGTGTAGATTGTCTTAAAGGGACTATAAAATGTCTTAAGTGTGGAAAAGAAGGTCATCGGGCAGCTGAGTGTCCAAGTAATGGAAAAAGGGTTATTAATGATGTAAATAAAGAAAAGACTGTAGAGAACGCATCACCAACACTTCAATTCTTTAAGTGCAAGGAAATGGGGAATTTTTCTAATCACTGCCCTAATCCAAGGGTTAATGATGATCAACGTGAGAAACCTCTTAAGGAAAAGGACAAAGGGAAGTCACATGCGATCACTATTAGAAATGTTGAGTATAACAACAATGTGGTGGAATGATTATGTGTTTAAGTAAATGGATTCCAAAATAATCTTGTGGAATCTCATTTATAGCAATTTTGGAACATTGGAATATCAATGTAAGTGTTTATTGTGGTTTTTGATAATTATGTTGTACCGGTAACCATGAAAAGTGATTCAAATATTTTGGAAAGCAGATGATATGCGCATAATGAAGGAATAAAGAAAAAATTAAATGGTTGATAGTATTAATGAGCTCATGACTGATATGAGGACAAAGTGATATCATGGTTTGGTTATATAGAATTTTTGGGATTTTGGTATGTAGAAAGAGTTAGTTTTTGACAGCATTCATGTTTTCACTAAGGTTCAATGGGTATTCATTTTTCAAGAGAATACATGATTAAGGTATTTACATGTCTGGAATGTGACCAACAAGATATATTTTATGATATATGGGGGATAAATGATGGTATTAACTTGCTTGGTAGATGACATTTCTAGTAATTGTTTTCTTTATACTATGAGCTTGGACTGAAGTATTTTGGATAAGCTTAAATATTGGAATGAATTAAGATAATATTGTTTAAGGCTAGAACTTTTTTCAATATTATTGAAGGAATGTTATAATAGTGTAGTTTTAGAAAAATAACAACCCATAGGATGGGCGACAATCCATCGCATCGGACAAGGCTACGAGAATCCAACCCACAACCAAAGTGTGACAGGCCTTTAGCGCCAACCACTGGCCTACAGGAAGTCCCTGGTTAGTAGAAACTAGTTTTATTTTTTTAAGTGCTATGATAGATGAAGTATAAGTTCATTTTTGGAATCATATAAAATTAAACTCACCATAAATGGACTTATGTATATTTGATAACTTTTTCTATCCTTTTGATTGAAACAGATGAAATGACCCATCATTCTATCACATGATCTGTTAACTCTTCATGAATAATAAATTCAAATTCATTTCTTTAAGAGATGAAGTATAAATTTTTCAAGGCACGAACAACAGTGATATTGTACCAAAATCATGTAAGTATTTCTTTTAATTCATCAACTTTAGAGAAATGATCTTGAAAACCAAAAATGTTGTCCTAGTTCCCACATATCTGATGAATTAGATGGTCTCATAGATCATCACAAATTTATGGCTTTGTGACTGTTGGCTTTATCATAGCCATGTCCTCTACCACTCTCCATCAGAACTTGATGGTTAGATTTCTCTTCCATATATATATTTTCATCTATGTTATCCTATGTGGAAACCCAATGATTAGTTAATTTTGGTAACCTTTACGTTTCATACTTTAGTTTTTAAAGAAAAGTTTTGGTATTCCTTTTTACGATGTGGGTTTCTATGAAAGAAACTCTCATGTAATAAACCATTTATAACCCTGACGAATTTCGAGGGCGAAATTCATTTTAAGGGGGGTAGAATGTAACACCCCAAGATTTTATGAGATATATTCTTTTTAATTCCTTTAATATCTTCTTTTGTACGCTACACCAAGATTATCTTGTGCTATATGCAACACCGTATTAGCTTGCAATATACACAACAATATTCTTGGATTGTGTTACATATAATTTCAAGTTCGATTGATAGTAGTATTTCTATGAAACATTGAGTGTATATATATATTCAATGTATAAATTAAATATGGTTGGATTCTGTTATATGCAACAAAAAAGGAGTCTTTCACTACACGCATCCCTGACTTGGCTAGCATTACATGCAATTGCGACCTTCCTCGATAGCGTGTGTAGTACGCAATACTGTGTTTCACTAAACAATGATATATTGTTATAATATTATTATGGACTAGCCGTTATGAATAGTATTAAATAAATTTTGAATTTTATAACATTATTACTCATCTTACAAATTTTTTAAAACATGTTATGTGAACAAAATAAAATTTTCGGGTAAAATAAGTATTTTTCAAAAAATGCAGTTTTGCCTCCTTTTGATGGTGCACCCACTTTAAAACTAGTTTTTGACAGGTTTATAAGTTAAATTTGAAAAAATAAAATTCTTATTTGGAATCAGGATATAAAAATTTACTTTGGATAAATTTTTCATATTATTCTGATAAATTTCATATTTTAATGAATATAAAAAACACGCTATATTTTAATTAAAAAGAACTTTATTCATTGCAATAGTTTATATGGTTAAATTATAATATTGAATGGTTTTAAAGTATAAATAGAATATATTTTTACTATTTAATATAACTTATGTCATTAGCATTAATTTTACATTGAATTCATAGGTAAAATCATTTCAATCTTTTGCAATGTTTTAACTTTTAAAACCCATTTTCTTAACAATGAGATTAATTATAAATTAATTACTGCAACTTCTGTGTTTTGAATTTTGAAAAATGGATTCCATATTTTAATTTATTGGGTCCAAATTATGTTAATAGGTTACTTTTATTTTTTTTGATATTATGAATAGTAACTACGGTAATTTTTATTTACTACAGTTAAAGGTAAATCTTAGAATTAAGGGTAAAAAATAAGATTATAAAATTACCCTAACACTTGAAAAAATCCTATTTGATGAATAAAAGTCAAACAATATCACTTAAGTGTTGGACTAGATTCATTTCATGGACTTTTGACCATGAAATAATATAATTATTATTAAAACCAAAGAAAGTGACAACATGTCACTCTCTTAAATCTTATAGATGTAATAATTTTAATCTAGTGATAAACATCATATAACTTGGGATATAAATAGTCCCTAGAAAGATAATAAAATTATCTACATCATATGAATTTATTTATAATTTTTAAGGATTAAATAAGTATCATTAATTATGACACAATAGTGATGTTGAAATTATTTTATTGATTGAAATATCAAATAAATGATTTTAAAAGTATTAAAATAAATATTATATGAACTATTTAATGTGATCCACTAATTTTATAGATAAATATGACATTTTATTAATCTATTTAATCTTTTATTTCGAACATATCTTCTATATATATTTTATTTAAATTCAAATAAATGAATAGTGTCAAAATTGACACTATTGTTATTTTATAAAAATTACATATTATAAAATTGTTTAAAAATCAAAAAAAAATTATAAAAATTATAAATTAAAATTTATATGGTTGAAAATGTAATAAAAAATACAATTATTGACAATTAAAAATATATAATTAATTATTTATAATGATTTAAAATTTTTAATATTATTACCACAAATAAAATTAAATAGATTATATAAGGATAAATCAAGTTGATAATGTTTAAAATAAATTCCCAATTTGTCTAAATTTTATTGGTTTATGATATTACAACCCTATCTCATCTAATCTTAGTATTTGAGTCATTTTGGTGGTTTTTATGTGGGTTTGGAATTTTTTATAAATTAATATTTCTTATAATTCCAAAGGTGCCCCTCTCCTCCCTTATAAAAGGGAACCTCATCCATCTCCTCACCACACCTTTTTGAGCCTTCAATATCGCTCAAAACCTGAACATTTCCCTTCTAAACATCCTTAGAAACATACTAGAGGCCACGGTCTTCTTCAAAGACCAATTTTAGTTCCCTAAGAGTAGGTTTCAAAGAGGCGTGTCGAAGAAGAGGTAATATTCGTTACCGATTCGTTCAAATTTATTTCTTCTTCTATTTCTTCTTATTTAGTTGTTTAATTATGAATTAATAACATCCATATCATTAATATACTGATATATTATTATAAATATGAAACAACCCTATTTCACCTTCTATCCATCCTAAGGAAAACGAAATCACCGCGTCTGCGTATGTACGGAATACCGTCTCCACGCCGTGGTGTAATCTGTTCTTCCACCACCATCTTACTTGGATGGGTATAATGGTGTAAAGAATAAATACATATGATTATTATAACATCATACTGATTATTAGATATTATATCATTCACTCCAATTCCATTCAATAAATATGGGAACGATATCAATGCTCGTGCGTATGTACGGATTACCGTCTCCACGACGCGATGAGATTTATTTTCCATATTAACAATTAAAGAATGATTATAAACTATATATAATAAGTAATAATGAAATATATGAAATTATAATGATACTATATTTATGTGTATATATATATATATGTATGTCATCTACTTAATTCCATTTAAATTCAATAAGGAAACGAAAATAGCGTTAATGCGTACGTACGACCTACCGTCTCCATGAACGGTGTATTTCTTTCCATTTATTGATCTGTTATATATATGTATATTCTGAATATATATTATATATAAATCAATTTTTATATTCTATAATTAATTTATCATGATCTAAGTAATCATATTAATAATTACAAGTAAAAACAAGGACGATAAATGAAACGATTTTACCCAAAACGCTACTTTAACATGAATTAACAAACGAATGGGTAATATAAAGTCATAAGTGAACCATATATGATATCATAACAATGAATATGATTCTGTAATAATTCAATGACATTTTTTAAATCATTATACAGGAGTTTCGGATACGTACGAAGCATATCATACCTAAGGTAAGGGATAATTATTCCAATCTCATTCTTATCCGAGATTGTTTATATGAAAGTATTTACTGGGGTTATATTTATCATCCATGTCCAAGTTTTATAAAAATGTTTTCATGTATGTTTAAAGTCCTTTTTACCCATTTTTTGACTTTTACTACATGGTATGTAAGGGATCTTTTTTTTGTTTACCATACGAGGTACTTTTTGACTTTTCTAGAAAAAGTATGAGAAGAATGTTTTTTTAACTTATACGACATGAACAGATTATTACGGTTTCATAATGCCTTATTTCCATGAAGCTTCCTGTAAAATATTTCATGAATATTTTCAACAAAATCCTTTCTTTTAAAATTTCATGTCATTTTGTGAAAAGAAAATGATTTTTGAAGAAGAAAGGATATTTTCCTCAAGAATTCATTTCAAGTGTTCTGTCAAAACTATTTTACATTTAAGATGAAATTATTTCATATGTTTATGTTTCAAGTATAATGTCTCTATGATTTACATGGTTTCACTTTTCTTATGATTAAATGATATCCCTTTGTTTTATATGGATTATGTTATGATGGGATGACGTTTATGAACCCCATTTTATTCTTTGGGTTATGATGAATGATTTATGTTTATTTTTGTGGCACAAATAAGAATGATTTTATTATGAGATGGGTGGGACCTATATCTTCCTCCAATTTATTAGGTAAAGATTTATATCTCATGAGGTAGACATGGATGAAATGGAAAATAAATCTGGTTCAGTAATACAGGGCTGGAACGGCAAGTAAACCCGGTTCAGTAAGGGACTTTGTCCACTAAGATGGTCTTGGAAGCAATGCCTTGGATACTATGGAAATCATAACATGTGCTAAATGGTTGACACAATTACATGTTTTATTTCCATGCCATTTTATCATGATTGATGTTCCATTATGATCTATGCCTTATGTACTGCCATGTTTTATGTCATTGCTCAAGAATTTGATGTTTAAAAATTATGTTCATGTTTTGAAGTTCAAATGTATATGGTGTTTTTTATTTTCTGCATACTTACCCTTACTAAGAATTTGATCTCACCCTTTATATGTTTTATTTTCCCCAGGATATAAATAAAGGTTTTAGGTAAGAAAAAAAAGGGAAGATATTTATGGGAGATGTTGAAGATCTTTCACCAAGATTAGAAGATTATGTTCCAAGTTTCCAAAGACACTAAACTAATATGGTCCTTGTGTGTCTGTTTTTTATGTATTAAGTATTTTGAAAAAGTAATGAAATTTCCATGTATGTCAAGCTTTGGGTCTCTACACTATCCATCCTTTGAATGACATGTCACCATACGTGCGTAAGTATGACTTACTGTCTCCACGTTGTGGTGTAGTTGTTATTCAATACATTATTATTTGGATGGGTATAATAATGATATATAATTTCTGTAAATAATAAATATAACATAACAATTATTCTTTATATATGATATAACATCCAATTATATAATATTTTAATATCAAAATAATGATATTGTCGCTCGTGTGTACGTACGGATTACCGTCTCCGCGAACGCGATGAGATTCATTTCCCATCGTATCCATTCAAGAATAAATTTTATTTTATGATTAAAAATAATGTTTAAAGACTTGATGTCATTCTGGATATGAATAATATACAAACTAAACATAACAAACATGGCTTATGTAACAAAACATATAAAATAAAATGTGTAATTGAACACCTGAAACGACGATAATACTAAAACATTATTAACAAAGAAATATTAGAAGATCATATATGATATCATATTTATGTATATGATTCTTGTATAATTTAATAACAATGATTTAACTATTATACAATAGTTTAACCAACCCTCGACCAAGGAATAGTACAAGGTAAGGTTTAATTCTACAATCTCTTCATTATCCGAGGTTGTTAATACATAATTATCTACTGGGACCTCTTTATCATCCACATCCATGTTTCTTAAAAATGTATTTCAAAACATTATTACTGTTTTATAGACTATAGTTTAAAGTCATTTATACCCTTTTTTGAATTTTTATAAGATTTTTATAAAGGAATCTTTCCGTCATTTTCCAAACAAGGTCCTTTTTAACCTTTTCGACAAAATTAAGGTAAGAATGTCTTTTTTAACTTATACGGTGGGTGTGGCTATTTTTTGTCATTATAAAATTTCTGAATCTTCCCTTAAAAGCTTATAAAAATATATTCAAATTAAATTTTTTATTTTATAATTATGTGACTTTTAAATGATTTCAAAAAAGAGATATTTCTCTCAAATAGTTTTGATTTCATCTATCTCAACATCCTTTGATGGATTTTAAGCTTATTTGAAGTTGATTTATTATGATACAAAACTTCCATATTGTATTGAAGTTTTTGTGATATGTTTTACTATGGATGTGTTATTTTTATACCATTCATGTATATAGATAAATTATTGACATTTCATATGCTAGTTTTAATACGAATGTTTATGTTATGTTTAAAGTTGTTCATATGAGGAATGCATTCTACTTAGTAAGTGATGGGTGGAGCCCGCTATAGCTCCTCGATGCATCGGTAGGTCTCATGAGACAAACTAGTGTCTTGGCACAAGGCCTTGAAAAAATGTAATTTTTAGTCTTGTCACAAGGCCTTGAGTATGTGGTTATGATAGTCTGGCATTATGCATTCCATCATTATGAAAGTGGTTATTGATATTGCATGTGATTATACGACTAGTAGAATATCCATGTGAATAAGTAAATGGCATTATTTCATTTTATTTTTACTATATTATACTGATGTTCAAGTTTAAAAGTATTTTGTTTTAGTTATACATTTCCTTAAATTTTTATGCTTATTTATGAAAGTTTTCTCTATATTGTTATCCTTACTGAGCATCTGAGCTCACCCCTTTCTATGTTTTATTTTTTCCAGGATGTGAATAAGTATTTTATGATTGACTTGTAGGGATAGTCTGATTTTATATGAGTGTGGACTATGGAGACTATGTTGTTGTAGTTTTTCACTTTATCATATAATGTAAGAGTTATGAAAGTATCTAGTGTTTCCAAGGCTAATAAACTAATCGGTCTTTCAAGACATGATCTTTTGTGATCATGCCAGTGTTATTTAATAATGCACCGACTCTGGATAAATGGGTTCGAGGAGTTATAATGAATATATTGGGAGAGAACCAGTAATATTCTATGTTTACCAAATTCTACTTTTGGATCGATAAGGTTTACTTCTTGGGTCAAATTACCTTAGAGGTAGGAGTCTCTATTGACCTAGAGAAGGTTAGGGTTGTAGTTTCCTGGGAACATCCCAAGAATGGATTTGACATATATACTCTGTTGGGGCTAGATAGTTATTATAATAATTTCATTCCAAAATTCCAAGTCCTATAAGAGCCTCTAATAGGGTTGACTAAAAATGGTGTTATGTTTTAATGGTCACACGCATGTGAGATAGCCTCTTAGGAGGTTAAGAGGAGACTGAATTTCGTGTTGATCTTGATTCTTCCAGAGCTAGGAAGAAGATATAAAATTTATTTTAATGTGTCTATAATCACTCTTGGATCAGTTAAGAAATAATGAGATCGAGTTTTTGCATTTAGGTCCTACCATTTGAGACATCATGTGTGGAATTTCCCAATGCATGATATTGAGTTATTACTTGTGGTTCATGCTTTATGTTGTTGGAGTAATTATCTATTTGGGGAGTGGTTCATCATTTACATAGAACAAAAATGTCTCAAATACATTTCCAAAAAATATGACTTAAATATCAGATAGCGTAGGTGGGTAGAGTACCTTGAGTTATTCATTGTTGACCTCGCTTATGCACCTATAATCGGATATTCCATAGATAAAATCTGAGGCTATAATACTCGAATAAAGGACATCTAAGAGTCAATTAGTTAGTGTAATATGATGGCCCTATTTCTTGAAATGCACCTGGAGGTCAAGGTATATCATGTGAATGCATATTTATAAGCTTTGGTAGTGACATCATCCCTTCTAGAATGGGTAAGGATGAGATAACTTTTAGATCCTGAGGTCCTAGTCCTAGGGGAGAGTGTCTCATAAGAAGACATATAACATGGATGGGTTATTGATAGCGATGATATTCCACACATAAAGGGATGTATATGGAATCATCTAGACTTGTGGAAGGAGTTGATGTGGGGATATCATGCCTCTATTTGGGTAGAACACCCAGTGAATACAATGATATACCGATACATTGGTACTCAGTATTGGTCAATATGTATGAAGAGACAGATTGTGAGTTTTATCACATGGTACTCCACCTATCTATAGGTGAAGTAGTATAACTAACAGTATACTAAAAATTTACAAACTCTATCCATCACAAAGTAGAAATGGGATGATATCACTATGTATTTTATGATAGGCTTTCCAATATCCCCTATAGGCAGTGATGTGGTATGGGTGATCATCAACACTTTGACCATGGTCATTCACTTTCTACCAGTTTCTGAGTCCCTTTTAGAAAATGATCTTTAGAGGTTTTACCTTCAAGAGATTTTATGCCTTCGTTGTGTTCCGTACTCTATCATATCATACATAGATGATCATTGTATTTCACAGTTCTATTATTGGTTAGAGGGACCACTGGGTTCATAGGTGTGTCAAAGTAAATCATACCACCCTTAGAATAATGGTCAATCTGAGTGTATGATACATCTATTAGAGGAAATTATTTGGGCATGCATCCTAGATTTTTGAGGTTCTTAGGAAAATAACCAGCCTCCCATTATGTTTTCCTATAATAACATATTTTAGGAAACTATTCAAATAGTTATCTATGATGAAATTTATTACTGTTTATTCTATACACCAATATATAGGTTATAGTTGGGTGATCCATCGCTACTAGGACCTCATCTCATTGAGGAGACTTCAGAGCAGGTATAGCTAATTCAGAAGCGTATAACTACAACTCAACCTCATAAAAAATTATTATAATAATCATCTCCACTAACTTCTAGATTCTAAAGTGGGAGATCGGGTCCTTCTTTGAGATTCTCCTTAATTGGTTCATAGATGTATTTAAAGATAGGGAAAGATATAACTTCATTTTATAGGGCCTTTCGAGATCCTAGAGACAATTAGGCTGGTAGCCTATAAGTTGGATTCACCTCAGAGGTGTATGGATTTGAATGAATTATTACATGTAGTATAGCTTCACCAATATTATTAGGACCCATCTCACTCATTTGATCTGGAGGATATAGATCTAGAGATAGATGTTTCTTTTGAGGATAATCTAGTATGTTTCATTAATCATATCATGAAGGTTCTCCAAGAAATACCATTTCCTTTGGTACATGTACTATTAAAGAACAACCATATATAGGATGATACCTAGGATAGTGAGGCCAACATACATGCTCAGTGGCTAGAAATTTTCTTACATTACATTTTACCACCCTCATAAGGGAAACTCATGGATTAGTTCTTTAAATGAGGTGATATTGTGACATCATAACATTTCAAAGAGGTAAAAAAATTTATAAATTCAATCAAACCCTTGTTAAGCTTTCATTTGGATTATTCTGTTATAGTTGTGCCCCTAGGTGGGTTAGTTCCTTTTTATAAATGAAGGTAGAAATGGGATTAAGCCTTTATGTAGTATAAATTCATGATGTGAATGTGATTCATTACATGAATGAAATTCATGATGTGAATGAAATTGACGGCATGAATTTCTTTGGCCAAACCCCATGAGTCTTTTATAGGATGTGAATTTAATACACACCATGAATACTATTCATAGTGTGAAATGGGTTTCCCCTTTAATAAGAATGAAACCTATGGAATTGCAGATTTAAATTCCATTCACATCATGAATTTATCATGAACATTTTTTAAAAAAAGGGGGTAGAAGCCCCCATTTTAACCCAATACCTTATTTTCTCCAAGATCAGCCACATGAGAGCTCATCTGATGCCTAAAACTAGGAATGGATATTTCTCCCTTTTCTGAGATCTAGTTACATTTTCTTCAGTTGCGTTGGATATATATTAGTAATATCTTTGTCACTCTTCCTTCATTTCTTAGATTATACCACATTCTTAGATTATATTTTTTTGCATCCTAATATTCTCTATTTGTAGCATTTCTTTCCTTTCATATTTTTTCTTCTCTTTTATGTTTGTTTTAAAGGATAATAAAGGATGAGGATAGTTCAACCAAACTAAAGAAGTTTTTCTAGTTTCTGAAATAGTTTAAAGCTTTATATGATGCATCGTTATGCCACATGTCAAACCATCCAAAAGTGCCTCCTAAATGTTTAATTAATTAAATATATTAAGGTTTTCATGCATAATACTATCTTAGAAACCCAGAATACAACATAAACAGTTGAACACCTTGATGCGAGCCACCCTTAAAGGTGTTCCTTATATAAAGTCTTAGGAGCCTCATGCATTGGAATTATTTTTAACTACACTTAAAGGGGTATTTAATTGACCCTTTTGATAGTGTCATATTTTTATATTGGAACCTGGAAAATTGTTAGTCCATATATAAAGGCCTTTGAATTTATGTTGTAGTTGAATTAACCATATTAAATGAATTATCTAATATGGTTTAAAATTATTGTTGAATGTTATGTGTTTAATTCTCCCTATAAACTTTTATTTATACCAATTCATGGGATATAAAAGGTTCCCAATTTAAGATTCCATGGATGGGATCATCAAGAATAACTACTAAAATACTTAAAGGATTTATATCACACTGGGAGTGATTCATGGGTTCTATATAAAACCACATGGATCTTGAGAGTATCATTATGCTTCCCATGAGTGATACCTGGTTCCCAAATGGATTACCTTGTACTTAAATGGAAGGAATTGTAACCATACCATTCCATGAGAAATACTTGGTTCCCAATGTGGTACATCAAGGAAAGACATAGAGGTTCATGCTTTATACTATGTCTTGAGTGATACATGGATCCTTATAAAGGGTACTTAGATGGAAACCTATGGTGATGGGTTTATTATTGTACCTAGAATGGTACATGAGTTCCTCATACAGAACACTTGGGACGGGGTCAGGATTCCAACTAATAAAAAAATAAGGATGAATTTTAGAATACAAATAACATGCTTGTTTTATTCTATGATTTATAGTTGACCACTATGACTACTTAGTTTTACCTCTATGCTCACATGTGGTGGGATTTATGAAAATCCTAATATGTGTCTATAGACACCTTTAGCTAACTTTTCAGGTCCTTGATATTACTATATATATATATACATATATTAACATATAAGTATATATGTATTTGAGGAATATATATATATATATATCCTTGTTATATAATTTTACATATAGGGTGACATCTATTCATAGATATTTGGATCATGTCGAAGTAGGTACTTTCAGTTGGGTGTCCCATGAGGAAACCAGACTAATTTGATTTGTTTGTTTGTTTGTTTGTTTGTTTACTATCTAAAATCTAATATTACTTGTACATTGATCATATTATATGCACAAACTGGAATGTTCTAGAAACTATTGTTGTTGGACTACTAAATATATCTCACGCCTTATTTGGGTTATCAATTGGTAATTGTACATGCCTTATGGTTTCATTTAGGGACAAAGGGAAGCATCCATATTAGGATGTTTGACTTACTATCCTAGGATTGAGTATGGAAGTTGAGGAATGACCCAACTCTAAGGAACCAGGCTTGAAGTGCATGTAAATTACCTTTATTATTGTAGAATGATTAATTCATTACACAAAAATACATACAAATACCATATTAGTTTGTTTTCTTTGCAAAACATAGAACATAATATTCTAAATTAGTGAAAGATCTTCAACATCTCTCATAAAGATCTTTCCTTTTTTGTTTTCCTACCTAAAATGTTTCTTTATTCCCTAGGGAAAATAAAATATAAAAATAGTGAGCTCAAATGTTCAGTAAGGGTAAACATGAAGAATATAAAACAAACTATAAGCATAAAAATTTAAAAACATGATCATAAAGTTTAAATATCAAAATCTTGAGTCATGAAATAAATCATGGTAGTACGTAAGGCATAGATCATAAATGAATATTAACCATAATAAAATAACATTGGAATAAAACATGGAATTATGGAAAAATAAATAATCACATAATATGATTTTCATAGTAGCCAAGGCACTACTTCTGAGACCATCATAGAGGAAAAAGTCCATTACTAAACCGGGTTTACTTGTCGTTCGAGCCATGTATTACTGAACCAGATTTACATATCATTCCATCCATGTATTATTGAACCAGATTTACTTTCTGTTCTATTAATTTCAATATCATGCAATATAAATCTTTACCCAATGCATTGGATGGAGATATCAGTCCCACTGATATTATAATGAAGTCATTCTTACATGTTCCACAAAAACATAAACCATTCAACATAGTATAACCCAAGTTACAAAAAATGGGTTTCATAAACATCATTCCATCATAATCCATATATATGGATTTCATAAAAATAATTACATCATAAATAAATAAAATAAAAGTGATAATAGGGATATAAAAAAACACTATGCCATCTTAGATGGAAAACAATTTTGATAAAACACCTGAACTGAATTCTTAAGGGAATATATACATTATTCTTGAAAAATGTTTTCCTTCATCAAAATTCCATGAAATTTTTTAAAAAAAATAGTTGAAAATAAACCTTAAATTTTGTAGAGTAAGCTTCACGGAAATAATTATTTATGAAAATGTAAAAATCCATTCATGTTGTATAAGTTAAAAAACATTCTTCTCGTACTTTTTCAAGAAAAGTCAAAAAGTACCTCATTTGGTAAACAAAAGAAATATTCTTTCCAAACCAAGTAATAAAAGTAAAAATGGGTACAAATTACTATAAACATACATAAAAAATATTAAACATTTTATATTTTGAGAAAACATTTACATGGATGATAAATATACCCCCATAAGATACTTACTTATAATCAATCTTGGATAAAAATAAGATTGAAAAATTATCCCTTACCTTAGTCTAATATGATTTATATTTATCTAAAACTCTTATATAGTGGGTTTAAACATACTATTAACTTGTAACAAAACCATAATAATATTTATGATTTCGTATATGATTCACTTATGACTTTATATTACCCATTCATTTATCAATTCTATGCTAAAGCAACATTTTGGGTAATAATTGTTTTATTTATCATATGTGTTTTGACTTGTTATTCATGATTTTACTACTTAGATCATGATTTACATACTTGCAGAATGTAAAAATAGATTTATATATCATATTTATTCAGTATTTAAATATATAATATATATATATAAGAAATAGAATACACCGTTCATGGAGATAGTAGGTCGTACGTAAGAATGAATATTATTTTCATTTCCTTATTGAATTGAATTGAAGAAAGTAAATTACATACATATATATATATCCATTAGAATTATTATGTCATTTATTTCATTCTTATTTATTATATATACTTTATAATCATTCTTGAATGGTTAATGTGGAGAATGAATCTCATCACGTTGTGGAGACGGTAGGTCGTACATACGTACGAGCAATGATATCATTCACTTAGTGGTTAAATGGTATGGAATTGGATGGTATATTAATTATAAATAATAATTATAATTTTATATTCATTATTTATGTCCATTATACTCATCATTATACACATCCAATTTAACTATTTTCGAATAAAAAATTTCACCACACCGTGGAGACGGTAAGTCGTACGTACGCACACATGGGAATATTGTTATTAGTAGGATGGATAAAAGAATGTATAAGGTTATAAAATAATAATAATAAAATCTCAGAATGTATAAAATACATTATTTTTTACTTTATTATGAGAACAACATAAGAAGAGTGTGTACTAGAAGAAAATAATTTTGAAAGAGGTGATAAAACAATGACCTCTTTTTTGAGTATCTCTATTTGAATTGAAAAAAAGGTCTCCCTATGATGGCTTTATGCCCATGTTGTGGCCTATAGATGGAATTTAGAGATTTTAGGAGCTTATTTGGGATGATTTTGGATGATTCAAAGGGCTTTAAATGTGTTAGTAAGCTAGTAGATATGGTGTCCTTTTATAAGATGGAAGAGGGGTACTTTAGGAATGTCTTGAAATATTAATTTATTATAAATTAATTATCTATTTAAAAGTTTCCAAAAATAATTTATTTCAAATATAATATAATTATGGTTCATACTAATTTGAATCAATAAAATTATACATGTTTTTATTATATTTCCAACCTTATCATTTTGATTTATCCTTATTTAATCTATTTAATTTCAATTGTGGTAATAATATTCTAAATATTAAATGGTTATAAATATTTACTTATGTGTTTTAAATAGTACATAATTGGATACTTTATGACATTTTAAACCTTATAATTTTCAATTTGTAATTTTTAAATGTTTTTGTGATTTTTAAATAATTTACAAATATGTTATTTTTATAAAATATCAATAGTGAAAATTTTGACATTGTTATTTTATTTGACTTTAAATAAACTCCACAAAAAAGATAAATCTGAAAAAAAAGTATTTAATACACTCTTAACAAGAAATAGTCTGCTAAAAAATTCATGGAGTATATTAATTAGTTCATATGATATTTATTTGAATTTTTTTAAACCATTTATTTGATATTTCTATCAATAAAATAATTTCTACATCATTATCATGTCATCATTAATGGTAATTATTTAATCTCTAAAAATTATAAATAATTCACATGATGTATATAGTTTCATTGGATTTCTGGATACAATTTATATTTGATGTTTTATCATATTTATCACTATATTAAAATTATTATACTTATAAGAGATAAGAGAGTGACATGTTTTCACTTTCATTCATTTTAATTATAATTACATCACATTCATGTATAAAGGTCCATTAAATGAACTTAGGTGATATTGGTCAACATTAATTCATACAATAAGATTTTTTAGGTTTTAGGGTAATTTTGTTATCTTTATGATATTGGTTGTTACCCTAATTTACCTGGTTTACCTTTAACTATGGTAAATAAAAATTAGCATAGTTACTATTCATAATTGTAACGTCCCGGATCTGAGTACCACTCCTCGGGTGCCTCGAACCCGGTTGGTCACATGACCTCAAGCGCATTTCCCCAAGCACCAGAGGCTTCCAACTAGCAGTGAGGGCCCAAGTCTGATAGTGGGGAAACTATGCTCTCATTTGTCAAAGTGTAGCACAATGGAATACAAGAAGAACATACAACAGCGGAAGCAGTAAACAGTATACAACTAAAAAGGAAAACTGAAGTAAAAAAGAACTAGCAGTAATATATACATATATATATATATATATATATATCAAGATGTAGAATGTCACTACTCCATGAAAACAGCCAGAACATGTTACACAGTAGTACAATACGATACAATGGGAAGTATAGGTACATTAGAACAAAACAGAACAGTCGGCAGCATTGTGAGCCTGAGCTCAGTCCCATGCTCCCCTACATCTCAGCAACACTCAAGTACCTATATAGGGACCCTTGGCCTTATCCATACTTGCAAAAATGTAATCTGTTTGGGGCCAAAGACATGACCCCAAATAGGGTGTGAGAAATAAATCCCAGTAGGCACCCACCAAAGGCTCGTGCCCAACTGTCAGTGAAAATATACAACAACAGTGTGCAGGAATAAATGCAATAACCCAATCAGTACCCAAAAGTAACTAGTTGTACCAGTTATATTTGCCATTTTTAATATTCATTTAATTATTCAATATTAAGAAAACACCACAATGTATTTCTAAGTAAACAGTCAGTGTCCTCAAGCACGTAAACCCTTACGCTTAGGTAAAGATAATTAAAACCCATATGAATTTACCCACGGGCATATTGAATAATGACCATGGGCTTACGAGGTGTCGCCCACAGGCACAAAATCTACTACCCACAGGCACAAAGGAAGTTTCCCTCATGCTAAACAGAGCACTACCCACAGGCTAAGCACAACACTGCCCCAAGTTTAAACAAGTAACTGGGACATTTCCAACATATAAACAAGAAATGTATATAAAATTCCTCTCAAGTTAATTTAAAACATTCTAAAATCATGGTATACCCTCGGGTAACCTGGAAAACGGCTAAACAGAGGAACACACCCCCAAGGGTGGTCCTGGATCCAAGCAGTGATCCCAAACAATAGTCATACATGTTCATTAAACTACCTATGCAATTATAGGTATTTTATTATGCAAGGCCTTAGCCATACGATACCCCATTCATGGGCACGTATCACAACGGTACACAAATTCACCACAGTAGTTGGAAATAAACACTAGACCACCAACCTTGATCGCCCCTGATCGATATACGTGAATGATGCTCCTCGAATCATCCAATAACGTCATAGATCTGAGGTAAAATAATTCTTGTTAAAATCTAAATAAATACTTTTAGATAAAGAATTGGAAAGAGATACATAAGTAGAGGAAGAACTCACCCGTGCGGTTCTAACGAGATCAACAGAGGTGGAATCGGATTCCCGGTACTCGATCAAGTGATATCTAAAGCTCTGGTCGTCCCTCCTGAGTTCTCCTCTAGTTCTAAGGCTTCCCTGTGAACAGGGGAGGCTAATGCCCATTTTAAGTGAAAAAAACAGACTACATGGCATGTATTATTGGGTACACGGCGTGTAGTTTTCATTTTTTAACTGTTCCTTTGGCGGCTTCTCGCCAGTGTGGAATTGTTCATCTATCGACATGAGTACACAGCGTGGAATACCTGAGTAAACGGCATGTACTATTGCTCAGGTGGCCACCACCTTACTCTTTGCCTACCGATTAACTACACGGCGTGTAGTTGATTTTTACACCCATCATCGTCGACTGGCCTACACGCACTATGTACTCCTTCCACACGGCCAAAGTACACGGCGTGTGGAAAAGTACACGGCGTGTAGTCACAAAATTTACTATTTTCCCCCATTTTCCTTATTTTCTCAAAAATAATTAAGGAAAAGAGGAAAGAAGAAACCCATACCTCAAGAATAAGAACCGGGTTCTTACAAACTTCCCCCCTTAAAGCAATTCATCCCCGAATTTCCCTTCCTAGGGTGGTGAAGATAATGCTCAGAATAACTCTGGCCACTGAGCACGTACGTCGGTCTCCCACTCCCAGGTTTCGTCCTCCACTCGGCCATGCTTCCATAGCACCCATACGAGAGGAACTAAATAGCCTCGGAGAACCTTCGTGCTCCTATAAACAATACGAATCAGATGCTCCTCAAAAGATGCATCTATCTGAAGCTCAACCTCCTCTGGATGAAAGACGTGAGACGGGTTTGAATGATAGCGGTGCAACTAAGATACATGGAAGACGTCGTGCATGGCCCGGTACCTCTGTGGTAACTACAACTGATAGGAAACTATCCCAACTCTCTCCAGAATCTCAAATGGTCCCACATACCACGGTGTAAGTTTACCCTATCTCCGGATTCGCCTGCGTCCCAACCTCAGTGAAACACGCAAGAAAACCTGATCCCCTACCACAAACTCTAAGGGTCATCTACGGTGATTAGAATAAGATTTCTGATGAGGCTGTGCAATATCCATCCACTTTTGAATCAACTAGACATTCTTAGAAGTCTCCCGCATGAGACGTGGTCTCAGTAAAGATGCTTCACCTGCCTCCATCCAACACAAAGGTGATCGGTATGGCCTTCCATATAAAACCTCGTAAGGTGCCATATCAATAGTTTCTTAAAAACTATTATTATATGAAAACTAAACAAGGGGTATATGATTCTCCCATGAGCCCCCAAAGTCTAAGACACATGCACACAGCATGTCCTCTAGCACCGGTATTGTATGCTCTGACTGACCATCAGTCTGAGGGTGGTAAGTTGTGCTCAGAAGCACCTGTGTAGTTAGTTCCCTCTGAAAACCCTGCTAGAAATGAGACGTAAAATGGGTTCCCCTATCTGAAATGATAGAACGAGGAACCCTATGAAGACGTACAACCCCTCAGATATATATCTTTCTGAGCTCTTCAACACTGAAGGTCTCCTTGATCAGAAAAAAGTGAGCTAACTTTGTGAGTATGTCCACAACAACCCACAATGTATCATTGCCTCGAGTTGACCTCGGAAACCCAGTCATGAAGTCCATCGTGACATCATCCCATTTCCACTCTGGAATGGGTAATTTTTGTAACAGTCTGGTTGGCCTCTGATGCTCTGCCTTCACCTACTGACAGGTGGAACATCTCATAACAAACCAGCAACTTCTCTCTTCATAACCGGCCACCAGTACTGACGTCTCAATTCATGTTACATTTTGGTAATTCTGGGATGAACTTCCCAAGATGAAGCGTGAAACTCCCGCATCAAATCCTCACGTATATCCCCTAGAACCCACACTCATCCATGGAAATGCAGTACCTCATCATCGCCCATCGTCCACCAAGGAGGAGGGTCCTCACTTGTCACCGACTCCCGTAGAACTAGGCCTTCTGAATCAGTTAGTTGTCTCATCCTCACTCTATCCAGGAGGGTAGAAGGCATAGCTAAAGATGAAAGATAGGTTTGCCCCTGACTGTCATGCACCTCCAAATCCATCTCAAAGAACAAAGCCATAAGTTGCCACTCACTGCTGGCCTCATGGACTTCCTGTGTCTGAGTCTTCCTGCTCAGTGCATCAGCAACTGCATTACCCTTACCAGGTGTATAGGCAAGCTCAAAATCGAAGGAATGAAGGTATTTGACCCACCTTCGCTGCCTCAAATTAAAGTCATGGTGAGTAAAGATATACTTGAGACATTTTTGGTCAGTACAAACCACAAAATTCTCTCCCAAGAGATAATGTCTCCAACAGCATAATGCATGCACAATTGCTGCCAACTCGAGGTCATGCATTGAGTAATTCCTCTCATGTGGTCTCAACTACCGAGAACCATATGCAACAACTCGATCGCCCTACATCAACACAGCTCCCAGCCCAATACCTGATGCATCACAGTAAACTGTATAGCTCTTTCCCTACTTTGGGAGTATCAGGATTGGTGCTGATTTCAACTTTCCCTTCAGCTCCTAGAAGGCTATCTCGCAAGTTTCTGACCAAACAAACTTCACACCCTTCTTAGTCAAACCCATCAACGATGCTGCTAAGCGGGAGAAGTCCTGTATAAAATGCCTGTAGTAACCAGCTAGCCCTAAGAAACTCTATATCTCAAACACTTTCTTAGGATACTCCCAGGAAACTACTGGTCTCACCTTCTCTAGGTCTACTACAACTCCTGCCTCTGAGATGATATGGCCCAGGAAGTGAATCTGGTCCATCCAAAAGTGGCACTTTGAGAGCTTAGCATATAGTCGATGCTCTCTCAATGTACTCAATATGATCTCAAGATGGGTGGCATGGTTGTGTCGAGTGTGAGAGTACACCAAGATATCGTCCATGAATACTACCACAAAAGAATCCAAATAAGGATGGAATACATGATTCATCAGAGCCATGAAAACTGTTGGCGCATTCGTGAGTCCGAATGGCATAACCAAGTACTCATATAGACCATACCGACTCCTGAAGGTTGTGAGAGGTATATCAGATAGTCTAACGCACAACTGATGATATCTAGATCTCAATTCAATCTTCAAGAACACTCGTACACCTTGAAGTTGATCAAAAAGATCATCAATCCTCGGTAAGGGATATTGGTTCTTAACTGTCAGTTGGTTCAGCTTCTGATAATCCACACAGAGTCTAAGGGTATCGTCTGCCTTCTTCGCAAAAAGGACCAGAGAAACCCAAGGAGAAGTACTAGTTTGAATAAAACCCTTTGACTGTAACTCCTCTAACTACCTCTTGAGCTCTTGTAACTCAGGTGTATCCATCCTATAAGGAGGAATGGATACCAGTGCCGCTCCTGGCACAAGCTCAATATAGAAATCCACCTCACGCTCTGGAGGTAGACCTGAAAAGTCATTCGGGAAGACATCCCTGAAACGATCAACCACTGGAGGGAAGTCCTTCTGACAAGTCCCCTGATCATCCAAATATAAACTCGCAATCAGGGATGTGACTCCACCTCTCCCACGATGCTCAGGTCCAGATCGACTCGCCTGAACATCCCAATCTTCTTTGTATAGAATCTCTATGCCCTCTAGGGATGTGAAACACATCCTGCGACGATAGAAGTCTACAAAGGCTTTAAAGGGAACCAACCATTCCATCTTAATAATGACATTATAGCTCATCATCTCCAAGACATAGAGGTCCCAAAGGAAGTGATACCCACCAACCTCAAGGGGTCACTCCTTGCACTGATGCACACCAGCCATTCTAGTCTCCAATGGAGTGTCTAGCATCATAACATCAGAAGAATAAGAAACACAGAGCCCAAGGATCTCCACAATAGGCACAGATACAAAACTATGTGTAACACTCGTATCGAAAAGTATTGAAGATAAGACAGAAGCTACTAGAATAGTACCTTTGACAGTAAAAGGTCTGGGATCATGCTCTTATTGGGTTTGTTGCACTGCATATGCCTGCCCAGTTTCACGGCCCTGCGACACAGCCTGGCTACCCTGAGCTGTCCTACCCTACTACCTCTGAGATCCTGGTGTCTGGATACCACAGCCACGACCACCATCCCTGCCTGCATTCCCTGACGTATTCCAATTTCCCGACTGGTAAGAAGCTGTTGGTCTCTCTCCCACACGCGGAGTCTGCACAGAACCCCTCTCACTATCCATTGGTGGAAATTTGATGCAAAAGTGCTACAGGTGACCCATCCTGCTACAAGCTTAGCATTATATTAGGTCACATGCGGTCTCTTGTGCCCCTCTTTACCACACTAGTAGCACATGACCTGGCCAGCTGAAACATTCTTCTGGCTGGTATTTCCACCATGAGATAATTCCATCTATCTCTTCCTATTTCTAGTAGAAATAGTACCATAAAATGGTGTTGACCACCCTATCCCACACCACTAGCTTCCCGCAGATTCTGCTCGATAATCAATGCCTGGTTCACAATAGCATGTACAGTAAGCAACCTGAAAACATTCACTAGTGTGAAGATGCTATATCAAAGACCATACTCAAAGTGTTGATCCCTCAACATCTCATCACCCACCATAATGGGTGAAAAACATTGAATCTCGGTGAAACGAGCAGAATAATCCATCATCGACATAGCGCCCTGCTGCAGAATCATGAACTCTCGAGCCCTATCTACCCTCAGCATCTCTGGGAAGAAGAAGTCATATAATTCTCTCTAAAAATATTCCCACACCATTTCTATTTGATGATCTGACTAGGTGGTAACATCCCACCACCTCTTGGCGGAATCACGCAGCATATAAGTCACGATCTTGACCCTCCGCCCTGGAGGCATATCAAGATGCTCGAAAATAGTCTGCAATGAATCCAGCCAAGACTCCACAGCCTGTGGTCCACCATCCCCTGAAAACATAGGCGGATGCTTCTGCTAGAAGATACGAGTCAGTTGTGCCATAGATGTGGCAGCCAGCAGTGTTCCCTGAAAGGTCTGCATGAACCACATGAAGCCTTCATGGAACTGTGCATCCACGCCTGTGTCCGGTATAACAGTCGGGGCCACATCTGGCTCTACAGGAGGATCCACTGGTAGCCCATGTCCTACAATCTCTAGAGTGTAATTATTGTCACTCTCTTGGAGAACAACGCGTGGTCGTCTCGATGGCATGACCCTACAAGGTCAAACACACACCTTAGATCAAGTCTATCAAAGACCGAAAAAAAGGATACAGAGAAGGAAATTTTCAAATTTTACAAAACTTGACTACACTGCATGTATAAAACTACACTGCGTGTTCTCTCAAGCCATTCACATATGCGTATACCCCAGCTTAAGCTGGTCATGTAACACCCCAAACACACGATGTGCCTTCTAAATACACGGTGTGTACTTGAACCCTCCTTCCCTACCCGAGTCCTTCTACACGTCTAAGCCACACGGCTCACATTAATCTAGACTACATGGCATGTATGGAATCTACACGGTGTGTATGGTTTAATTTCCAACTACCTGTGTCATTCGTGACACAATCGACTACTCAACTAACACCACACGGTGTGTTACACCCGCACACGGCGTGAACACCACCCTATTTCCCCAGCTACACGGACAAGCCCACACGGTCTCCCATCAGTAAGGACTACACGACATGTCCTTCAGGTACACGGAGTGTTCAAGAAGAGGTAACACAGACCCATGTTTGTTAGCTACACGGTCGGGTTCCCAGGTCAGACAACACAGTGTGTTCCATGGTGGACACAATGTGTATGTATTAGGGTCTCCTCCGTCTGTGTTGTTAGTTACACGGGCGGACTCTGGGTCAATACTACACGGCGTGTATATACGGTACATGGTGTGTTGTTCCCAAAACTTTCCCTACCCCGTGTCCCCGCCCACACGGTCTATGAAATGGGAAGAGACTGCACGGCGTGTACTAAGGGTACACAGCGTGTAGTTCAAAAGTTTACATTTCTTCCCGAACAGAAGAACACACAACATGTGTTCAAGGAACTACACGGCGTGTATCCTAGTTTTTCTAGACGGTAAGCCTCAGATACTACTTTGAAACCCAGAAAATACTAAAAACAACACCTAGGTGCCAAATTCAGATCTGTGAGGGCCCATACTCCCCGCGAATCAATGTTTGGAATCTTATACATGTTATACACAAGTAAACAAGTCAATGATCCACCAAATTCTTGTTATTAAGTGCCCATACTCCCCAAAAACCAAAGTTTGGCGTCCATCCTATCAATAGGCTCACACAGAAATACCCTATCACATTGTAGGTATTTATCAAGCATCTATCACAACAATATGCTTTTCTAGCACAATAACTATCACCACAACATGCAATTTCTAATGTGCCTACATGGCATGAGACTATGCATGGCATGTGATTTCTAGCATGTGCCTAAATGATGAATGAGATGGAATACCCTCATCTCATCAGGTTATGACTAAATAGAACCCATGGATAACATATAAACAGCACAATCACAAGTGTGTCACCCAACGGTGAAAATCAAATCAACTATAAATTGAAAAATCAATAAAATTGCAACACGAGGAAAATTGGCTTTTCCCTGTACATGGTTTAGCTACTCCCAGGCACAACTTATTACCAAATACCATTTCCATTCTATCCCTAAATAAGGCTCCAAATAGTAAGTAAAAGAAAAGAACTCCTCTAATACCACTTTGTAACGTCCCGGATCTGGGTACCACTCCTCGGGTGCCCTAAACCCGGTTGGTCACATGACCTCAAGTGCATTTCCCCAAACGCCCGAGGCTGATGACTAGCAGCGAGGGCCCAGGTCTGATAGAGGGGAAACTATGCCCTCATGTGTCAAAGTGTAGCGCAGCGGAATACAAGAACAACATACAATAGCGGAAGCAGTAAATAGTATACAACTGAAAAGGACAACTAAAGTAAAAATAACCAGCAGTAATATATATATATATATATATATATCAAGATGCAACATGTCACTATTCTATGAAAACAGCCAGAACATGTTACACAATAGTAAAATATGATACAATGGGAAGTATAGGTATAGCAGAACAAAACAGAACAGCCGGCAGCATCATGAGCCTGAGCTCGGTCCCATGCTCCCCTACACCTTAGTAACACTCAAGTACCTATATAGAGACCCTTTCCCTTATCCATGCCTGCAAAAATGTAATCTTTTTGGGGCTGAAGACATGACCCCAAACAGGGTGTGAGAAATAAATCCCAGTAGGCACCCACCAAAGGCCCGTGCCTAACTGTCAGTGAAAATGTGAAACAACAGTGTGCAGGAATAAATGCAATAACCCAAGAAGTACTCAAAAGTAACTAGCTGTACAAGTTAGATTTTCCATTTTTAATATTCGTTTAATCATTCAATATCAGGAAAACACCACAGTGTATTTCTAATTAAACATTCAGTGTTCTAAGGCACATAAACCCTTACCCTCAGGTAAAGAGAATCCAAACCCATAGGAATCTGCCCATAGGCATATCGAATAATGCCCATAGGCTTATGAGGTGTCGCCCATAGGCACATAATCTACTACCCACAGGCACGAAAGAAGTTGCCCTCAGGCTGAACAGAGCACTGCCCACAGGCTAAGCATAACACTTCCCTCAGGCTAAACAAGTAACCAGGTCATGCCAAACATATAAACAAGAAATGTATATACAATTCCTCTCAAGGTAATTTAAACATGCTAAAATCACGGTATACCCTCAAGTAACCTAGCCAAACGGCTAAGCAGAGGAACACACCCCCAGGGGTGGTCCTGGATCCAAGAAGAGATCCCAAACAATAGTTATACATGTTCATTAAACTACCTATGTAATTCTAGGTATTTAATTATACAAGTCCTCAGCCATACGACACCCCATTCATGGGCGGGTATCACAACAGTACACAAATTCACCATGGCAATTGGAAATAAACACTAGACCACCTACCTCGATCTCTCTTGATCGATATACGTGAACGAAGCTCCTCGAATCGTCCAAGAACATCGTAGATCTGAGGTAAAATAATTCATGTTCAAACGTAAATAACTCCATTTAGAGGAAGAATTGGCAGGAGCTATGCAAGGAGAAGGAAGAACTGACCCGTGTGGTTCCAACGAGATCGACGAAGGTGGAATCGGATTCCCGGTGCTCGATCAGGTGATCTCCAAAGCTCCAGTCGTCCCTCCCGAGTTATCCTCTGGTTCTAAGCCTTCCTTATGAATAGGGGAGGCTACTGCCCATTTTAAGTGAAAAAAACATACTACACGGTGTGTACTATTGGGTACACGGTGTGTAGTTATCATTTTTTAATTGTTCCTTCGGCGGCTTCTCGCCAGCGTGGCACTGTTAATCTGTCGACATGAGTACACGGCGTGGAATACCTAAGTACACGGCATGTACTGTCGCTTAGCTGGCCACTGCCTTACTGTCAGCCTGCCAACTAACTGCACAGTGTGTACATACCCACTACACGGTGTGTAGTCTTTTTTTACACCCATCATCGTCGATCGGCCTACACGCCCTATGTACCCCTTCCACATGGCCAAAGTACACGGTGTGTGGAAAAGTACATGGCGTGTAGTCACAAAATATAGTATTTTCCCCCATTTTCCTTATTTTCTCAAAAACACTTAAAGAAAAGAGAAAAGAAGAAACTCGTACCTCAAGAATAAGAACTGGGTTCTTACAATAATATCCAAAAATAAAACATGCCTATTTAAAAAAATACCTTTTTATTCCAAATATGGAATCAATTTTATAAAATTCAAAACACATATTTGGGAAAAATTAATTTAAAATTAATTCCCTTTGTCAAAACAAAAAATTTGGTTTTTAAGAAGTAAAAACTTATCAAATGATTGACATGTGTTTACATCTAATTTAAATGTGAAATTACTTAAAATTAACAACATAATACAATTAAACTTTAAAAATAATTAAATATATAATCTAACTATATAAATAAATTATATGAAAATGTAGTTTTGAATTAAAATAATGTATTTTTCGTTATTCATTAAAATATGAATTTTATTAGAAAAATACAAAAAATTCAACCATAGTAAATTTTGATGTCCTTCTTCCAAATATAAAGTTTATTTTTTCAAATATATAATATAATAGTGTAAAAATAGATTTAAAATGGTTCTTCTATTAATAGGCGGCAAAACTGTATTTTTTGAAAAATACTACTTTTATCTGAAAAAATGAATTTGTTCTTATATCATGTTCTAGAAAATACATAAGATGAATGTTAATGTTATATAAATTTCTAATTATGATTAATACTATTCATAACATCTAGTCTATATCCCATAATAATATTTTAATAATATTTCATTTTTTAGTGAAACTCAGTATTACGTACATTGCAAGCTATCAGGGAAGGTCATGCTTGTGTGTAATGATAGCCAAGTCAGTGTTGCGTATACAGCAAGCTAATACGGTGTTACATATAGAGAAATATAATCTTGGTGTACTATAAAATAGAATATATCAAAGAAATTAAAAAATATATATATCTCAAAAAATCTCATGGTTTTACATTATACCCCCTTAAAATGAATTTTGTCCTTGAAATTCTTGGGGTTATAAAAGGTTTACTACTTGAAAGATTATTAAATAGAAACCCACATTGTAAAAAGAAATACTAAAACTACAATTTAAAAATGAAATTTAGAAACATAAAGGTTACCCAAAGTAACTCATCACTAGGTTTCCACATAAGAGAATATAGGTGGGAAGTGAAAACATGGATATGGAAGAAAAATCTAACAATCAATTTCTGATGGATAGTGATATAGAACAATGTTTTGAGAAAGTTAACAACCAGAAATACATAAATATATAATGATTTATAGGACCATATGATTCACCAGATCAGAAGGTTTTAAGATAACATTTTTGGTTTTCAAGATCCTTTCCTTAAAGTTGAAGAATTTTGTATGAGAATAAATTCTTACTTGATTTTGGTACAATATAATTATTGTTCATGCCTTGATAATTTTCAATTTATCTCATATTTAATGAAATGAAGTTGAATTTTTCATTTGTGAAGTGTTAGCATATCATGTGATATAATTATAGGTCATTCCATGTATTAACAAAAAGTTTAGCACAGGTAATCAAATCTGAATAAGTCCACATATAGTGAGAGAATACATTAATCTAACAAATTTCAAACAGAATATAACATATACTATCCATAAATGGATAAAATTACAATCCTCCCAAAAATTAAAAATATAAATCTTTAAAAATAGGTGAACTAAATTGATATAACATTTATCTCCCATATCTCATAAGGTAGTTCTTTATTGTCACATTCCAAACATATGAATACCTTAGACATGTATTCTCTTGAAACATGGTAATAACATGAATTAACATATAAACTTAGTGAAAACATGAATTCTATCAAAATTAACTCTTTCCACACACCAAAAATACCAAAAAACCTATATACTCAAACCATGATATCACTTTGACTTGTATAAATAATGAGGTCATTTAACACTATTAAACATATAATTATCTCAATATCCCTTAATTATGCACATATAATGCACTTTCCAAAAATATTTCACTCACTTTTAGGGTTATCGGTACCATATACTTATGGGAAACCACAATGGACTAATACATAGATATTTTAGTATTCCATAATACTAAAAAAGAGATTCTATAACACTATTTTGGAATCCAATTACATAAACACATAATCATTCCACCACTTCATTGTCATACTCAATATCACAAAAAGAGATCACATGTGATTTTCCTTTTCCTTTATCCTTAAGAGGTTTCTGACATCGATCATCATCCAGAACCCTTGGATTATGGAATTGGTTAGCATAATTCCCTACTTCCTTGCACTTGTAACCCTGATTTTTGGGAGGCGAAGTATTTGGAGATTTATGTTTATTCACATTACTTCGGCAGTAAAATGCTTGATGACCTTCTTTACCACACTTAAAACATTTATCAGTTACCTTAAGACAATTTCCTCTATTTTCATTCCACACTTTGAGTATAAAGTAAATCAAATTTTTTTTTCTATTTAATTTTTCTTTGAATTATATTCTTATTTTCTTAACATAACCATGATATATAATAGAAACTGAAATCTCCCTTTTTAAAGAAGAATACAAGGAAGGTATGTACTGAAAAATATTTTCTTGAACTCATCCAAATCCATGGATTCAATTTTTTCATGTTCTCTCATATTCTTGATAAAGTTTCACCACAAATTCTCTTTACCTTCCAAGCAATAAGTACCCAACATAACCTTTTCACGATCTGAACAAATTAGAGTGAAAAATATCTTTTCAATAGTAAAAATTCATTTCTCTATAACTAGTGGATCATTTTTTCCACTAAAATAAGGTGGATGTTTCCTTAAGATTGATTTAATAGAACATGATTCCCACCTTTGGTCATTTGGAAGCCTAGAAGGATTCATGGTCATAGAAACAAGATTCTTTATTAGATATCACATAACATTTGGTTGTTCAGGAGGAAAATCATTTAATTTACCATCTCATACAACATTATTTTGGTTCCTTTTGATTCTTTCCATTGTCTAAAACCAAAAAATAATAGTGTGAGAGGAAAAATCATACTAGGAAAAAACATAATCGAGGGGGAGTACATTGAATCTCCAACATATTAGGATTAATACTATGTTATTCATGATAGTTTCCATAATTGTAGGACTGTAAAATATAGTTAGACTTACCCTTAGGTACATCCCTAGACATACCTTATAAATATCACTAGGTATCTCCCTAAAGTTTTCACATCCTAGTTTCCAAAGGTTAAATAAACCTTCGCTCCGATACAAACTCTAACAGTCTTGAATTATTTCTAGTATATTAGAATATATACCAATAAGAGCACTCCATGGGTGGCTACACACCATGGGTGGGACACACCACCATCCCTAGTGATAACTATTTTATCATGAATCCCTTGGGCGGAGAGCAATGTTTCTTCCAATGTTCACACATGAGAGTTCCCAAGGATCAAATTCATTCCTACCTTCATTGCTCTGATACCAACTCTAAAGAACCAAGCTTGAAATACATGGAAATTAAATTTATTTTTGAATATTACATAATACATTACACAAATAGACACCTAAATACTGTATTATTTTAGAGTCTTTCGAAACCTGGAACATAATCTTCTAAATTGGTGAAAGATCTTAAATATATCCCATAATTATATTCCGTTTTTTCCAACCTAAAACATTTATTTATATCATGGTGAAAATAAAACATAAAAAGGGTGAGCTCAAATTCTCATTAAGGATAAAAATTTCGAACATAAAACAAACCATAAAAATTAGAATGTAAAAACATGAACATAAAGTTTAAATATCAATATCTTGAGCCATGAAATGAATCTTGGTAGTACGTAAGGCATAGATAATAAAGGAACATTAACCATGATAAAATAGCATTGGCATAAAACATAGAATTATGGAAAAAAATAAACATATAATATAACTTCTATAATAGCCAAGTAATTTATTCTAAGAACATCATTGTGGACAAATTCCATTACTGAACCATGTTTACCTATCATTCTTTCCATATATAACTAAACCAGAATTGCTTTCCATTCTATCCCTATATTACTGAACCGGATTTACATTATGTTCTAATCATGTCTGTATCATGAGATATAAATCTTTACCCAATGCATTGGAGGGAGTTATAGGTCCCACCCATCTCATAATGAAATTATTCATACATGAACCACAAAAACATAAACCATTCATCATATCATAACCCAAATAACAAAAAATGGATTTCTTAAACATCATTCCAGCATAATTCATATAAATGGATTTTGAAAAAATAATTAAATAATAAACAAAATAAAATAAATGTAATAATAAGGATATAAATATAACACTCTATCATCTTATATGGAAAATAAGTTTGATAAAAAACATGAACTTAATTCTTGAGGAAAAAATATCCTTTCTTCTTTAAAAACCTTTTATTTTATCAAAATGTCATGACATTTTAATAGAAAATAATTTTGTTAAAAATAATATTGAAATAGTATAGAGTAATATTTATATAAATATGGCTTTATGAAGATGTAAAAATCTATTCATGCCGTATAAGTTAAAAAAACATTCTTCTCATACTTTTTCAAGAAAAGTAAAAAAGTACCTCGTTTGGTAAAAGAAAGGAAGATTCTTTCCAGACCATGTTGTAAAAGTAAAAAATGGGTAAAAATGAATTTAAAGATGCAAAAAAGAGTATTAAACATTTTATTTTTTTATAATACATCGACATGTATTATAAATATACCCTTAGTAAATACTTACATATAAACAATCTTAGATAAAAATGAGATTGTAAAATTATCCCTTACCTTTGGTATGATATTCTACATATGTATCTGAAACTTCTTTATATTGGGTTTAAACATATTATTAACTTTTAAAATAACCATAATAATATTTATTATATCATATATGATTCACTTATGACTTTATATTACCTATTAATTTCTCAATTCCATGCTAAAGCAACGTTTTGGGTAATATTCATTTTATTTATCATACCTTTTTTGACTTGTTATTATTTATATTATTACTTATATCATGATTTAAATACTTTAATAATGTAAAACATGACTTATATATCATATATATTCAGTATATAAATATATATAATATATATATATGAAATGAAATACAACATTAATGGTGACGGTAGGCCGTATATACGCATGAATGTTGTTTCTGTTTCCTTGTTTAATTGAATGGAAGAAAATAAATGACATATATATATAAATAAACATTTATGTTGTTTCAATTTAATACTTATTTATTATATATACTTTATAATCATTCTTGAATTGTTAACATGGATAATGAATCTCGTCACATCGTGGAGATGGTGGGCTGTATGTACGCATGAGTGACGATATCATTCACTTAATGGTTAAATGGTATGTAATTAGATGGTATAATAATTATAACAAATAATTATCATGTTATATTCTTTATTTACATCCATTATACTCATTATTATACCAATACAATTTAATTTTTTATGAATAAAAAATTACACTGTGGCATGGAGACGGTAAGTCGTACGTATGCAAGCATGGTGATATTGTTATTCATAGGATGGATAAAATGAGGTATATATTTGTCCCATAATTATAATAAAATATCATAATTTATAATATAATTTATTTATAATTTTATTATGAGAACAACATAAGAATAGGAAGTATAAGAAGAAAAGAATTTTGAAATAGGTGATAAAATAATTACCTTTTTTCTAGTATCGCCTTTTGATTTGCACAAAAGGTCTCCCTACAATGGTTTTATTCAAAATATTTGGCCCCTAAGAGGAATTTAGTGGTTTTGGGAGATTATTTGGGAATCTTTTGGATAATAAAAATGGCATTAAAGGTGTCATTAAGTGCATATAGGTGGGGGCCTTTTATAAGAAAGAGGAGGTCACTTTAGGAAAGTCTTGAAATATTAATTTATTATAAATGTATTTTCAGTTTATAATAGTCCCAAACTCATTTATTTAGAATATAATAGGATTATGGGTATAAATCCTTTCATCCAATACCATTTAGACTTTTTTTGAGTTTATTTTAAACCTTATCATTTTGATTTATCCTTATTTAATCTATTTAATTTAAAATGTGGTAACAATATTCTAAATATTAAATGGTTATAAATATATACCTATGTGTGGTAAATTATCTATAATTGTATAATTTATAAATTTTTTGACCTTATAGTTTTCACTTTGTAATTTTTAAATATTTTTGTGATTTTTAAATAATTTAATAATATGTTTTTTATAAAATATCAATAGTGTCAATTTTGACACTATTCATTTATTTGAAATTAAATAAAATCCACACATGATACAAATTCAAAAAAATTATTTAATAAACTCTTAAAATTTCATATTCTCCTAGAAAATTCTTGGATCATATTAATTAGTTAAAATGATATTTATTTTAATGTTTTTAAAACCATTTATTTGATATTTCTATCAATAAAATAATTTCTACATCACTATTGTGTCATCATTAATGGTAATCATTTAATCTATAAAAATTATTAATAAATTCAAATGATGTATATAATTTAATTATATTTCTGTATACTATTTATTTTCAATGTTTTATCATGTTTATCACTATATTAATATTATTATACTTATAAGAGATAAGAGAGGGACATGTTGTCACTTTCTTTTGTTTTAATTATAATCAAATCACTTTCATGGTAAAAAGAACATTAAATGAATCAATTACAACACTTAGGTGATATTGGTAGAATTTGATTCATCTAATAGTATTTTTCCAAGTTTTATGGTAATTTTATTATCTTTATCATATTTTTTGTTACCCTAATTTATCTGATTTAGCTTTAACTATGGTAAATAAAAATTACAGTAGATACTATTCATAATGTAAAAAAATTAAAAGGTAACTATTAACACCATTTGGACCCTATAATTCCAAATATTAAATCCATTTTTTCAAATTAAAAACACATAATTGGTAGAAATTAATTTAAAATTAATTCTCGTTCTCAAAACCCAAAAAGCGTGGTTTTAAGAAATGAAAACTTATCAAAATATTGACAAGTGTTTATATCAAATTTAAATGTAAAATTACTTCTAATGAACCAAATAATACAATTAAACTTTAAAACCAATTAAAAATATAATCTATCTATACAAATAAATAAGATGAAAAGGAAGTTTTGAATTAAAATACAATATTTTTTACAATTAAATAAAATATGAATTTTATCAGAAAAATACAAAAAATTCAACAAAGTAAATTTTTATCTCCTTCTTCCAAATAAGAAGTTTATTTTTTCATATGGATTATATAATAGTGTTAAAAAATATATTTAAAATGTGTATGCCGTCAAGAGGCGGTAAAGCTTCACTTTTTGAAAAATAAATATTTTATTTGAAAATTTTAATTTGTTCTTATATCATGTTCTAGAAAATATATAAGATAAATTTTAATGTTTTTAAAAAATCAAATTATGATTACTACTATTCATAATGTCTAGTTTATATCCCATAATAATATTTTAATAATATATCATTGGTTAGTGAAACTCGGTATTACGTACACCACAAACTATCAAGGAAGGTCACTCTTGTGTGTAATTCAAGCCAAGTTAGTGTTACATATATATAAAGTTAATGTGGTGTTGTGTATAGCACAAGATAATCTTGGTGTAGCATACAACACCATACATCAAAGAAATTAAAAGAATCTATCTCATAAAATCTCTGGGTGTTACACCTATGGTCGTTATTCTAGTGGAGGAAGCTCTTAGATTTTTTCTATTTTTATGTCGTGTTGTATATGTCTTTGTATTTTTATCCCATTTGTATCCATTTTTTATTAGTTTTATGACATTATCATCATTTTTGTATAATAAATTTATTCATCTTCTTCATGTTGGTTATGTTTGGATGTTTTACTATTATTATGAATCTAATTGTTTATTACAGTTACATTGATTTCTATAATTATATATAATTGTGCTACACTCTAATCATGGGGGTATAGTTTCTATGTTATACTAGAATAGAACCTAATTGATAGTCTTTAGCCTCCTTTGTACAAGTAGTTGCACTTGAGGGTATGTTTCTAGCCAGGCTCAGTTACATTGGAGTGAACTGAGTTCAGGTTTTTATGGATAAGTTGGTTTATTTTAATTTAGTTTAATTAAATAAAAGCCATGATGATTAAATTCAATTTAATTTATGTCATATATGGTTTTTTATGTTTATTTTTTGTCAAATTTATTCAAGGTTAACACCTTTGGTTCATTTTTGTTTAGTTCCAATCTATTCATATTGGTTTTATTTTGTTTAGTTAACTGTAGTTCTTTTTATAGGGGTTTGGTGATGTTCAATTAAGTTATAAATTTATTCAATTTTTTCAAGTCAGTTCAGTTTGGTTATGATTTATTTTATTTTATTCAGTTCATTTATTTTTATAGGAGTTTAGTTTAATTAAATTTGGTTCACTTTTGTGTGCATCAGTTTAGTGTAGCTTGTTTTAGTTCAAAACTAGCCGAGTCAGATTAATTTGATTAGTTCTGGTCCATTTTTTTAATTCACTATAATTTGGCTTTGTATGTTTTCTTATGTATCATGTAAATTTTGATCATGTCATGATAGTATTTTTTTTATGCAACATAATTTAGTTTTATCAATTCTATTTGACTCAACATATATCAGGTTGGTTCAGGTCTTTTTGGGTTGTTTAGGTTTGATTGTGTTTGAATTGGTGATGTGGTAGTTTGTCTTAGGCCACATAGTTAAAAAATTATAAATTCATAAAATAATATATTATTTTGTGACTCATGATGTATTTGGAGAGAAATTATTTTCAATGTTCTAGATATATTGTCTGTGGGTTCATTTTATATAGGAAAATGGAAGATGATTATGTTTGTTTGAGATAGTTTCTGCATGTAAGAAAAGCGGTGTTTAAAAGTAATGGTCACTCCATTGAAATTACCTCACTTTATCAATTAAATATTAATTCATTCAATTAAAACTCTTAAAATCTATCATGAAATATCTAAAACCACAACTCATTACATTCTCTCTGGATTATCAACTTAAATAATGATGTGTAATGATCACTGCACTCCATTCTCTGACCTAGACTATTAATTAGAAATCTCTGATCATTCATGGATCTTCCCACTTCCCTTTATCCTATAGGAAATGAATTAAATCCTAGGGGACTATGTATTAAACCTAAGAATAACATAAGGAAAACATGAAATAAAATAAATTATTATAAATCACCAACTGTATTTTGAAAACAATATTTTCCAATAAAATTGAATAGAAAGGAATTAAAACTTTTAAGTATAAGAATTAATTCACATTGTGTTAGGGGTGTATCTTTTTCTTGAAAACAATGGGTCTATTATTCCATCATAGTATAAGTACAAATCATAAAATAAAATAAAATAATACTCCAGTCAACCACAACTCTTTTTGATAATGAGTTCTGTCCCATTTAATATTAGATGTATAAATTATTCATAATTTATCAATTTGGAATTTCTTTACATGATCTAATCATCTCAATCTTCTAATTTGAATGTCATAAACTCTTTCTAGGTGCTTATTATTCCTCCTATAATTTCAATATCAAGCTCTGACTTTTTATATTTCTTCTACATGTATACCCAAAAGGCTGTATATTTCATCAAAAATATCATCTTGTTAATCTTCTCACCTCAACATGCTTCCCATAATCATTGTTTTATTCTACTATTGGATGGTTTCCATATGGAATATTAGAAGAAGATTAACCAATTTTTGTGTATGAGAAGAATATGAATATATTTTTAGTAAATCTATATGAAATTTTGTGTATTTTGGATTTTAATATCCATGTGAGTCTAGAAGCGGAAAACATGAAAAGAAATTATATCATAATCACTAGAAGAAATATCATACGTATTCATGTCCCCTAAATTTCCCATACTCCAAAATATTACATAACAACTTATCTCCTCAAAAAAACATATACATGATTCTTCTTAATATTTTCAAAACTCTATAATATTGTGTTTCTCTTCTAAAACTTCCAAAAAAAATTAGGTATTAACTTCTTAATATTTTCAAAAAGGAAATAATATAACATGTCAATTTTGATCCTCCAAAAATATATTTTGTAACATATTTCCAAGGGAAAAATATCATATGTACTATCTCTCTTATTCATAAAATATATTATGTATTATCCTCCTTCATATTTGGAAGACTATAATATTTTTCAAGTAATATTCCATGTGAAAATGTATTACGTATCATCTCTAATGTGGATTTCTAAATTTTATCAAGTAAAATATGTTTTATATTTCTTGTTCATAAGAGAAGATCTTATGTGTCAATAAGAAATTATTTAAAATACACTAGTATATAATATTAAAAATATCCCATCATTTTAAATTTCCTTTGACTTCCTCAGCAAATATATTATTTAATTTTAACCTTTATTAATATTTCATTCTTCAACTAATATGACACTTTCCAAATTACATATAGAGCCATCCCCTTAGTATTTTTCAACAATCTTCAACTTCTAAATGATAAGTTTTAGGGAACTTTACTTAGATTCTAAATAAGTATTATTTTCCTAAAATAATCATATATTCCCAAAATAACAGTCAATGATTTGAAATTTTTTATTTTTTATAACTTATGGAAACCTTATCTTTCAGAATCCTCATTTTTGGAGGAGATGCTTCACGCATCTACTATCTCTGTAATTTAAAATATTAGAACATTCAATACTTTAAAAAATTGTGGATAATAAAAAAATGATGTATGATTTATCCAAATAAATTAAAAAAATATTTTATCAATTAAATACTATGAATATTAATCTCATTTTCAATTTACTTCTAGTTTTACCAGAAGTTTTTGTTGAGGAAATTTATTTTCATTTAAATTTATTTTATAATAAAAAATTCTATAAATTACAAAAATAAAATTTTCAAATTTTTAGATTCATCACTCCCCCACGGTTAAAAAAGAACTCTTCCTCAAGTTTATATGGGTCCCACTTTCTCTTAGTAAAAATTCCGATTTTTTTATTGTAAACAAAATTTAATCTACTAGAATTAGGATTTTAACAAGCTAAACTTTCATAAATATCTCTCCCATATCCTTCAAATTTTAAATATCATTTTAACACTCCCTTGATACATACTAAATTAAATTTATATATATCATCTACACCTTCTTTATCTAAGAATATAATTACCTAAAACATTTTATCCCCTTTGTTAATGAGCACTTATTGATTTTTTTCATTCATTTTCATGTTAAGAAATTAATAAATGAGTGAATATAAACCTAGAAATAAACCATCCCAAGGTATCCTCTAGGAATAAAGTTCATAGTCAAGGAATATGATAAATTATTGAAAAAAAATCACTCAATATAGTCTAACATTTATCAATTCGATAACTCACACACACATGAGCATTTATTGACATAAAATAAATATATATTAGTTCTTATATTCTTTTTTTAATTCATTTTAGATGGGCAACACAAATATCTTTTAGGGAGGCTCTTTGAGATTATTATCAATCATAGAGTATAGGTTACCTATGGTTAAGTTAGAAATTATAGTTTCTTAGTTTTATAATTTTGACTAAAATTTATTATTTTCAATTGAAAATCCTTTCCCTTATTTTGAAGAAAAATTTCATATGGTTACCACTGTGATATGATTATTTTTAGTGAGGGAAAGTGAAAATTTAAAATAATATTTCCATATTTTGTTTTCTATTTTAAGACTACAAACAAAATAAATCAAAATAAAATTATAAAACTATTTTCATACTATTTTACTTTTTCTCTCCTATATACATCTCTAAGACACTACCCTTACTGATATTTAGAATGTATTTATCACTGTAATATATATATATATATATATATATATATAATATGAGCGTCTAAAATATAAGGGTTGGTAAGAGACAAAAAATCAGTACACATTTATATATAATTCGAAGGAGTGTGGATTCATCCAGCTATTTTTCTAAATTATTTATAAAATATCTATAGTTATTACTCATTGATCTTGAAGGGATACTATGAATTTTATCATTTGATCCAAACATCACTAAATGAAAACATTACTAGTCACTCTAAATATTAAATTCCACTTTGAATGAAGCTTATCAATCATGATTTTCATTTATATGAGAACATTGGTCTTCTATAACCAATTTGTAAGTCCTTCTTCTAAATGATTCTTCCATGGAAATACTTGGTCTTTTACTTACATAGCAAATAGTTCACATATGCTTCTTTTCTCATATCCTTGTCTCCCATTATTTGTAACTTTATCTTATCTCCAACATTACTCAATTCTTGGTTTACCTATTTAATATACTTGTATCCTATATTCTATTACTCAATAATAAGTGGAAAACATTTTCCATAAAACATTAAATAGAGGGACATACCACAGGGTTTTGAAACCAGTTCCATTTTCCTGAATTGTATCTATAATATTCTTACTCTAGTCCTTTTGGTTAGGTTTTACTATATTTTCCATGATCATATTCCCTTCCTTATTTTAAACCTTATCCTTCCCATTTTTCTATTAGTGGTAGGTAATATAGGTCTTTTTATAAACTTCATACCACTCCATGAATGCCTCCATGATTCAGTTATAGAAGTTTTTTCCCTAATCACTGATTATTTATAGAGGTATTCCAAACCTAAAAAAACTATGATCTTAGAAATTCAACATCTCATTAATAATCAGTTCTATATGTGTGGGATTTAATCCATTTATAATTATAATCGATTACTAATATAATATATGTAAATATAAAAGAAAAAATAAATGACCCAACTAAGTTTATACCCTATAAAACAAAAAATTCAAAGTGTATCAATGTTTGTTGGTGCACTTTCTATCTTTCATAAATTACTCCAGTGAACTGGATGTTTTAACAAACTTTATAAAAATTGTATGAATCAATAAAATATATATGTAAAATAACCATTCTCTTAATATTTTTAATATGATCTCTATGATCAAAGGAGGCCTGCTCATGAAAGTGTATGATATAATTTCGGTACACTCTCAGTACGTATTTTTATTTTATTATACTCATTAGAAAAGTTACATGTGATTTCTAGGGAGGTAAAAAGTGATGGATCCTAGGGGATCCTCTAATAACAATATTTAAACAGTTAAGAGTAAGGGATCTTATGTCAGAGAAAATTATGAAAGTGTCAATGAGGTTTCCTTTAGAATATAAGACTCCATCTACCTTGTTTCATTCATTCCATATATACAGGATCATCACACTTAAATAAATAATACATTTTCATTCCCTCATATAATAAACCATAGACCAGTTAAACTGAGAACACCCTTGTAATAAATTGATATGCAGAACCTAGTGAGGTTGAATAATAGAGAGGAAATTATTAAATAATCTATTATCTTGAAGGATATGTAACATGGAATGATATTCTACTCTAAAATAATTACATGCACCATAAAAGGCATAAAATCCAAAATGACTCATAACTAAGAGTCATGAATGATACATTCACCACACATGATTCCTTCAATATAAGCTCCATCAGAATTAAGATTTAAACCATGTCTTTACACATCCCATGACACCCATTTCCCCTTTATGACTCTGAAACCTGGGGCCTAAGGAGAATAAGTTTTAAACTAGAGAATTTAGAATGAATCTTGTAAAGAGGTATCATGGTATAGTATTCAAATATCTAAAATCTTAATCAACACATTATGATTTATCTACGATAGGATAAAATTATTTTTTGAATACCATGAATCATTCTAAGCCTCCCATATACTCTAACAACCTATAATAAACACAAAAAAATTGGCATAGAAAACATCCAAATATGATTAATAATTTTTAAAACATCCCCACATAAACTAATAAAAATATACATGAGGGAGGTATACTCTTATATAGTTGGCAGGAAAACCCAAAGTATTATTATCCCACTTTCATTTACAAAACAGATGATTATTTAAATAGATATTTCATTTAATGTATAAATAACACTTGGAGATAATTTGGATTCATTTTCTTTAAATAAAATTTTAAATTTGAACTTCATTATGTCTAATCCTCTCCGCCAAGATGCTATGTTTTGTGGGTATTTCTTTGTTACACATAGATTTCACCCAGGTATCAATTTTATGATGAGAGTGGATGCACCTCAATTAATATATAGTAATAATTTTTTTTGAAAATTAGAGTGAAAAAAACTTTCATTCTCATCAATAAATATGATATTTACTATGAAACCATTCATATCTTAATCAAGAACTACATAGATTAATCTGAGATGAAAAATTTATTCCAAAAAAACATATAGGGTAACAGACGCCTCGAGAAGAATAGAGAAAACCGTGAACAATTATATACATAGAAGGAGATGTTTCCCAGACTAATAATCCACCTCAAATGGGAAAGGAGGATATGGACTGTTTTTCAAAGGCTCCACTAGATGGAAGACACTTTTTCACTGCCATTTTGTAAAGTTTTTAGGATAAATTTTAAATTTTTTATCTTTTGGTTCGACCATAATGATTACCCTTCCATAGAATCCCATGAAATTTTATCTGACATTCACATCACGTATTCCTTAGGGATTTTCATGGTCATTCCACCTTTCTATACTAGTTTACCCAACCATGAAAAACATTCAAAATGGATCCTACCCTCTTGATTTGTATCCCATAATAATCTATTGATGAAATTCTCAATCATCCTTAAAATTATCCTTGGAATTTAGAGAAGTGATAGGAAAATCACTGCTATCAATGTTACTAAATTATTTATAAGTGTAATTCTATAAAAAATGATAGAATGTGGAATTTTCAATTAGTTATATACTTTTTGATATTACACCAGAGGATCAAAATGATGAATATGAAATCTTCTAATAGATAATAAAGCACCAAGATAAATCATAGTTAGTATTTCATTCATGAATCCAATAATTCTTTCAATGGTACTATATATCCTTTTTGATAATTTTTTATTAATATACACACTAATTTTTGTTGTATTAAATTACTTCCCAACCCACTCATTATACAACTTAATATTTCCTAAGAAATTTTTTATGGATTAAATCATTGTATGGAGAAAAATAATATTTCATCAATAAACAAGATGTTTAAAATTCTAGTGAATCTAATACTAACCTTAAATGGAAACACCTCTCCGTCACAGATATATTTTTTGAGATTTCTATATCATATTCATGAGTCCTTATAAAAAGACTAAGAGATAAATGGTCACGTTGATAAAAGAAATTATACGAATTAAAGAATCTAAATATACTCCCCTACATTGATATCAAGAGCCATAGAGATGAAAAACATTGAAAATTATTTTATAATTAAAATGATAAAATCTAAAACACTTTATGACATTTAATATCATGTTTTATTCCATTAATTCATATGCTTTGTCTATATCAATTTTGACCACAATATTGAATCCTTTGAATTTCTAATTTAGCATCCCCATCATTTTCTGATTCATTCCAACCACTCATTGGATATTTATGCATTAAAAACATGTGTTTTTCATATGGATCCAAATATTTAAGGAGGCATTAGAGATTAAAATTTAATATTTTTTGAAGGATGTTATAAGACAAATTTCATAAACGGATAAGATATAAATTGTTGACAAAATTCATGTTAGACACCTTAGGAATAAGAACCAAGATAATTTCACACATAATTCTAGGTAGATGACCTTTTTTGAAGTAGTCTTTAATACTTAAACTATATTAATTATTAATTTCACATGTAGATTCATATAATGAACCATGAAAACTATCAGGTTCATAATCGCTTTCTAAATCAAGATTACTCATGGATCTTTTCATTTCCTCTTATATCATAAAATCTTCCATTATTGAGTTATATTAATCATCAATGAATCTAGGTATAAAACTATTTAATGATTTATTATCATCCACCTTTTTATCCCCCCCCAAACCCATTTTCATATATATAATCAATGATAATAAATGTGGAATAGTAATAGGACCTATAATTTCTATGTCCCAATTGATTTTCCTGTCTTATAGGTTTAAATTCATATTAACCAAGTAATTTTGTTCATTGAAATAGGTACTGAGATAATATGAACTCTAATCCCCTTATTCAAACCAAAACACCCTTGATCTCCTACTGGGAAACATGGCCATCATAATTCATTCATAAATTTGCCTCTGTTTATTGGTAATATTCATGAAGGATTCAATATACCATGTTTTCTTCATGTCTATATCAAGCTAGTTAGGATAATATTTTGTTCATACCAACTTTTTTGGTTCATATGTCTATCTAACTTCTCTTGTAAATCTTCTTCTTTTGTTATAATTTTATTATGGAATTTTACCCATGATTGGACTTCTTTATCAAAATTTCACAATCCTTGATCAAAATAAATAAAATAATTTTCCATATTCCATAAATTGAACATCATAATGGGTTATGAATCCCTTTTATAGAACTAATTTTCATCTAAAAGGGTGAGTGATCATAAATTTCTTGAGTTATGTGAGTAACATAATCTTTAAGAAAGATTTAGATTCCCTAAAGGTTGGCCTGATATCAATATTTACAGTCCCACATTCTAATGTTTCCATGTGTTTTATTATAACTTGTATAGTTTTCACCTGAAAAATAAGATCAAGAAGGTTTTTCTATGATATAAAATATTTAATATTCCTTATAAGAATATATGAGAAGGTAGTTCCACCATTATTGTCTAACTGATTTGATATTTTATTGAGGCACCCCTATAAACTATCCTAGAAATACTGGGTGAAAAACATATAATTTATTCCAAATAGTTTTGATTTCTTGGATATCACTATTTTCATACATGATGGTTAAATACACCAATTGAGAGAACCATTAGCTTCAATCTTACTTTTCTAGAAAGAAACATTCACCAATTTCACCAAGATATATTTTTTCAAAAATATCCAAATCTAAATATTCAAAGGACTTCCCTGAATATAATTATTGACTTCAATTTATGATGTATACACTACTACAAAAAATGGGATTTATCAGTTCTCCAAAAGGGGGTGGCTATCCAGGGTGGTGGGGGGGCTTTCCATGGTGGTGTCCAGGGGGGTGGTGTGGTGTCCAGGGGGTTTGGGGGCTTTCTAGGGGGTGGGGTGTCTAGGGGGTGGGGGTGTCTAGGGTTGAGGTGGTGTCTAGGGGGGTGGGGGAAGTTCAAGAGGTTGGGGGATGTCCAAGGGGGGTGGGGTGGTGTCCATGGGGGTGGGGGTGGCTGTCCATGAGGGTGGGGGTGTCCAGGGGGTGGGAGGGTTTATTAATGGGTTTTAAACTATTTTTTATGGAAAAGCGATAGGGTTTGAAAAAAATTTAAAAATGGGTCTCCAGATGCGTGAACCACATTCACACATCTTCGACGTGGAGAGATGCATGAACTGGGTTCACACATCCTTCATCCCATCTTCGAAGGATGTGTGAACACGATTCACACATCCTAGAAATGGTAAATGTGTGAACAGGGTTCACGCATCCTTTATGAGGTTTCTAAAGGATGCGTGAACCCCATTCACACATCCTACAGAAAGGTTTAAAAAATCATCATTTATTTAGAAGAAAAAAATTTCTTATGTATTTGATACATTCAATTACAACCCCTTTCTATTCAGTATTTTTTTTATTAACAGAGGAAGAGATATTTAGAAAAACATTTATATTTCAATAACATGATCTTCCTGAATTTTCTACTGTAATTATATTTGATTCTAATTGATATATTAATTCGGGAATTAATTTAATATTTCTTCATTTACCTCCCCCAAAATAGAAACACTCATAAACATCAGTTTTTAAAGCTTATATAACTTCAAAAAGGATGATCTTCTTCAAAACTTATTCTTAGATATGATAACACATTCTAAACCCTATTAAGGATTGTTTCTTATTTTAGAATAATATGAGATAAATATTTTTCATAATTTCTATAATTTTATCACATGATGGATGTATTTTAATAGTAAAATCCTCCAATGAAGATTGTGTACCAGTAAAACATGTGTCCTTTTATAAAGTTTGAATATATATTTTCTCAAAATTTGAAAAATGAAATTCTAATTCCATACATCTCATATTGTGGTTTTTTTTCTTCAATAATAATCATCTACTCTTCACAATTATTCATTATTCATTGAAATTATTCTTCATTCAATTTAATTTTTTTAAACAAAGAATCATGTTCCATGATTTTAGGATCCAAATCATTGAAATCAATAATATTTGTCAATATTTCTTGATGTTCATAGATCTTTTCATCCAGAGTATTAATATTTATTAATGAATACCAAATAGAAGTTATTAATTTTGGAAGAAAATTTAATAAAAGTAAGACACTCATTAAAAAAAGTAGAACCCTATAAATGATAATAGTAATGCACATACATAATGTATTATAAATAAAAAATCATCTTAATCTATGCCTCAGACATGGATGCTCCTCTGTCCCACAGCCAGGTGTATACTGGACGGGTCTATGTCATGTTCGTTTCTGTCTAGGCTCTGGCATACGTTGCACATCATCCTTAGCAGCAACCCCCACATCCTCATGTGTGATAGGCGGTGGATGTACAATCTCCCCATCTGTACCCTATCCTGCATCTACTGATAGTGGAGGCTGGATGAAACTCTCACCAACAAGGAAAAAAGATGGTTGTTGTGTTGTGTATTTTTGTAATAAAGAATCCAGGTCAACCCAGTTAGTGTCTGTATCTACCTGTAGTTGAGCCGGAGAAGCTGGAGGATCATATGACTGATCATGCTGAATACCCTCCTCCGGTGGAAGACCAACATCTGACTGATCAAGATGAACATCCTCCTCATGTGGAACAAAAATATCCATAATGGGGTTGTCACCCCTGGTACATCTATATGAGCCTCATCAGGCTCCGCAGCCTCCTCAGCATGTGGTGGATCAAAGAAAATGCAATGATAAATCTCATCCATCGAAGGAAGAAACTGTGATACAAGGGTGTGAATATATGCTGGTTCAAATATGGTGTGCTCTACTGGATCACACATGTGTAGTAGATGACATATACGAACATCCTATAAAAAAAATTATGTTGTTAAGTAATATGAATAAAAATTCCACTGAATTGTGGAAGGAACCATGTATACCAACTCATGAAAGCCACATCCGTGTCATGTCAGAAATCTGACTAGGGACCTGTAGTACCAAGCTGTGTAATCCATCTGATCAACCAAATTAAAAAGTATTGTCCCCACCCCTCGCAACTGGAAGTCCTGTCGTCTATCCAATAAATCAATATATCTGGCATGATATCTCCTAAAATCAAAATCTCTCTTCACTGACATATTCAGGGAATGCATTGAATCTAACTGACTGGGTGGGTCAGGAACATGATGAAAGAATCTGAACTGCCTCATAACTCTGTTGGTCTAATGCCACTCGACTATATGAAAATTAATCAATGTAACCCTGCAAGAGCCAATAGCAAGCATCTCTGTACAGTACGATGGAAGACTCTGGATAATAGCATCTGTATATGGAATCCATAAAATATGAAAGAAAAAATAAATGATCAATTAATAAATGAATACATGTATAGTAAATAATAAATATTTAACAATATAAATAATAATCACTTACATCGTGTGGTCGAATGCAGTCCAACATAAGTTTGTAGGCATGAACGTTGTGTCTTGGGGAATCTGAATGTCGATGTTCTTGACTCCACCTATAGATAATATTTTTATATTTACATTTCATAATAGAAAGTTATAAAATTAAGTTAGATAGTATAAAGAAGTAATAACATACCAACATCCATGTGGAGCCTCTGGTACAATATTTTCTGGTAATGGAACACGAGCATGTGGAGCTAAATGAGGGATGTGCTCCCATACCTAGATCTGTAGAATAACCATGCATCTCATGATTTTCATCTTATCGATGCCATATGTGCTACATAATGCCTTGTATGTATATTATAGACAAGAATACCCCTAGCTATATCAGCCTGCCTTGTCTAAATCCTCAGAAAAAGATAAATACATCAAATGTACAAAAGTAGTGGAGTGATCAAAAAAAAGTGTGCCACCGATCAGCCTCAAAATATATGCACATGAAAATCACAGCACGGTGATCTCATCAGCATCCTCTGCTAACTATTTCAAGTGCTGGTCTAACCAAGGAATGTGTAATGTACCACCAGTGATGGTCCGACCATAATCAAGGACCTCTATGCCCAGTAGTCAATGAACAACTCAAGGAAGTATGCTCCAACTTGGACAGTCAGTGCCGCACCATAGATGGGGAGGCCCAAAATAATGTCCACATCGTACAGGGTAATAGTCATATCCCCCTCTCTAAAATGGAATGTATGTGACTCTGGCCTCCATCTATCTACAAGTGCAGCAATGAGCTGATGATCGATATAGGTGAAGTCACACATCGCTACATCATAGAATCCAGCACAATGAATATGAGGGATGATAGCGGGAGGTTGTGCGGTATGATGGAAATGGTGAGATCTGCGTACACTCAACGGAGGAACTGGATGTCCCTCTAAAAGCAGTCATGATACATGAGTAGCTTGATATGTGAGCAATGGAAAATCTTCCATCTGCACAAATGATATCATCATCACTTTATTATTGTGAATTCAATAAAAAATTTCAACTATTATTTAAATAAATCTAAAACAGTCAAATGAAAAATGATTGTGTAAATATTTTCAATTTATAATTCATCTATTGTGTGTGTATTACTGTCTTTGTTACATGTGGAAGCATCATATATTCATTTTCATTCTAGGTTGTTTTTTTGAATAGTTTGAGTATCACAAAATTCTTTATTAGAGAATCAAAAAAAGAGACAAACCAAAATTGAAACATGTTAGAAATAGATCAAGTCAGAAATAAAAGGATTCAATACTAAAACTTCCACATAAAAATAAAAATATACATATTCATGATACAATACACAAACTCAATCATGGATGACGAGATGTGGAGCTCTGTGCTACCACTTGGGGACATCTCTTACAAGTATGTCCTTTTGCATGATAAATACTGCATCGTATTCTCCCTCCTCATTGTCGAGGCCAATCCATTTCATTTTTGATTCAACTTGATTTTGGTCTTCCTTGGGGATATAATCTAGTAGTATGAAGCCAACAATTTAAAAAATTATAGACATTGAAAAAATCATAAATGAAAACATAACCAAATTATGAAACCTGGAAATATTAGGGATGATGGTCAGTTGATCAGCAGACAATGAGATAGAATGAAATTCACCAAAAGGCATCAAAGATGCACTAAAACAGTTAACCAAAGTTCTCATGTGATACAGTGGGTCAACATATCACTCCCACGATATATTTACTGAATCACAAGATGCGATAACATGTGCACATGGATATCTAAATTCCTAAAAGTTTCCACAATCACAGTATCTATTATCTAACATCACTAAAAACACTCGACCACTAGTGCATGTAACCTGGTCATAGCATAGTCTTACCTAAAAGATCGTATTTTCCCTGTCAAAGGCAAGAACAATCTATCTTGAAACCTCATTCAATATTAGAACAATATCACTTTGGAAATGCTGCGTAAAATGTATTCTGTTTTCCATCCTCTGATAGGCCTTTTGGGACCAGTCAACAAAGTAGTGAACACATCTATAAAATGTCTCTTACACTAACCCTGTGATTCGAAGTTTACGCATACCCTTAAGGATCCCATTTATGCACTACACTATATTAGTGGTCATATGGACATATCTTCTACCACCATCATATGCAAATGACCATTTTTCCTTCTAAATATACATCATATATTCATACACATCTTCATTAGTAGTTCAAATCTCTTCAAGGAGTTGATAAATCCTTTCTTTTTTGGGATCATATGCTAAAACCATAAAAGATTAATGTATTAAAATAAAGAACAAATTTTAATAAAAAAATAAGTTTAGAAAAACATACCCAACTAGAAGATCGCCTTCTTTATGGCATCATCTCTGAAATTCTTATGCACATTACTTGAAATATGTCTAATGAAATAATGATGATAAGAATTTGGATCAATCTATGAAACCCCATCACTAACCATGACCTCTATAATCTCTTGATGGTGATAAGATATCAGACATACACCATGGTTTTGTGTGACATGAACATGTACACATTCCAAAAACCAACTCCAACATTAAAAATTATCCTTTTCAACAATAGAAAAAGCAAGTTCCAGAGGAGCATGATTACCATCCTGTGTGGTAGTAATGAGTAGAAAACCTATATACTTTCCATACATGAAAGTGCCATCGACTTGAAAAAATTATTTACAATATGGAAAGGTAGCAATGCATGGCCTGAATGCCCAAAAAACCCCATTGAACTTCACCTTTGTTCGGTCAACTCGGTGATTAGGGGATACATACTCAACAGTGTCCAACTGATAAATAATCTGGTTGTTGAGAGATGAAAATTCTATAAGTTGTGGAAACATATCATAAGATTCATCCCAATCACCATACACTTTTACAATTGCCTTCTATTTTTTATTTCATGCTTTGGTAAATGATATCTTGTAGTTATACAACTGTTGAATTCTTTCCTGAACAAGGGAAACAGGAACATCCTGACATGTTCGTATCATCTCACAAATAACATTTGATATAAACTCTGAATCAAGGGAAGAGTGATCCTGCGGCAAGAATGGATGCACACAAGTGTGTGGCCCTTCTAATTTGGTTATCCTTCAACATGAAAAAAATTTATCAAATATATCCCTTAATAGAAATTTACAATCTGGTCCATATTTTTCACAATTAATGATATATTTTTTCTTCTTTGACTCATCTACCGCAAATGTGAAATGTCTCTCAATGTGGTATTTCTTTATCACATTTTTCATGGACAATTTACTTTCAAACTTCTACCGAACATAGATGGTGTTATCATTTTATGTACAAATATTCTTTATAATTACAGGTAATTAAGAAGTTTGTGTAATGACATCCCAATCAAAATGTTGTTCGTGAGACAATCCTTTAACTAAGGAACTCAATATTGAATCATGATTACCACAAACCAGTGGATTTCATGGATGTTTGTCTCTCAAAGGAACCTTAGAAGGTTCATTTCCCACATAACCCTCACCCACATATCTCAAAGTAACATCAGAAGTTTCATTCCCCACATCACCCTCACCCACATCATCTCCTGATGGATCCCCAAATTCTTCTTCCTCAGATAAACTTTCATTCACTATATCAACACACAAAGAGATGTCATCTACATTTCCTTCTAAATTTTTATCATCTTCTTCATAATTTGCTTCTATTACTAGATTCAAATGAGAAGGAGACAATGCAAAAGACTGATGTAAAGGATCAAATTGTACAGAGCTCGTAAAACACAGTTCGGTAGTAGTTAGTTTTACCACATCTATATCAGAAATCACCACATACATCTCCATCAAACCATTAGCACACTGATGTATAAATAAGGAAGATGCATCCATCTAATCATCATCATCGGCCAAAGGGTACTCGGTGTTCCAAAAACGTTCAAGATGTTGTAGATGTTGATATGTTATTAAAGAAATGGATTGATCGACCCTAAAATTTAACCAATTATAAATCTTATTGTGAACTGCATCCAATTTCATATAACCATGAATATTTACCACTTTGACAGGTGGCACACTATAGCTAAATCCCTGCTCCATATAAATTGTCTCACCGTTGCAATATATTTGCACAGACATTATTACATATAAAAAATAATTAATAAAATATTATATACTACATCAATATTTTACATTATCTAAAATAATGTTATATATTTTAATTAGTTATGAATAATTAATCATGACATGATATTGAGACTTATGATTAGTTTATCATTATTTGATAAACTAACCAAAACCTATGGGTACACTCATGGAGTCTCTATTATCAAATATTTCAGAAACCATTAGTCTCCTTTCAAACAGTAATGCCTCATGTTGAATTCTTGTTCTCGAATTCCTCTTCAGGGACACCTCTCCAGGGGCGCCTCTTCGGGGATGCCTCTTGTTGATTTCCTTTTAATTAAAAATTTACTCACATTCATGTGAGGGGGTCTAGGGGTATGAAATACATAACTTTTTTTAAGAGGACACGCATGTACTTACATACTTAGTTAGAGATGACTAACATGTCATCAATACAGAAGAATAAATGCAATTATTACAAATTAAATAACCACATTCACAAAACAAGACATGCAATTTCAATTATGCATCGTTCGGTCATATCAAGATCAGTTATCACACAACTTACCATGTTTTTGGGTATACTTAATATATATACTACTATATGAAATACATATTAAATATCTACACCTATTTTATATTTAATAATTTTAATTATAACTAATATAATTTAAATTTTTTATTTATACAGAACTGTTTTTATACCATTAACAGAAAAAAATTTCTATATATTTTTTAATAAATTTAAATATGATACATATAACTAATATATTATTCACAAATTATATTAATAGTGTATAAAATGTTATAATTTAATTTAATATTACTTTCAAAATAACATTTTTTACAACATATTTAATTTTCATAAACATTCAATATTAATGTTATAATTTAATTTAATATTACTTTCAAAATAACATTTTTTACAACATATTTAATTTTCATAAACATTCAATATGAATTCATACAAAATTTTAGACATGACATAATTAATTTTCCGGAACATTCAATATGAATTCATACAACAAACACATCGTTTATAAATTAAATCATACAAAAGACACTAATTTACACATCAATACATATGAAATAAATAAAAAATACACACAAACACTAGTTTCTACATATCACAAATAAAATAAAGAAATCATACAAATGAAATAAATAAACACAATTAAACAATTGAAAATTTAAATATAAATTTGTTGAGAAATAAATTCCATAGGGATTTGAAGAAAATCCATAAGAGAAGAAACAATTTGGGGGGGGGGACCCCCTTTTATAGATTTTCTCAGCCAGATGCATGAATAAGATTCACGCATCCTTCATACCATCTTCGAAGGATGTGTGAACCCCGTTAATGCATCTTCTTCTGTGTAAAAGATGCATGAATGGGGTTCACGCATCTTCAGTGTGGAGAGATGCGTGAACGGGGTTCACACATCCTTTGAAGATGGGATGAAGGATTCGTGAACCCCATTCATGCATCTCTCCATGTCGAAGATATGTGAACAGGGTTCACGCATCTGGATACCCATTTAAAAAAAATCAAACTGTATCCCTTTTTGATAAAAAAAATTTAAAACCCATAAATAATAAAACTCGGGGGTGGGGTGTCCAGGTGGTGGGGCGGTTTCTAGGAGGTGTGGGGGCCTTCTAGGGGGTGGGGGTCATCCAGGGGGTTGGGGGTGTCCAGGGGGTGTGGGGGCTGGGTGTCTAGGGGGTTGGGGGGATTTCTAGGGGTGGGGGTGTCTAGTGGGTGGGGGTGTCCAGAGGGTGGGGTGTTCAGGGCGGGGTGGTGTCTAGGTGGGTGGGGGGCAATGTCCAGGGGGTGGGTGGTGTCTAGGGGGTGGGGGTCCAAGAGGTTTGAGGGGTTGTCCAAGGGTGTGGGGTGGTGTCCAGGGGGTGGGGTGGCTGTCCATGGGGGTGGGGGTGTCTAGGGGTGGGGGTGTCCAGGTGGTGGGTGGGGTCTAGGATGGGTGGGGGATGTTCAAGGGGTGGGGTTCCAGGGGGTTGGGGGTGTCCAGGGGGTGGGGGCTTTCCAAGGTGGTGGGGGTTGTCCATGGGGGTTTCTAGGGGGTGTGGGTGGTGTCCAGGGGGGTTGGGGTCTTTCCAGGGGTGGGGGTGTCCAGGGGGTGGGGTGTCTAGGGGGTGGGGTGGTGTCCAGGGGGTGGGGGTGGCTGTCTATGGGGTGGGGCTTTCTAGGGGGTGGGGATGTCCAGGTGGTGGGGTGGTGTTTAGGAGGGGTGGGGGTCGTCCAGGGGTGGGGGCGACCAGGGGGTTGGGGATGTCCAAGGGGTGGGGGTATCCAGGGTGGTGGGGGGGGCTATCCATGCGGGTGTCTAGGGGTGGGGTGGTGTCTATGGGTGGGGTGGTGTCCAGGGGGTGGGGGGCTTTAATGGTTCTAATGGAATGAATTTCATGGATTTTAAGATCATTGGTATTTTTAAAATGGTTTTCGAATAGTGTTTATTTAAATAGTATGTTTTCCTTTTGGAAAAATGAATGCTTTTGGTGTGTATGGTAGGAAGGGGGATTTTCATACGTCAGTTGTTGTTTTCACTTAAAATTTGGTCCATTTTAAACAAAAGAGAGACACTTTGAGTGATACCAGCCACAATGTGCCTCAGATTAATGAGGGGTTGACTCTTACATGTCACAAATTACCCATGGATCATTCTACTAAATTATAAACACAATCCAAATGCGTTTGGTCAGTTTTTCGTACATCAGTTGTTGCTTTCACTTAAAATTTTGTCTATTTTAAACAAAAGAGAGAAACTTTGAGTGATAATGGACACACTATGCCTCATATTGAGGTGTGGTTGACTTTTACGCATCACAAATGACCCATGGATAGTTATCCTAATATATCAACACAATCAGAATGCATTTGTTCAGTTTTTCATATGCCAGTTGTTGTTTTCAATTAAAATTCTGTCCATTTTAAACAAAAGAGAGACACTTTGAGTTATATCAGCCACACCATGCCTCATATTGAGGCTTTTTTGACTCATACACATCACACGGGACCCATTTATCATTATCCTAAATTATCAATACAATAATAATGTTTTTGGTTGGTTTTATGTACATCAATTTTTGTTTTCACTAAAAATTCTATCCATTTTAAACAAAAGAGAGACACTTTGAATGATATCGGCCACAACATGGCTCGGATTAAGGTAGGTTTAACTCTTACATGTCAAAAATGACTCATGGATCATTCTCATATAGTATCAACACAATCCAAATGTTTTTTTTAGTTTTTTGAATGTTAGTTGTTGTTTTCACTTAAAATTTTGTCCATTTTAAAAAAAAGAGAGACACTTTTAGTGATACCGGCCACAATGTGCCTCTGATTGAGGAGGGGTTGACTCATACACATCACACATGACCCTTGGATCGTTATCCTAATGTATCAACAAAATAATAATGTGTTTGGTTAGTTTTATGTACTCCATTTGTTGTTTTCACTTAAAATTTTGTCCATTTTAAACAAAAGAGAGACACTTTGAGTGATACTATCCACACCATGCCTCGTATTGAGGTTTGGTTGACTATTATGTGTCACAAATGACCCATGGATCATTCTCCTAAATTATCAACACAATCCTAATGTGTTTGGTCATTTTTCCATATGTTAGATGTTGTTTTCACTTAAAATTATGTCCATTTAAAACAAAAGAGAGACACTTTGAGTGATATCATCCACACCAGGCCTCGGATTGAGGAAGGGTTGACTCTTACACATCAAAAATTACCCATGGATAATTCTACTATAGAATAAACACAATACGAATGAGTTCGGTCGGTTTTCATTACGTCATTTGTTGTTTTCACTTAAAATTCTGTCCATTTTAAACAAAAGAGAGATACTTTGAGTGATACCAGCCACACCATGCCTTTGATTGATGTTTGTTTGACTTATACATGTCACAAATTACCCATGTATCATTCTCCTAAATTATCAACACAATCTGAATGTGTTTGGTTGGATATGAAGGTATTTTGGGTATTTTACTATTTTTTCTTATCCAAAGCCCAAAGAAAAGTAGTTCATCATTCTTTCATGTTGCTGGTGCATTTCATCTATTAAAATGGAAAAATGACTCATTGGAGAAAAATGTTTTATTTAATAATAATTAAAATTTTCCTACAAACATTTACATACAACAATGTTTCATCTTTTGATCTCCTTAACCCCTCTCAAAAATGGTTTCCAATTGTACACTTCCCGAATTCAGATCTTCATGTTATTTGTGTACAATCTTTCATCAGGTATGTGGCCCACTAATTTCTAAACAAATCTATATCATCTTGTGAATATGAGGCTTTTTGACAGTTAGTGTGGTACTATGAAATATATAAATAAATAAATAATAAATAATTTAAATGAAATACTAGTTGTTTTTTAAAATACCTCTTTAGGGATGCTCGTTTGTTGATGGAAAAATATCTCTCTCATAAATTTACAACCATAATAACCACAATAATTATTGTTTTTTTTGTTTTGGACACTGCAAATAATTTGATCATTAGGAGAAGAAGTAACTTGTTTTGATATGTTTTTGGATGGTAAATTTTTATTATATATACCCTAATACCGGTCCAGACTTAGTATTTTCTCACCTCCTTATGCTTAGCCCCTGTACTCATTCCTTTTTTTATATGATATTGATACACCGCACTATCATTACAGAATACTCAATAAAAGATAATGTAAATTATATAACTTGATTTTTAGACCTAAAACGTAGGATGTAGTGTCTTACAGATTCACAAACTCCATTGTGTGTGGTCGGTTTATTGGATATCCTTGCATTGAATCCAGAAAATAAATCTTTGGAGTATCCAAGTTGACCACAATTAGCAGCCAATGTTTCCTAAAAACACAAAAAGGAATAAGTAATAAATGAAGTGAAAATTTAATTTATATGCTTTAATCATGGAGTTTTACCCCTACATAGTTGGTATTAGGAAGAGTATGCCATCAGTAATCTTGATTTCAAATGTTTTCAGCAAGTCTTTCACTATTTCATCCTTTTTTGATGGATCTAATTTTGTTAGTTGTGTGATGTGGTATGAGGACTAACGAGTCTGAATTTTGTCTCATGGAAGAATCCCTTCAACTATTTTTCATATATGCACCTTCCAATAATATAAAATGCATTTAGTCATAATTAGTACATTATATCAGCTTTTAGAAAATTAATTCATTAAAACATGCCTCATATATAAATTTACAATTGTGACGCCTAGCCAATCATATTCAAGGATCTCATTTACATTTTTAACAGCAACGAAATCTTGAATTTCCTCTTTGTATATATTCTTTTCAAAAAAAATATATGACTAATACCATTTTTTAGCTCTGTAACCACATGAGTCCTCAATCCTAGTAAATGTGGATAGAGAATAGGTTGTGTTATTGTGCTTTCAGAAGCTCTTTGGGATCGGTCAGTCGATCCTTTAGATGCTTTTGAGCCCACATTTCTTGTCACCCCTTCCCTTTCTCCATCTATAATAACATTCATTGGTTCATACCTTTTTCATTAATTGTTAAAGGTTTAGCTTGAAAAAAAATAGAAGTAAATACCTCTTTGTCCACATGTACTCTTACAAGTTGTGACATCCAGGAAAAGAATGTTCCAATATCCTTTTCGATCATATGAATATCATCATAATCAAGTGGAATAGGTATCTATGCATTTGGATCATGAGCTATAGTAATTTTCACTTTCATATGATTTTTTGGAAGTGGTCTATTATACGGCTTGTCCTATGGGATGTTTAACACCATATCTTTCGCTACAAGGTGATAGATGGGTGATAACAGATATAAATCACAGTCATTATCATCCTATTGAAGAAGAGTATAGGAAAAGTATCAGTGTTTGTCTGATCCATATTTCATGGGAACAATTATTAGGATATTGATTACTACGGCTAATATAGCTCTTTAAGGGGAATGAATTGCCTCAAAGCTAGTGGGGGTGGGACAGGATCCTCACATGCTGGTTGTTCCTAAGTTGTGTCTTCTCCTTGCTTCCCACCCATAAAAGTGGCTAGAAACTCTCCCTTCCATTGAAATCATTCTTTAAGAGTTGATAGTCTTTTTCTCATTCATTTAATTTATTCATCTCTATCATCCATTTGTTTTTCTTAAAATATACTCGAGGTGTCACCTCAAACCCTGCACCTCCGACACTATCGTATTGTTCTATCTGCTTTAAAGTCATTGATAATAGGTCTGCATCCGCTACAGGAGTAGCTGATTCCTATGACTATTGGATATAATAAAATAAGTAATTATTATTATGTAATAGAAATTTAAAACAAAACTTTTTATCGTACCATACTTACACATATTTCCCACACTTTTTGTGTGTTTTCATCTACAAGCTTCCCTTCCTTATTCACATGTGCCTCCTTACATATCACATAACATGGGATGGAAGTGTCTTTGGCTTTAGACTCATTAATCTACATATAAATATAGAAAGATAATTATGATGTTTCTTCTTGGAACCTAACAATATTACTATAAATTTAAAATACGTACCATTTTCTTTTCTAGTGAAGCGTACCCCATCCTTGATTTATGATACGGGTATGTTTGTTTTGATGCACGTTCCTTATTTTTAGTATTGATTTTTTATTTCATAAATGAAATATTGACAATCAAAGTGATGAATACACATATATCCTCAAGCAACGTATTATCATCCACAATGTACCTGAAACTTCTCATCCATGCGGTGACCCATAAATGTATCCCATGCTTCTTGGGATATCAGGTGAGTATAGAAAAGGGGTGGGTGCAGGTTTATTTTACCTTTGGAATCTTTTTGGTGACATTTTTTTAAAATAGTGTGAAAACCTCGATGAATCCTTCCTGGAAGCCTTAGTACATAATTCTTGTACGAATCATCTACTATAAATGTACTCTGCAAGAGATTGAGAAGAGTAATAAACTGTTTCATTATTTTATTTGCTAGTAAATTAAAGAAATAATTTCATAATGTTACCGTAATTTCTTCCCTTCACAGCCTTCATCCCAGACAGAACATGGTTCCATGAATCTATGTCAATCGGCACGTGTTATTGAGTGAAAATTCCAAGTTAACTACTAAACATATCCTTGTTGGGATTCACATGTTGTCCTTGTGCATTCCATATGACATCAAATTTAATGCCTTTTCTTTTTACCTTAAGAACTTTGGCTAACACCGTCAAAATATGGTGCACCTGTGCTTTTTGGGACGTCGGTACTTCATCCTCGACCATTTCATTGATATCAACATCATCTATATGTTTATCTAAAATGGTAGCAACGACATGTGATGATGGTTGTTGGACCTCAACACTAGGAGTAGAAATAGGTTCAGAAACTTATTGTTACTCTACACTGTGAGCAGCAGTAGTAGCAGCAACAACAACAACAACATGTGAGACTTGTTCAGCCTCAAGGTTAGGAGCACTAGAACATGCAGAATTAATTATCTGAAAAAGTGTTTAAATAGTTAATTTAGATTACATAAATTCAGTAATGATAAGATAATAACACGAGATAACAAGATCTATATTACAAACAAAATATAACCTGTTTATTGAACTCTCTTTTTTTTAAAGATGAAGGGATTTTACACCTCTATCGATTATCCAAATCCCTTCATTGTGGTCTCCTCTAACCTACAAAATGTTATATACATTGAGACCTCTGGGAAATGATTGTGATGTACCGCTAAAGGATCATCCTCAACTGAATTTTCATCAGACCCTTCAATAGTTTTGGATGATAATAGAACAATCGACCACATTTAGTTTGCAGGATCTGGAACATAAAATACTTGTACCGCTTGTGATTCCATTATAAACTATTTGTCTTTGTACCCTTCTTTACTAAAATCAACTTTCACAAATCCCAATTCATCTATTTTAACACCACTTTTGTTATCAACCCATTTTCATTGAAAAATATGCAATTGGAATGTCGTATAATCCAACTCCCATATTTTTTTGATAATTCCAAAGTAAGACATAATTGTATAAATTGGATTTTTGTCCTTACTACCAGAAACATGCATCACTTCAGCCACAAGTGTAACTCCACTATTTTTCATGGTACTATCTTCCTCATGTTCATATGTATAGAATGTATAACCATTAATTACATAACAATTGTAAGATAATACATATACACTTGGTCTGATAGTAATCCATCGAAGTCGTTCTGAAATTGAATTTGGATTTTCAGATAACTCCTTAAAAATATGGTCCTGAAACCATCCTATAAACTGGTGATTATTTGTATGTGATATCCATTTTTCAGCCCTTCATGGATTCAACTACCTAATAATTTATTTATGGGTTTCAATATATATAGAAACCTCGAAAATGTTATGCAAAAAATAAAGGTGGGCCTACTCCCGATCTGTAATATTGATTGTCACAAAATCTCTTCCAAAAATTCCCTCACCCTCAATGAATCCAATGGGATGAGATTTCAGGAGACCAATGATTTCCACATCAGATAAGTATTTGGTATATAATTCAATGGCTTACTCAACAATATATCACTCCACAATACAACCCTCTGGCCGACTTTGATTTTTGATATACCCTTTCAAAATATTCATATACCATTCAACAGGGTACATCCATCTATAGTGCACATGACCACAAAGTTGAATCTCTCTCACCAAGTGAACCATCAAATGAACCATCATATCAAATAATGATGGTGGGAAAAATATTTCTAATTCAAATAATATGATGACAATTTCTCTTTCCATAGATAGAAATTTCACTGGGTTTAAAACTTTACTATATATAGCATTGAAAAAGAAAAAAAATTTGGTTAACATATGATGAACATTCTTGGGAAAAATGAAATGTAAAGATATAGAAATTAAATCTTGCATCAAAACATTAAAGTAATATTATTTCAAACCTTTTAACTTCAAATCATTCATTGACACAATGTTCTTGATATTTGATGAATATCCCTATGGGACCTTTACATCATTGAAGAAGTTGAAAAAATTGATATCTCTTCTCCCTAGAAAGAGTGTAAGTAGCTGGAGGAAGAAACATTCAATTTTCACCCTTCATAAGAGCCAACTCTTCTCGTATTCTCATGTCAACCATGTCCAACCTTGCCTTAATTCCATCCTTTGTTTTTCTAGGGGAATTTAGAAATGTTTCGATAACACTGTCACATACATGGTTTTCCACATGCATCACATCAAGAAAATTTCTGACGTACAGACAATTTCAATATGGTAATTCAAAAAAAACTAATCTCTTTTTCCAACCGATTTTCATAAGGTTTTTAAAAAATGGTTTACCAAAAATAGTGCTCATATCTTTTAATTTCTCAAATAGCTGATCACCTATTATTGGAGATGGTGTTGTGCGTTGTTCTGAACTTCCATTGAATGATGTTGTCCAAGATTGGTAATTATACTAATGAGGTAGAAATCTATGATGTCCTAGAAACACATATTTCGATGAATGTTTCAACATAATTGATTCTGTATCTTCTTCTCACATGGAACACCCTTGATTTCCTTTAATGATATAGCCTAAAAATCCTCCATAAGCAGGGAAATAATGTATCGTCCCATACAACATCACTCTAAATGTGAAGTATTCACTTTTATAAGAATCATACAACATAACACCTGAATCCCACAATAACATCAAATCCTCGATAAAAGGAGCCAAATAAATATCAATATCATTACCTGTTTTTTTTTGTCCAATTATAAGCATAGATAACATGATTAATTTCCATTTCATGCATAACCAAGGATGAAAGTTATAATTTACCAACATAACAGGCCATGTACTATGAGTGCTAGTTTGAAAACCTAAATGATTCACTACATCTGTAGATAATGCAAGACGAAGTTTTCTCGGCTCATTTCCAACTTCAGGATACTCATGATCAATTCTATTCCATTGAGGAGAGTCGGCCGGGTGACATAATTTACCATCTTTATTTCTTTTATCTGTATTCCATGAAAATTGTCTTACAGTTTCTTCACTTCCATATAGATGCCTAAAAACTGGAATTATAGGAAAGTATCATACAACTTTCATAAGACTGGATTCATCTTTCTTATATTGGGAAGAACCACACTTTGGGCATTCTGTAAGTGATTTTTTCTCCTTGAGAAACAATATACAGTCTTTCGGGCAGGCATGCATTCTTTCAGAAATCATACTCATCGAGTGTATCATTCGTTTAGCTTTATATGTCCAGCTTGGAAGCTCATTATCTTCTGAGAGCATGCCAGTCAAGAGAGAAAGTAGTTCTGTAAAACTGACATCACTCTATCTTTTTCCTTCATTCAATTTATACAAATTTAGTACAGCTGAAAATGTTGTATATTTAGTGAAACTGACATAAAATGGTGTCTCTGCACAACTCTTTGACTTCTCAAACAATTTTGGTAAATCACGGAGTTTATCTTCAACTGTCCTTATCATTTCTTCAATACGATATTCATCATCATTGAAATTTATAATAACATCCTCCATATGGTCTTCTTCATTATCCATATTTTTAATCATTTATGATCCATAAAATGTTGTTTTATCCCAGCCAGTAGCTACATTATCTTTTTCTCTGTGTTTATTCCAACATTTATAACTCTGATCTATTCTATGACATATCAAATGTTCTTTTAACTCATATGAAGTAATTATTCTTTAATAACAATAATGTAAACACATACAAAGGATTTGAGAAGGATCCTTTGTGTGGTCCTTTGCAAACTTGATGAACTATTTCACACTATTCTCATACTCTATTGTCAAAAGATTAGCATCCATCTAATATTTATTCATCTCTATCCTATTTGAATCTAAAATATTAGTATTTATGATTCAAATACATAAAATAAGACTTCCAAATACAGTATAAGAGAACCAATTCCTTATAAAAATACAGATTAATATAGCCTAACCATTTCCAATAATGATTTGGAAATCAACAGAACCAGGATAGACACCCACATCAAATTCAACACACTTTCCATCCCCATTACCAATAGTTCTAGAACCCACCACCCTTGCAGAAAAACATTAAACATCCTTTTAACCACCCCTTCCAGCCACCTCATTCATAATAAAATAATCACATTAAACATGCCAAAACTAGTGACCAAACTCAAATAAAATGAAAACAAGGATACAATTTTGATGAGAAAACTAATATAGTAGATATATTTCCAAACACAAAGGGGTTCATATGGGAGACAAATAACCTAGGATTATCGAAAATTACTATGTAATATCATAGGTTTCGTTACCAGAATTAACATAAGAAATAGAAAATTAATGTTAGTGAACATAAATTCTATCATGAACATCTAAAGGATATGAAATAACTCTCCCTCACCTTCCCCAAACTCGTACCTAGAACCACACTCGAAACCTCTATGAGATCCTATTTCTTGGAACACACCCTATTCATTTAGAATTAGTTCACTAAAAACAGGGATTTATATGACACCTTAGCACATTAAAAGGGCCTCAAACACACAATTAAAAGGACCCCATCTACAACACCTATATAGTAACCACTTTAGGAGTCATGACTTTCCCACATGTTTTTGGATCACCATTTAAGAACACATCTTGATGGGGGAAATTTTCATCTTCCTTGCAATTCTAAATTCATACCAAACATCACTAACATGGGGATCAACCAATGTCTACCATATACCTAGAAAATAATTGAAAAAATTAGGAAAAATAGTTTCTTGTACCTATTTTTAATAGTACTACCAGAAAAGTATAACGAACATAGATCGTACCTCCAAAACACTCCTGGAGCCTCTTGGTAAAAAGACTCTAGTGACTAAAACTATCCAAGATTCTAACCACTAACTTACCAATATAGGAGTGGTATACTTAGGAGTAATATTAGTAGAATCAAACCAAAGTTCCATCCACCTCATGCTGCTCCCCAATCTTCTCCATCACTTTAGTGTTGTACAGACCTCCTTTCTCTAGTTCCTTCCTCTTCCTGGGCTATTCGTCGACTGCCTCTCTGACTATAGAATTAATGTTAAGAAAATGGAATGTGATATGTCTATAACCATCACAATAATATTAAATTCCTTGGAGTAATGGGCTACCCTTGAGGTACCTATGAATGACAGTGACTCCTGAGATGAGACCCACATCACACACCTACTATGGGTGGGTTCTGCTAACCCTATATCCCAGAATATCACTACCTTAAAAGATTATGATATGAACTCAAACCATAGTCATAATCATAGAACACTAATATAGCCATCTAAAGTTAAGTATTACATGTTGAATTCATCCAAACCACTAGAGTCCAGTATATGAATTGAACAAAATAAATTAATGGATTTAATAAAAAGAGCTAAAATACAATCCAACCAAAAAATGGAAAATAATGTATGACCTACATAGAATGAGGGGAAAATGTTAATGCACCATTGGTATAAATCTCAGTCTGTGTATCCCAAACTAATCTCTACCTTATCCTAGTCCACCAAGGACTCTATGAAATTTTTCATCCTCTGTATAAGACATGACATGTATGGGAAGATCCCTTTTAGGGATGAGTATTACAATACCTAATAGGACACCCCAAAAATACCATACATAAAGCATCAAGAGTATTCATGTCCCTAAACATAGGTATTCCAAACAAGATATGAGACATAATTATAACCAAAGATATCCCAAATATAATCATAAAATACTCTAAGTCAAAAAATGTCTCAACCACTTCTAGTTGTAGATCCACTCAGGGTTTCAAGGTAACACTCCTCTAAGAGGAAATGCTACCCAAGATATAATTCCAATGACGACACTCAACCTAGAGGTCACACTCATCTAATCTAGCCAAGAAGAATCACATAGGAAACTGAGAGTGTTCACTCGAGATATACACTCCATCAGACTAATACCCCATCAGAAATATCAGCTCATGATATAAATATAGGGGGTCAACACCCAAGTCTTGATGGGGGGTACTAGAGTCTACTATAATAATCCTCCAACATAGGGTAAAGACACTTTTGTAAGTGTTGGTCATGCCAATTCAATAAACCCAACATAGGGAAAACACATTGGAAATAAGGTCTGCTTCTGGACTCTCGGAGGGATACAAGCTCCAGGTCACTAAGTGATCTGTGGTCCAATTCTCAGGATCATATTCCATACTAACCCCCATAAAAGTGAACTGAGGACACTCACTATAGGATAAGTATATTGAAAACTGAGAGGGTTCATTAGAGATACATGCTCCATCAGACTAATACACCATCTAAATGATCAGATCTCTATACAAAGTGAGGGGGTTAATTCCTAAGGCTTGCTGGGGGAAAATAGACCCTACTTGAAACATCCTCCAATATAGGGGTTCAACACCCATGTAATTGTTTGTGATTCCAATTATACAAAGACAATATAGGGAAAACATGAATGAAATGAGGATCACTTTTAATCCTTTGAATTGATACATGTTCCAGGTCGCTGAGGGGTATGAGTTCCAATGAATGGGACCTAATTCCATAATAACCCTCATATAAGTGAATTAAGACAACTCAATAAAGAATAATAGAACTCACCAACACTACCCTGATCATTAAGAAGATATAGAGGGGCCATAATCCTTGGATGAGGTCATGAAGTTGCATCAAGCCCTCATAGGAATGGACCAAGGGAACACAATCCACCAATACTAGTCCATAGAAGCACAAAAATCTCACAAAAAAACTGAAATAAAAGGAAATTAAGCTCAAAACCATCCTCAAAAGAGGAAATGATGTGACCTTAGGGGTATACAGTGTGTCTAAAAAATACTAGAACAGCCCGTGTCTCATTTTTACATGGAGTGATATGTGATTCCAACTATGGAATGTGCAATGACCATTCACCAATTATTCATTGAATCATTGTCCAAATATGAATTAAAACGATGAATATGTGTAGATAAGGGAGATAAATTACCAAAAATAAACCTAAAAGAAGAAGTGTGAGACTTACCTAGAGTAGATCGCACTCGCGGTGGAGGGAGAGAAGAAGCGTTGAGTGGTTAGGGAGCCTTCTCCACTACGTTGGGAGGAGAAGGCGTGACTGCCAGTGGGGGAGGTGCATGGGAGGATCCTTCAAACATTGAGAAATGGAGGTGTAGGGTTATTAGGGAGTAGAGTTCAGTGCGGAGGAGGAGAAGTAGAAGGGGTTCGAGGGGGTCGATAAGGAGTAGGGCTAGTGGTGGAGGTCTGGAAAAGAGAAGATCGAGGGGAGTTGTCATAGGGGTACAATACCACGAGAGCATGAGGGCGTGATAAACAGAGGATAATGTGCACCCGATTTTTTAAAATGGGACTATGGTTTTATCAATGCTAGAAAAGCGCTGATAAAGGGACCCTTTATCAGTGCTAAAATTTTAGCATTGATAAAGGGATTCTTTATCAGTGCTTTTGTAGCACTGATAAATAAATCCTTTATTATTGCTAGAAAAGCACTGATAAATAAGCCCTTTATCAGCGCTAAAATTTTAGAGCTGATAAAGGATCTCTTTATCAGCCCTTTTCTAGTGCTGATAAATAATCCTTTTATCATCACTAAAAAAAGAGTTGATACCTTTATCAGCACTTATAAAGGGTTCATTTATCATCACTTTTAATTATCACTAATAAATATTTACCTTTATCAGTGCTTTTTTCTAAGAACTGATAAAAGGTGGTTCTTCCCTTTCCCGTTTTTTTAGTAGTGACATTATTCATATGGTATACATCTCTTAATTACTTGATCAGTATATACTTTCCACAAATATGGAACCTCCCAGATATAGTAATTTGACTCAAATTTAATATAACAAAATTTATTCTTGGAAAATAAGGATGTTGCCTTTGAGTTGATCAATAAGTTTACCATGTTTTCATACCATGTCACTTTACCAGTGGTTTCAAAAATCTTTTTACTATGGAGTATATCAATAAGGTTTCTTTCAGAAGGTACTTAAACTATAAAATTGTGGGAAAATATACTCATGAGGTCAACAATGAAAAATAATTATCTAAATTAATGGTAAAATTGTGGGAAAGGTTGATATCATTTCTAGCCTCTCATTATAATCATCATTGCTTTTGAAGTATATGAGAGCTATATGATCAAAATAATGGTAATTTTAATTTCTATTAAATATAAATTAATTTTTTACAATGAAAAATACTTATTTAAAACCCCATTTTATGTTGTTTTATAATTAATCTAATTTGTATCAATGGCCTATGAGACATAGTCTATCACATGGGAACATATATTCATCATATATAAAATCATTTCTCTTATGGAATGATTGGATGCATCTCATATCACTCTAAAAGGTTCCTCTCGGGCTGGTGATGTGCGTATAGGAATTTTGGTTATAAAATATTTTTTTGTATTCAAAATAATATTCACATTATTTATCAAGCACAAAATTAGTATCCATTTTTATGTAGGTTAGTTAGTGGTAACTAAATTTTTCAAAATTTTCTAAATAATATTATTTAAAATTAATCATGTCTTAAATATAACCAAATATTAATAAATGTGGTGACTTATGGTGCTATAGAAATGATATCAACCTTTACCTTCTCCACTTACATCACTTCATTTGAAATTATATGGCCAAGAACATTACCAATTTCCACCATAAAGTAACATTTTTTAAAGTTTAAAACCAGATTATTTCCAATGAATCTCTTTAAAACTTTACCAATATTTTCAGGATAGCTTTTCAATCATGTTTTATGAATTGTAAAGTCCTCAAGAAATACATCCATGTAGAATTCAATTTGATTTTAGAAGATACTTCCTATGATTCTTGGGAAAGTATTAAGTGAATTGAATAGGCCAAAATACACTATTTATTATGAAAATATACCATAAATATTAGTAATTGTAATCTTTTCTTGATCTTTTTGAGCTATAGATACTAGAAAATAGTCAAAAACTACATTAAGAAAATGATGAAAAGAATTTCCAACAAATATTTCTTGTAACACCCCAAGCTTCTACGGTACGTTTCCCTTCGAATAATGTGATAGCGTGTGTTGTACGCAACCTCGAGTTCTAACACACACCACAACTAATTAAACTAGCGGTTGTAAATAGTAATACCTACTTTTTGAAAATCATATATATTTTATATTTCAAAATGGACTTCATTTTTGGATTCGGAATATCGAAATTATCCTAGGGTGAAATTTTGGTACATTTCGGATAACTTTCATATTTTGATGAATAGTGAAAATTTCTAAATTTTAATTAAAAACAACTTTTTTAATCAAAATAATTAATAGTGATAAATTGTGAATTTGAGTGGTTTTAAAGTATATTTAGAATATATTTTTACCATTTAATATAATCTTGGTCATTGGACATAATTTTACAATTAAACCGAACATAAACAAGTGTCAATCTTTTGATAGTTATTATCTCTTAAAAACACGCTTTTTGTTTTGACAGCGGGAATTAATTTTAAATTAATTTCTGCCACTTCTGTGTTTTGAATTTAGAAAAATGGATTCCATATTTTGAATCAGGATGTTCAAATTGTGTAAATAGGTAACTTTTATTTTTAGACATTTTGAATAATTACTGCGGTAAATATTTTATTTACCATGGTTAAGGGTAAATCCGGTAAATAAGGGTTAAAAAAAATATATTATAATAATACTAAATTACCCTAAAACGTGTCTTAACCCTATTGGTTGATACATAGTCGACCATGGGCATCTTTGGGTCTATTTTGGGACCCCATGGATCCACTTGTAAGTGATAATGACACTTTATTTTAATTTAGTTAAAATGAATACAAAAATGACACAAGCATATATCTTTTAGAACAACAATTTTTACATAGGGTTATATATGTTGGATTTTAGATTATAAATATTCATTAGAAATCTAAAAATATTTCCTACATAATGATATTTTATTTATAATTTTTAGACATTGAATAAGTTATTTTATTTATGACACAATGATGATGTAGTAATTACTATAATAGTGAAAAATTAAAATAATTGATATTATAAATACCCAAATAATTATAATATGAAACGTTTAATGAATTAAACTAATTTTATATGATAATATGATATATTAGTATTGATTTAATTGACTTTTTTCGAAGTAATCAATCTGTTAGGAGTTTCAAAAAAATCAACTATTGAATAGTGTCAAAATTGACATAAAAGAGTTATTAAAACAAATATTATATTATTAATTGATATTAAATTCCTAAAAATCTAAGGTTCGGCCAAGAGACTTATATTATGATAGGTTCCTCATTAATGGACCACTTGGGGGTCGCTTGGATGTATATAGTAAGTTTATTAACCATATTATATAAAAATACAAAGAGACATTGTAAAAGTGAAACTAATTAACTTAGAGTTAATACTTAAAGATAAGGTTAATATAAGTACCCAAACCTGTATAAATTCTATTGGTTGAGTGGTTTTCGACCTATCCCCACCTTAACCTTTGAATAATAAGCTTTGGAGCCATTAGAACCCGAATATGAATTTATTATAAATTAATATTTCTAGCTTTTCCAAAGGTGCCCCTCACCCCTCTTATAAAAAGGGCACTCCTCCTTCTCATTTCTTCACACCTCTAAAGCCTTTTGGTTCGGCCAAACTCTGCCCCAATACTATCCCAACATCCCTCACTACAACCTAGAGGCCTTAGTTTGATCAGAAAGCCAACCTAAGGAGCCCTTTTGATCAAATCAAAAGGAAGAACCCGAAGAAGAGGTAATGATTTCACCACCCTTTTCTAAGTTCATTTCTTCTTCCACTTCTTCTTCCTTTGTTCTTACCATTCTAAAATAATAACTCCAGTATCTCACATATACTGTGATGTTATTATAAGTATGGTACAACCATATTCAGTATTCTATCCACCCTTTGAATAACATGTCACCATACGTGCGTACGTACGGCTTACCGTCTCCACGTCGTGGTGTAATTGTTATTCAATATAATATTATTTGGATGGGTATAATAATGATGTGTAACTCATGTAAATAATAAATATAACATGTTAATGATTCTGTATATATGATATACCATTCATTTATATATTATTTTAATATCAAAAGAATGATATTGTCGCTCGTGCGTACGTACGGACTACCGTCTCCACGAACGCGATGAGATTCATTCTCCATCATATCCATTCAAGTATTATTCTCATTTTAGGGTTAAAAATAATGTTAATATCATTCTGATTATGAATAAGACATAATATATCCATTACAAACATGTCTTACGTAACCAAACATTTAAGAAGAACGAATCGATTATCACCCGAAACGACGATAATACTAAGATATTATTAATAAAGCAATGTTAAAAGATCATATATGATATCATATTAATGTATATGATTCTTGTATAATTTAATAACAATTATTTCACCATTATACAGGAGGTTAACCTACCCCAACCAAGGAAAAGTACAAGGTAATGGTTATTTCACAATCTCTTCTTTATCCGAGGTTGTTTATACGTAATAATCTACTGGGATCTCTTTATCATCCACATCCATGTTTTCTTAAAAATGTATTTCAAAACATTTTTACTATTTACAAGAATATGGGTTAAAGTCATTTATACCCTTGTTTGACTTTTTATAAGAGGTTTATAAAGGAATCTTTCCGTCGTTTTCAAAACAATGTCCTTTTTAACCTTTTCGACAGAATTGAGGTAAGAATGTTTTTTTAACTTATACGGCGGGTGCGGTTATTTTCCGCCGTTATAAAATCGTCGAAGCTTTCCATACAAGCTTATAAGAATATTTTCAAAGAAAATGTTTTATTTTATATGGATCTTAAATGATTTCAAAATAAAAGGAGATACTTCTTTAAAAAGAATTTTGATTTCATCTATGTCAACATCCTTTGATGGATTTTAAGATTATTTGAAGTTGATTTATTATGATACAAAACTTCTATATTGTATTGAAGGTTTTGTGATATGTTTGACTGTGGATGTGCTATTTTTATACCATTCATAGTTTATGGTGAAATTATTGACATTTCGTATGCTAGTTTTAATACGAATGTTTATGTTATGTTTAAACCTTTTCATATGGGAATGCATTGGACTTAATAAGTGACGGGTGGAGCCCGCTATAGCTCCTCGATGCATCGGTAGGTCTCATGAGGCAAACTAGTGTCTTGGCACAAGGCCTTGACAAAATCTTATTTGTAGTCTTGGCACGAGGCCTTGGCTATGTGGTTATGATAGTCTGGCATTATGCATTCCATAATTATGAAAGTGGTTATTGATATTGCATGTGATTATTCGATTAGTAGAATATCCATGTGAACAAGTAAATGGCATTATTTCATTTTACTTTTTCCATACTACGTTGAAGTTCAATTTTAAAAGGCTTTTGCTTTAGTAATTCATTGCCTTAAATGTTTACGCATATTTTGAATGTTCCGCTATATTTTTATCCTTACTGGGCATTTGAGCTCACCCCTTTTCTATGTTTTATTTTTCCCAGGATGTGAAGAAGTAAGTTATGAATGACCTGCAGGGATATTATGAGGGGATTATAGTGTGGACTGTGGAAACTTTATGTTGTTGTAGTAGTTTTTCATTTTACGATGTAATGTAAAACTTATGAATATATCTAGTGTTTCCAAGGCTACTAAACCAATCGATCTTTCGAGATTTGATCTTTCTTGTGATCATGCCAATGTTACGAAGTAATGCACCGGCTCTGGGTAGCTGGGGTCGGGGCATTACAGTTGGTATCAGAGGAAGTTTAGTACAAACCTTGGAAGCTAGATTTAGATAAACTCTGATTAGAGCATGTATACCTAAGATGAACTTTGAGGGTTAGTATAGAAGAACTTCCTAGAATTTTGGTATTGTAGAGATTTTGTGAGTTTTCCGAGCAATACATCCCTGTCTGGATACGAGCAGGTAGAGGCGGCTCTGGCACAGATGTACCTAGGGGTAAAACCCGAAAACACCGCTTTGAGCTAGACTCGAACGGGAACTGGTGCACGACAACGGGCCTTGCTGCACTCTTGGTTACGACACTCCCGGGGGATATGCTTAGGATAACTCTCACTTTCTTTACAAATCATTATGAAGGGTTTATGAGTATATACTTCCTCAAAGAAAACATATTTATGATTATGGATTATATCCATAGATAGTTAAATTTATGTTTAGTGTTTTATAAGTATGGGATTATGTATTTTGATTCATAAACTGATCTAGTTTATGCCATTGTTTAGAAATGGCGCCTAGTGGAAGAAATGGAAACCGTATCAATGCACGCACTCCATGTAGGGATTGCCCTCCTGCTCAAGATAATTATAGTGGGGCTGGTGATGCAACTGGTGCTGATCAGCTAATCACCGTACTGGGACAACTTACTCAGGTTATGAATAATAACCTTACCCGTATGGAGCACCCTGATCCGCAGCGTGGAGGATCAATGTTAGATCGATTCATGAGACAACAACCACCAACGTTCAATGGGAGTACAAATCCCTTAGTAGCTGAGCAATGGATATTTTCCCTAGAGAAAATATTTCAGGCTTTGGGGAGTAGTGAAAGGGAAAAAGTTACCATGGCAGTTTACCGCCTCACTGGAGATGCTGATCAATGGTGGTCATTGATTCAAAACATGAAGGAAGATGATGAAGTATCAAACATGGAATGGAGGGAGTTCAAAGATCTGTTTTTAGAAAAATACTTTCCTCGCGACCATCGAGCAGATATGGAAAGGCAATTTCTAAGTCTGAGACAAAAGGAGGATGATAATGTCACAAAGTATGAGGCTAACTTTACAAGGTTAGCGAGGTATGCTGGAGATTATATTCGCAACCCAAGAAGTAAGATTGATCGTTTCTTTGATGGGTTAAAACCATTTCTCCGTCGAGCATTAGTCTCACAATCCTTTTCATCGTACGAAGACATTGTCTCATGTGCTATCAAGACCGAAAAGGAATTCTCTAAGTCTTATGACTTTAAAGCAAAGCAAGAGAAGAAGAGACCTGCTGATCAATCTGGGAATGGAAATAAGGGGAAGAAGGGAAAGTTTGAATATCCATCTTGTGGTAAGTGCGGGAAGAAACACCTCGGTGCTTGCCTGAAGGGAATGGGAGTCTGTTACAAGTGTGGTGAAAAAGTCCACCAAGCTCATGATTACAAGGGGAAGAAGGAAGCTACCAACGTTCAGTGCTACAATTGCAGGGAGATGGGGCATTATGAAAATTCATGTCCTAAGCGTCAGGAGAACTTACCTCATAAAAGGCCAAGGGATCAAGGCCAGGCTTATGCTATCACTACTGCTGAGGTAGAAACTCCGAAAGACGTGGTGGCAGGTAATTTAATGGTTTCCTCAAGTTTAGCAAATGCATTATTTGATTCTGGATCATCGCATTGTTTCATATCTTCCCAGTTTGCTAAGAAAATTAGATATTTCCAATTTGATTTAATAAGGGAGTTGTCGGTTAAAACTCCTAAGGGAAGTATCGTTGCAACAAAGTTTTGTGAATCAGTCCCCATTAGAGCACATAAATTTTCTTTATCTGCTGATATCATCGTCATACCTATGATTGAGTTTGATATAATCCTCGGTATGGATTGGCTTTCGGACTATGATGCGAAGATTTATTGTAAGAAGAAAGAGGTTATGATTCTTGATGATAATGATAAGGAACACCTTATTTTTAGAGCAGAATCGTCACCACCTAATTCTTATTTAGATCCACCCCCTGTAGCTCAACTTAATTCAATTATCGGGGAGGAAGAGAATGAAATAACTGTCGGTGAGGAAAGGAATGTTCAAATAGAGGATGTACCTGTTGTGAAGGAATTTGTAGATGTATTTCCGGAAGATTTACCTGGACATCCTCCAGAACGAGAAGTTGAGTTTTCTATTGATTTGATTCCTGGATCAAGGCCTATATCGAAGACCCCTTATAGAATGGCCACTGTAGAGCTAGTCGAACTAAAGAAACAACTAGAGGAATTGAGTAATAAGGGATTTATTCGCCCTATTGTTTCTCCATGGGGAGCCCCTGTTCTTTTTGTTAAAAAGAAAGATGGATCTATGAGGTTATGTATCGACTACAGGGAGATCAATGCTATAACGATAAAGAATAAGTATCCCCTACCTCGTATTGATGATTTATTTGACCAACTGCATGGAGCTCAATACATTTCAAAGATTGACCTTCGATCTGGATACCATCAGTTGTGTGTGAAGAAGGAAGACATTCCGAAGACAGCATTTCGAACCAGGTACGGGCATTACGAGTTTACTGTAATGCCGTTTGGATTGACTAATGCACCCTCTGTATTCATGGATCTGATGAATAGAGTTTTCAAGGAGTATCTCGATGAATTTGTGGTGGTATTTATTGATGATATCTTAGTATACTCCAAAACCTACAAAGATCATGAAAATCACTTGCGCATTATCTTGAAGACTCTGAGGAGGCATGAATTATATGGGAAGTTTAGCAAGTGTGAATTCTGGCTTCAGGAGATTTCTTTTCTTGGCCATATTGTCTCTAAAGATGGAATCTCTGTTGATCCTTCTAAGACCAAGGCAATCCAAGAATGGCCAGCACCTACGAGTATAACTGAGGTACGCAGTTTTATTGGCTTGGCAGGTTATTATCGACGTTTCGTCCAGAATTTTGCCTGATTGGCTAACCCATTAACGAAGCTAACACGTAAAGGGGTTAAATTTGTTTGGACAAAAGAGTGTGAGGAATGTTTCGAAGAACTGAAGAGAAGATTAGTCAATTCTCCTATATTGACTCTACCATCGGGGAATGATGGGTTCGTTATTTATAGTGATGCATCAAAGAAAGGACTTGGTTGTGTCCTTATGCAGAATGATAGAGTTATTGCCTATGCATCACGACAGTTGAAAATTCATGAACAAAACTATCCTACTCATGATCTTGAGTTAGCAGCTGTGATCTTTGCTTTGAAGATATGGAGGCACTACCTCTATGGTGAAAAATGTGAGATTTATACTGATCACAAGAGTTTGAAGTATATTTTCTCACAAAAAGAACTCAACATGAGGCAAAGGAGATGGCTTGAATTACTCAAGGATTATGATTGTACGATACACTACCACCCGGGGAAGGCAAACAAGGTGGCAGATGCTTTGAGCAGAAAAGACCATGGAGTTTTGAACATGATGAGAATTGAAAGGGATCCAATTTTCATGGATCTAGTGAAGATGGACATGGGAATAACCAGGGAAGGTGAAACATCAATGCTTTTTCAAATGGTTGCCAAACCATCTTTACTAGAAAGGATTAAGAGTTCTCATACCGATGATGAAGAATTTCAGAAGAAGATTAAAGCTGTGAATGATGGGAGATTGAGAGACTTTGTGTATGAAGATGGAACTTTGAAATTTGGAAAGAGACTTTGTGTTCCCGATTTACCTGATCTGAAAAGGGAATTACTGGATGATGCTCATAGTTCCAATTTCTCTATACACCCTGGGAGCACCAAAATGTATAGAGATTTGAAGGAACATTTTTGGTGGGATAACATGAAGAGGGAGATTGCTGATTTTGTATCAAGATGTATGGTTTGTCAACAAGTGAAAGCTGGAAGGCAACAGCCTGGAGGAGTCATGCAACCTCTTCCCATACCGGAGTGGAAATGGGACAATATTACAATGGACTTTGTCATGGGGATACCAAAGACTCCTAGAAGGAACGATGCAATATGGGTTATTGTTGATCGTCTTACCAAGTCAGCACATTTTCTTGCTATAAGAGAAGATCTACCCCTGGAACGTCTAGCAAGACTATACATTAATGAAGTTGTGAGACTTCATGGAGTACCCCTATCAATTGTTTCTGATCGTGATCCCCGTTTTACTTCAAGATTTTGGAAAAGTCTCCAGAAATCCCTGGGTACTGAACTTCATTTGAGCACTGCTTACCACCCTCAGACAGATGGACAATCAGAACGGACTATTCAGACCTTAGAAGACATGTTGAGATCTTGCTCACTTGATTTTCAGGGTATGTGGGATCAATATTTACCACTAGTAGAATTTTCCTATAACAATAGCTTCCATTCGAGTATTCAGATGGCACCATATGAAGCATTATACGGAAAGAGATGTCGTACACCAACCTGTTGGGATGACGTTGGTGAAAGAAAACTTGTAGGCCCAGAACTGGTGGAGGAAACGGTGGAAAAGGTGAAGGTAATCCAAAATCACATTAAAGCAGCTCAAAGTAGGCAGAAGAGCTATGCCGATAATCGAAGGAAGGATTTGGAATTTCAAGTCGGTGATCATGTTTTCCTGAAGGTATCTCCGTGGAAGGGAGTCATAAGTTTTGGTAAGAAAGGTAAATTGAGTCCCAGGTACATCGGACCTTTCGAAATTCTAGAACGAATTGGGGCTGTAGCTTACCGATTGGCAATGCCGCCAAGTCTCTCCAAAGTTCACGATGTGTTCCACGTATCTCTGTTGAAGAAATACATGCCTGACCCAACGCATGTACTCACCTATGAAGATTTAGAACTGGAACCCGATCTGTCTTATTGCGAAGAGCCCATCAAGATTCTTGATACGAGAGAACAAGTGCTGAGAAACCGGACGACGCGTCTGGTAAAAGTTTTGTGGAGAAATCATAAGATGGAAGAGGCAACGTGGGAACCCGAGGAACTTATGATGAAGAACCACCCGAGTCTTTTTATGCAGTAATACCCTAGAAATTTCGAGGACGCAATTATTTGAAGGAGGGGAGAATGTAACACCCCAAGCTTCTACGGTACGTTTCCCTTCGAATAATGCGATAGCGTGTGTTGTACGCAACCTCGAGTTCTAACACACACCACAACTAATTAAACTAGCCGTTGTAAATAGTAATACCTACTTTTTGAAATCATATATATTTTATATTTCAAAATGGACTTCATTTTTGGATTCGGAATATCGAAATTATCCTAGGGTGAAATTTTGGTACATTTCGGATAACTTTCATATTTTGATGAATAGTGAAAATTTCTAAATTTTAATTAAAAACAACTTTTTTAATCAAAATAATTAATAGTGATAAATTGTGAATTTGAGTGGTTTTAAAGTATATTTAGAATATATTTTTACCATTTAATATAATCTTGGTCATTGGACATAATTTTACAATTAAACCGAACATAAACAAGTGTCAATCTTTTGATAGTTATTATCTCTTAAAAACACGCTTTTTGTTTTGACAGCGGGAATTAATTTTAAATTAATTTCTGCCACTTCTGTGTTTTGAATTTAGAAAAATGGATTTCATATTTGGAATCAGGATGTTCAAATTGTGTAAATAGGTAACTTTTATTTTTAGACATTTTGAATAATTACTGCGGTAAATATTTTATTTACCATGGTTAAGGGTAAATCCGGTAAATAAGGGTTAAAAAAATATATTATAATAATACTAAATTACCCTAAAACGTGTATTAACCCTATTGGTTGATACATAGTCGACCATGGGCATCTTTGGGTCTATTTTGGGACCCCATGGATCCACTTGTAAGTGATAATGACACTTTATTTTAATTTAGTTAAAATGAATACAAAAATGACACAAGCATATATCTTTTAGAACAACAATTTTTACATAGGGTTATATATGTTGGATTTTAGATTATAAATATTCATTAGAAAGCTAAAAAGATTTCCTACATAATGATATTTTATTTATAATTTTTAGACATTGAATAAGTTATTTTATTTATGACACAATGATGATGCAGTAATTACTATAATAGTGAAAAATTAAAATAATTGATATTATAAATACCCAAATAATTATAATATGAAACTTTTAATGAATTAAACTAATTTTATATGATAATATGATATATTAGTATTGATTTAATTGACTTTTTTCGAAGTAATCAATCTGTTAGGAGTTTCAAAAAAATCAACTATTGAATAGTGTCAAAATTGACATAAAAGAGTTCTTAAAACAAATATTATATTATTAATTGATATTAAATTCCTAAAAATATAAGGTTCGGCCAAGAGACTTATATTATGATAGGTTCCTCATTAATGGACCACTTGGGGGTAGCTTGGATGTATATAGTAAGTTTATTAACCATATTATATAAAAATACAAAGAGACATTGTAAAAGTGAAACTAATTAACTTAGAGTTAATACTTAAAGATAAGGTTAATATAAGTACCCAAACCTGTATAAATTCTATTGGTTGAGTGGTTTTCGACCTATCCCAACCTTAACCTTTGAATAATAAGCTTTGGAGCCATTAGAACCCGAATATGAATTTATTATAAATTAATATTTCTAGCTTTTCCAAAGGTGCCCCTCACCCCTCTTATAAAAAGGGCACTCCTCCTTCTCATTTCTTCACACCTCTAAAGCCTTTTGGTTCGGCCAAACTCTGCCCCAATACTCTCCCAACATCCCTCACTACAACCTAGAGGCCTTAGTTTGATCAGAAAGCCAACCTAAGGAGCCCTTTTGATCAAATCAAAAGGAAGAACCCGAAGAAGAGGTAATGATTTCACCACCCTTTTCTAAGTTCATTTCTTCTTCCACTTCTTCTTCCTTTGTTCTTACCATTCTAAAATAATAACTCCAGTATCTCACATATACTGTGATGTTATTATAAGTATGGTACAACCATATTCAGTATTCTATCCACCCTTTGAATAACATGTCACCATACGTGCGTACGTACGGCTTACCGTCTCCACGTCGTGGTGTAATTGTTATTCAATATAATATTATTTGGATGGGTATAATAATGATGTGTAACTCATGTAAATAATAAATATAACATGTTAATGATTCTGTATATATGATATACCATTCATTTATATATTATTTTAATATCAAAAGAATGATATTGTCGCTCGTGCGTACGTACGGACTACCGTCTCCACGAACGCGATGAGATTCATTCTCCATCATATCCATTCAAGTATTATTCTCATTTTAGGGTTAAAAATAATGTTAATATCATTCTGATTATGAATAAGATATAATATATCCATTACAAACATGTCTTACGTAACCAAACATTTAATAAGAACGAATCGATTATCACCCGAAACGACGATAATACTAAGATATTATTAATAAAGCAATGTTAAAAGATCATATATGATATCATATTAATGTATATGATTCTTGTATAATTTAATAACAATTATTTCACCATTATACAGGAGGTTAACCTACCCCAACCAAGGAAAAGTACAAGGTAAGGGTTATTTCACAATCTCTTCTTTATCCGAGGTTGTTTATACGTAATAATCTACTGGGATCTCTTTATCATCCACATCCATGTTTTCTTAAAAATGTATTTCAAAACATTTTTACTATTTACAAGAATATGGGTTAAAGTCATTTATACCCTTGTTTGACTTTTTATAAGAGGTTTATAAAGGAATATTTCCGTCGTTTTCAAAACAATGTCCTTTTTAACCTTTTCGACAGAATTGAGGTAAGAATGTTTTTTTAACTTATACGGCGGGTGCGGTTATTTTCCGCCGTTATAAAATCGTCGAAGCTTTCCATACAAGCTTATAAGAATATTTTCAATGAAAATGTTTTATTTTATATGGATCTTAAATGATTTCAAAATAAAAGGAGATACTTCTTTAAAAAGAATTTTGATTTCATCTATGTCAACATCCTTTGATGGATTTTAAGATTATTTGAAGTTGATTTATTATGATACAAAACTTCTATATTGTATTGAAGGTTTTGTGATATGTTTGACTGTGGATGTGCTATTTTTATACCATTCATAGTTTATGGTGAAATTATTGACATTTCGTATGCTAGTTTTAATACGAATGTTTATGTTATGTTTAAACCTTTTCATATGGGAATGCATTGGACTTAATAAGTGACGGGTGGAGCCCGCTATAGCTCCTCGATGCATCGGTAGGTCTCATGAGGCAAACTAGTGTCTTGGCACAAGGCCTTGACAAAATCTTATTTGTAGTCTTGGCACGAGGCCTTGGCTATGTGGTTATGATAGTCTGGCATTATGCATTCCATAATTATGAAAGTGGTTATTGATATTGCATGTGATTATTCGATTAGTAGAATATCCATGTGAACAAGTAAATGGCATTATTTCATTTTACTTTTTCCATACTACGTTGAAGTTCAATTTTAAAAGGCTTTTGCTTTAGTAATTCATTGCCTTAAATGTTTACGCTTATTTTGAATGTTCCGCTATATTGTTATCCTTACTGGGCATTTGAGCTCACCCCTTTTCTATGTTTTATTTTTCCCAGGATGTGAAGAAGTAAGTTATGAATGACCTGCAGGGATATTATGAGGGGATTATAGTGTGGACTGTGGAAACTTTATGTTGTTGTAGTAGTTTTTCATTTTACGATGTAATGTAAAACTTATGAATATATCTAGTGTTTCCAAGGCTACTAAACCAATCGATCTTTCGAGATTTGATCTTTCTTGTGATCATGCCAATGTTACGAAGTAATGCACCGGCTCTGGGTAGCTGGGGTCGGGGCATTACATTTCTAGAATCTGATTTTTGAAGGGAATTGGAAGTTGTATTTTTGGGTCACATTTTTCGTTATTATGTAATCAATATAGAACCTACATATATTTTGAATCCTAGTGGGTTATCATTAATTTTTTCATTCTAGATAATGTTCAATAGAATATATTTAGGTATAATATGGATTGGACTCACCCACTAGGAGTTTGAAATTGGTTATATAATATCATCTCCAAAATGTCTTTTATGTTTCTTATTCACTAAATTAATTGGGGATTGTTTGATCCTCTTGTGGGAATACCTTATCATTTTTAAATCATCCTCAAGAAAAATATAGATTGTAAAATAATTAGGGTTATTCCTAAACATATTCCCTAGTTACTAGCCTATATCCCAATTATTATATTTATAAATGGTTAACAATTTTTGTTCTTGATTAGGTGATAAATTATTAAATATTATTACAAGTGGTTCATAAATATTAATAAGATATTCATATTTTAAATAAAATGGTAATAGTTTAAGTTCCATCATAGGTGGGTGTTCAAGTGATGGTTCCAAATCAGACTCACTAAAATATTCAACTTATATGGGAAAGCATAAGAGTAAATATAATATTAAATAAGTTCATAAAAACAATCATCAAACAATTCTTCATCAATATGGTCATAACATATTCATTTAATTTTATTCAAAAACGTGTTATAGAAAGTGTTTAGAGGGTTTAAAATTTCTCCTAAATTTATTATTTCATCTAAAATTTCAATATGTTCCACATTATAATGTTATTCCTTGGAATAAGAAAGATTATAATTGAATTACCTTATTAAATAAATTTCATAGACTCTTGGATATTAAATTTCTCAGTATGTTCTCCAAAGTCCATAGTAATGGTTCATTCATGAACATTTATAATGTTTTTTCTAGTTTTCAAAAATTACCATCATAAGATGAAATGAGTTTTACCTCTCTCTTGACATCCATGTCTTCAGCATGAAATTAAATAGGGACCAATAAAACTTTCACCCTTACCAGTACATCCACCTACACTCCTATTGGGTTGGTAGTGTCTCAGTTATCTAGCTATACCAAAAATTTAGATATATTTAGTTATCTTTACTATAGGGAGGAATAAATTAAATAAGTCCCAAATATTATTTATTACACTATATAATATAAAGAGTTTTTAAAATTGAGATCTTATGTGGGTATATGGATAGTAAAATTATATCAATCAGGAAATTTTATAGTTAAATGTATGGTTATTAATGAAAAAATATTCCTATCCAAACAAACTCATTCATCTCCTTATATTATCCTATTTTTATTATCTATTTTCATGTGGAATATTTCATACCCGAGAATCTAGTTAATCTCACCCATCAGAGGGATAGGGATTTAAAACATCTGAAATGTGTTAAAAATGTCTTTTTATTGGTCATCCTCATGTGATTTATATTGTGGAAACATCATTTATGGGAATGGAGGTGTTAGTTGGGATAAAAAATCTATCATATCTTTTCCCTTGTGATTTTTATTTTTTACCAATAGTGTTTTTGTAGGTACTTATAATTCATTCTTCATAGGGACTAGTTCTTCTTCCACTAACTATTTAGTCATTTTTTCCCTCCAATGGTGATTCCACACTGATCACTACTCCCCTAAAAATTCTCTGAGAGAAAGAACTCAAATTTATTTAAGTGTTAGGAACTGATTACGTAGGAATATTTCAAGATCCTTGATTTACCAGAGTATTCAAAGTGGTGAGGATATTTCCATATTAACTATTAACCCTTTAGTGATATATACATGAGTTATTAAGTTGATTTTTTCTATTTCAATGATTTTCTATAATATTTCTTTGAATGTCCTTCATGGAAGGTTCTTGGTTTTTTCCTTGGGTTTAAAAATAAGTATAAGGTTCAGAATTATTCCTCTAAAATAGTGGGGTGATATGATTATTGAAAAATTTTCTATAATATTGGCCTTTAAAGTTATTAACATCCATCTCCAAATTATATTATCAAGTAATCTTTGAATATATTATTGTTGGTTGGTCATAGCATCAAAATTCTCATTGTATTTCACTTGGGAACAGTGATCGGTAATGTTATCAAGGAAATATAATAGATAGAAGAATCAATGAGGTCTATATGTTTCCTTACTCATATTGTTTATTGGTAATTATATCTTAATAGAGGTTATCTCTTCGATCCAAGATTCATGTAATGGGGAGTTAAAACTCATTTACACATACAAAACTCCAATAGTGGTTCTTGTACCAAATTATTTATAATTTTGGGAGATATAATCTATTGATTACCTTGACTTGGATAGATATTTTTCTATTAGTTATCCTCTTGAAGAAGAATATATAAGTTTCTGATTCTTGTAAATAATTCCTTGATAGAGAAACATAATGTAGTGGTAATCCCAAAAGGTTAATGTGGGATGAATGTTTTCCTATCTCTGAACCTCTCTCAAAACTCTTACTGAGCCTCCCTATTGGATTAATTAATTACATAAATATCCATACCTCATAGGGTACTTCTTGAATGAGGGAAAAATATATAAAGGATATTCCTCTAGAGATCATATAGTTTGTGATATCTCCCTATTACAATTTATATATCCATTATTTTGTTGAATGTTCCATGGAAAATGGGAATTACTTCTAATAGATCTTGGATTCCAACACTCCTCTTTAATTAAAATTTCTACAAGAAATCCCAAACTCATTCATGTGATTTTTTGGGTTCCTCTCCTACTAATCCATGAAAATTGGTTCTTAGTATAATTATTCTATTCTACGTTCAAAATGCATTTTATTATTAGGTAATGTAAACTCATTATTATGGTTATTGAATTTCTTTGAAAAAATTTATCAAATGAATTATATTTAATTTACATAATTTCTAATATATAGTCCCACTCCCAAATATATTTATAAAAGTGATATTTGTGGTTATAGAAGAGAAATATGTTAATTTAATGGTAAAAAATTCCATGTCCACATGCTCGTTAATCCACAAATTTAATACTCTAGCCCGAAAAGTCCTCTCAGTATCTATATCAAAATCGAATAGGTGATTAATTGTTGATATGTTATGATAAGAAACACTTAAATCAACATAAACACAGAAAAGAATAAAATATAAAACTACCCTTATAGTAATGTCCCACAACCCTGGAGAACATATTGGTACCTAGATCGATGGTCTCTACTTACCTCAGGCACAAATCACAGTGCACTAATGGTTGTCGACAAGAGGTATAGTTATAACGGTGTATGATGGGGATATTATACACCATACATAATAGTGTTCAATTATAGTGTATGTAAATAAATATTATACACGTTATAATATACAAAAAATAAAAATAAACTGAGAAATCTAAAAAATATATAAGTATAAAAAAAAGGAATACAAGGAACCACACATGGGGCCTGATACATGTACAAACCAGAAAAGGTGAAAAAAAATAAAATATTCAAGTATCTATTTTAATTATGAGCCTTACCATATCCAAATCCTAAAATACAACCTTAGTAGTATAACTAAACCATGAAAAACTCATTTTCAGTCATTAGCCTAACTAGTACCTACAATAACATGTCAAGGCTCATAGGTACCCCAAGTGCAATGAAATACTAATTAGGGTGTGAGTACAACTCATTAGACCCCCACCAATGCACCACTAAACAACAAGTCTATAAACAGAGCATGTAAAGGTTATCAAGGTAAAAAGTGATAAGTAAAATCATTTAAAATATCGAAAATTTATATTTAAATAAATACCAAACCTGATGTCTAGGTCCACTACAAGAATTGTAAAAACTTTTTTCTTCTAGTGTTGGGCTGTCTATGACCTTGTCATGTAGACCATGCTAACCATATCACTTTAGAACTGGGTAAAAAATCATTACTAGCTCATACTAGTATCCATGGAAAATATACTCATCCCTGAAGCCCCACATCCACCTAGGGTAAGCATTTACCCTAAGATTAATCATCACATGTGCCCCTTGAGGGTATCATTCACCTTGGGCCAACCATAACCAGCAAACTCAATGGATGGAGTTCACCCCAGGTTAACAATGACTATCTTACCCCTAAGGTATCATTCACCTTGGGTTAACCATAAATTATAAGAATCCCCTATGGAAAGAATTTAACCAAGTTTAACCATCACATACACCACAAGAACACAATAGAATAATAAACATTTACCAAAAACTACCCAAGCCATCTCATTTCCCTTTTTCAATTAATTTTAAAAGAAATTTTTTCAAGAAATAGGTTAGGACCCCATTTCCAAATCCAAAACAAAATACCATTGCAAGGGAATTTTAAAAATATACATTGAAAATAATTTACCATATTTTCTATGCATTATAATTTAATGAAAACAACCAAAATACCATCTAAACCCCATTTATACTTAATTTACTTTCTTTATAAAAAAATAATTCAGAATTAAATCCATTTTGAATTTATAATTGTTGTAAAATTCTATTTTACAACCCTTGATCAATTCATTTTCCATTCTAACCAAATAAACTAAAGTTTAAAATTATTTTAATTAAAGAGTCAACAACTCTATCAAGACCCACAAAGCCCCATCCAAGCTCACCTAAACCCACATTGAACACCTTGGTTCATATATAAAGAAGAAAATAACTAATTAATTGATTTATTAGACCAAAAAGAACCTGATATAAGTCCAAAAACTCATCCAACCTTATTTATCCATACAACCCTCAATTCATGGGGTATATACCATCTATGGCACACCCTTGAAACTAATTCAAAACCAAACACCAACCAATAGAAGAAATTGCATAATTAAAAAAATGAAATGTGGTCCATCCAAAAATAAATAATAGTGAAATGCCTTAAAAATCATCAAGGAACTAGGATTACATGATTTCTTGGGACACCATTATTCTTGTCTACTCAAAATCCCCATGTGAATTTGGGCACTCCACCATGAATTGGTGTAATTTCCAATGAAAACCTAGATAAATAATAGGGATAAATTAATATAGAGGTATGAGGGTACCAACATAATAATACAGAGGTGGATAAATACCTTAAATTATAATTTGATTCCCCTTAAGACATGACGTTGAATGTGGTTAAAGAGGGAAGTAAGGGGGGATCCCACTACCCATTTGAGATAAAACATTGATAGATATGGGGGAATGGTAATTATTCCACCTTATAAACCTCACTAGATATTAGGTCAAAGCCAATATCTATCTGGTGTCTCTAAGAAGTGCCTCATTTCACTTGCAATCCCCATAGGTTGGTCGTTGGACACTTGTTAAATGACCACCTATGGCCAAACCATCAGCTGGCCGGTTACTACAGGATATCCCTGGATAGTCGTCATGTATACTAAGCTTCCAAACAACCCATTATCACCTTATAATCTTAAAAAGTCATCCAAATTCACCCTTTATTGGTCTCCAAATCATTATAAGGATCTCCCTAACCTTGGTTCATAATTTGGACAATCCACTAATTGAAAACTCAAATTCCCTTGAATTTAAAATATTTTCATAAAAATATGAGCCATTAAAAACTCCTCAACATTACACTTCTCATACCCTAGATTTCATGGTGGTCCTCCTGACAAATATACCAACCTATTTGGGTCATCAAACTTCACTAAAATGGTCATGTTCCAACTTAAAAGGAAAAATGAACTTTTTTATGGAAAAACCTTCAATTTACAATGCTTATGCCACCAAGGCACATTTCATCACTTATAACATCACTAGAGCATCATAAATACACTTGGGTAAGGCCTTTCATCCATAGATACTTTCATGTTTTCATCTAATTTATTACATATCCAATGGAACTCTCCACTATATGAATTAGTTCGTAATAGTCAAATTCCAAACACTGGGCACTACTACACTCAGAATTGAATATTAGAACATCATACCCATGTTCTAATGATACTATTAAGATTAATTCTAAACTATCATTCCCAATCATGAATGGGAACACCAATTCAGCCCCATTAAACTTGTAACAACCCCAACCCTAGTAGCCTATAGTTGTTGGTTACTTAATTACAATGGTAAAGATAGAATATTTGAATCTCAATGGACCAATCAGTTTAGTATCCATGGAAAACTAGATTACAAACATTAAATTCACATTAAAAAATAAAACATAAAATATATAATGAATTTTATTTGATGATTCCATTAATCCCCATATTGTAACCCTATATATAAAACACAAAACACTTCTTCATATCCTAGGAAAAATAAAAAATAAGAGTGGGGTGAACTCAAATGCTAAGTAAGGGTAAGAATATCTACAAAGTTATGTATTAATATGGAATAAACAATATGGTAAGTTTAATAACTAGAAAAAATTCCTTTTAAAAAATCACATGAGCTAGGAAACATAACCATGGATATTCTAACTAATCGAATAGTCACAAGGAATAATAATAATGATGGGATGCATAATATTGGACATATTTACTATCAAGATGTATCCTCAAGATAGTTACTATCAATATTTTTTATCAAGAAATTTTAAGTCTATGGATAGAAACCTTTCTGATTTGTGTCAAGATCTATCCTCTGAATAATTTAAAACTGTTTGGAAAAAAACATGAAGGGTTTATCGCCTATCGATTTTATATCATGAGACCTACTGATGCATTGAGGGGGTATAGTAGGACCCACTCATCACTTACTAAGTCCAATGTGTTACTCATAAAAATGGGGTGAAACATAAACAACATATACATATGAAATGTAAATAACTTTTCCCAATCAGTAAACATAATCACAAACTATTCTGAGTATTATGATGAATGGAATCAAAATAGCTCATCCACAGTGAAATAGATCATAAAAAATTTAATAAAATAAAGAAATAATATCATAATTTATCAACATCAATTAAGAATAATATTTAATATAAGATTTTTACATAGATGAAAATACTCTAATAAAATCATTGAAATGTTTTGAAAGAAATACCCTTTTAACTTTGAAATTATTTATTTAAAAAGTTATGCAATTATAAATGAAAAAAAATTATTTGAAAAGAATATTTTAAAATTTTAAATTATTTTTCATAACATTATGGCATCATGATGGATGAAAAATCCTCTAACTCTATATAAGATAAAAAATGTTCTTTCCATCGACAAAGTCAAAGTACCTTGTCTAGAAAACGACAAAAAAGATTCATTTAAAAAAAATTATAAAAAGAGAACATGGGTTAAAAGAAATTAAAAATTTAGAGGATAATAGTAAAATACTTTACTATAAAATTTGTAGAAGTAATTGACACAAAAGATAAATATTCCCTAGTGGATACTTAAATAGATTCAATTTGATTAGTGATGACATTGTGAATTGAACCCTTACCTTTTGTCTTATTTCCTATGTTCATGTCTTAAACTTTTTTATAATAAATATATATTTATTATAAATATATGGATGAAAAATATTAATTTCTATAAATACATAAATTAACATTTTATAATTTCTCATTATCGTTTGTTGACAATATTCCACTATTTTCCCTATTTTTGGTGTTAATTGCCTCATTTTTTAGTATGTGTTGAATTTTTACTTATTTTTCATATTAATTTGATCATGATTTAATAATATAAATAATTTAAAACATGATTTAAGTATCATATATATTCAGTACATATGTATTTATAATAATACATACAATTTGGAGATAAGAAATGAAATGCACCATTCATAGAGATACTAGGTCGTACGTACGTATGAACACTACTTAAATTTATTTTTCTTATTAAAAGATTGAAAATTAAATGATATATATGTATATTATTATTATAATGTCATATTTATTTCATATATTTAACAAATTTTTATTTAAAACCATCCCTAATTTGTTCCATGTATATTGTGAATGAATCACATTGTTTTGAGGAGGCGGTAGTTCACACTTCCACAAATGTTGTTATCGTATTCCTATAAATGGAGTGCATAATGGTATGTGTTGTATAATAATTAAATAGGAATAAAGAAATCATAAATACTATATATATATATATAATATAAAAATATAGTTTCCATCATAATTCCCAATCATGAGAGGTGGTAAAGTAAAAATGAACAATATCATTTTGTAAGGTGGTTGTTCGGAGTACACAATAACAGTAAGTTTGTTACCCATTAGATGGAAGTTTTGTGTAAGTGTAGATTGAACCCTTAATATAAAAACATATTAGTATATTGAGGATACTGATGTTGTTAAATAAACATGGAATACAATGAATTGAATTGGTTTAAAGGAATAAATAAAACAAAAACATTTATTGATGAATGTTACTTATTATTTGGGTATCTAATTTTTATTTTCAAAAAATGTACTTCTTTGGTTGGATTTTTTCCCAAATTAAGGATTTTAGGATGAATTTATGTATTTTTAGAGGATACTTATATAGTTTTTGGTCTAACGAAATAGGTTATAAGAGAGGGGAGGGGAACTTTTTTGTTTTCTAATAATATTAATTTATAATAAAATAAATGTAAACAAAAATACCACCAAAATGAAATTTATTAAAAGAAAATATAATATAAGGTTGTAATATTATCATACAATATATTTTATACATGTTTTGATGTATTTTTAAACCTTATCATTTTTATTATCTCTAATTTAATCCATTCTAATTTTAATTGTGGTAACAAAGTTCTTAATGTTAAGGGGGTATCATTTTTGTATATAAAGTGTCAATTGAAACATAAATGTCCAATTAAAAATATTTTAGAACATATCTCATCCCATTTTCCTTATTTAATATTTCTATTATTTTTAAATAATTTTATAAAATATTATTTTCATAAAATATCTAAAGTCTCAATTTTGACACTATTCATAACATTAACTTTAAGAAAATCATTCCAGGAAGATTACTTCAAACAAATTCACATAATACACCCCTATAATGTTATATTAACTTTTAATTTAGTTCATAAACTTAATTAAGTCAAATTATATTTATTTTATATTTCTATAATCATTTAATTGATTATTACATTTAATCAATAATTACTATATCATAATTATGAAGGTATTTTATTTAGATATTTAATACCTAAAAATTGAAATTAAATTATCATTATAAATATAAAAATTTTATATTTCAAATGACTATTTATATTTGATGATGTATTTTATATAACCACTTAAAAATTTAATACTTATTAAAAACATGAGTGTAAAATATTGGACTTCCCTTAGAATAAAATACTTAAAAATACATAATGTAATCCAAGTGGTTCAAGGAGGCCATAAAATCATTCCAATGATGATTTTTTTTTGGAACCAACAAATAATAAATTTATAAGTTTTAGGGTAATTTTATAATACATATAATATCATTTTTAATCTTAATTAACTAATTTACCCTTAACCATGGTAGTTTAAAAATATTCTAAAGTTACTATTCATATTGCCCAAAAATAAAAGGAAACTATTAACATAATTTGGACCCAGATATTTAAAATATCAAATCCATTTTTCAAAATTATAAACACATAAGTTGGAGTGATTAATTTAAAATAAATCCTATCAAGGAAACGAGAAAATAGGTTTTTAATGTAAAACACGTTCAAAAGTTCACAAAGTTTTTATATATAATTTCAATTTGAAATTGATTCCAATGACGTAAATTGGATTAAATGATAAAACTGATTTAATTATACTTCAAAACCATTCAAAAATATAATTTAACACTATAAAAAAATTATGAAAAAGTATTTGTGAGTTAAAATATATTATTTATTTATTATTCTTCAAAACATGAAACTTATCATAAAAATACCAAAAAAGTACACCAAATTAATTTTTTATTGTTCTATTTTAAAGAAGAAGTTTATTTTTTTCAAATAGAAATTATAAAAGTATCAAAAAAATGGATGTAAAACTAGTACGTCATAAAAAGTTGGTAAAAATTCTATTAGAAAAATATAGCCTTTTAATGCATAAAATGGATTTATTATTATATTATGCATATGAAATAATTTTCATGAATATAAGATCTTTTGATTAAATATATAATATATAAATTTTAAAATTTTGTTAATAGTATTCATTTTCATCGATATAATGGTCATGTTAAAATAATTATATTTAATTGTACATAAAAGTTCATTTAAACATGGTGTTTTGTGCAACGTAATCTATCAAATATATTAAAATAAAAAAACATACCTTTAAATATTATGGTGTTACAAAAACTCACTATTTTATATGCTGAAAAAGGATGGACTTGTACCCACTATCCATTTTAGATCTCAAAAATGCTAGATTTCCCTCAAAAGTTTTGGGAATTTCTCAAAACACTCCTGTTGTAACCTAAAAAATGTTTCAGATATAGTTTTTGACTGTATAAATCCATATAAGTAGAAAAAAAACAAGTTCAACTACATTCTATATTATATTCCTCAAGTAAGGTCATCTATACCTATATATGCATTTCCAAAATTACCTGACCAGAATACTTACACATCCAAGGCACCCAACAACCATTCAAACAAGCTCACCTAGGTCCATTTCTAACTCCCAACACAAATCTGAGGATAAAATTTCAATATTCTAAGAATTTAATCATTTTATTTTATGAGAACCAATTCTTCCCAATACAATCACATCTAGTTCATTTTATTCCATCCTAATCCTAGTGTCGATGCTCACACACCAACGTTCATTGAATTTTTGAAACACCTTATCATGGTGACAATATGATTGGTGACACCCCATGATCAATATTACTCAATCAATGATGTTCATCCATAACCCTCCGTGATATTTCCTCAGTTGGAACATCGTCTGAATAAACCCACATCATGAATTCCATGATCATTGATGTGTTATTAGTCCTAAGAAACCATAGATTATTCCCACTCTAACTCATGCTCAAATCCAATTCTTTAACTGAAACTACCATGAAAACTGAACTCAATTTAGGAAAATTCCAAGTTGTTAGAAGCCAACTTCTATAAAAATTTCTACTTGATAGTATCCTTAAAGCACTACCCTATACACATGGGGTCATTTCATCCACAAATCATTTTATGCTCTCCAATATAGGATAACCCTTTTTGTCACCTACCTCATCAAAACTTAATAAATGTGGCCCACATCCTGTCTATTACTGAACCCAATGTTTGGATGTGCATAAAATTACACATTCCTAATAGCTAACTGAAAGAAAAATCAACACATTATTTTGATGCATGGTTACATCATTCTCAACACCTTCCAAATATTTAAACCAAATCAAGATCACCACCATCACCATCCACTAGTTCACTCACCAATACATAGCTTTTGATTAACGTAACATCAAGTTTCACCTCAATGGTCCATAGCCAAAACCATGCATCACTCATATTGATTCATACTCACAAAACCCCTGGAATCACATTCCCTTTAATTATTTCTAGATCAACCATGATACTACACCAAAAACCATTAAAAATCATCCCATTCCCTAAAGTTACATTCCTATATCCACACCCAAGACCCTGGTTATCATGACCACAATAATCACACTGACAATATTATGGATCTTCGCCCTAATCATAGTCGCTATAGATTCTAAACAACATGAATTCCTCACACGAAAAATTTATGCTACCTATATTTAATTGCAAAACCAATATGTCTATACTACCATGTCACACAATTGCTGAACATGTCTCACAACCATGTGAGCCATGTCGCATCCCAACTAGGATCACTTTCTAAATTTAATGGTTGACCATGACTCCCATTTGTCAAATCCATATTGTCGAAGGTGTTATAGGTCATATTGGATAAAAAATAGTCGTGCATCCCACCTCTGTCAAGGATCACCATCAACAACCACTAACATTCCCCATACCGTATTTCATCCCTAGATAACTACAAGCTCTCTAGGCACTACTCCTAAAAAATGGGAACTTCACATGGGTCATGACTCCTTTCATGGTCATCCAATACATGGGTGTTGTTCCTAAATCATGATCCTCCAACCAATACCCAAGTCCTATTTAACACATCCACATTATTATCTATCACCTAACACCATTCAATACCCATGAGTGTCTACTCATACTCTCACCACGTACCCAACACACATACAGTAATAGATCCAAGAACCCAAATAGTCTAGACCTTCTTAACACTTCTGAACCCATTATGCTAGTTCTTAAAATGATTACACATTTAAAATAAACCACGGCATCACTATGACCATGACACAAACCCATATACACCCCACAGTCACCAGCCATAACCCAAAGAACCTACTCATGTTTTCCATAACTAAGACGAAAACACCACCCCTAGAAAATCCCCTTATGGTTCCCCCATGCGATAGAACTCACATAAACCCTCTATAGTTCAATAAAATTCCAAGACCCATTAGTCTCTGACCTAGTCCAAAAGACTAGAGTTAGACTAGGGTCACTGATTCTGACCACCTAGCCCTAATTGGTCATGATAAGGTCATAAATTATAGAAATAATGTATGGTTCTCACCTCAAAACCATTCAACATCACCTGTAAAACCACCCACTATAGGATCACAACCATTGGTTACCACACACACCCTCATCTAGATCAAACCATAGAAACTCATATTCCAAACTACCTATTCATAGGTCTCGTATTAATATATCACATTAGGAGTCTCATGCCAAACCACGTTCTCACAAGGTACCGCTCCACACTTAGTATCCTTCTATGACACTACTCCAGTGTGAATCATAACAAACCCATCCTGAAGGACCTAACTAGGAACTACATCCTAGATTACTCTTGTTAAGAAAAAAAGTTTTAAATTTTAGTTAAGTGGAGTATTACTCCATGCTATACCGTAAAACATGATATATGTTGTTACTATAAAATTAAATAACTAAACCAAGGAGAAAATCACCCCCAATTGGTTCATTCTTGGGGAATTTAACACCCCTAATTGAACTCTTGGGGTATATAATAATCCCTTCCCGAAGTGATAAAACGACATTCACCACCATAGAATCTATAATACCTCCCACAAAAACAAAACAAAACTGGTAAAACTCAACCCAACTGAGTATAATTCCATAAAGTAATTATATGGGAAAACATTGTATCATCTATTTCTGAAACATTAATCAACTAATCCTCAATAAAAAATAAAAAATCACATTAATAGGTCAATATAATTTGGGTATTTCATTCCTAATATGATGCATATGGTCCCTCTAGACTTTATAGGACCAGAATTAAAATCCATATTCAGCCTCTTTCAAATAGTCCTAGACCCAAAAACCAATAATTAATAAACCATAAGCCTCAATCTACATTTTTATCACACAATGTGAAAATCACATCAATTGAAATGTATCAAACCAATATATCAATCTCTTAACCATGGTAAACTAGGATTCAACTAGAAAATGTGTTTTTGTCACACAAGTATGAGTTTCATCATAAGATATGACACATTCCTATGTATCCTATCTACCAACTCATAAAATAGTAATATAAAAAACTCCTCTAATGCCACTTTGTAACATCCCTCTACCTAGAGCCAATGCTTTCTACTTACCTTGGAAAATCCACCACATATGGCAGAGGTTGTCGACTAGTTGTGGGGTTCTAGGTTGGTATGGTGGGGAGACTATACCCCCAGTATTATAGATCAAGTTTATATAATAAATAAATAAATATTATGAACATCATTGTATATATATTAAAAATGGAAGTAAAAAACAGTAATCTAAAAAAATTAAAATAATTCCATTTAGCATATAAGATACTACCCACTGGTATTTTCATGAGTATAAACCCCATAAGAGAATAAATAATAGATTTAAGGCTCTACTAAAACTCTTAGCCATACCATATCCCCATCACTCACCCAAACCTGATCCTTCTAGACTGACCATATAAAACTTGATCTTAGGCCTCATCCTTACCAATCCCTACAATAACCTATGAACGATTCTTGAGCACCCAAGTGAAATGGAGACCTGAGAAAGGTGTCATTACAGCTCTCAGTCCACCACTAATAGCATCCCTAAATAACTTATCGATAAACAATGTATGCTAACATAAAAAAGATAAATTGAGAAAACTATAACCATTTAAAATATTTAAAATTGAGACATAAACAAATGTTGAACCTAAGGTATAGGTTCACCCATGGAACAATACAAACCTACTTTGGATTTTTTCGTGGTGTCTATGTGATTTTATCATTGATCATACAGACTATGTCACTTTCTAACAAGGAAAATATACCAATCACTAGTACAAACTATTATTCGGGGAAAATATAATCATCCTCAAAACTTCAACTCCACCTGGGAGAAACATTTACCCCAAGATTGACCATCATATACACCCCCCATGGGAATTTTTCACCCCATGTTAATGATAACCATCATCCCTTAGGGTTACTGTTCACCCAAGTTTAACCATAACTAGGGTACCTCAGGGGTTGTGTTAACCTCGGGTTAACCACAAATTACCTACATCCCCCACGGTAAGCTTTCACCCCAAGTTAACTATCATATACACAACAGGAATACACAGTCACAATAATTACTTACCAAGAACCACATGAGTCATCCCATTTACCATTCAAAAATAATTTTAAAATATTTTTTTTCAGTAATTGGTAAAATCCCCCAATCCCAAATTTGAACTAAAAAAACATTTCAATGGAATTTCAAAAACACATTTTAAAAACCATTTACAATATCATCCCTACATTTTTAATTAAATAAAATAAAAAATTTCAATCCAACACCCATTTACATTTCCTTTACATTCCACAAAAAAACTAATTCAATACTCAATCTAAATCTAATTAGCAGTGGTTGTGAACTTCCATTTCACAACTATTAGTTCAACTATTCTCTATTCTAACCAAATAAAACACGGTTAGACATTAACATAATTCAAAATTTAAATTTAAATTTTATCCAAGCACAATGAGTCTAGACTTACCACATGACACAAGCACATATATTATAAAAACGAATCTGAGTGAAGTCTAGAAACCACCAACCTCCATTTTTAGCTTCCTAATTAAATCCACTAAGGAACGAAAACCCTTCTAGAGCCCACTGAGCCCCATCCATGATCAGCTAAATAAATTCCAACTACCTAGGTTACTATATCAATCCAAACATCTTTAATTAATTAATTATAAAATGTATAATTAAATAATTTATAAAACAAAAACCAATCAGGTATAAGGCTGAATAACTAATTGATCCTTAGTCATCCAACAAAACCTCAAACCAGAGGGTTCTGACCACCTACAACACACCCCAAACCTATACCAATAAAAACTGTAATCAAAGAAACTAATTTCTAAAATTAAATAAATTATATTCATTTGTAAAAACACAATAATAAAAGAAAAAAAATAATTAATTAAATACCAAGGAAATAGGTACATGTAGCATCTTGGTGCACCTTCCTCCTAGCATATTCGGCATTCCCATCAAAATTGGGCTATTCTACCACGATCTAGTGGTTTCAAAAAATTAAAATCTAACCTAATAAGGATAAAATAAAATATATGGAGTAGAGGGACAACAGTAAAAGATAAAGTTAGAAAACTACATCAATTCAGTATTTGAATCCCATTGAAACAACCCCTTGAAGGGGGTTAAAGAGGAGAGTAAGGGGAGGGATCCCCCTGGCCACATTAGAGAAAAAATAGAAGGGAGATGGGTGTTTCCCCTATAAAACCTACTAGGGATGAATAGTAAGATAACTTATTTAAATACCCCACTGAATATCTACTAACTTCAAAGCCACTACCAATCTCTGCCTACTGGCTACTAGTAGGTCGGTGGCTATATATTATAGCCATGTCCAACCAACATATCACCTAAGATCCCCACTACCCTCTAACACATGCCTACCCTAAAAGATAATTCAAAACACCCTTTTCATTTGTCTAAACATTTGTAGGGCTCTCATGAACCTTGATTAAAAATTTATCCTCTTCACTAATTGAAAACTCATATGCCCTTGATTTTTCAAAAAATCTATATGGATGTGGGGAATTATAAACTCCCCAATGTAATAATTCTTATTCTTGATAAGTCACAGTGATCCTACTCCTAAATATACTAGCCAATTACATTTTTCAAAATCCACTTAAATGACATTATTCCAACTTTATAGGTCAAACGGACTTTTAATTCACAAACTCTAATTTATATCATCTTAACCAATGAGGCATGATAGAACACCCATAACATCACCATAACATCATTATGGTGCTTACCTAATCCCATCCATACTAGGATACATTCATGTTGTTGTATAACATATTACTTGTCCTATGGTGCTCCATGCCATAGGTCATAGGTAATACCAACTAATTTATAATACCTAGGCACTAGTATCATTGAAATTTCATATTTGTAACATGTAATAGTGTTCCAAAAATGCTCCCAGAATGTCTTCCATCCTTCCATACCCAATCAAAATAGAGAACACCAGTCTATCACTGGTATAACTCCATGTTTTTTATTTTAAAATAAGATGGATGTGTTCCCTTTGTCCATTTTAGAGTGCATTCAAGAAATATTTTCCATAAAATCTTTTTCTAATGTCTAAGAAACTCCCAATTCATCTCATATGACATACCAAATATAGTTTCTAACTGATTGTATCTGAATTCATGGAAAAAAAAGAATTCATGCAACCCCTGGAAAAAAATTTCTCAAGGATTCTCAACTACACAAAATGATATATTCTTAAACATACCGTGAATAGAGTGTATAACAATCCATGGAACCCTATGACCATTAAAATAGACTCATCAAGATCCATGACTAACTTATGGTGAAACTATAAGGTCAAAATGTAAACCTTCTACACCTAGCTTTGTGCTCTATTGTGATGACTAACACTTATCAGCCTGATCAAAACATGGACATTACAGTTTGTCCTAAGACCAATTTCAATACTCTAACTCAAACCATTGACACATTTTGGGAACACCTAATCCTAGTTACGTTTCTCTAATAGTCACCCATGATATCAACTGTACTCAATCACCAGAGTCTACCCCCATCCCTAGTTAAAATTTCCTCAATTGGAACATTAGCTGACTAATACCACATTGTGCTTTACATGAGAAATAATGTGTTCCAAGTCCTGTGAATCCTCAGATCATTCCAAATCCAATCTAATCCCAACTACCATGCTCAGACTCTAGCATCCAAGAAACCCAAACTAAATTTCATCACATTTATTATCATTGGCACCCAACTACCATCAAACCTATCTACTAACCAATCTCCATAAACAAAAACTTTAACTGCATGGGTTCATTTCACCCATGATCAACATCACACTCTCCACTAAAGGATAACCCTTATCATCACCTCACTAGATAAAATTGTAAATATTTAAACCCAAATCATTTTCATTCCTGAATGTGATGACTAGATACATCCAAACCCATGAATTCTCAATTTACAATCAAATATAGATCATCATCAATTTATGATACATGGGAATGTCATTCTTGGAGCCCGTAGAACATTAAAAATAAATGAGAATCACTATCCACTTGTGCACTCACCATTACATTTATTTCATTAAATTGTTCCTTCAACACCACCACAAAGGTCCACAGTTAACCCTCATGTCACTCCTCCCAATATAACCACACAAAAAACTAGGTATCACTTACCCTTTAACCATTTACAGATCAAATATTCTACCACACATGATCCATTTTGAAAGTATCCCCTTCCCTATAGGGGTCTTCTGAAATTAGAACCCTAACTTCAGGTCTTCATTCCCACAAGCATCACACCAAATCTCCCATAAATCATTAAAATTCTGATGGTCATCCCCGAGTATAAACCCCACGAGTTTCCCTTTTAAACTATATGAGATACCTAAATATCATTCCAAAATAAATGGGAGTACACTCCCTTGTCACCAAAACCCTGCAACCATTATCATAAACTTGACAGTCACATTGTTGCCCAACTAGGCGTGCCAAATGAATTCAACAGTTGATCTACCCTTTTGAATGTAAAATCTATGAAACCCAAAATTTCATGGGTCCTATTTCCCAAAAAGGAGCCTAAAATCCAGCTCATTTCAAGGATAACTATCTAATACCACTAAAAATACCCTATCTACATTTAAAATCTAGCCAGTTATGAGTGCTATAGGAACTCCTCAAAAGAAATCACTTCAAACATTTCATGACTTGCCTCATAATCACCCAATATAGAGATGTCATTCCTAAATCACAAAAATCCAACCAAGACCTATGTGTTTTTAAAATCAACCACACACTTAGACACTATTTGATGTCATTGCATCCCCGTGAGTGTCTATCAACTCTTTCACCATGTACCCTATAAAGTAACAATAACAGGGTCTGGAACAATAATATTCCTACCCTTCCAGCCACAATAATAGTTATTTCAATACCACTCAAGGTTATTATATTAAAAAAACCCACCATAGAATAAATATTACCAAATTGAAAACTCATCTACACCCTATGTGCACTAGTGATAACCAGAAGCACCGAACATTTCATCAAATTACTAAGGAAAAACACAACACTTGGTCAACTCCCCTAGCGAGTTTCCCTCATAAGAAAACTCACAAAAACCCTCTAAGTTCCAAGATATGTATATAGCCTCTGGGTATCCAACCTACTATAAAGGTCTTTACTTCAGTTAGATTCACTAAGACTGACCACCTAGCCCTACCAGGTCATTCAATGGTCACAAATCATGGAAACACCAGATGGTTCATGCCTCAAAACCACCTGGAATCACCTTCCTATCCACCCACTACAAGGTCTCAACCATGGGATGTGACACCCACCATCTCAATCAAAACATGGAAAATCACATGCAAAACTATGAAATATAGGTCCTTGTACCAAACCTTACACAACATTCATCTCAGGAGACAGCAACTTATTATAGGGAATCTATCCTCATAGAGAATCCTCCTATGATGTTTCTCCTTTTATAATCATAACATGTACATCCTAAAGTAAATAACTAGCATCATTATCCCTGACAATACAAGTTGGGGAACTATAGCCAAATAGTTCTATTAAGCATAGAACTATTCAAATCTATATGGGAAAACATCATATATATGTTGATACTATAAAAATAAATAATTAAAACTACTCTAAACTCATACCTAAGGGGTTTATTCCTAAGAAATTTACATTGCCTCACTAACCTCTTAGGGTATATATTCATCCCTTTATAATGGGATAAAACCATCATTATAACCATAGGATCTATAATATCTTCTAACATACCAAAACATATAACTAGAAGTCAGCCCAACTGAGTATAATTTCACAAAGTACATATATGGTAAAACAACATATGATAAGTTTTTGATGTATCAAATAACTGATCCACATATAAAAACCTCACAAATCACAAAATAAGTTCTATATTATGTAGATCCTATGATTGTAACATGATTTATGTGATTCCTCTTCCCTATACATGCCAGAAGTCAAAATTTATACATAACCTCTTACCAATGGGTGAGGATCTAGTTAAAAATAACTCATAAACCATAAATATAAAACTATATTTGATTCATCTAAGGCGATAATCACATCAACTATAACATTACTATCGTGGAACATCAATTCCATTACTTTGGTAACCTGTAATTCTAATAGAAAATGAGTTTCGGATGCACCAATTTGGGTTCCATTACAAGCACCAAAAACAATTCCTATGTCTCCTTTAAAAACCCCTAAAATTAGTAATAAAAATAAAAAATCCTTTGATAACACTTTGTAATGTCCTACCACCCTGGACCACATACCAATTCCTGGGCTGACAGTAAGTACTTAACTTAGGAGTGCCTCCCCATACACTATAGGTTTCTGACTAGCAGTAGAGGTTTAGGGTTTTACAATGGGGACACTATACCCCTTATATCATAGTGAATAGTTACAGAATAAATATATAAATATAATACATATTTGATTTTTCATAATACATAAGAAAATAAATTGAGAAAGACAAATATAATTGAATATTCACATATGGCATAAAAGACACAACTTGTTGGGTTGTTCACTTGTACAAACCAGAATAAAAGAATAAATAAAAAAACAAGTCTCTCTTATAACTCTTATCTATACCATATTATGATTTCCTAACCCAACCTGATCCATTAAACATGTCTATGAAAAAATAGATCTCGGGCCTCATCCCTACCAGTTCTTATAATAACATGTGAGGGTTTTTCAGGTACCCAAGTGTAATGGTCGCCCAAGAAGGGTGTGAGTATGACTTAGTAGGCCACAACCAATGGAATAACTAGATAACCAGTCTAAAAAATGTATATAGAGGTTCTCAACATAAATAAAAATAAATATAACCATTAATTTTTTTTAAAAACATAGATATAAACAAATGTTAAACCCATGGGATGGGTTCACCAAGGGAATGGTCCAAACCTATATCGAGCATTGTCGAAGTATCTCTGAACACATTTTGTAGACCATGCCAACCATCTCACTTCTAAACAACATAAATATACCCATCCCTAGTTCACACTAGAATTTGGGGGAACCATAAACATCCTTAGAGACATGAATTTCTCAAGAGAAACCACTCACCCCATGATTAACCACCACATGGTTCCATTAGGGGTAGTGTTAACCTAAGGTTAACCATAGCCAACCTCCCCCATGGGTAGTGTTCTCCCTGGGTTAACTATAAACTGCTTTATCTAGGGGTTTTTTCACCCTAGTATAACTATAAATTATTAGAATCCCTAGGGGTAGTGTCAACTCCATGTTACCATCCCATACACAACTAGAATACACAATGATAATAAACTATTACAAAAAACACCTAAATCATATCATTCCCCATTTAAAACTCATTTCAAAATAATTATTTTCAAGATCATGGAAAATCCCCCATTTATAAATCTAAATCAAAATAAAATTTCAAGGGTTTTTCAAAAAAAACATTTAACATCTCATCTCGACATTTCCATTTATTGAAAATTACTAATTAGACATCCAAAACACATTTATATTTCCTTTAATTTGTTCAAAATAATAAATTCAATGTATAATTCATTCCCAACTACTAATGGTCATAAAATTCTATTTAGCAACCAACAGTTCAATAATTATCCCTTTTAACCTAATGAAACAAAGTTAACCATTAAATTTCTTCAAGAATTAAATTTAAAAGGGATCAAAGAATGGAATAGTTGGCATGACCACATGAAAAAATGACTTAGATTATAAAAATTATTGTGGGTTAAGTATAGGAACCACCAACCTCTATTTGATGATTTATGATTAACTTCGAGAAGGCCTTAGGTCTCTTTACCCATGTGTAGAAAGCATCTTCGGATGACCACATCCTAGGATGCTTGAAAGTCCCATGAAAATCTAGAAATTACACCATGCTTTGTGGAATAACCAACAAAAACCATGCTGAATAATTGGTAAAAGTAATACGGATAGAGGATAATACCAATTTAAAAAGATAAATGTGTAGAAATACTGAATCATGTTGTGACAATATTTTGAAGGGGGTTGAAGAGGACAGGAAGGGGAGAGATCCCCCTAGTCGCAAAGGAGAAAACATGGAGGGATAGGTGGTTTTACCCTATAAAACCCTAAAGAGAAAGAATAGTAAATTTTCCCCATTAAAACCCCCATCGGCTAGACGGTGTATTCAAGAAGTGTCAATTTTCCATTTTTTTAGTCCCCACTAGTTGTTTTTTGGACACCTCTTATCCAACCAACCACCTAGCCTGACAACTAGCTAGTTAATGGCTCCAGGCCACAACCTCAGCCACCCAACATATCTCATGATATTCCCCACTACCCTCAACCACCTCCAAAGATGAAGCCTCATCGAAAAAAACACTTTAGATGTCTAAAAACCTTAAAAATACTATCTTAAACCATGATTAAATTTTAATCCCATCCATTAATTGAAAACTATAATTCCTATGAATTTACAAACCATTTATATAGATTAAATACATTATATTGCCTCTCCAAAAATAGTGTCAATTTAATAAGGTGGCTATCATAGGCCTTCAAAAAAATAAATTTGGATCCCAACAAAATAATATAGTATATAATGAAACAAATTTCCTCTGAAGAAGAACTATTTTCAATGTTTTATCTATGTTGTGTGTTTGGGTTCATTTTGTATTAGAAAATTAGATTTATTATGTGGGGTGTATAATATATGAAAAAGGATGTTTGAAATAAATTTTTAAAAGAAATGACATACCCTCATATATTCCCTCACCTTATGTATTAAATCAATATTCATTCAATTTATACTCTTCTACGCTCTCACTACAAATATAAAAACTTGACTAGTTACCTTATTCGGGATTTTTGGTTGAAATATGGATGTATAATGATCACTAAAATCCATAATTAAACTTATCCTAGTAATAAAAAATATATAATAACTCTCATATCAACCTACTTACCACCATCATAAAGGAAATTAAGAAATTTCATGGGGTCTATGTGTGAAATAAAAATATGGTAATGAAGAATTGACATTCCATAAAATAGTTTAAATATTATACTATCTAATGTTCATCGAATTTTCCTATAAGATCATGTATAATATTATTTAATAATTTAAGAATAATAATTTATTAATAGGGTGTCGTGGAAGTCTTTATGGATTGAAAACTATGGGTTTAGTGTTCCAACAAAGGAGAAGTACAAATCTTGAAATAAAAAAAACTCCAGTCAACTATAACTCTCTTCAATAGTGTAATATATTCCATTTAATTGGAGAAAGGTAAATTTTCTAGAATTTCCCAACTGGGAAGATATTCAAGTACACTGATTGTCTTGATTTTTTTATGTGAATGGAATAGAATCCTTCTTGATGATTCTTCTTCCTCTAGGACATTCAATGTAAGACTACCTATTTCTGGATTTCTTCCATGTGTATAGAAATAACGGTTCATATTTCTTTAGAAAGATCATTTGATGAATCTTCTTAACTATATATTCTTCTCATGACCATTGTCTTCTCCTCCTATTGGATGGATTCCTGGTGAAATCTGTAGAGTATTTAACATAGTTTGAAAAGATAATAATAATGAGGTTTTATTTTTTTTCAAGACCAAATTCATTTTGAGAATTTTAGAATTTAATCTCAACATCAGTATGAAAGTGGAAAAAAGTCCAAAATTTAATTCATCTTAAGCATAAGGAGAAATTTCATATTTATTAATATTCTCCAAATTTCCTGACTCCAAAATATCATTTGACAGCCTGGATCCTAAGAAAAACATACATATGATCCTTATCTATATTTGGATAACTCTAAAATATTATATATATACCCTCTATAGAATCTAAAATATATTATTTATGTACTATATTTTATTTTAATAAATAAAATAATACTACATATCCATTTGTATCCCAAAAATATATTTCATAATATATTTCCAAGGGAAAAATATCTTCAGTATCTACTCTTCTATTTATAAAATATGTTAGGTATATTGATTATTTAGATTTAGAATACTATAAAATAATATATATAATATTCATTTGGAAAATATCTTATGTACCATATATAGAATTGATTTTATAATTTTTCAACTGAAACAATAATAAGTATCCCTTGTTTGAAAGATAAAATATTTTTTATCAAGAAGAACTTATTTAAATTCTCTATATAGAGAATATTATGCATCTCCCATCCTTTTATATTTTCTTTATACTTCATTAGAGAATATATTATTTATCACCAACATTTTCCAAAAATTCACTCTTAACTACAAATGAATCTTATAAAATGAACTTTAGAGATGTTCCTTTACCATTTTTTAAGAAACTATAACTTCCATAGGATAACTTCCAAAATACTTTAACTTAATTTTGAACAAATTTTATAATCCGTAAATGATTACTATGTTCCCAAAATAAGAGTCATTACCTTGAAATTTTTCCCCTCCTATAACACAAAGATCTCATAACTTCTAAAATCCTGACTACTATACCATTCACTCCATTAATCTTCTGGTTCCCTGGCTTCCAACATCTGAAACATTCACTTCTTCTAAAACTTATGTAAAATAACAAAAAATAGTGTATGATTTATCCAAATAAATACCAAAATGATTTAATTAATAAATTTACAAGAATATTAATCTTATTTTTAATTTAATTTTATTTTCACTTGAATTTCAAGTTGAATCCATTTATTCATATTTAAATGGAAAGTAAAAGTGAATATTTTATAAAAACATAAAACAAAATTTAAAAAATTGTGCCTCGATAACTCCCCTACACTTAAAAATAATTTTTTTCGTAGGATCACAAGTTCCCCATGTCCTCTAAAGAAAAATTTATAGTTCCATGATTATAAAAAAATGGAATATATTTGAATTACTATTTCAATAAGTAGAACTTTTATTAATACCACTCCCTTAACTTCCATGTTTTGAAGATACCTTTCACATTTCATTGGTAATTCCTATATTAAATTCATATATATCATATAACCCTTATTCATCCATGTTTATAATTCCTCAAAACTTTCCATTAACTTTTTAAATTAGCTCTTATTGGATTTTTCCCATTAAATTTTTTAAAAATTACTATTTAGATAAATCTGGATAAAAATAGAACTAAACCATACCAAGAAATTATATATCCCAAAATACAAATTTTAATTGTCATATCATAAAATAAATGACTAGAATATAGATCTTGGGTCACTCTAAATATTATTTTATTGCTAAATCACACATCATATGATTTTATTGACTTGAAAAGTCTTTTAAATCTGTTCTAGTCTATTTGTTTTACTAAAATTAATTTGATCTATCCAAATGTCAATATAAGAATATCACTAAGGTGATAATCACTCACAGTGGATAGGTTTTCTAATGTTAAGTTTAAAATTACATCGTCCTCGTGTTATAATTTTGATTCCACTAAATAATTTTCTATATACAATCATTTACAAAAAAAGTTAAAAACATATATATGTTCATAATGTGACTTGGTTATTTTTATTGATGGGAAAGTCAAACTTTTAAAAATTATTTCCACTTTTTAGTTTTATTTTTAAGACAAAAACCACACTAAAAACAATAAAACTATTTAATTACTAAACTAATTTTCCCTCTCCCCTATACTTATTTAAGGAACTATATTAACAGAATTTCAGCAAGAAAATATCAATGTGAAGTATAAATAATATGTAAGTGTATAAAATATATATGGAGGCCATAAATATCCATGTACTACTAATTAATATATAGAAAGGATAATTTTGGACACCTCTATGGGTTTTTTCCAAATTCTTTACAAAATATATTCAGTTGATACACATTGAATGTGAAGGATTTTTATGATTTTGGTCCTCAAATCTCAACTACATCAAATGGAATATTTTTAGTCATTATAAGTGATGTAGTATACTTGGAACAAATATTACTCTAAATGGGTGTCATATGGGAAGATAATAGTAGTATAGTATCTCCAATATAAAAGTTCTTCCTTTTAATGATTCTATCATGGATAGAGCTGGTATTCTCCTTATATAGTAAAGATTTCTCATATTTATTTCTTCATAAATACTTAAAATATATTATTTAGGACCCTTTTTCTCTCAAACATGACTCAATACAAGGTTTACTTCTTTCATATTCTAGTATCCTTTCTATTTCAACTAAACAAGAAGGTGACAACATTTACCATAAAATATTTTATAAGGAGACATAACAAGGAGTGTTATCAAGGATTTTTATTTACCTAATTGCATCCTCTAGATTAATACTCCTATACTTTTGGATAATTTTTAATTTCATTCCCAGTATCCTCTTAACTTCCATATTTGAGACCTCATCCAACCCATTTTTCTATGGTTGGTAAGAATTTTAGGTCATGTTGTACACTTCAAAAAACTTTATAAGTGCTTTAATGTTTTGATAATATAAGTGTGTTCGATGATCACTGGTGACTTCTTGAGATATTATAAACCTAAAAAATATGTGATCATAAAAATTGAATAAAAACTCATGAATCATTATTTCTAGTTTTCTGGGCTTCAATACATTGTGAAACATAATCTATTTCTAACAAAATATAGGTAAATACAACATAAATAAGAAATAGACACATTATTCCAATACCCTATACATTAAATATTTTATAAATAAAATATTGGTGAATATCTTATATTTTGGAAATACCTTGAATGAACTATCATTATTTACATGATTTGAAAAAAATGAATCATTAAAAATTATAGTCTAAAATAAACCAACCTCTAAAATATTTCCAACTATTATCTTTGGTTAAAAGTTCCTCCTCATGTAAGTGTATGAAGAAATTTAATACAAGATGTTCAATATTAATCTAGTATACATCTCTAAATTAATTGATCGCAACATACTTTACAAAGATATGGGTATCCCAAAAGATATTAATTATACATAGATTTCATCTCAAGGAACTTATTACTAGAAAATAAAGAAGGTTTATTTTAAAGTTAACGAGAAGATTATTATGTCATAATACTAGTGAAACATACCATTGATTTGAATAATCTGTTCACTAGAGAGGGTATCATCCATGGCTATTTCTAAAGGATCTTCAACTTCATATGTTTGAGGCATTATTCTCCTATGTTTTATAACTAGGTTCTCACAAGCCTTCATATATTTGATTTCCATATTGATTTATTATAGGGTAAGCAATCACCTCACTTGCCTTGGTTAATATCTAGTATTATTTATCAAGTATCTGAGTTCTACATGATAATATTAAATGGTTATTTTACATCCTAGAAAAAACATATGATATTTTCACAATGTGAAAATTGTATATAAAAACTCATTTTCATATTCTTTATAATTAATCAAAGTAATATATAGGTTATATGAGGAATAATCTATCACATGGGAGAGTTCATTGATGTTCTTATAAATCCTAACTCCTATGAATTTATTAGAGGAATCACACTTCAGTAAAAAGGATTCCTCCAAAACTAGTGGTTTTATTATAGGGGATATGGTCATGTTCCCCTTGATTTTCTCAAAATCATTTCAAAATAACCCTTAAAATGAATATCCTTTTTACGAAGGTTAGTGATAGGTAAAATAAATTTGCTAATGTTTCTGAAAAAACCTTCTATAAAATCCAAAATCTCCTAAAAATAATTAACATATTTAATATTTTTTGGGTTTGGTATTATAGAAATTACATCAACCTTGGCTTTTCTAACTTAATACTTTATTTGGAAATGATATAGACTAAAACATTACCCATTTTTCTATAGAGTGACATTTTTTAAGTTTTCAAATGAAATTATTTTCAATGACTAACTTTAAAATATTATTAAGATTCTCAAGAAAAATTTCAAAACATGTTCCATTCATTGTAAAGTCATCATGAAATACCTCTAAGAATATTTCAATAATATCTAAATAGATAATTTTCAGGAAGCATTGGAAAGTCCTTAGTGAATTACATAAACTAAAACCCATTATTTGATATACATATATAACAAAGGGATAAGTAAATTTAGTATTTTCATGATATTTTAGATCTACAAGAAAATAAAAATAACCAAAGTTTTCATCAAGAAAACAATAGTGATCTTTCCAAGGTAATCATTCTAGAATCTAATTTACAAATAGAATGGGAAAGTAGTCCTTTTAGATCACAAGTTCTAGTATTATGTGATAAATATTAATCCTACAAATATTTTTAATCCAATTGGGAAACAATTCATTATTTTTATTCTAAATAATGGTGCTTTTAGATTTTTTAGGTACAATATGAGTGGGAATCACCAACTAGGGATCTAAAAATGGGTATATGTGACAAGAACCTAAATTTAATTCAAATTTATTATTAATTACTTAGATTAAGGGTTAGTCAAGCCTTGATTGGAGATACCTTACTAATTTTGAATAATCATAAAGAGAAATTGACTTCATGCAATATGTAGGGTTAATCCCATGAATGTTTCTAAGTGACAAGATTGTGTCCCTAAAAGTATTTTTTGAAATGGTTAAAAAATTTATTATTGGTCTATTGAAATATTATTAGATCTTATTATAGGAAGGTTTTAATTTTCTCTATTATATGAATATTTTTAATCATATGGTAGTAGTTTAGTTCCATCTTATGTGGGTACTCCAGTGATCATTCAAACCAGGTTTCACTGATATTTTAAACCAGCATGTTCAAAAATAAATATTCAATGGAAGATTTAAACATGTCATCAATGTAATAATCATCCAATTCTACTTAAATATTGTCATAATAAGAAATTGGTTCTAAATTAAATTAATTATCAACACTAGTGTTATCTTAAGTGTTTTATAAGTTTAAATATTCTCTTGAATTTATTATTTCAACAATAATTTGAATATTTTTCTTAAAGAAGTAATGGTCCTTAGAACAAGAAAGTTAAATTCTCTTCTTGAAAGAATTTAAAGGAGTATAGGATACTAAATTTCATATTATCATCTCTAAAATCAAAAAAAAAGGTTCTTTTATGGGCATTTATAATTGTTTATTCATTTTTTAAAATGATCTACTTATGATGATAGTGGAATGAGTTATACCACTCTCATATTCCATAATCAGGATGTCAAAAATAGTATGGGAAAGTAAGACTTCCACCCTTACTATTATATTCTCCAATACTCCTACCGACAATTTAGTATCTTAGTTGGATAGTTTTGTAAAAAATCTAGTTGTGTTTAGTTCTCTTACATGTAGTAAAGAGTTAATTTAATAAAGAATCACATTTATTAATTCCACTAAATCAAATCATTCATCAAGATAATTGATATTTATTATTATGAAAGGGATAGTAAAGTACCTAAATTTTTACATTATCTAGTTAATTATGTAGTTATTAATTGAAAAAAAATCCTAGACTTACCCATTCATCTCTTTACATATTTCTATTTTTTTACAAATTTCCATGGGGAACATTTCCAAAATGGTACCTTATTGATGACATCTAGTATAGGGATATTTATTTTGACCTTCATGAAGGTTTCAAAAACATCTTATTTCTAGGCCACCTTCACGGATTTATATGGTCATATTATCATTGATTGAAAGGGAGTTAATGGTGGGTAAAAATCATCAATGTTATAATTTCCCTTGTCCTTGTAATTTATTACCATTTATATTTCTATAATTGATTCATATTCTTTCTCCATAGGGATTGTTTCTTCCTCCACTGAATGATCAATATTAGATTCTGCCTCCAGTAATGATTATTCACTAATATTTACTTCCATAACACTTCTCAAACAAATAAAACTCACATTTCTATTAGGTTTAGAAAATTATTGGGTTGGATATTTACATGAAAAATATTTATCAAATTTTTTCAATGTTTTGAGGATCTTTTCAGAATGCCAATTTCACTTTTTAATCTCAGATATATGATTTCTCAAGGTGGATTTTTATTTCCTCAAGGATCCACTAACTATATTAGTAGATCATTAATTAATGTTTCTTGCCTTTTTTCTAGGGTTCTTTAACTCATAGAATTTTGATAGTTATTCCTCTAAAATGATGGAGGATATTATTGTTGAAAATTATTCTCTGGAGGTGGCCTCTGAGGTTCTTGGATTCCAAATCAATATTGGACTATTAAGTACTATTTTAATCCTTGGTTATTGGCTGGTTGTGGTACAATATTTGATACATAGCTTAAAAATAATCAGCCTCCAAAATATGAGGACATTATCCAATAAATTGATCTAGGGAATGGAATAGTTTTCAAGATTATTTTAGAACCCTAGAACACCCTAAGAGGGGAGGGGTGAATCAGGGTGTTAACTTTTTCTTTTAAAGATATAGGTCATGTTTCTACATTGGTATGAACTTGAAATACCTATCTAATGGAATCATGCAGTTATTAAACATTAACATGTAGAGAAACAAAATATCTATTTTACTTGGTTTACTACTAAGGTCTAGTCCCTAGAGCATGTGCCGACAATGTGTCAGTTGTACCTAAATCCACTATGCTTCTCGATTTATTGTGTACTATATTGTATAAAACTTCGTCACACTTCGTCTGGGACCCTACCTTCACAATAATTTTAGGGATAGAACATTTCCTCCCCTAGGACACTTATTTCATCTCCCCTTACCTCACTTCCTTGAGAAAAATTTTATTCGGTTTAATGAATTGAAGGTCACTTTAGTATATATGAATTTAAATCTCACTGATTAGAGCAAGACATTTATTTCATAGTGGTATGGAGTTGGTTCACTTGAATTCAATGTTTACTAATACCAGATGTTCAACACTAATGTTTGTGAAGCTCCCAAACTTTACAAATCCCCCTCTATATTTCGAAGAAATACCAGGCTTCACAAAACCACACACTTTCATGAAGCTCTAAAACTTTTCACAACTACCATCCATCATTAGGATCCATGCCTTTAGGATTAATCTAGAATTAATAGAACATTATGTCTTCATAAAGTTGTTAGTATCCATGAATCTTTATTTTTTTAGATGACTTAGCATCAATCAGTTAATATCAATTCCTTTTTTGATTCTTAAGATCAAAATGGATTCTGTATTCATAAATATTTCCTAATTATGTATACCTTCATGAAATCAATGTGATTAATACATTTATCCAATTATCATCATCTCAAAATGAATTGGGTGTGACCAACTATTTATAGAATCATCCCTTAGTAGAGATTCAAATCTCTCGGCTTCTTTTTCATGAAACTAGGCATTCCAGTTTGAGATGATCCTTTATTCACAAAGATCCAATTATATTTTATAAGATCTATAACCTTCTCATAGTGACATAGATTTGATATCACAAAATTGTGCATTTGAAAATCTTCTCATATTCATGATAACAACTCCATTTAATCACGCATTTGTGATACTCAATACCTTCACAAAAACCCAACCTTCATAAAATCAACCCATCAAGAAACCCAGTCTAAACGTAACTCATGTATTTACCATATTTCTGAATATTTCATCCTATAATATACTTTTAATGAAGCTTAATCCTTCCCCTAGATTTTGAGATCCAATAATTTTGTAAAAATTGTGAAATGACACCACTTTCAACACTCAACCCATCAGCACCATCAGATCAATTTCCTAGAAAACTACCTAATCAAATCTATTGTGGATTAAAAAAACAAAACTCACTCTATTCCAGATTTAAATTTAATTGGTTCCAATAGTCTCACCCTTTGGGATTTTTATAAATATATATAAAAATTCAATAAAGTAACATCATCAAATAAAAAAAACTACAGGCCTAAAATAGCTCACCCATCACTATAAGTATTAATGATAAATACTCAGTATAGAAAATAATATTAGAAAAAGAGTGGTTCAAGCTACCATAAACCACAAAAAATTTCTGAAAACCTACCTATCATTCATTTAATTCCACTTTCTACATATCTAACCCTTTTTTAACAAACCCATAAAACTGGTATTTTACCACATTGTGCTCAAAAACAAACTCTCCCAGGATCACATCTCTCAAATAGACCTAGATCGTGTCCACAAATAGATTAAAATAGTTAACATAATTAGGGAGAGGGTAAAAATTATAACCTCCCCATTTATTGGGAGGTACCATAACATCGAGGTTCAAATGATATTTTGGAACACATGTGTTGCTAATGTCTTATCCAGAATGTCATCCCCATGGTCATGAGTTCCAACATGATCTATTTTGACCACACCTTGTTCAAAATTGTATATCAACACACCTTTTTCATTTATATCTTGAAATTAAATAATTAAAACATCCCATTCACATAGAACTGAATTGTCATACATTTTATAAAACACCAACTTGGCATAAGATACACACAAAACTGAGTTGGAATACGATACACACAACACAGAGTTTCTACAAAACATCTCTTTTTTATAATTATTTAAATGAGATAACAATAAATTAGCAATTAAAATTAATTATATTAATAGTAATAACTAATTTTTATTTTTTTTTTATAAATTTTTTATATAAATAAAACAACCTAATAAATAAAATATATGATTTTTGGTAATTTCCTTCTATGTTTAAAAATATTGTTTTCTCGAATGAACCACTTTTAATGCCCTTCAGTGAAAAATAATAAAGTTAATTTTATAAATAATTAAAATTTTAATTTGATAAAATAAAATTTTAATTTTACTTTATAATGTCAAAATTAGCATCAGGTGAAGTTTTGGAATTTTTCTGAAAAACATCATTTTTGAATAAATAGTGAAAAATACCAGATTTTAATTCAAAACTGCTTTTTAATTAAATTTATTTATAATGTTAAATTATATTTTTATTTGGTTTAATAGTTGAATTAGATAATATTTTTATCAATTGATCTAATTTTTTCATTTTAACTAATTTCACATTTAAATAGGATATAGAAGCATAGAAAATGTTTTCTCATTTTTAATTTAAAAACCTGCATAATCAACCCAACTATGGGATTAATTTTAAATTAATTTATTCCACTTATATGATTAGAATTTAGAAAAATGGATTCCATATTTGGAATAATAATAATCTATTACGTCTAATAAGGTTAACTTTTTTACCAAAAATATTAGTGAATGTGATTAAAATTAATTAAATCAGTAAAGAGAAACATTAGGCTAATAAAGTACTAAACCATATATATAAGACTGAAAAAGACCAAAAAAAATTTCAACACCCATTTTCTGGAAATTATTCGGTCATTAACCTTCCATTATTTATTTATTTTGGTTTTTTATGACTTTTTGTAGGTAAAAACGTGCATACACCTAACTTTTTTTAAAAAATGCAAGGTGCTCCCTTTCCCTTCCCTATAAAAGGCCACCACCTATATCCTCATCCTCAAACCTATCAAGCCACTTATCTCTTCAAAAATGTGCGTAAATAATCTCTAAAATTTCCTCTCTTCCTTCTTGAAGACATCCCTTGGGTAGAAGGCAACTCAAGGAAGCCTTTTGGGTCAAACCAAAAGGAGTTACCCGATTAAGAGGTACTGTCTTCTCTCAAGATCTTTTCCTTTATTTTCTTTCCCCACCCCTCCACTCTATTTAATTTATTATTGTATAAAAACACTAAAATAATTAATATACTATCATTTTATTATTATATGGGTTTTATATACACTTAAACATATCTCCATCTAATGGATATCGAACATACTATTTATTTGTACAGCAAACTACCACCTCACAAAATGATTATTGTTTACTTGTCCTTTACCACCTATCATGATGGAAATTATGATGGAAACTTTGTTTATATATTTAATATATTATATTAATTTAACTTTCTGTATTCCTTTTAGAAACATCTTTTTACATTCCATTTGGTGTAATTATGATAATTTCGTTTGAGGAAGTGTGGACTACCGACCCCTCAAAGTGTTGTGATTCGTTCACACACTACATTGAATGTATTGAGAATATGTTGAGTAAAATTATATTATATATATAACAATATCATGATACTTTAATGATATTTTATACAAATACACTTTTATGTCATTTTTATTCTTTCTTTTAATACGCAAATTAAAATGGAAACGACATTCATGCGTATATACGGATTTCTGCCTCCATGAACGGTGTATTCCATTTCATACTTATTTATGTAATATATTATTATTATATACATATAATATATATTAATTATATTTATATAATTATTTATATTATGGAATCATGATATAATTATAATTACCAACCATAGAAACATGCAAAGAACAAAGCAAATATTACCCGAAGTGAAACCTTGACATAAGATTGTTAACAAGAGGGTAATATAAGATCATAATCAAAAAATATGTGGTATTATTTATAAGAATATGATTCTGTAAAATATGAATAATAATCTTATATTTATTATATAGTAGGCTTGTATGAGTACGAAGATAGTCAAGACATAGGGTAAGGGGATTTCATCTCACTTTTTATTTTCGTGACATAAATGCTATGTTCACCACTCTTTCCTTTTGTATGGTGTATGTACTAACCATGATGGTATTATATGTATCTTATACTTAAATTTATTTTTATTCACATATCCATTTTATGATCTTTCTTTCATAGTGTTTAAGATTCAAAACTTACCAAATCGGTAAAATACTTTTGTCTCAATTTTCTATTGTTGAGACTGATGTTTTGTTATGCACCTAAATTATATTTAGAGGTGTATATACTTCCATTTTACATGTTATATCACGAATTTAATTTATCTCATGATATTTTGAGCTTCATTTAATTTCAGTTTCTTACATGAAATGTATGATCCCATGTTACCAAGTTATAAGAGTTTACTGATACAATCTCATCGTTTTTTTGATATTATTTATGCTTATGATTCTTTTAATGAAATATTATGATCAATATCTCAATAATTCTCATGAGTTTCCATATTCTTCGTTTATTTAGGATATCCTTGTGTATTAGTAACAGTTTACCACTCTTTGGTACTTAAATTAATGTTTTATGTAAAATTTTATCATCTCCCTCTCTCCGATCAGAAATCTATTGTATTCAAAAACCATGATTTCAAAAATGTTTTCAAAAATGTTTTAAAAAATGTTTTAAAAAGATAATTGAATCCAATTTTCAAGTAAAAAGTATTTTATAACCATTTTACAGTTTTCAATGCTTCCTTTATAAGTTCTAAAATCAATTTTTTACGAAACGGTTTTCAAAATGTTTTATGTTATAAGAAACAATTTTCAAAGAAAAAAGGATATTTTCTTCAAGAAATGGTTTTAAAAGATATTTAAACATTATTTCCCATATAAAATAACATCATTTATTGTTAATCATGAATTTTTTGGGAAATTATTCAATGTTTCAATTCATATTATTTCTCTTAATAGATTATTTTTTAGGGAATGATGTCGATGAACTCGTTTCTCTTTCACATGTTATATGCTTTTAAAACCTTCTTCTTTTCACGATTTATGTTTATGATGAAATGATTATGAAGCCTGACTATTTCCATAGTTTATGGTATGATTAATTATTTACAATACCAATTTCATTTCATGGGTTATGATATGACTCTTTATGATCTTGTAGAACATGTATGAATGATTTCACTATGATATGGGTGGGTCCTATATCTCTCTCCAATGCATTGGGTAAAGATTTATATCTCATGAGATAAAATTTTATAGTCTAGAGAATGATCCTTGACTACCAATATTGACATGGTAGTGAACCATAACTACTAATATGATATGAGGAGTGAACTCATGCTAGCACATTAGCCACAACAGTAAAACATGACTACCAATATGGTATGGGGAGAGAACCTATACTACCAATATGGACTTGGTAGTGATTACATGGCTACTATAGAAATCATATTATATTCTTAGATGTCTACCATAATTCCATGTATTATTCCTATGTTATGAATTCATAGATTATGATATTTATTTCATTATGATTCATGTCTTATAAACTACCAATCCTTATTCCATAATTCCTTTTATGATCTTTGATATCCAGGGTATGATCTTTTATTTTCATAGTCATTTTCTCATACCCTTGTGTTCATGTTTATGCTTACATGTCTCCCTTGTTTACCCTTAATGAGCATATGATCTCACCCTTTTTTATGATTCCATTCCCCCGTGTTATGATGATATGTATTAGGATTGAGGTGTCTATGAAGGTTGTTAGTAATGAATAACCTAGTGGGAGATAATGTGTCCCATTTATGTACAAGTGATTATGTTTCCATGTTTACAAAGGCACTAGACCAATTACATTCTTTGTGAATCTGTTTTTATAATGTTTAAGTATTCTGAAAAAGTTATGTAATGTTTATGTTTGAAAATATAGGGTCTCTATAGTTGGTATCATATAGAAGTTTCAGTTATCCATTGGAATCTAGGATAATAAAACCACAGTGACAACCCTAAGGATGTGTCTATGGATAAGTCTAAGGATTAGTAAAATCATAGGAAAATGTCCTGGAATTTCGAAGAAGGATAGAGTCAGTGGTTTCCAAGTAATTCATTTTTGTCTAGATACTATAAGTGGATGTGGATTTGAAATAGATGTACCTAGGGGTAATAAAATCTATAAGATGTTTTAGGCCTAACTTGGGGTAATCTGGTAGATAACAATGGGCCTTATTGCACACCCAGTTTAACAATCTTGAGGGATATTCTTTGGGAATTCAAAAACTCTTCATGAACCATTATTAAGGATTTAAATATAAGTTGGATATGAATAACCTAGGATAAACCTAAGGTGTCATAGATTAAGCAAAGTTTCATAAGTTATACATCCTATAAGTAATTTTTCATGATTATGCGGTCCCTCATTATGATAACTATTTCTTACTATGTGATTTTGGTTTTATTCAATGGATTGAACCCGAAGGAACTGTGTTAATGGTTATTATGACAGACAATGCAATGATTTTCCTCCTGAGAAACTGGATACTATGGGAGATGGAATGAAAAATATTATTGCTATGCTCACACAAATTTCTCAAGATATGAATCATGGTGGACATAAAAATGAGAAAAGGAGGAAACAAAATTCTATTGAGTCTTTCATGAGGAAACATTCACCTTCTTTTAGAGGGTATTATGATCCACTTGTTTCTGAATAATGGACTAGTAATACGAAAAGTATATTCTTCATTATTTAGAGTTCAGATCATGAGAATTTATTTCAGGTTGTTTATTAATTAAAAGTTGAAGTGGATTAGTGGTGGACTCTAATCAAGAATATGAGGCATCAAGATGATATTGAATCCATAGATTGGTATGAGTTCAAGAACTTATTTTTCATAAGTAATTTCCTCTAATTATTCATACAAAGATAGAGAAAGAGTTCCTTGAGTTGAATAAAATTGATGATTAATTTTTTGGTACCTTTAAGGCTGATTTCACAAGAATTGAGGGTTACACTTCAGAAATTATCATCCAACCCAAAAGTAAAGTTGATTGTTTCTTCAATGTATTAAATCCATGCCTCATAATGGCATTAGATATAAGATATTTTAATAGCTATGAAGAAATAATGCATTGTGAAATCAATGTTGAAATGCAGTTTGGAGTCATGTATCAATATCATGGTTTTTAACTGAAGAGGAACATGAAGTTTAAATAAAAATAAAAAAACCATAAATAAAAGAAGATGAGATTTTCTTTTATGCTTCTAATGTGGTAAGAAACATGGAGGAAATTTACTTAAGGGTTATCGTAAATTTATTAAGTGTGGAAAGAAAGGTCACCAAGAAATTAATTATTGAAGTTATGGGAATAAGTTAAAAAATGTTCCTAATGGATAAAAATCCACAAAGAATACACCTCCCACAATTCAGTGCTATAAGTGTAAGGAGAATGGGAATTATGAAAACCACTACCCAAACCCAAGGGATGGTGATGATGATCTACTTCAGTGACCTCTTAAACCAAGTTACATGGGAAAACCTCATAAAATCGCTATTTTTTATGAGGGGTGCGATAATGACATGTTGAAAGGTACACATACCATCCACTCTAGAACTGCTAATGTCATATTTGATTCTGGATCCACCCACTCTTTCATATCTATATAATTTTATAAGGGTGTTAAGATTTATCCAAAACAATTATATGTGGAATTATCAATGCAAACTTCTAATGGAACGATGATTTCATCTCAAGTCTATGATTCATCTCTAGTTGAAGATTATGGGAATGTGCTTCATGTAAATATTTTCATTCTTCCTTTGGTAAAATGTTATGTCATCTTAGTCATGGATTGAATTTATCTACATAAATCCCACGTAAATTGTCAAGGAGGGAAAGCTACATTTGATATTTCAAACCCTCCTATTACCATACATCAATGTGATGATTATCATAAACTTCATGTGGATATTACATATAGTGTATGCGTCTTAATTACAATTCAAAATGGTTTTTTATTTGAAGTTGTTGGGGAGAATATTGAAATCGATGATAAGCATGTGGTTTGGGATTTTGTAGTTGTTTTTCTAGAAGAGTTTACTAGCCTTCCACCAAAATGTGAAGTTGATTTCTCAATAGAACTCATACTTGGTTCAACCAATTTCAAAGACTCTTTATAGAATGTCCCAAATTTAGTTGCTGGAATTGAAGAAGATACTCTAAGAAAACCTTGATAGGGGATTTATTTGATCAATTTTGTCACCTTGGGGTGTACTGGTTCTTTTGTGAAATAATAATGATGTATCAATGTGACACTGTATTGATTATCAAGAGTTTAACAATATCACAATCAAGAACAAGTATCCTCTTCCCCATATTGATGACTTTTTTGATCAAATATGTGGAGTTAAATACATTACCAATATTAACCTTCATTCTAGATATCATTAATTGAGGGACAAGAATGAGGATATACCAAATACTGTATTTCGTACAAGGTATGGTCACTATGAATATTTATTGATTCATTTTGGTCTTACTAATTCCCCTTCTATCTTCATTCATTTAATGAACATAATCTTTCGAGATTACCCTGATATGTTGGTGGTAGTATTTATATATGATATTATTATATATTCAATGATCAAGTAAGAGCATCAAGATCACTTTATAATTGTACTAAATACCCTAAGGAAGGAGAATCTATATGAAAAATTAACAAAGTGTGAATTTTGGCTGCAAAAGGTTTCATTTTTGGGTCACATAATCTCAAGAGATGGTAGAGCAGTAGATCCATCAATGAGTGAGGCTATTGAATTCTAGACAAGACTAATCACAGTGACTAAGATTCATAGATTTCTTGGTTTATCTAGATATTATCAATGGTTTGTGGATAATTTCTAAGGACTATCTAATCATGTGACCAAGTTAACTCAAAAGGGTTTCAAGTTCCTCTAGATAGTTGAATGTGAGTAAAATTTCATGGAACTGAAGAAAAGGTTGGTCAATTAACCTTTTATTATATTACCCTGTAGTTGATAAGGGTTTTTAATCTATAAAGATGCATCTAAGAAGGTGTTGGGATGTGTTATTATGTGGAATAACATGTTTATAGCTTATTCCTCAAGATAGTTGAAGACTCATGACAAAATTTACCCAACTTAGGATTAGGGGTCAGCAATGGTAATTTTTGTATTAAAGATACAGAGGCGTTTTCATTATGGAGAAAAGTGTGATATATATACTCATAATAAAAGCCTAAAAAATATATTCACATATGAGGAGTTGAACATGCACTAGTGAAGATGGTTACAGTTGATAGAGGATTACGAATCCACAATACATTACCACCCTGGGAAAGTGAAAAAGGTGGTCAATGCTGTGAGTTAGAATGATCGTGCTTGATTATCCAAGATAAGGATCACAAAAGAACCAATATTTCTGGATTTACAACGAATGAATCTAGAAATCATGATGGAAGGGGAAGAATATTATCATTCTCAAATGAATTTTCAACCCTTTATCCAAATAAATATTAATGAGGTGCATAAGGAAGATGAGGAACTGTAAAAGAAATTCAAAAAAATTTATGAGTTTAACCTTGATCTGGATGAAATTATAAGGTTCATAAATCATATATATGTTCCCTTCATGCCAAATCTAAATAAGGGGTTGTTAGATGAAGATAATAGTTCTTCATTCCCTATTCATCCTATAAATACAATGATGTATAGGGACTTTAAAGAATAATTATGTTGGGATGGCATGAAGAGAGATATTGTAGATTTTGTATCTTAGTACTTCGTATGCTAGAAAGATAAGTCTGAAACAAAAAAGTCTAAAGGGATGTTTCTTCCATTACCCAAAACAAAATGGAAATGGGAGAACATCACTAAGGATTTTATCTTTCGACTAACCATAACCTCTAAAGGGTTTAATACTATATGGGTGGTATTTTATCACCTTATTAAGTCAACACACTTTATTCCTATTAGAGAATATTTCTTTTTGGTTCATCTTGATAGGATATACATTAAGTGGTAAGGTTTTATAGAGTACCAAATTATATTGTATCGGATCAGGATTTGATGTTTACCTCAATGTTCTGGTGAAGTCTTCATAAATCACTTTATATGGAATTGAGTTTTAGCACTAATTATCATCCTCAGAAAGATTGTTAGTCTAAAAGAACAATTGAAACCCTAGAGGATATGTTGAGCTCTTACTCATTGAATTTTAGAGGTGGTTGGGATCAACACCTTCCTCTAGTTGCTTTTTTTTACAACAATAGCTTTCACTCGAGATTTCTTATGGAACCATATGAATCCCACTATGGGAAGAAATATAGAGATCCAACTTGATGGTATGAGGTTGGATAAAGAATGATATTGGGATATGATATTGTGGAATAATTGGCCAATATGTTTAGAACCATTCAGCTTCATATAAAGGATGCTAAAAGTAGATAGAAAAGTTATACTAATAACCATCAATGTGATCTATAATTTGATGTTGGTGAAAAGGTGTTTCTACGAATCTCACCCTAGAATAAAGTTGTGATATTTAGGAAGAAATAGAAACTAATCCCTATGTATATTGGTCTCATTGAAATTATTAATCATACCGTGAGAGTATCCTATCACGTGGAACTTACACCAAATTTTCTAATGTCCATGATGTGTTCCATATATCTCTCCGAATTATATACATAATAGAATTTTTACATGTATTGAACTCATAGGTCATGCCACTGGAGAAGGATCTTTCTTATGAGGAACAATCTGTTGAAATTCTGGACCGATCAGAGAAAGTTCTACTAAATAGGACCACTCACCTGGTCAAAGTTTTCTAGAGAAATAACCAGTTATAGAAAAATACATGGGAACTTGAGGATGTGATGAAGCATAAGTATCCTCATTTTCTTACTTTAGTGATGAATTTTGAGGGATAAATTCATTTTAAGGGGGATAGAATGTAGCACCCTGAGTTTTTATGGACATTTTTTCTGAATAAATTAAATTTTATTTTATTTATAAAAATACACTCATTCAAACATTCCTTTCACATAGAAAAAAGTTTCATACATTACACACAACACAAACTTCATGTATGATACATGCAACACTGATTTGGTGTACGATAAATGAAACATAGAGTTTCTATGAAACATGTCTTTTTTTATAATTATTTAAATGAGATAATTAAAGCCTAACCATTAGAAATAGTTATATGAATATTAATAATTACTTTTCAAAAAAAATTACATTTTTTATATAAATAAAACATATTGATAAATAAAATTTATGATTTTTGGAAAATGCCTTCTATGTTTAAAAATATTGTTTCTTCGATGACTCGCTTTTAATGTCCCTCTATGAAAAATAAATAAAATTAGACATGTTTAGAAAATGAATTTGATAAAATAGAAATCATTTTTGAATTTATAATGTTGAAATTATATTCGACTGAATTTTTGGGCTTTTTCTGGCAGACATCATTTTTTGGATGAATAGTGAAAATAGCAGATTTTAATTCAAAAGTGCTTTTTAATTTAATTTATTTATAAGGTTAAATTATATTTTTAATTTTGTTAAAATTTTTGGGCTAAAGCCTTATTTTATTATTAAATAAAATACCTCTTTTTACTAGGTATAGGGAGACCCATTACATAGCCTGAAGGCCCAAGTCCAAGTGGCCTGAATACTAGGCTTGAAAGCCCTTTTTTCCCAAAGGGACCTTCAGTGAATAATACTATTACAGTACCTAGGATGCTACAGTACTTGCTATAGTACCACTACCACAACAATTCCTTCTACATTTTCTCCTCCTCTATAGTGTCACCTCTTCTACAGTTTCTTCGCTTCTACAGTACTGCTACAGTGCCCTGATACAGTAAACTTTTGATCATTTTTACTTTAAAAACCTGCATTGTTGACCCGACTACAAGATTAATTTTAAATTAATTTCTTACACTTCTGTGATTATAATTTGGATAAATGGATTCCATATTTATAATCCATATAAATTTTCATGTATAATAATATCAACTTTTTTTCCAAAAATATTAGTGAATGTTATTAAAATTAATTACATTAGTTAATAGAAAAATAAGGCTAATAAAGTACTAAACCATAAAAATAAGGCCCAAAACGACCTATGAACTTCTATAACACCAATTTTATGGCCATTATTCATCCATTAACCTTCCATAATTAAGTTTTTTTGGTTTTATATTAATTTCTTTAAGTAATAACATAGGTACGCAAAACTTATTTTTAAAAAGTTCATGTGTGTCCCTTCCCTTCCCTATAAAAGGCCACCACCTCCACCCACTTCCTCACACCAATAAATAATTTTGTATCACCAATATTATGCTCAAATAATCTCCCAACTTAAATCCCTTAATCCTAGAATAATTCCTTTGAGAATAAGACAACACAAGTAATCCTTTGGGTGCAAACCAAAAGGAGTCACCCGATTAAGAGGTAACATCTTCTCTCAAACTCCTTTCATTTATTTTTCTTTATCCACCCCCTTAACTCTCTTGATTCCATTATTATATGACAACACAAGTATTCTAAATATACTAGGGTTTTTTTATTCTATGTTTTTTACCTACACTTACACACACTTCCATTTAATGGATATCGAACATACAGTTTATGTGTACGGTAAACTACCACCTCATTAAACGATGATTGTTCTTTTCTTTTGTACCACATATCATGGTGGAAATTATTATAGAAACTATAATAATATATTTAATATATTATATTTATTTATTATTTCTTATTCCTTTAACAACAAACATTTTTTTACTTTCTATTTGGTGTAATTACGATAATTTTGTTTGAGGAAGTGTGGACTACTACCCCCTCAAAGCGATGTGATTTGTTCACACACTACATGGAACGTATTAAGTATGGGTTTAGTGAAATTATATGATATATATAAAATTATAGTTCTACTATAATAATATTATATACATATACTCATTTATTTCATTTTCTTTCTTTCTTTCAATATGACAATTAAAACGGAATCATTGTTCATGCGTACGTACAACTTACTATCTCCATGAATGGTGTATTCCATTTCATACTTATTTATGTTATAGATTATTATAATTTAAATATAATATATATTAATTAAATTTATATCATTATTTACATTCTGTAATCATGATAAAAGTATAAGTACCAATGATATAAAAAATTAAGACACATGTGTAGAACATAGAAAATATTACCGAAAGTGAAACCTTAACATAGGATTGTAAACAAGAGGGAAATATAAGGACATAATCAAAAAAATAATGGTATTATGTATAAAAATATGATTCTATAAAATATGTATAATAAACTTTTATTTATTATATAGGAATCTTGTACGATCATAATGAGAGTCAACACACAAGGTAAGGGGATTTCATCTCATTTTTTACTTCCGTGAGATACATGTTATCTTCCCTACTCTCTCCTTTTATGTTGTGTATGTACTTCACATGATTTAATTCTATGTATCTTTTTATTAAATTTATTGGTAATGATATATCTATTTTATGATCTTTCTTTAATGGGGTTTATGTTTCAAAAGTTACCAAATCAGTAAAATAGTTTTGTCTCAATTTTCCTTCATTGAGATTAATGTTTTGTTATGCACCTAAATTATCTTTAAAGGTGTATATACATACATTTTATATATTATATAATTAATTTAATTTATTTAATGATATTTAGAACTTCATTTAATTATATTTTCTTACATGGTGAGTATGATCCCATGTTACCAAGTTATAAGAGTCTATTCAGACAATCTCATCGTTTTTTAGAGATTGTTTATGTTTATGCTTCCTTTGATGAATTATTATGACCCATATCTCAAGAACACTCATGAGTTTCACTATAATATATTTATTTATGATATACCCATGTATGAGTACCATTTTCTCACTCTTTGGTACTTAATATAATTTCATTAAGGAAAATCTGACCCTCTCTCTCTATTCATAAATCAATTGTATTCGAAAACCATGACTTCCAAAATATTTTACAAAATATTTTCAAAATATATTTGAAGACCATTTTAAAGAAAATGGTATTTTAAAATGATTTTATGGTTTTCAATTCTTCCATTATGATTTTTCAAAGTTATTTTTAAATAAAATTTCTTCAAAAATGTTTTATGTTATAAAAATCATTTTTTAAAGAAGACATGATATTTTCCACAAGAAATGTTTTTAAAAGATCTTTGAAAATTATTTCCTATCTAAGATAACATTTGTTGGTGTTAATCATGCCACTTTGGGTAAATTCTTCAATGTTTCCATTCATATTATTTCTCTAAATGGATTATGTTTTGAGGTAATTATTTTTATTAAACCTATTTATCTTTCACGGGTTATATTCTTTTAAAACTCACTTCTTTTCATAGGTTATGTTTATGATGAAATGATTATTAAATGTGTCTCTTTCCAAAGGTTGTGATATGATTACATTTTTAGAATACCATTTCATTTCATGGGTTATGATATGACTATTTATCATCTTGTGGTACATGTATGAATGATTTCACTATGATATGGGTGGGATCAATATCTCCCTCACATACCTTGGGTAAAGAGTTATATCTCATCTGTCACGACCCATCCCTCGGGGCCCGTGTCTTGACTACCCCAAGCCCTCCTCCTGAAGGCCAGGGGCTGGTGACTAGTGCTGAAGGTTTCAACCTATAAGTGGGAGGCATTTGCCTAAGTACCTGTATGCACACGCACTCACCCAACCACATCCCAACACACTAAAAAGGGGAAACAAGAACCCCTAAAAAAGCTAAGTGTAAGTAAAACAGAAAGTAAGTGGGCTAGAATACAAACCCAACAAGGAACTGAAAGCAGCAAGTACAAAAAGAAAACTCTGATGGTCATATGTAGAAAACCCCACCTGATTGTGAGAGTAGTAAAGATAATAGAAGCTAAAGAAGTATGTCATGTTTTCCCGGTCCTATTGGGCCCCACCTAGTCCTAGGCCACCAAGTCCACCATCGAATTGTCCGTCAGTCCTATCTCCCTGAGCACCCCTATCAAAACGTCAGTCGTCTGCACCAGACACAACATGTGTGGGTGAAGCTCGTGAAGGAGTGTGTAACACAATACTCATTAGGGACACCAAAACAAAAAGAAAGGACCACACAAAAATTCATAAAATTGAAAGCATGAAACACAAGACATATCACACTAGGTATATTCTAGTGTAGTAATAGTAGCATCTTTAGTCACAAACATTGAACTCCTTAGAAGTTGAAAAAATCCTCCTCTATTGAGTACAGTGGGCATGCCGAGTCACACAGAGCCACTTCCCACTAACCTTGGACTATTGTGATACTCATCCCTGATGAGTACCATGGGTATGTTGGGTCACACAGAGTCACTCCCCACTTTGGGCCTACTGGGTCACACATAGATGCTTCCCACATTGGTTGACCTGAGGTACTCCTCCTTTCGAGTACCATGGGTCTGTTGGGTCACACAGAGTCTCTCCCCACCGTGGGCCTTCTAGGTTACATAGAGCCGCTTCCCACTGGGTTGTTGTCGAGCAGTCTTCAGGTCTCAGCCAACTGTTGGGTTATGTATGTAGTTCTCTTGGGAGAACTGCTCCTCAAGACATTTTTCACATCTCAGCATCCATTAAAGTCACCACAAAATCATTCCAAAAGATCTATCTCCTTGATAGGGTCCCAATGCTGCAAACGGACCATCAATCTAACATGTGGTTTGCAAGATATTAGTGTTTTAGTAACCAAGGGACCGGTTGAGATGGGGCCCAGTCTGACCCAGTCAGACCAACCCGACCAACCTGGCCCAGGGGTTCCACATACCCCAGTTAATTTAGACAAACTCAACCTAAACTAGTATGGGAAAAGTTTGGTCTGGTTCATCCTGGCCAGTGGGCCAGTCCCAAAAGGCCTCACTTAACCCGACTCAGTTGGCCTAGGGTCCAGCCCGTCGGGTTGCCCAGTGACCCGGTCTTGTCCGGCCTGTCCTGAAGAGGTCGCGGGTTCAGCCCACCGGCACGGGTTCAACCCATCTTTTTAGGTCTATCCCGCTGGGTTAGGGTTCGGCCCACCAGTACGGTCTGGCCCACTGGGCTCGGGTCCGGCCCGCAAGGCAGTGGGACCATCATGGCCCGATGAGCCGCGGGTCAGGCCGCTGGGCAGTTCACGCCCCGCCCAGTCCACAAGATTCGAACTAGTTCACCTTATTGTATGTGGTCAGAATCCATGTTCGTCTATCGCCATCACCCTGCGTGTCACCATGGGGCACCTCCTCCTCCGCGGTCAAGCGATCGTATCCCATCATGTGGGACGCAGCTCGGTACTGCGTCTGTGTGCCTCTGATGTGGTTGAGTGACCACGTCCGCCCCCTCCAACTGTTGGCTCAGCTGGTAGATTCTCTTGCTACGCCGCGGCCCAGTCCGGTCGTGGCCTTCCCTCCTGCACGCTGGCTGATTCTTTCACGGACCACTGAGTCTACACAGGTGGTCCGTTCTTCATGTTGCTTGGGTCTCCATTCTCTAGGGAACGTCTTCCCCACCGTAAAGGTCTCAAATCTATCTTGTCATCGATTCAAAAGGATGGCCATGAATAACACTCACATTGGATGGGCTTGGGCTTTGTTCATGTCATCATGTGCCCTCAGCATTAGAAGTTTACAAAAAAAGGGAATTCTGGGGATTTTAATTCAAACAACAAGGATAATTCAATCCCCAAAAAATAAACCCCAAATAAGTCACCCTCCTGCAAGAACATACAGTCCACAGATTAATCTATTTGTGGGTTAATCCACATTCTTCGTTTTGAAATAAGAATCAGGAAACCTTAAAATCAAACAACCCATACCTCTTATGACATATAATGCTATGATGTTCATCCTCAAGGGATTTAAGGCATAGACATCACTTCCCGACTCCGATCTTTGAAAGGAATCGAGGATGATGAAGTTCCATCGGTGCTTTTCATTATTCACTAGGGTGGAAGTATGTCAGAGGTTCTCTAGATAATCCTCCAAATTTCTAATTCATATTTCCCCAGCACGTTGGACTATAAATAAGAGCATATCATAGCATTCCCATTATGATGTGATGTCGCATCGTTACTCTATTTTATTTAAAAAACAGCATTGTTATTACGCGTTATTAAAGTATCGTTATGCTATGAGTTTAACAAGCCATTAATGTGCCTCATTTATTTGCATCATCATTGCCCTATCTCCACCATGAAGCATCACCATCCGCCACTCAAAAGTGAGAAAGAAAAGAAAATAATTATTTTAAATTATTTTGTTGTTTTTCTCAAAAATTCCAATAAATAACTTTTCCACCCGGCCCTTTCTAGCCAAAGTTAAGTTATTTCTAGGTTAATCTCGATGTTCTGAAATCAACAGTGCCCTTAGATTTTCAATCTGAGTAATGGTTCAAAATATATAAAATCAAGCTCGCACGTTTACTGAACGTACCTTAAAAAAAGTTCAAAATTCCATTCCAAGATCTCCGGACCTTGGAATCACGTGCTGTCGAATTTTTTTGTGTCCAAATAATTCCATATAAATAAAAAAAATACATATAAATTACAAGACATTACATTTTCCTCACCTTATGGCTTTACGTCCCCAAAATCCATAACATCAACTAAACAAAAAGATACAGGTACTGAGCACAAATATGAGCCTCATGTTCCCATGTTCTCTCCTAGAGATTCTTGTACTGCCATCAAACACACACTAGAGGAATCGACCATCTACATAGGACCCTCTCCTGCCAATCCTATATCTTTTCTGGTAACACTGCAAACGTCACCCCATCTTCAATGTCCATTTTTCCCCAGTCGATGACGTGCGATGGATCATGCATGTACCTCCTCATCTGCGACATATGGTAAACATCATGAATCTGGTGCATCTATGGGGGGAGATCTAGGTAGTATTCCACCTCTCCAACTCTACTCAGGATATGAAAATCTCTGATGAACCTCGAAGAAAGCTTTTCACCCCTACCAAATCTCTGCAATACTCAGTAGGGTTAGACCTGAAATAACACATGATCTCCTTCCTCAAACTCTAAGGGTCTCTATATTTTATCAGCATAAGACATCAGCCTACTCTGTATAGTCCTCATCCACTCCTATATGATCTTCACCATCTCGGTGGTATCCCATACCAACTCTGGACCCATGAGTACCGAATCCGCTGGGTTTGTCCAGCATATGGGTGATCTTCATGGCTGCTCGTACAAGGCCTCAAACGGTTCCATGTTAATGGTAGAGTGATAGATTGTTTTGTATGAAAACTCCACCAGTGAATGGTGGTCCTCCCAACTAAGACCAAAGTCAATGACATAAGAATGAAGCATGTCCTCCAAATTTTTTATGGTCTACTCTGTCTGACCATCTGACTGAGGATGAAAAGATGTGCTCAAATACAGCTACGTCCTGAACGCCTCCTGTAATCCCTTCCACAACCTAGATGTAAATCATGCATTGTGATCTGATATTATCATAGAAGGAACCTCGTGAAGCTACAATATCACCTAGATGTAGAGGAATCCCAACCCCTCTATCATTTCCTGCTCCCAGATGGGTAGGAAGTGAGCAGTCTTGGTGAGTCGGTCAACGATAACCCAAATAGAGTCATGACCACTAGACATACATGGTAACCCCATCATGAAGTCCATTGAAATACCATACCATTTCAACTCTAGTACCTTGAGTGGCTGATTCAAGCCTACCAGAACCTGGTGCTTAGCCATCACTTTCTGACAAGTGAGGTGTTGTGAAATGAACTCGGCCACTACTTTCTTCATCCCTGGCCACCAGTGCTAACGTCAGTGGCCCTAGTACATCTTTTCCAATCTATGATGTACCACCAAAGGGGAAGTATGGAAAACCTTCATCACCTCCTCCCATAACGCCATTGGTACTAAGGTACACTCTCTAAAAAGGATGACGTGCTCCCCACCTATTGAAAATCCATCAAGAGCCCATCCTGAAAATAACTGATCACGTCGGACCTCGTAGTAAACATCCACCAGTTGTGCATACCTAAACTTCTGTAAGAGTGGGGTAGTAACAGTCATCAACTGGAGGTACGAATATTCACCATCATCCACAAAATATATCTACATCGCGGCTAATTTCTCTATCACCTCACTCTGTAACTGCAACTTGGTCCTCCTGTTGAGCGTGTATGCCACTACATTCCCCTTTTCAGGAGTATAGACTATCTCAAAATCATAGTCCTGGAGGAACTCTATCCATTGATGCTATCTCAAGTTCAATCCCTTCTGGGAGAAGATATACCTAATACTCTTGTGGTCAGAGTAAACGGTGAACCACTCACCCATAAAGTATTACAGCCAAGTCTTCAAGGAAAATACCACTTCTACTAACTCCAGGTAATGGGTCGCATAGTTCTGCTCATGCTACCTCAAATTTCATGAGCTGTAGGCAATCACCGCTTGCTATTGCAATAGAACAAAACCTAGTCTGGTCCCTGATGCATCACAGTAAATGACATACCTCATGCCCGACTCGGGTAGCCTCAAGATGGGGGCACTAATCAGTCACTGCATCAGCTCTTAGAAACTCTGGTGGAATTTCTCCATCCACACAAAGTGTTTTCCCTTCTGTGTCAAAGCTAAAAAGGGTGTTGTTACTTTGGAGAAGTCAGGAAAAAACCTTTGATAGTAACCATACATCCCCAAGAAGCTCCTCACCTCATTCACACTCTTGGGAAGCTCCCAAGAAAGAACTACCTCTATCTTTGCCAGATCTTCTATAACTCTAGCCTTCAAGATGACATGTCCCAGAAAGTGGACCTCCCGTATCCAGAACTGAAACTTCAAGATCTTACTATAAAGATAGATCTCTCAGAGTGTATCTAAGACTATACATGGGTGTGTTGTGTGTTGCTCCTCTGATGTTGAATACACCAAGATGTCATAGATGAAGACCACAACAAACCCTTCGAGGTAGGGTTGGAAGATCCCATTAATGAGGCCGATGAACACTGTTGGGGCATTTTTCACACCGAAAGGAATCACCAGGAACTCATAGTGGCCTTAATGGAACCTAAATTCCATCTTTGTTACATCCTAGTGCTCTTCCACCGCTATAAGAAAACTTATACTCCTCTCATCCACTCCCCTGAGGGTGATGTTATCCATTTAGTGAGTGATCAAATTCACCCTCATCCGAGAGAGTCTTTCCTACACTGCAAGGGTTTCCTTTTTTTCAGTGAAGGAAAACCTAGTCTCATATGTGTGGAAACACCACACCGTATTCCTAAAATAGTCGATCTAGTTATGGACTCTAGATAACAAGTCCATACCCAATATGACATCATAAGGACTTGACGCTGCTACTAAGAGATCTCAGTAGAAGCTCTCACCTTCTAAAGTAAGCTCACACTTCCAGAACGAGTGTATAATTGTCGAATCCCCTCCCATAAGAGTCTCTATCCGTAAGGATCGAGCCAACGACTCCACCAGATTATCCGAGCTCCAAACGATAGTTGTGTAAAGGAAGGAGTGACTAGAACCTATGTCTATAAGTACTTCAACTAGGGTAGAGAAGACACAAATCGTGCCTCGGATCATCTATAGAGTGTCATGGTCATAAGCCTCTACTTCTTGGAATAGAGCTCGTCCCTGTCTGCCTACTCCTGGAGGTCAGGGTGGACCACCTGGGGTGGTGGTGGAAACATCTCAAACTTTCTCCCACCACCTACCGCTCAATCATATCCCCTTCCACTTCCGTCACCCTATGTACCTCCTCGGTCGACCCGCTTCCGCTGTCTCAGTGGCCCCTAAATTGTCTTCTGGTCATCTCTACGGTGGGGTGGGCAGTCATGTACCATGTGTCCCTACCCACCGCACGCGTAGCACTACCTGGCTCCCTGTTGACTCCCTCCAAACTAGGAGCCTCACACCACTGACCCTAAGTCTTGGGGTCATCCTCTGAAAGACTTGGATCGCTTGGGCCCACACGTCTTCTATCTACTTCTCACCGAAGACTATTTTGCCTGGGGTCTACTAGTGGCTCTAACTGTCGGTGCCTGCTCCGCCAAGAAGCTCTCCATCATAAGGGCTCGCTCCAGCACCCTTTCTTGGGTAGGGATACTGAGATACACCACTAGAGCCATGATCTCCCGCCTGAGTCTCTACTCAAAGGCTTGATCCCTAAAGAAATGTTCTCACACCATATCTGTAGAGTAGATGGAAATATTCATTAACCATTCAAAGTAGTCGGCCACCATCATGTTATCCTAATTTATTTTAATAAACTCTTGGATGTGAACATAGCGCAAGGTCATGGGGAAAAACTTCTCTCGGAATAGACTCTCAAAGTCAACCCAAGTGAGGGTCGTCTCATCATGATTCTGGAAGGTGAAACTCCATCATCTCCCTGCTGATCCTTGAAGAATGCTCACTTCCAAGATCTTCATCTGGTCAGGTGGTGTCCTCACTAAAAAGAAGTCTTGTGTCATAGTCTCTAACCAATCCCCAGTGACTTGAGGATCCATCTCTCCCCAGAACCTGGGAGGTCTCTGTCTCCAAAACTCAAGTTGGTAATTGAGCCTAAAAATGTCTTATGCTGGAACCACTGGTGGTAGATTCTAATCATCGAGTGGTGGTAGCACTAGTGCACCACCCAGTGGGGCCATCTATATAACTGGTCCCTAAATAGACACCTCGTTGCTAGGAAAGTTTTCCTCATGACATCGTATTGGGATCCTAGTTGGTCGTCCACATGGAGGCATCCTGAGATAGATCAAGATGTACCATGATTAGAAGGTTATACCATGTGAGTTGAATCTTATTCAAAATAAGTAGAAACTTATGCAACCAGTGTTTTCATGTATTAAGCTGAAAATAGAATTCAAGTTCCTGGTGTATGTATACGTCGGATGCTGCACCAACACTAGACTCCCCAAATCTAAAAGTCAAACTCGCAACAATTAACATTGTTGCCCCAAAATAAAACATCATACTCCCAATATTTGAGGGGGAACTGACCCCCCCTCTGATACCACTTTGTCATAACCCGTCCCCCGGGGCTCGTGTTGTAACACCACAAGTTTTTCTAAATATAAATAGAAACGCATGGAACTTTATTTTAAGTATATATTTCTAATTATCCTTTAAAAACATAACTTTTCTACTTCTATGTTTTGAATTTCAAGAAACTGTCATCTATAATTATGTTCAGTATGTTATTTGGAGTCTATTGGAACCAACTTGTTTTTTTGGTGAATAGTAACATACCCTTATGAATAGTAAAATGAATAGTGAAATGACCCTAATGAATATTAAATTTTATTATTATTTTATTTTATTAAGGCTTTAAGATAATATCATCTAGGTTAATTTTTCATTGTGATAAAGAAGAAGTTGTAGAATTAGAACTCTTAATTTTTGAATTAAGTATGCTTTTATTTAAAAATTAAATTAATAATATTTAGAAAAATATTTTCAAAAAATGGAATTTTTTTTTTGAAATCTGCACGTCGATAAATGGTTAGGGTGAATTTTGGGAATTTTTCTGAAACAGTTGATTTTTCAGTGAATAGTAAAAAATACAGTTTTTAGTTTCGGTGTGTTAATGAAATATTAAATGATATAATAATGATGTCATAAATCTAGTAGACTTGTGTATAGTTAAATAAGATGTGAGGTGTCCCAAGTGTCTTATACCATGGTAAAATACCATGGTCAAGCCCATGGTTTTTCAAATACCACTCATGAGGTGTCCCTTGAAAATTATTAAAATAATCCCTCACTTTTCCGATAAATACCAACCCTTCCCTTCATTTAATTCATTCCCATTTCTCCCTCAATAAAGATTTAGCCTCCTTACCTTTCATAGTATTCCTCCTAAGGTTTCCTCAAGCCCCCAAGGTCCCAACCATAAATTTCTAAGGGTTACTCTATAAGGTAAGAAAATTCTCAATTTCTTTCTTTTTCAATTCAAGTTCTCTTTTATGTGGTATATCTTTCACGTTTCCATACCATGTTCTTATTTCATTATTATTAATGATATATTATTTATTATGATTCATTTCTTTATGGTTTAATTTTTTCCCCTCACTTCTTAATGTTTTCTAAAACCCTGTCGCATAGCTGTTGGGATGCCGAATTTTTGTAAGAGATTTCTCACTTATTCTTTTATTTTGAGTTCCTTCCTTATTGTTTCTTCATATATCCTTACCCAAGAAGCATGAAATCTCTATAAATCATGTATATTTTTTATTTTATCATGTTTATGGAAAATTACTCATCATTATTATTTTCCTCTCCCACTTATTTAAGGAATAAAAACATTGTCCATTTCTGTCGAATTATCAACATCGTGGACGATGTGATTTCAAATTCCATTAATTCTTTCAAGTCTGGTCATGAAACCATTTATATGGTTGGACCAAGTCATAATATATCTTTTATGACTCACCCATGGTTCTGTAATTCTTTTGTACACATGGTTCTAATTTATAAGACAAAACGAGGTTGTTATTATCAAATAACCACTAAAATGATCTAAACGAACATCATTAATGTTATAACTTATGGATCATCCTCATGTAAGAATTAAAAATGATGAATGGAATAACTTATGTTACTGGATATATGTAAATACTACTTCATTCCAATTCTGTAGTTTCACTTCCAATAGAAAAGAACATCCATCATGAACCAATCTTGGAAATCATGTAAAGAATTCACCCAAAAACAGTGCAAGGGGAAAAATACTAACAATTAAAGGGTGAAATGATGTTTTAAAATTATCATATAAGATGTTATAAACATGAAAATGTTTCTGTAAAATATTAATAATACTCTTTTAACCATTATACAGAACGTTTAAACAAGTTGGAAGTAAGAAAACCCCGAGGTAAGCGAATTCTTAACCTAATTCTAATTCTTTAGGTTAACCTTATACTTCATTTTTATGTGGTATTTAAATTTTTTTTGGGATTTTTTTTGTTTATATTATGTTTAATTATATTTAATTACAGTTTATTTACATATTCCATCCACTCTATTAAGTCTCACTTCAAGTATATGGTGTTTATAAGGGACTTTTCTTTTAAAATCTCTTTAAAAATTCTGTTTTTCAAAATTCAAAAGCAATGTTTTTATGCTATTATTAATGTTGTATGATTATGTTCTGGTTCTTGGAAATTGTTTATGATGAAGTTTGGGACCTATATTTCCCTCCAATTCATTGGGTATGAGTAATTTGGAGGTCGACCGTATGGTTACTCCAAGTGTAACTGCAATGGTTACACAGAGTAAGGTAGCCGTGAGGGTTACAAATTATAAGGTAGCCAATAATGGTTACAAGATTATGTAAGTAATGCCCCAAGATACCTTTATGATTATATTTATGTTCTCATGTTTTTGTGTATCTTGTGTAAATATCATGTTCTAAGAGGTAAGTATATATGAGTGACAAGCATGTCTTTTGAAAATGTTTTCATACGTTATGAGTATTCATGGACTAATGTGCCATTTCCTTCTTTTTCATCCATTATTGAGCTTTTGTGCTCATCCCAAGTTTTTAAATGATTTTCACAGGTTAATGGCTGTGTAATACAAGGAATTAATCCATGTTAAATTTTGAAGAATTATCAAGTAATCTTGTTTTAAGTTTTAATGTTTTATATTTTGGAAAAAATGGAAACTATTTTTATGGTATTCACTCCGTAATAATGTGTAATGTTATGAATGTATTGTCATAATTCTCTAAATCTCTAAATGTGAAAATATCCTCAATGTAAAAGGAAGTGTTTTCTTGACTAAATAAAGATTATGTATGTAAGAAGGTCGGGTCCTTATAGTTGGTATCATAGGATGGTTTAGATAACTTCAGGGGTTAGGGTGATGTTATTAGAATACCATAAATGATTTTCACTCTATATTTAATTTGAAATGTTATAGCATTTAAAGATTACCATTTTTCTTTATCTAAGACATGTTTTTTCAGAATGGTTGTCTGTAGAAGGAACAGGGATGCTGAAGAGGAGAGGCACCAACAGAATGACATTCTTCCGGAACTACATCTCAGAATGGTAGGGATTGGAACCAAGAAGTTTGTGATAGTAATGGCTCAGATAACGTAGGAAATAAATGGTGGTGGAATCCATGCAAGAGATCCAATAGAGGTACCACAATGGAACATGACAGTAGTGGAACATTTTATGGGACAACATCCTCCTGCATTCAATGGATCTTCTGACCCAGTAGCAGTTGAAGGATGGATCAAAGCCCTTGAAAAGATATTTGATGTTATGGGATGTTCAGACAATCAAAAGGTAAGTCTTTCCATTTATCATTTTGAAGGGGAATATGATCAGTAGTGGTCAATGGTAAGTAATATCAGGGTTAGAGAGGATTTTGATGCCTTAGAGTGGGATGAATTTAAAAGTCTTTCCTTGAAAAATATTTTTCTAAGGTGGTGCAACTTAGAATGGAGAATAAATTCCTTGAATTGAAACAGAAGGAGGAAGATTTAGTGGCTGTGTATGAAGCGAACTTCACTCGACTGGCGAGGTATGAACCAAATCTTATTCTGGATCTTGATAGCAAAATCAACCTCTTTTACTCAGGACTGAATCCAAGGTTTCAAAGGGGGTTAGCCTCTTGTGAATTCAAAAGTTATGAGAAACTTGTCTGATGTGCTGAGAGGGTAGAGATAGATTTTTCTGAGGATCACGTGCATTTTGGAAACAAAACGAAGAAGAGGTCCAGTTGGAAATCAATGGGTAAGAATCAACCAAATAAATCTGATGGTAAGAAAATCCAATTTCCAGTTTGTGAAAAGTGTGGCAAGAAACACCCTGGGGAATGTCTTATCAAAACTGGGAAGTGTTTTAAATGTGGTAAGGTTGGACATATGGCCTGAGATTGCAATGAAAATGATCCTAAGAATAATCCTGATAAGCAAACTGTAAAGTGTTTTAAATGTGGTGAGATGGGTAACTATGCAAATGCCTACCCAAAGAGAGCTCCGAATGATGCAAAAAGCCAAACAACAAGCAGAAAGGTGTAGTGAGATCCTTTGAGACTACATCAGCAGATGTTGGGCCATCCAATGAAGTTGTATCAGGTAATTTGTTTTTTCACTCAGATTTTACTAAAGTTTTGTTTGATATGGGGTATACAAATTCCTTCATCTCTAAGAAATTTTCTGGTAAATTGGAAATATCACCTCAACAAATGAGACCCGAACTTGTTGTTAAAACACCAAGGGGAAATGTTATAGCAAAGAGGAATTATAAGAATCTTTCTATTGTGGTCTTTGGAAAGACTTTACCTGAAAACCTTGTTGTTTTACCCTTATTCAAGTTTGATGTTATTCTGGGGATAGACTGGCTTTCTGATTATCATGCTAAGACTGACTATAGATCTAAAGAAGTTGTTTTTCAAAAAGAGTTTCAGTTTGTATACAAGAATGAACCCATACAATTGATAACATATTAGGAAGATGAGAAACTATTGAAATATGGAAATGAAAGTTATCTTGCTCATATTGTTGAAAACCAGGGAACTATTCAAATTAATGATGTGTCAGTGGTAAATGAATACCTTTATGTTTTTCCTCATGAGTTACCTGGTGTCATACCTGATCGAGATGTTGAATTCACAATTGACTTAGTTCCTGATGCTAAGACAATTTAAAAACCCCCATATCGTATGGCTCTAATAGAACTTCTTGAATTGCAAAATCAGTTGCAGGATTTTCTTGACAAAGGCTTCATTCGTCCTAGCACTTCACCATGGGGAGACCTTGTTTTGTTTGTTAAAAATAAATATGGTTTAATGAGACTTTTCATTGATTATAGAGCATTGAATAACATTGCTGTTAAAAACAAGTATCCTTTGTCTCATATTTATGACTTGTTTGATCAGCTCCAGGGAGCTCAGTACTTTTCCAAGATTGACTTGAGATCTGGATACCATTAGCTGAAGGTGAAGGAGGATGACATCCCAAAAATAGCCTTTTATACTAGATATGGGCATTATGAATTTTCTGTTATGCCATTTGGATTAACTAATTCACCTGCTGTATTCATGAATCTTATGAATAGAGTATTTCATGAGTTATTGGATAATTTTGTGGTTGTATTTATTGATGAAATTCTGGTATTTTCTAAAAATAAATAGGATCATGAAAAACATCTAAGAGTTGTTTTACAAACATTAAAATAAAAGAAACTATATGGAAAATTCATCAAGTGTGATTTTTGGTTGAAACAGATTTCTTTTCTTGGGAACATTTTAAATAAGGATGGAATAACAGTTGATCTTGAAAAAAAAAGTAGTTGATGAATGGCCAAGACCCACAAATGTTACAGAGATTCATAGTTTTAGGGGCTTAGCAAGTTATTACCGACAGTTTTTTAAGAACTTTGCACACTTATATAGCCCGATAACTAAGTTAACACGAAAAGGGGTTAAATTTTTTTGGATAGAGGAATGTGATATTTGTTTTTAGGAATTGAAGAATAGATTGGTGAATGCTCCAGTTTTGGCCTTACCTTCCTAAAATGGTGAGTTTTTCATCTACAGTGATGCTTCTTTGAAGGGACTTGGTTTTGTTTTGATGCATAATGATCAGGTAATTGCTTATGCTTCGAGACAACTTAAACCTCATGAGCTAAATTATCCCACACATGATTTGGAATTGGCAGTTGTGGTTTTTGCTTTGAAAATTTGGATGCATCATCTATATGGAACCAAATGCCAAATATATACTAACCATAAAATTCTAAAGTATATATTCACTCAGAAGGAATTAAACATAAGGCATAGAAGATGGCTAGAACTAATAAAGGATTATGACTACATGATCAATTACCATCCTGGGAAAGCAAACAAAGTGGAAGATACCTTAAGTCGGAAACATCATGAATCATTAATCATGCTATATTTGGAACATGATCCCTTGATTAATGATTTGATGAATTTTGTTTTAGAAGTTGTTGGTGTAGGGAATAACTCTATTTTGTTTCAGGTTTTAGTGCAGTCTTTGTTGTCAGACAGAATTAATTAAGCATGGAAGGAAGACCGTGAGCTATAGAAAAAGGAAGAATTAGTTAAAATGGGTAAGTTTATAGAATTTAATCTTGATAAAGATTTTGTTTTAAGATTTGGAAAAAGGTTTTGTGTGCCTAGTAATTCTCAGTTGAAGAAATATTTTTTGTGTGAAGCTCATAGTTCTCCATTTACTATTCATCCTGGCAGTACTAAGTTGTACAGAGAACTTCGGGAGTATTATTGGTGGGATGGAATGAAAAGAGATATTGCTGATTTTACCATGAAATTTTTGACATGTCAACAGGTTAAAGCAGAGCGGCAGTTACTGAAGGGGATGCTTCATCCTTTTCCAGTACCATAGTGTAAATGGGAGAATGTATCCATGGAATTTGTGGTGGGACTACCAAAGACTTCTTGAGGTAACAATGCTATTTGGGTTATTGTTGATCAGCTAATAAAGTCTACACGTTTTCTATCTATTCGAGATACAATGTCTTTGGATAATCTTTCTCGATTATACCTCAAGGATATTGTCAGGTTACATGGAGTTCCTCTTTCCATTATATCTGACCGAGATCCCAGGTTCACTTCTAACTTTTGGAAGGGACTTCAGAAGTCGTTGGGCACAGAGTTAAATTTCAGTACATCTTTTCATCCTCAATCAGATGGGAAGTCAGAACAAACAATTCAAACTTTGGAGGATATGCTTAGAGCTTGTTCAATGGACTATTAGGGAATTTGGGATCAGTATCTTTCTTTAGTTGAGTTTTCTTATAATAAAATTTTTCATTCCAGTATTCAGATGGCTCCTTTTGAGGCCTTGTATGGGAAGCGGTGTCGGACTCCAGCATTTTGGGATGAAGTCGGTGAAAGAAAGTTGATGGGGCTAGAAATAGTAGAAGAAGTGGATGAGAAAGTGAGGATGATCCAGTAGCACATGAGGACTACTTAGAGTAGGCAGAAAAATTATGCAGCTAACAGAAGGAAAGACTTCTCTTTCGAGGTAGGTGACCATGTTTTCCTTAAAGTCTCTCCTTGGAAAAGTGTGATGCGTTTCAGTAAGAAAGGAAAGCTAATTCCACTGTTCATCGGTCATTTTGAAATCTTGGAGAAATTTGGAATAGTTTCATACAGCGTAGCATTGCCTCTGAGTTTGTTTCAGGTACACAATGTTTTTCATGTTTCGATGTTGAGAAAGTATGTGCCAGATTCATCACGTGTATTGAGCCCAAAAGCAGTTCAGCTGGAAGAGAACCTTTCTTATGAAGAGAAACCAGTTCAGATTTTTGATCAAAGGGAACAAGTATTGTGGAATAAGGTAATCTACCAGGTAAAAGTTTTGTGGAGAAACCACGTGGTTAAAGAAGCAACATGGGAGTCTGAAAATGCTATGAGAGAAAAGCACCCTCATTTTTTTAATAAGTAAATAAAATTATGAGGATGCAATTTCAAGAAGGTGGGGATAATGTAACACCCCAAATTTTTCTAAAAATAAATAGAAATGCATGGAACTTTATTTTAAGTATATATTTTTAATTAGCCTTTAAAAACATAACTTTTCTACTTCTATGTTCTAAATTTCAAGAAACTGTCATCTATAATTATGTTCAGTATGTTATTTGGAGTATATTGGAACCAACTTGTTTTTTTGGTGAATAGTAACATACCCTTAGTAATAGTAATATGAATAGTGAAATGACCCTAATGAATAGTAATTTTTATTTTTATTTTATTTTATTAAGGCTTTAAGATAATAGCATCTAGGTTAATTTTTCATTGTGATAAAGAAGTAGTTGTAGAATTAGAACTGTTAATTTTTGAATTAAGTATTATTTTAAAAAAAAAATTAATAATATTTAGAAAATTATTTTCAAAAAATGGATTTTATTTTTGAAATCTACATGTCGATAAATGGTTAGGGTGAATTTTGGGAATTTTTCTGAAACAGTTGATTTTTCGGTGAATAATAAAAAATACAGTTTTTAGTTTTGGTATGTTATTTAAATATTTAATGATATAATAATGATGTCATAAGTCTGGTCGACTTGTGTATAGTTAAATAATATGTGAGGTGTCCCAAATGTCTTATACCATGGGAAAATACCATGAGAAATCCCATGGTTTTGCAAATACCACTCATGAGGTGTCCCTTGAAAATTATAAAAATAAACCCTCAGTTTTCCTTTAAATACCAACTCATACCTTCATTTAATTCATTCCCATTTCTCCCTAAACAAATCTCTGGCCTATTTACCTTCATAGTAGTCCTCCCATGGTTTCCTCAAGCCCCCAAGGTCCCAACCTTCATGTTCTAAGGGTTACTCTACAAGGTAAGAAAATTCTCAATTTCTTTCCTCTTCCATTCAAGTTCTCTTTTATGTAGTATATCTTTCAAGTTTCCATACCATGTTATTATTTCTTTCTTATTATTGATCTATTATGTATTATGATTCATTTCTGTATGGATGACCCTTTTCCCCTCTCTTCTTAATGTTTTCTAAAACCCTTTCACATAGCTGTTGGGCTGCCGAATTTTTTGTAAGAGATTTCTCACTTATTCTTTTATTTTGAGTTCCTTCCTTATTATTTCTTCATATCTACTTACCCAAGAGCCATGAAATCTCTATAAATCATGTATATTCTTGATGTTATCATTTTTATGGAAAATTACTCATCACTATTCTTTTCCTCTCCCACTTATTTAAGGAATAAAAACATTGTCCATTTGTGTTGAATTATCGACATCGTGGACGATATGATTTCAAATTACATTAATTCTTTCAAGTCTGGTCATTAAAACATTTATATGTTTGAACCAGGTTATAATATATGTTTTATGACTCACCCATGGTTCTGGTATTCTTTTGTACTCATGGTTCTAATTTATAAGACAAAACGAGGTTGTTATTATCAAATAACCACTAAAATGATCTAAACGAACTTCAATAATGTTCTAACTTATGAATCATCCTAATGTAAGAATTTAAAATGATGAATGGAATAATTTATGTTACTGGATATATGTAAATACTACTCCATTCCAATTCTGGAGTTTCACTTCAAATCAACATGATCATCTATCATGAACCAATCTTGGAAATCATGTAAAGAATTCACCCAAAAACAGTGCAAGGGGAAAAATACTAAAAATTAAAGGGTGAAATGATGTTATGAAATTATCATATAAGATGTTATAAACATGAAAATGTTTCTGTAAAATATTAATAACATTATTTTAACCATTATACAGGAGGTTTCAACAAGTTGGAAGTAAGACAAACCCGAGGTAAGGGAATTCTTAACCTAATTCTAATTCTTTGGGTTAACCTTCTACATCATTTTTATGTGGTATTTAAATTGTTTGTGGGATGGTTTTTGTTTATATTATGTTTAATTATGTTTAATTATAGTGTATATACATATTCCATCCACTCTATTAAGTCTCACTTCATGTATATGGTGTTTATAAGGGACTTTTCTTTTAAAATCCTCTTTTAAAATTCTGTTTTTCAAAATTCAAAAGCAATGTTTTTATGCTATTATTCATTTGTATGATTATGTTATTGTAATTCCCTGACCCCAGTTACCCATATTCGGTACATTATTTTAATACATTGGCATGTTTACAAGGAATCAAGTCCCAAATGACCAATCAGTTTAGTAGTCTTGGAAAATAGATTACATACATGAATGTTACATTACACATTATAACATACAAAACAACAAAAATAATCCTTTATGAATGTCATTATTCCCTTGGATTAACCCTGCATATAAATCAAAATACACTTCTTGAAATCCTAGGAAAAAATAAAACATAGAAAAGGGTGAGCTCAGATGCTCAATAAGGATAACAATACAGCAGAAACTTTCATAAATAAGCATAAACATTTAAGGCAATGTATAACTAAAAAAAAGCCTTTTAAACTTGAACTTCAGCATAATATGGCAAAAATAAAATGAAGTAATTCCATTTACTTATTCACATGGATATTCTACTAGTCGAATAATCACATTCAATATCACTAACCACTTTCATAATGATGGAATGCATAATGTCAGACTATCATAACAACATAGTCAAGGTCTTGTGCCAAGACTACAAATAATATTTTGTCAAGGCCTTATGACAGGACACTAGTTTGTCTCATGAGACCTACTAATGCTTCAAGGAGCTATATCGGGCTCCACCCGTCACTTACTAAGTCCAATGCATTCCTCATATGAACAGGTTTAAACATAACATAAACATTCGTATTAAAAGTAGCATACGAAATGCCAATACTTTATCCATAAACCATGAATGGTATAAAAATAACACATCCATAGTCAAACATATCAAAAAACCTTAAATACAATAGGAAGTTTTGTATCATAATAAATCAACTTCAAATAATCTTAAAGTCCATCAAAGGATGTTGACATAGATGAAATCAAAACTATTTGAGAGAAATATCTCTTTTTTTAAATCATTTAAAAATCACATAATTATAAAAGAAAACATTTAATTTTAAAATATTCTTATAAGATTATAAGGGAAGATTCGGCGATTTTTTAACAGCGGAAAATAGCTGCACCCTCCATATAAGTTAAAAAAAGACATTCTTACCTTAATTTTGTCGAAAAGGTTAAAAAGGACCTTGTTTGGAAAACGATGGAAGGATTCCTTTATAAATATCTTATAAAAGTCAAACAAGGTTATAAATGACTTTAACCCATAGTCTGGTAAATTGTAAAAATGTTTTGGAATACATTTTTAAGAAACATGGATGTGGATGATAAAGAGATCCTAGTAGATAATTACATATAAACAACCTCAGATAATAAAGAGATTGTGAAATTAACCCTTACCTTGTAATTTTCCTTGGTCAAGGGTAGTTTAACCTCCTGTATAATGGTGAAATAATTATTATTAAATTATAAAAGATTCATATACATTAATATGATATCATATATGATCGTTTAACATTGCTTTGTTAATAATATCTTAGTATTATCGTCGTTTCGGGTGTTAACTTACTCATTTTCTTTTATATGTTTTGTTACATAAACCATGTTTATTATGGATAGTTTGTATATTATTCATATCCAGAATTATATCAAGTCCTTAAACATTATTTTTAATCATCGAATGAGAATTATACTTGAATGGATATGATGTGGAATGAATCTAATTGCGTTCGCGGAGACGGTAATCCGTACGTACACACAAACGCTACTTCCATTTCATTTTTCATTATAAAATGAATAAAAACCAAATGATACATAGTTATATTATAATATGTTATATATTTTACTTAATTTCATTAACACCATCCTTTATACATTCCATGTATGGTATGAACGAGTCATATCACTTTGAGGGAGCGGTAGTCCGCACTTCGTCAAATGAAATTATCGTATATATATACAACATGAAAATATTAATGGTATGCTATGAAATAGAATTAAATAAGCTTATATATAAAATAAATATCATTAATATAAAATTTAATTATAGTTCCATCATAATGGCCACCATGAGAGGTGGTAGGAGATAATTGAATAATCATCGTTTCGTGAGGCGTTTGGTTGTCATCCACAGAAACATTATGTTCTTCACCCATTAGATGGAGGTGTGTGTAAGTGTAGTTCTAAAACTTCTTATAAAAATTTCATAGTATATTGATTATACTATTTTTGTTACAAAAGAAAATAATAAGAAGATTTTAGGGGTTTGATAAGTAAAAGAAAAGAAAAGAAGCTAAGCGAAATCGTTACCTTTAATTTGGATAACTCCCTTTGGTTTGAACAAAAAAGGACTCTTGAAGTGATTTTTTCCTAAGGTAAGTCTTCTAGGAGGATAATAGGGATGTAGGGAGCTTAATTAAGTAGATTTTGGATGAGTCAAAAGTCTTTAGAGGTGTAAGGAATTGGTTAGAAGTGGTGTCCTTTTATAAGGGGGAGGAGGGGCTCTTTAGGAAAAACTTAAAGTATTAATTTATAATAAATTCATATTCGGTTTCTAATGGCTCCAAAGTGTATTATTCAAAGTATAATGTGGGTATGGGTCTAAATACTTTCATCCAATAGATTTTAGATAGGTTTGGGTCACTATATTAACCTTATCTTTTAGTTTTAACTCTTAGTTAATTAGTTTGACACTTACCATGTCACTTTTTATTTTTATATTATATAGTCAAGACCCCCAAGTGGTCCATTAATAATAAACCTATAATTATATAATTTATTTGGTGGAACCTTAGATTTTTAGGAATATTATATCAATTAATAATATAATATTTGTTTTAAAAACTCCTTTATGTCAATTTTGACACTATTTAATAATTGATTTTTGTTAAACTCTTAATAACTTTATTAATTCAAAACAAAATAATTTAATCAATCCTAACATGTCATATTAACCAATAAAATTCTTTTAATTAATTAAAATTCTCAAATTATATTTATTTAGGTATTTATAATATCAATTATTTTAATATTTCACTAATAAGGTAATTACTACATCATCATTGTGTCATAAATAAATTAAATTATTTAATGTCTAAAAATTATAAATAAAATACTATTATGTAGGAAATATGTTTAGATTTCTAATGAATATTTATAGTCGAAAATATAACATATATAACCCTATGTAAAAAAATTCTAAAAGATATATGATTAGGTCATTTTTGTATTTACTTTAACTTAATTAATATAAAGTTGCATTATCACTTACAAGTGGCTCCATGGGGTCCCAAAATCGACCCAAAGATGAACATGGTCAACCATTAATCATCCAATAATGTTAGGATATTTGTTAAGGTAATTTTGAATTATTATGATATTCTTTTTACCTTGAACTACCCTATTTAGCTTTAACCGCGATAAATAAAATTCAAAAGTTACTATTCACAAAAAAAATATTTTTATCTTATTGAACCACATTTTACTCCTTGATATTAACCATGTCTCTAGGATTTTTGGAATTTCACTCACAGAAGCGGTAGAATTAGGTTTTATGTGAATTTGCAAATTCTCCAAGGAGGTGGGTAAAAGATGGTGAAAAGTTCAATAAAATTTTTATATATCTAAAATTATTATAAAATGACTCCAATGAATTAAATTGAACTTATATAGGTATTAATTATATATTTTGACCTAAAATAAATTTAAATAATATAAATAATTATTTAAATAAAAATTCGGTTTTAAACTATAACTCTGTGTTTTTTCACTATTCATCAAAAATTAATAGTTTTCATAAAAATAACAAAACTTCACCCTAAGATAATTTTGATATTATGAATTTAATAATGAAGTCTATTTTACCAAATTCAAAACATAGAAGTTTAATTTATTAATTTAAAATTAATTCCCGCTGTCAAAACCAAAAGGCGTATTTTTAAGAAATAATAACTATCAAAAGTTTGACACTTGTTTTTGTCCAATTTCAAAGTGAAATTACTTACAATGACCATAATTGGATTAAATGGTAAAGATATATTCTATTTATAATTCCAAACCATTAAAATTTATAATTTAACACTATGAATTATTTTGATTAAAAAAATTGTTTTTAGTTAAAATATAGTATTTTTCACTATTTACCCAAATATGAAAGTTGTCCGAAAAACACCAAGACTTTATTGAAACTAAATTCTTATGTACCGATTCTAAAGAAGAATTTTATTTTTTCAAATTGAATATATAAAAGTTTCAAATATTGGATTTAAAAAGGTTTCTCCATTAAAAGGCGGTAAAATTGCATTTTTTGAAAAATACTTCTTTTATCTAAAAAAATGTATTTGTTCTTACATTATGTATAAAAAACTCATAATATGGATTCTAAAATTATAATGATTGTATAAAGTTCAAAATTTAGTTAATACTATTCATAACCTCTTTTGAATGGCTAGTTTGGTAATTCATGGTGCGCTAGAACTCGGTGTTGCGTGTAGTGCAGGTTATTGAATTACTTTGAAGAAATAACATACTATGAAATCTTGGGGTGTTACATTCTTCCCTCCTTCAATAAATTGCGTCCTCGCAATTTGAAATTATTCTTCTAAAATAAAAGGTTGAAAATAGAAAATACCTTTGGGAAAACCCACATCGGAAATTAGGTTAATAATATTTAGTCTTAATAAGAGGAAAAGGGAAATGAAAGGGTCACCACCAAATTATGATCTCGATTAGGAGAACATTGGTGGAAATTAGAGACATATAATTAGAGGGAAAATGTAAATATTTATAGGTAGTAATTGAGGTCATCAATCACAAACAAGTGTAAAATTTAGGGCCATAAATTCATCAATCTATGATGATTTAAAATACCATTGGTTCAACAAAACATATGGTATTAGGATAACACATTTTTTGTTTTAAGATCCCTTCACTAAAGTATAAGAATTAATTTCTTCATAGAATAAGAGAAGAAGAAAAATATATACCTGACAAGTAGAGTCCCATCTTTTAACTAATTTCTACCACAAACTCATCTTTCACTCTAAAATATAATAGAACTTAAAAATAATATTCTATTCATCCTATTCGTATAGGGTTCAAAAACAAAATGAATTTATAATTCATCTACCAGATTTTTTTTAAAAAAATACTACATTATTCAATCCAGGACATCACGTGGGCCAGTGGTAGGTGATACACCCTTGTCTCCCTTCGGTTGTGGGTTCAAGTCTCGCGGTCTTTTCGGACATGAAGGGTTGCCGCCCGACCTCTAGGCTGTCCTTTTATGGTAATCCAAAAATAATCTCAAACTAGAATTATCCAAAATACTTCTATCCAAACTCACAGTCCAAAATTTATAAGGTAAACACAATGAATATCCTTTTATCCATGTAATAACATGTGAACACCTTCATCATGTATTATTTTAAAATACTGCAACATCCTGAATTACCATAAAACCTTATTGAATACATTCATGATCCCTTATTACTTATAGAATACTGGATATACTCCTTCTATCCAAAAATGTTTTAAACTCCAACAATGATGGAATATACAAATCATTAATTAGTTTCAAGGTTGTTAAGAAAATCCAATATAATTTATCCAAATCAATCATGTATTATTCCAAAATCACTACCTCGGTATCAGAACCATATTATGGTTTATCTTTCTCTCAACCATATATTTTCCAAAAATTTAACCTACTATTGAGTCACTTTTCTTGGTTCCACACAATCTCAAGTCCTTAATGAAATAGTACTACAGTACAATCCTTATATACTCTATAATTATTATAACCAGTACATTGTTAATAAAACACTCAGGTGACATAATTCTTTAATAACAACATAAGAACTCTAATCATTCCTCCTCATCTGTGGTAGTATCATAACTTGATTATTATCCAATAGAATCATTTGGGGCATACTCTGATTATTTGAACATTGGTTCGCATAGTGTCCAAACTCCTTGCAGATGAAGCATTGTACATTTGAAACCTTTTTCTTACCCTTGCAGTCACGTACATGGTGTCCTTTTTCTCCACACTTATAACAAACTCCCATTCCCTTTAGGAAAGTTCCAGGGTGTTTCTTCCCACAGTTATAACATATGGGAAAATTCTTATTTTCCCTCTTCCCTTTACCCATCTTTCTCTCTTCCATCCTTCTCTTCTCTTTCTTTCCTTCAAAGCTATAGGACTCAGATAATTCTTTACTTATCTTTTTAACACGTGATACTATTTCTTAATATGTTGAGAATACATGGGAGATAATTTCCCTTCTAAATGCTTTCTTAATTCCATGAAATATATGATCCTTCTTACTCTTTGGATCATGTGTATTTCTGGAGTTCACATTCCTTCTACTGGGCGCCATTTCTATACAATATCATAAACTATGTCAGTTTATGAATTGTAATGAATAATTCCAAACTTGTAAAATACCTAACGTAAATTGAACGGTTTACAGATATAATCCATAATCATACAGATGTTTTCATTGAGTAAGTCTATACTCATAAACCCTTCATAATGGTTTGTAAAGAAAATGAGAATTATCCTAAGCGTATCCCCCGGGAGTGTCGTAACCAAGAGTGCAGTAAGGCTCGTTGTCGTGCACCAGTTCTCGTTCGAGTATAGCTCAAAGCGGTGTTTTCGGGTTTTACCCCTAGGTACATATGTTCCAGAGCCGCCTCTACCTGCTCGTATCCAGACAGGGATGTATTGCTCGGAAAACTCACAAAATCTCTACAATACCAAAATTCTAGGAAATTCTTCTATACTAATCCTCAAAGTCTATCTTAGGTCTATGAGCTCTAATCAGATTTTATCTAAATATAGCTTCCAAGGTTATTTCTAAACTTCCTCTGATACCAACTGTAACGCCCCGACCCCAGTTACCCAGATTCAGTGCATTATTTTAATACATTGGCATGATTACAAGGAATCAAGTCCCGAAGGACCAATCAATTTAGCAGTCTTGGAAAATAGATTACATACATCAATGTTATATTACACTTTATACCATACAAAACAACATAAATAATTCTTTATGAACATCATTATTCCCTTGTCTTAACCTTGCATATCAATCACAATACACTTCTTGAAATCCTGGGAAAAAATAGAACATAGAAAGGGGTGAGCTCAGATGCTCAGTAAGGATAAAAATATAGCAAAAAATTTCATAAATAAGCATAAACATTTAAGGCAATGTATAACTAAAACAAAAGCCTTTTAAACTTTAACTTCAACATAATATGGAAAAAAATAAAATGAAGTAATGTCATTTACTTATTCACATGGATATTCTACTAGTCGAATAATCACATGCAATATCACTAACCACTTTCATAATGATGGAATGCATAATGCCAGACTATCATTACCACATAGTCAAGGCCTCATGCCAAGACTACAAATAAGATTTTGTCAAAGCCTTGTGCCAAGACACTAGTTTTTCTCATGAGACCTATTGATGCATCGAGGAGCTATAGTGGGCTCCACCCATCACATACTAAGTCCAATGTATTCCTCATATGAATAGCTTTAAACATAACATAAAAATTCGTATTAAAAGTAGCATACGAAATGCCAATACTTTATCCATAAATCATGAATGGTATAAAAATAAAACATCCACAGTCAAACATATCACAAAACCTTCAATACAATATGGAAGTTTTGTATCATAATAAATCAACTTCAAATAATCTTAAAGTCCATCAAAGGATGTTGACATAGATGAAATCAAAACTATTTGAGAGAAATATCTTTTTTTAAAATCATTTAAAAATCACATAATTATAAAAGAAAACATTTACTTTGATAATATTCTTATAATCTTGTAAGGGAAGCTTCGACGATTTTATAATGGCATAAAATAGCCGCACCTGCCCTATAAGTTAAAAAAAATTACATTCTTAGCTTAATTTTGTCGAAAAGGTTAAAAAGGACCTTGTTTGGAAAATGATGGAAAGATTCCATTATAAACATATTATAAAATTCAAACAAGGGTATAAATGACTTTAACCCATAGTCTAGTAAATTGTAAAAATGTTTTGGAATACATTTTTAAGAAACATGGATGTGGATGATAAAGAGATCTCAGTAGATAATTACGTATAAACAACCTCGGATAATAAAGAGATTGTGAAATTAACCCTTACCTTGTACTTTTCCTTGGTCAAGGGTAGTTTAACCTCCTATATAATGTTGAAATAATTGTTATTAAATTATAAAATATTCATATACATTAATATGATATCATATATGATCTTTTAACATTGCTTTGTTAATAATATCTTAGTATTATTGTCGTTTCGAGTGTTAACTTACTCGTTTTCTTTTATATGTTTTGTTATATAAGTCGTGTTTGTTATAGATAGGTTGTATCTTATTCATATCTAGAATTATATCAATTCCTTAAACATTATTTTTAATCATCGAATGAAAATTATACTTGAATGTAAATGATGGGGAATGAATCTCATTGCGTTTGTGGAGACTGTAATCCGTATGTACACACAAACGCTACTTCCATTTCATTTTTCATTATAAAATGAATAAAAACCAAATGATACATAGTTATATTATAATATGTTATATATGTTTCTTAAGTTCATTAACACCATTATTTATACGTTCCATGTATGGTATGAACGAGTCATATCACTTTGAAGGGGTGGTAGTCCGCACTTCCTCAAATGAAATTATCGTATATATATACAACATGAAAAGAATAATGGTATGATATAAAATGGAATTACAGAAGCTTATATATAAAATAAATATCATTAATATCATATTTAATTACATTTTCATCATAATGGCCACCATGAGAGGTGGTAGGAGATAATTGAACAATCATCGTTTCGTGAGGTGTTTGGTTGCCATCCACAGAAACATTATGTTTTTCACCCATTAGATGGAGGTGTGTGTAATTGTAGTTTGAATACTTCTTATAACAATATCCTAGTATATTTAGTATACTTTTGTTGTTACAAAAGAAAATAATAAGAATATTTTAGGGGTTGGAGAAGTAAAATAAAAGAAAATAAGCTAAGAGAAATTGTTACCTTTAATTTTGGTAACTCCCTTTGGTTTGAACAAAAAAGGACTCTTCAAGGGATTTCTGCCTAAGGTAATTCTTCTATGAGGAGGAGAGGGATTTGGGGAGATTAATTGGGTAGAGGTTGGACAAGCCAAAAGGCTTTAGAGGTGTGAGGAATTGGTTAGAAGTGGTGTCCTTTTATAAGGGGGAGGAGGGGCTCTTTAGGAAAAACTTAAAGTATTAATTTATAATAAATTCATATTCAGTTTCTAATGGCTCAAAATTAGATTAATCAAAGTCTAAGGTGGGGATGGGTCAAAATAATTTCATCCAATAGATTTTAGATAGGTTTGGGTCACTATATTAACCTTATCTTTTAGTTTTAACTCTTAGTTAATTAGTTTGACAGTTACCATGTCACTTTGTATTTTTATATTATATTGTCAAGACCCCCAAGTGGTCAATTAATAATAAACCTATCATTATATAAGTTCTTTGACCAAACCTTATATTTTTAGGAATATTATATCAATTAGTAATATAATATTTGTTTTAAAAACTCCTTTATGTCAATTTTGACACTATTTAATAATTGATTTTTGTTAAAGTCTTAATAACTTTATTAATTCTAACCAAATTCATTTAACCAATCCTAACATGTCATATTAACCAATAAAATTCTTGGAATTCATTAAAAGTCTGAAATTATATTTATTTAGGTATTTATAATATCAATTATTTTAATATTCCACTAATAAGGTAATTACTGCATCATCATTGTGTCATAAATAAATTAAATTATTTAATGTCTAAAAATTATAAATAAAAATTGTCTTGCTAAAAGATATATGCTTATGTCATTTTTGTATTTACTTTAACTTAATTAATATAAAGTGTCATTAACACTTACAAGTTGCTCCATGGGGTCCCAAAATCGACCCAAAGATTCCCAGGGTCGGCAATTAATCATCCAATAAGGTTAGGACATGTGTTAAGGTAATTTTGAATTATTACAATATTCTTTTTACCTTGAACTACCCTATTTACCTTTAAGCGCGGTAAATAAAAGTCAAAAGTTACTATTCACCAAAAATTATTTTTATCTTATTGAACCATATTTTACTCCTTGATATTAACCATGTCTCTCGAATTTTTTAAATTCCACTCACAGAAGCGGTAAAATTATGTTTTATGTGAATTTGCAAATTCTCTTAGGAGGTGGGTAAAAGACGGTGAAAAGTTCAATAAAATTTTTATATATCTAAAATTATTATAAACTGACTCCAATGAATTAAATTGAAATTATATAGGTATTAAGTATCTATTTTTACCTAAAATAAATTTAAATAATATAAATAATTATTTAAATAAAAATTCTGTTTTAAACTATAACTCTGTGTTTTTTCACTATTCATCAAAAATTAAAAGTTTTCAGAAAAATACCGAAAATTCATCCTAAGATAATTTTGATATTATAAATTTAATAATGAAGTCTATTTTACCAAATTCAAAACATGGAAGTTTCATTTTTTAATTTTAAATTAATTCCCGCTGTCAAAACCAAAAGGCGTATTTTTAAGAAATAATAATTATCAAAAGTTTGACACATGTTTTTATCCAATTTCAAAGTGAAATTACTTATAATGAACATAATTGGATTAAATGGTAAAAATGTATTCTATTTATACTTCCAACCCATTAAAATGTATAATTTAACACCATAAATTATTTTGATTAAAAAAGTTGTTTTTAGTTAAAATATAGTATTTTTCACTATTCACCCAAATATGAAAGTTATCAGGAAAACACAAAAACTTTATTGAAACTAAATTCTTATGTCCCTATTCTAAAGAAGAAGTTTATTTTGTCAAATTAAATATATTAAAGTTTCAAATATTGGATTTAAAAAGGCTTCTCCATTAAAAGGTGGTAAAATTGCATTTTTTGAAAAATACTTCTTTTATCTGAAAAAATGTATTTGTTCTTAAAATATGTCTAAGAAACTCATAATATGGATTATAAAATTATAAGTATTATATAAAGTTCAAAATTCAGTTAATATTATTCATAACCGCTTTTGAACGGCTAGTTTGGTAAGTCAAGGTGCGCTAGAACTCGGTGTTGCGTGTGGTGCAAGTTATTGAATTACTTTGAAGAAATAACGTACTATGAAATCTTGGGGTGTAACAGTTCTGGTTCTTGGTAATTGTTTATGATGAAGGGTGGGACCTATATTTCCCTCCAATGCATTGGGTATGAGTAAGTTGGAGGTCGACTGTATGGTTACTCCAAGTGTAACTGCGATGGTTACACAAAGTAAGGTAGCCATGAGGGTTACAAATTATAAGGTTGCCAAGAATGGTTACAAGATTATGTAAGTAATTCCCCAAGATACCTTTATGATTATATTTATTTTCTCATGTTTGTGTTTATCTTTTTTAAATCTCATGTTACAAGAAGTAAGTAAATATGAGTGACAAGCATGCCTTTTGAAAATGTTTTCATACGTTACGAGTATTCATGGACTAATGTGCCATTCCCTTCTTTTTCATCCCTTACTGAGCTTTTTTGCTCATCCCAAGTTTTTAAATGATTTTCACAGGTTAATGGATGTATAAGACAAGGAAGGAATCCATGTTAAATGTTGAAGAATTTTCAAGGAGTCATGTTTTAAGTTTTAATGTTTTATATTTTAGAAAAAATGGAAACTATTTTTATGGTATTCACTCTGTAATAATGTGTAATGTTATGAATGTATTGTCCTAATTATCTAAATCTCTAAACTTTAAAAGATCCTCAATGTAAAAGGAAGTGTTTTCTTGACTAAATAAAGATTATGTATGTAATAAGGTTGGGTCCTTATACGTGTCATGACTACCCCAACCCACCTCCCGAAGGCCAAGGGCTGGCGACTAGCACTGAAAGCGTTAACCTGCAAGTGGGAGGGATTGGCCTAAGTACCTGTATGCACACGTACGCACCCATCCATATCCCGACACACTAAAAAGGGTGGAAAGTACCACTAAAACAAAGCTGAGTAAAAGTACAACTGAAAGTAAGTGGGCCAGAATACAAACCCAACAAGGAACTGAAAAAACAAGTACAAAAAGGAAACTTTGATGGCCATCTACAGTAAACCCCACCTGATCATGAGAGTAGTGAAGCTAATAGAATCTGAAGTATTGTGTCATGTCTGCCCAATCCTATAGGTCCCCCCTAGGTCTTAGGCCACCAAGTCCACCATAGAATCGTCTGTTAGTCCTGTCTCTTTGAGCACCCCTATCGAAACGTCGGTCGCCATCACTATAAACAACATGTGTGGGAAAAGGCTGTGCAGGGATGAGTAACACAGTACTCATTAGGGACCCCAAAACAAAAAGGAAGGACCACACATAAATTACTCAAAGAAAACCACGAAACACAAGACAACTCATTCCAAGTATATTCTAGGGCAGTAACAGTAGCATCATTAGTCACAAACATCGAACTCCTTGGCCGCTCGAGAACTTATCCTCTATCAAGTACAGTGCACCTGTCGGGTCACATAGAGCTTCTTCCCACTAACCTTGGACTGATGTGGTACTCATCTTTGATGAGTATTGTGGGTATGTTGGGTCACATAGAGTCGCTCCCCGCCGTGGTCCTACCGGGTCACACAGAGTTGCTTCCCACCTTGACCGAATTGTGGTACTCCTCCTGTCGAGTATCGTGGGTCTGTCGGGTCACACAAAGCCACTCCTCACAATGGGCCTTCTAGGTCACACAGAGTTGCGTCCCACTGGGGTGTCTTCGAGTAGTCTTTAGGTCATAGCCAACTACAGGGTTCCGTATGTAGTGCACTTGGGAGAAATGCTCCTCAATCCATTTGTTGCAAATCTAAGTCAATTAAATTTACCAAAAAGCATGCCAAAAGATCTGAATCCTTGAGAGGGTCCTAACACTACAAACGGCCCGCCAATCATACATGTGGTTTTCAAGATATGGGAGTTTTAGTAACCAGGGGCAGTTGCGACAGGGCCCAGTCCGACCCGATTGGACCGACCTGAGGGTTCCACATACCCTAGTTCATTTAGATAGACCCGACATGACCTGGTACTAGTCGAGGTCGGTCTGGTTCTCCCTGGCCAGTGGGCCAGGCCCAAAAGGCCTTTCTGGACCCGACCCTGTTGGCTGAGGGTCCATCCCATTGGGTGGCCTGGCGACCCAGTCTTGGTTGGACCATCCTGAATAAGGTGTGGATTCGGCCCACTAGGTGCGGGTCCACCCCACTGGACAGCGGGACCAGCCCAGACCAGTTAGCCACAGGTTCGGCCTGCTGGTCAGTTCGCGCCCCGCCTAGTTCACAAAAGGTGGACTGGTCCGCCTCACTAGACACAGCCAGAAGCCACGTCCGTCCGACTCTATCTCCCTGCGGGTCTCTGTGGGGCACCATCTCCACCGTGGTCAAGTAAATACGGAATGTTGTGCGGGACACAGCTCGGTGCCGCGTCTGGGGGTCTCTAACGTGGTCGAGTGACCGAGTCTGCCACCTCCAGCCGCCACATCATCCAGTGGATTCTCTTGTTGCACCACAGCCTGGTCTAACCATGGCCTTTCCTCCAGTGTGTTGTCGTGGTGCGCCAGGTAATTCTTCCTCGGACCACCAGGTCCACACCGGTGGTTCGTTCTTCATTCCACTTGCAGTTGTGTTCTAAAGGGAACATATTCTTCACCAAAAAGGTCTCAAATCTATCTTTTCCTCGATTCAAGAGGTTTTCCATGAGGAACACCCATGGTGGAGGGGCTTGGGCCTTTTTCTTGTCGGCCTGCACCCTCCGCATTAGTATTTTTAAAACAAGGGAGGTCTGGGGATTTAAATTCAAACAACAAGGATAATTCAATACCGGATAAATAAAACCTAAAGAAGTCACCCTCCCGCAAGAATGCACGGTCCGTAGATTAACCTATTCGTGGGTTAATCCGCTTTCATCATTTTTAAAAAAGAATGGGGAAACCAAAAAATCAAACAACCCCTACCTCTTATAATGTATGATGTCACAGTGTTCGTCCTTGAGGGATTTAAGACGTTGACATCACTTCCTGGATTCGATCTTCGAAAGGCATTGAGGATGGTGAAGTTCCACCAGTGTTTGTCATTCTTCACTGGGGTGGAAGTCCGTCAGAGGTTCTCCTACGAATATTCCAAATTTTTAATCCATATTTCCCCAGTGCGTCGGACTATAAATATAATCACATCACAGAATTCCCATTATGATGCGACGTCACACCGTTACTATGTATTATTTAAGAAACAGTGTCACTGTTATGCATCATTAAAGTGTAGTTACACTACAATTTTAATGAGCCATTAATGAGCCTCATTGATTCATGTCATTACCACCCTATCACCACCCCCACAGTGTCGTCGTCCACCACTCAGAAGTGAGAAAGAAACTAAAATAATTTTTTTTAAATTATTTTATTATTTTTATCGAAATTTCTGAAAAATAACTTCTCTGCTCAGCCCTTACCAGCCAAAGTTAAGTCATTTCTAGGTGAATCCTGGTGTTTGGAAATCAACGGTGCCCTAAGATTTTCAATACGAGTGATGGTTCAAAAGATATAAAATCATGCTTGCATGATTACTAGACGTACCATAAAAAAGTTCAAAATTCAGTTCTGGGCTCTCGGGACCTCAAAATCGTGTGCCTTCAAATTTTGTGGTCTCGAAATAATTCCATATAAATAAATAAAAAATTTACATGGAAATTCCAAGATTTTATATCATCATATAGACTAATATGGTCTTGGGAATGAACCTTGACTACCAAGATGGCCATGGGAGTGAACTCCGACTACCAAGACGGTATGAGAAGTGAACTCATGCTACCATTATTACAATGGGAGTGAACCATGACTATTGAGATGGTATGGGGAGTGAACTGATAATACCAATATGGTCTTGGAAAAGATGTCATGGCTACTATATAAATCATATTATATGGTTATTTTTCTTCCATAATTCCATGTTTTATTCCTATATTAAGACTTCATGGATTATTATCTTTATTTAATTATGATTCATGTCTTATGAAATTCCAATATTTATGCCATGATTCTTGTTATTATATTTGATATATAGGGTATGATCTTATATTTTCATGTTCACATTCGCATACCCATATGCTCATTTTTATGCTTAAATGTCTCCCTTGTTTACCCTTACTATGCATTTGATCTCCCCCCCTTTTTATGTTTTTTTTCTCTCATATTATGATGATATGTATTAGGTTTGAGGTGTCTATGAAGGGTGATAGTCCATAAGAACCTAGTAGGAGATTATGTAACTCATTTATGTACTAGTGTTTATGTTTCCATATTTCCAAAGGAACTAGACCAATTACAGTCTTTGGGCGTCTATTTGCATAATGTTTATGTATTTCTCAAAAGTTATGTAATGTTTATGTTTCAAAAAATATTTTTCTATATTTTTACTAATAAATGAATGTGTAATCCTTATTTTCATGATCCTACATTCCCAAAATATGTGTGAGTTCACCAATCATAGATATTTCAAATTCATATTTCATGTCAATAGAAAATTTTTCAACTGATGCATTCCATCGTCATCTAAAGATAATATCATACACATACACAAGCACCATAGATTGATATTTCTTATAATTATTCACATAAATATTCTGGTCAACACCTCCTATTCTAAATTTATTCTTTTTTAGATAAGAATCTAGTCAAGAATACCATGCTCCTTTTCCCTATATTAGACCATAGAGAGCCTACTTTAATATACAAACCTTAGTCTCATCATTTCCCATAAAAATACCACTAGTTTTTCAATGTAGACATATTCTTCAAGTAATCCATTTAAGAATTTCATTTTGACATCAATATGAAAAACATTGTACTCAATTTTATGTTCCATGTCAAGTAAGATTCTGATTGAATCTAGTATAGATACTAGAGAAAATGTTTCTTCATCATCAATTCATTTAATTTGTTTATAGAATTTAGACACCAAGTTTTCATTTTTATGATCATATTTCCATGCTCATCAAATTTGTTTTTTAAAATCCACTTTGTTCGATCACATTGTGATTTTATAGTCTCTTAACAACATCTCTTGACTATTTCTTATCAATATGTTCCAATTCTTCATTCGTGGCCTCAACTAATTATTCATATTTCACTGCTTCTTCAAATGAGGTTGGTTCCACAATTGATTGGAAGGTATAATTTTATTCATTATTTATTCTCATGGTCTGTGTAGGTGCAATCCAATCCCCAGTGATGTTAGATTGATCAATTTATTCTCTTATTTTTTTTTTAGTTTCTTATAAGGTTTTTCATAAATTTTTTTACTTATTATACATATTCTAAATCATCTTGAGAGACATGAACATTTTACAAGCAGTCTATTATTTCTGTATTTGAATCCTCCCCTTATCCACTTTCTTCTTCATCTTAAATCATATCAAAATATATGTTTATATAGGTATTTATGGGTTTTTCCTCAATGATCTTGACATAAATGATTTACAAAATCATTCTAAGAAGAATATTGTAACATTTGTATGATTTAACTCTTCAATGAATATCCAAGGAATATTCCTCCATCTACAACGTCACCCTACTTGCCATGATCTCCCTATTTTTCTTGGATAAAACATTTACCTCCAAAAACATGAAAATAATTCAGATAGGGATTATTTACATTTAAAATATCATATGGTTTCTTGTTTCCTCTTATAAAAATCACTATTATATTTTTAATGTACACCACCTATTTAACTACCTCTTTCCAATAATAATGATAAATATGACTATCAATCAACATAGTTCTATCCATATTTTTCCCTTGTTGATTTTTGTATTCAAAACCCCATTTTGATGATGGGTTCTCACTGAAGACACTTCATGATTTATTCCATTTTTTTGGATAAATTTCAAATTAATTTGATGTGTATTATCCTCTATTTTTAGATCTTGTATCTTGATTGTGCATCCAGTTTCATTATCAGCTCTTTGATGATAAATAATCATGCAATAAAGAACATTCTATTTACTTTACATATACATAACATAGTCCATTACTCTATAATCATAAATAAAAATAATTAAGTATTTCTCTCCATTATTTCCATCCACATTCATTAGACCACATACTTCTATGTGTATAAGATCAAGTTGATTAGATTCCCTTATTCTCTTCATCTAATATGAGCTCCTAAAAATATTTCCTTGAATGCAAGTGTCAAATGAATTTTCTAAATCATGATTTTGATCTGGAATGTCAACAAAGATCTTAAGATTAAATATTTATTCCATTCTCTATTGGTTAATGTCACTCAACCTCCAGTTCCACAAGTTGTTTTCTTCTTCTACTATTAAGTAACAATTTTTCTCTTTATTGTCAACCTTGTATAAATTTTCATATTTTATGCATACTTTCATGTGATAATTTCATGTATTTATTTTGATAGTTTACCCCTTTTGATCAAATTTCACTATCAGCCCTGATTCATAGATTTGACTCACACATAGGTGGTTGTGACATAAACTATCAATATAGAGAACTTCGGTTTTCCTCATTTTTTCATTTTCCGATTTTGAATATCCAAATCCTTTGATATATAAAGAACCATTATTATCGAATATCACTCTTCCATCAACCATTTTCTTAATATTCTTAAAAAAATATTTATTTCCTATAATGTGAGATGAGAATATGTTATAAATAATCCATGTGTTACTTTTCATTTTTACTTTTGAGGGTTATTATTGCAAGATTAGATTTCTATATTTTCTTCTTTTCCTTCCATTAGATAACTTATTGAGTGAAGTAAAAATGTGTCCTATCCAATCAATTTTCAATATTCATGGGTTTATAATACTCAAATTCTTTTTACAGAGCAAAAAAACTATTTTGGAGAGTAACTCTACTTGGGTGATGGGTATTGACTTGTCTCTTAATTCTGTAGGTATTGCTCCTGTCATTCCTATTCCTAAAATGAATAGATTTATATCCATAGTTATAATAGTGAAAACAATATCCCTAGAAATTAATTCTTCAATATGATGAATGATATGGTCTCATTCTACTTTGTCTATTTTCAGGTGCTTCACCATTTAGATAGCTCCATGACTCTTCAAAATAAGACATGGGAGACCCAAAAATCCACATAATTGACATTTCATAAGGTGAAATATCTTCTCAATTACATTCCTCCATATGTCCCCTTATTTTTTAATGGAACTTAACAAAAGATAATCTCTTCTTATTTTCGAATTATTTTTATTTTTCTTCTCTGTTTGATTCAAATCATTCTTTGTTAGGACATCAGGTGCCTTTGTGATATGTCCAACTTTTTATTTCCCTTTATTTTGAATCATCCAAATTACAACCATTGATGTTTCTTCATCACATACAATTAATATTTTTCCCATAATTGTGGATCTCTTATCATTCAACATCTTCTCTCCTCCTTCAGAACCTCATTTAGCTCTTTATAATAGCTTTGTATCAAATAATCTTACAAACTATAATTTCTTATTTTTAAACCAAGTTTTTTTTCAATTTTTAGTTTACTCCTTATAGTAACAACTTCTTCTTAAATTAATTCAACTATCTTAGCCTTTTCCTTCATTCTTAACATAATTTCATTGATGAATATTTCCTACTCATCAATACAGAGTTTAAATTCCACAACATGTTATGAGATTTCATGAGTTTTCATGTGTTATTTTACCTATCATTCCAATCGATCAATTTCTACTCCAAGATGATCAACATACTTGGATGAATCCTTCAGCATAGCTCTAATATTTTTATTTATATTTCTTTTATTTTCAATCTCATCAATAGAATACTAAGTTCCTCCTTGAGATCAAAAACACCAAGTAACTGATTATCATCAATTTTTTAATGTTGTGCCTTTTCAAATGTATCCATCATGGATGCTTTGGGTTAACATTTAAAATCTTGTTATATATCCATTAAAAACTCATTATCATCTTGTTCTTTCTTGCAGACTGATCTATTTCTATGAAATTTCATTACTGATTTGATGTATCCTTTGTTGGATAACCTCTTATAAGGAGTTTTCATGAAATATTCTTCAATTTCTACTTTTTCAAATCCCATTGGGAATCAAGAGGAAAAATTCCCTACTTTACCTAACTGAAAACAATCCAATGGAAGGTTTCCTTCCAATCTCCCTTTTCCTCTCTCGAATTTCATTGAAAATAGAGATATAATTTCATCTTTCTCAACATATCATTATCACTAACTCTAGAAATCTGAATTTGTTTCCATAGAATTGAATTCAATTTATTTCTAAGTTGATTTGATTCATCTTTTGGTATGACTCAATTTATAAGCCACCAAAATGTTCATCAGATCATTAAGAGATAGCTCAGAAAAATCTATTTCCTCAAGGGATGACACTTTTGAATTGTACATAAGTGGGATACTTATTAGGAATTTCTTCACAATAATATCCTTAGTTTCTTCCCCAAGTCCTCTAATATCTCTATAAACATTTGTTATGCGATTAATGAAATAGTCAACATTTTCATCTGGATAAATTTTTATATGATCAAATTGATTATGAAATACATGATGTTTAGCCCATTTTTCTTTGTTATTACTCTCATATATATATTTCAATTTCCTCTGCATGGACTTTTCTATAGTGAAACTAATCAAAATCAAAATGATTTAATCTAATAATTTTTTAGTGAGAGAATTTCTAGATTTGGAATCTACATCAAGCATTTTCCTATATATTTTAGTCATAGAAAGACATGGCGTATTTGTAACTTGAATCCCTTAAGCTTCGGAAAAAAGAACTTCCATCCTAATGGATCACAGATGAGAATTCATCCTATTCTTCCGTATTAGGTAGTTCGTTTCATAAAATAGGGTAACTCCCCTAACATTCCATGTATTCTCCATTAATATAAGAGAGGAAAGATTTAACACCAAAAACAAGTACACTATAACACAACTTATAAGACCCTAGAAAACCCTAAGTGTGGAGGGATGAATCAACGATTCAGCATTTTATTTTAAATTTATGTATCGTGTTCCCATGTTAGTATGAACTTATAAATATTATATGATAGAATCTTGAATTTATTAAACATTATCATGAATAGAGAAAAAATAGCATTTTTAATTGGTTTTCCATTAATTTCTATTCCAAGGAGAATACACAAACAATGTTTCAGTTATACCTAAATGCAATAAGATTCATGATTTATCATGGAGTAATGAAAATAAAACATAGTCACTCTATGTCATGAATACTTCCTTAAAAAGAATTTTAGGGATAGAACACATCCTCCCTTTGAATACTTCTACTAACTCCCCCTAGTTTACTGCCTTTGGATAAGTCTTACTCAGTTTAACAACATGAAGGTCGCTTCAAAAGATTGGCATTTAAGTCTTTGTATTTTATTAATAGGAGACTCTTCTGTCATCTTAGTACTGAGTTTATTCACTAAAAATATTTGTTCACTAAAACCAAATTTTCAACACTACTATTCGTGAATATCCCAATATTCAAGATATTCCCCATTATGTTTCAGTGAAATACCAGTATTTGCAAATCCACACAATTTTGAGAAGCTCCCAACCCTCATGAAGCTACCATCCTTTATTATGCTCCTCTACTTCATGAAGATGTTAGCCTTTGTGGAACACTAAGTCTTCATGAAACCCCTAGTCTCCACAAAACTACCATGTCTAATATGCCTTAGAATCAATCAGTGAATATCCATTCCTTTCACGATGCTTAATGTCATGAAGGATTTAAGATTTAGGAAGATTTCTTGATTAGGTAGTCCTTCACAAAATCATATCAATTAATTATTTTCTCCAATTCCATTTTGTTTCAAATGATGTGGGAGGGGTCGCCTATTTTTAGAATCATTCCTTCTTGAAGATTCCAAACTCCCAATGGATTTTTCAGGAAACTCAAAATTCCTTTTCATGATGATCCTTTATTCATCAAGATCCAGTGATATATTATGGGTTCTCAAACCTTCCCATACTCATGTAGATGTACCATCATACCATCATGCATTCAGTAATCTTCCCATAGTCACAAGAACACAGCCTTTTCATCACTCATTAGTGATTCTACATAACTTCGTGAAAACCTAAATTTTGATAAACCAAACCACTGTAGATACCAATATTCAAAAAAATCATGAATATACCATATTTATGAAGTATCAATCCTTTATATCCACCTTTCATAATGATTTCTTCTTCCACTAGATTTTGAGCTCCAAAAAGTTGGAAAACATAAGGAAATGATGTCACTTTCAACACTAAATCCATATTTACCATATAATCTCATTCCATGCAATATCCTTTGTCTTCCCTATTCATATTGACAAAATACACAAAACAAAATCCATTTCCAAATATTAAAATCCTTGGTTCCAAAAATCAATGGGGTAGTGATAGTTATTTAATCACATTTTTTTGTCCAATACTCATATAAGAGAGGTATTCTCCTGAATAATATATTTACGTAAAGGTAATTTAATACTCATTACCTCATGTGTGCCTTTGTTAGTGGTTCGTGTATTGAATTTATAGTGATTTCATGAGATCTTCCCTTTTGATTACCTTACTTCATCGAGATTTTTTTCTATTAGTGATCCTCATGGAGAATCATATAGTAGGTTATGATAATTTTCTAGAAGTCATGGATGGAAAAACACTAAGAACCAGTGGTCCTCTAAGAGATGATGTGGGTTAAATTCAGTCATATCATTGAACCTTCCTAAAAACTCATATAATGTCTCACCATTGTCTTTCATAATTTAAAAAATCACATTCCTTAGATTTTTACATCATCTAGTGGGAAAAAATTTATTAAGGAAATACCTCCAGTTCTCATCATATTTTATCATATCTCTTGGTTTAAAATTTTACATCCATTCATTGTTTGACCCATATAGGGAAAATTTGAATTCCATCAAACTAATATAGGCTTCCAACACTCCTCATGGATTGAAAATTTTGAAAAAAAATCCAAACTCCCTCAAGTGATTGTTCATTTTCTCTCATTCGAAGCATGAAACAAGGCTAATAGTTATATTTTTCAATGATTAAGTTAAAATCCATTTGATCATTGGTTAATGAAAACTAATTATTCTAGTCATTAAATTTTTGTTAATAAATTTATCATATGGTTATATTTATTTGAGATATTTTTTCTTCTATAGTTTCATTGTTTTATAAAATTATAGAAGTATTACATGTTTTCGGGGATGAGAAATTTATTAATGGAATGTTAAAATTTTCACTTTCCACATTCTTAGTGATCCTAAAATATCAAAATATAGCTATAAAGGTCCTTTTAACCTCAAGATCAAATCCAAAAATAGTGATAAATGCTAGGTCTAGTCATATAAAATAATTTCAAAAAAAAAGAAAAATTCATAAATTAAACACAAAAACTAGAGTGCCCCTAGAAATGGTTCCTAGTTGACAAAGCAGTTTTCATGGGCCTTAGAGAAAAAACATTCAACCCAAAAAATTAAATATTATAGTGTGAGTGATTTTATCTCTATATAGTCATTATTTACAATTTTCTCTCTATGTTGTGTGTGTGGGATGAGTTTTTATTCGAAAATAAAAAGAGGCTAATTTTTTGAATTTAATTAGAAGATAATTTGAAATCAATTTCTAAAATCCATAGAATATATGTTACAATGTGAGTTTATAGAAGGACTAGGTATGTCTTGTATCATAATGGAACATGAGAGTTGCATAATGATGAGTAAAGTTGTTGACCTCATATTATATCCTCTGGTATTGGGGGGAGAAGGAAAATTATGGTGGTATAAGAAAGTAAATGCACTAAGAGCCATGGTATTTTAGTTCCTATAATGGGGCTTGGGATGTAGACCTATTCATGGAATACAAGAAAGGCTCATGAGTGTTATCATTTGACTGGTGTAACGTCCCAGATCTGGGTTCCACTCAACAAGTGCCTCGAACCCGGTTCGCCACATGACCTCATGCGCATTTCCCCAAATGCCAGAGGCTGCCAACTAGCAGCGAGGGCCCAGGTCTGATAGTGGGGAAATTATGCCCTCATTTGTCAAAGTGTAGCGCAGTGGAATGGAATAAAACATACAGCAACAGCGGAAGCAGTAAACCATACACAATTGAATTAAACAACTGCAGTAGAAATAACCAACCAGTATATAAATAATGGTGCAACATGCCTCAAATTCTAAGAAAGCAGCCAGAACATGCTACACAACAATACAGTACAGTACAAGTATAGGAAAACAAAATAGAAAAAAATAGCTGGTAGCATCGCGAGCCTCAGCCCGGTCCCATGCTCCCCTACTCCTCAGCAACAATCATGTACCTATATAAGGACCCTTGCCCTTATCTACACCTGCAGAAATGTAATCTGTTTGGGCTGAAAAGCATGACCCAAACAGGGTGTGCGAAATAAATTCCCAGTAGGCACCCACCAAAGGCACGTGCTCAACTGTGTGTAGACATGCAACAACAGTGTGAAGTAGTAAAAGCAATAAACCAAGAAGTACTCAAAAGTAACTAACTTAACCAGTTACATTGCCATTTTATTATTCATTTAACCATTTAATTAAATAACATTCTATGTTCAACAGAGCCAATCCCTTAGGCCAAACAGAATATCGCACTCAGGCTAATATAGTAAAACGATTCCCTTAGGCTTTATAATATCCATGCCCTCAGGCTATATAATATCTCGCCCTCAGGCCTCACCCTCAGGCTATATAATATCTCACCCTCAGGCCTCACCCTCAGGCTATATAATATCTCTCCCTCAGGCCTCGCCCTTAGGCTAATACAGTCACGCCTTCAGGCTATAGTAAAACACCGCCCTCAGGCATAAGTAATCGGGCCATGCCCAACATATAAACATGAAATTTACATACAATTCCTCTCAAGGCAAAATTAATGCATAATTAAACAGGGCATACCCTCATGTATCCTGGCCAAATGGATAAACAGAGGAACGCACCCCTCGGGATGGTAGTGGATCCAAGCAGTGATCCCAAACGGCATTTTATTATCACAATTAATTACCTATTCAATTCTAGGTATTTAAAATAGCCACGGCCTCAGCCACACGACACCCCAAATATGGGTTCGTAGCTCAAAAATGCACAAAATGTGCAACAGTTGGAAAATAAAAACCAAGCCACCTACATTAAATGCCAATGAACAATATATGTGAACGTAAATTCCAGAAATGCCCAAGAACGACATAGATCTGACGTAGAAGAAAACTCGTTCAAACTTAAATAACTTCCCATAGAGGAAGAATTGGCAAGAACGGCTTAAGAGGAGTGGAGGGCTTACCCGTGCAGTTCCAATGAGATCGTCCGAGGCAGAAATGGATTCCCAACGTGCGTTCGGAGGATCTCCAAAGTTTCGGCCACCCTCTTTTGCTCCCTCTTCCCGTTCTAAGCCTTTCCTATGAACAGGGGAGGCTACTTCCCATTTTAAGCAAAAAAACAAAGTACACGGCATGTACTTCCTTCATTTAACTGTTCATCTGGCGGTTTCCCGCCAGTATGGCACTGTTCACCTGTCGACGTGACTACACGGCGTGTCTCCCTGAGTACACGGCGTGTTCTGTCGCACAGCTGGCCACCGACTTACTGTTCACCTACCGACTAACTACACGGCGTGTAAAGGACCACTACACGGTGTGTTGTTGGTTTCTACACCCTTCGTCGCCAACATGGAAACATGCCCCGTGTACTCAGTCCACACGGCCAAAAGTACACGGTGTGTGGAAAAGTACACATCGTGTACTTTCCAAAATTTGGGATTTTCCCTGTTTTCCTTAGTTTCTCAAAAACACTTAAGGAAAAACGAAAAGAAGAAACACATACCTCAGAAATAAGAACTGGGTTCTTACAAACTTCCCCCCTTAAAGCAATTCATCCCCGAATTGCCCTTCCAAGTGTGGAAAAGATACAGTCGTGAATAACTCTGGCCACTGAACACGTACATCGGTCTCCCGCTCCCAGGTTTCGTCCTGCACTCGGCCATGCTGTCATAAAACCCATACGAGAGGAACTAACCGGCCTCAGAGAACCTTCGTGCTCCTATCAAGAATACATATTGGATGCTCCTCAAAGGACACATCTACCTCAAGCTCAACCTCCTCGGGCTGAAAGATGTGAGATGGGTCTGAATGATAGCGGCACAACTGAGATACATGGAAGACGTCGTGCATGGCCTGGTACCTCTGAGGTAACTGCAACCGATAAGCAATCGGCCCGACTCTTTCCAAAATCTCAAATGGCCCCACATACCTCGGTGAAAGTTTTCCCTGTCTCCTGATCCGTTTGTGTCCCAACCTCGGTGAAACACGCAAGAAAACATGATCCCCGACCACGAATTCCAAGGGTTGTCTGTGGCGATCAGCATAAGATTTCTGACAAGACTACGCGGTAGCCATCTTCTTCTGAATCAACTGGACCTACTCAAAAGTCTCCTACACGAGACGTGGTCCCAGTAAAGCTGCCTCACCTGCCTCTAACCAGCACAAAGGTGATCAGCATGGCCTACCATATAAAGCCTTGTATGGTGTCATCTCTATAGTTTCCTGAAAATTGTTATTATAAGAAAACTCGACTAGGGGTATGTGCTTCTCCCAAGAGCCCCCAAAGTCTAGGACGCATGCTCGCAACATGTCCTCAAGAACCTGTATCATACGATCTGACTGGCCATCGGTCTGAGGGTGGTAAGTTGTGCTCAGAAGCACCTGTTTACCCAGTGCCCTCTGAAAACTCTGCCAGAAACGAGATGTAAAATGGGCATCCCTATCTGAAATGATAGAATGAGGGACCCCATGAAGACATACGACCTCTCGGATATAGAAATTTTCGATCTCATCAACACTGAAGGTCTCCTTGATCAGAAAAAAGTGAGCTACCTTCGTGAGTCTATCCACAACAACACACATGGCATCATTGCCTCGAGGTGAGATTGGCAGACCGGTCACGAAATCCATCATGACATCATCCCATTTCCACTCCGGAATGGGTAACTGTTGTAATAGTCCAGCTGGCCTCTGATGCTCCGCCTTCACCTGCTAATAGGTGGAACACCTCATAATAAAACCAGCTACATCTCTCTTCATACCCGGCCACCAGTACTGACGTCTCAAGTCACGGTACGTCATGGTAACCTTGGGATGAACTGCCCAAGCTGAAGCATGAAACTCCTACATCAGCTCCTCGCGTATATCCCCTGGAACCCACACTCGTCCATGGAAACTCAGAATTTCATCTTCGCCTATCGTCCAACCAGGAGGAGGGTCCCCACTTGCCACTGACTCCTGTAGAACTAGGCCTTCTGGAAAAGATATTTGTCTCATTCTCACTCTATCCAACAGGTTAGAAGTCACAGCTAAAGATGAAAGATAAGTTTTCCCCTGAATTTCGTGCACCTCCAAATGCATCTCAGAGAACAAAGTCTTGATCTGCCACTCATAATTGGCCTCCTGCACAACCTGTATCTGAGTCTTCCTGCTCAATGCTTCAGCTACTACATTACATTTACCAGGTGCATAGGCAAGTTCAAAATTGAAGGACTGAAGATATTCGACCCGCCTTCACTGTCTCAGATTCAAGTCTCACTGAGTAAAGATATACTTGAGACTTTTTTGGTCGGTGAAGACCACAAAATGTTCTCCCAATAGATAATGTCTCCAACAGTGCAACTCATGAACAACTACAGCTAACTCGAGATCATGCGTCAGGTAATTCCTCTCATGTGGCCTCAACTGATGAGACCCGTACGCTACAACTCGATCGCCCTGCATCAACACAGCTCCCAATCCAATCCCTGATGCATCACAATAAACTATATAGCTCTTCCCCTGCTCTGGGAGTATCAGGATTGGTGCGGATGTCAACCTTCCTTTCAGGTCCTGAAAGGCTGTCTCACAAGCTTCTGACCAGGCAAACTCCACACCCTTCTTAGTCAAACCCTTCAATAGCAATGCTAAGTAGGATAAGTCCTGTATGAAGCATCTGTAGTAACCATCCAGCCCTAAGAAACTCCGTATCTCAAACACATTCTTAGGATGCTCCCAGGAAACTACCGCTCTAACCTTCTCTGGGTCTACCGCAACTCCTTCCTCTAAGATTATATGACCTAAGAAGTGAATCTGGTTCATCCAAAAGTGGCACTTGGAGAGCTTAGCATATATATTATGCTCTCTCAGTGTACTAGATACGATCTCAAGATGGGTGGAATGGTCGTGTCGAGTGTGAGAGTACACCAAGATGTCGTCCACGAATGCTACCACAAAAAAGTCCAGATAAGGATGGAACACATGATTCATCAGAGTCATGAAAACTGATGGCACATTCGTGAGTCCGAAAGGCATAACCAAGTACTCATACAGACCATATCTGCTCCGAAAGGCTGTAAGCGGTATATCCGATGGTCTCACGCGTAGCTGATGATTTCCTAACCTCAGGTAAATATTTGAGAACACTCGTGCTCCAAGAATTTGATCAAAAAGATCATCTATCCTTGGAAAGGGATATTGGTTCTTAACCATCAACTGGTTCGGCTTTTGATAATCCACACAGAGTCTGAGGGTACTATCTGCCTTCTTCGCAAAAAGGATTAGAGAACTCCAAGGAGAAGTACTGGTTCGGATGAAACCCTTTGCATGTAACTCCTCTAACTACCTCTTGAGCTCCTACAACTTAGGTGTGGCCATTCTGTAAGGAGGAATGGACACCGGTGCTGCTTATGGCACAACCTCAATAGAGAAATCCACCTCACGCTCCAGAGGTAGACCTGAAAAGTCATCCGGGAAGACATCCCTGAAATGATCAACAACTGGAGGGAAATCCGTCTGACAAGTCCCCTGATCATCCAGATATAAACTCACAATCTGGGCTGTGACTCCACCTCACCCACGATGCTCTGGTCTAGCTCGACTCGCCTAAACATCTCACTCTCCCTTGTATAAAAAATTTCCACCCTATGGTAACGTGAAACTCACCTTGCGACGATAGCAATCTACAAAGGCTCAAAAGGGAACCAACCAATCCATCCTAAGAATGATATCATAGCTCTTCATCTCTAGGACATAGAGGTCCCATATAAAGTGACACCCACCAACCTCAAGGGGGAACTCCTTGCACTGACGCACACCAGTCGTTCTAGTCACCAACGGAGTGTCTAGCATCATGATATCAGAAGAAGTAGAAACATAGAGCCCAAGGATCTCCACAATGGGCACAGATATAAAACTATGTGTAGCACTCATATCAAAAAGTTCTGAAGATAAGACAGAAGCTACTAGAATAGTACCTCTGACTATAGAAGGTCCGGGATCCTATTCCTGCTGGGTCTATTGCACTGCATATGTCTGCCCAGTGTCATGGCCCTGCGACACAGTCTGGCTACCCTGAGTTGTCCCACCCTGCTGCCTCTACGATCCTAGTGTCTGACTACCACAGCCACGACCACCATAGAACCCCTCTCACTAGCCACTGGTAGCAACGCCCTGCAAAATTGTTGCAAATGACCCATCTTGACACATGCTCAGCACTCCACTGGGTCACGTGGACACTGTGGTCTCTTGTGCCCCTCCTTACCACACTGGTAGAACCTGATCGGGCCACCTAAAGAGACTGCCTGGCTGGTACTGCCACCCTGAGAGATATCCATCTGTCTCTTCCTATTGCTAGTAGAAATAGTACCAGTAACTTGTGCTGAACCGCCCTGGCCCACAGAACTAGCTTCCCATAGGTTCCTCTCTGAAATCAGTGCCTAGTTCACAATAGCATGTACTAAAGGAAACCTGAAAACATTCACCAGTGCTCTGATGTCATATCGGAGACCATCCTCAAAATGTCTGGCTCTCAATGTCTCATCACCAACCAGTACGGGTGCAAAACGCTGAAGCTCAGTGAAACGAGCAGAATAGTCCATCACCTATATAGCGCCATACTGCAGATTCATGAACTCTTGAGCTCTATCTTCCCACAGCATCTCTAGAAAGAAGAAGTCGTAGAAGACTACCTAGAAATTTCCCCACACCATGTCTTTGTGATGCTATGACTGGGTGGTAACATCCCACCACCTCTTGGCGGAATCCCGCAGCATATATGTTGCAAGCTTGACCCTCCTCCCTGGAGGCGTCTCAAGATGCTCGAAAATAGTCTGCATAGATCCCAGCCAAGACTCTTCATCCTGTGGTCCACCATCCCCTAAAAACGTAGGCAGATTCTGCTGCTGGAAGATACGAATAAGCTCAGCCATAGATGTGGCAGCTGGTGGTGCTCCCTAAAAGGTCTGCATGAACCGCATAAAGCCTTCACAGAACTGCGCATCCGCGCCTGTGTCCGGTATAATGGCTGGTGCTGCATCTGGCTCTACTGGAGGATCAACTGGTAGCCCATGGCCCACCATCTCTGGAGTATAATTGTCGCCGCTCTCCTGGAGAACAACACGCGGTCATCTCGGTGGCATGACACTACAAGGTCAAAAACACACCTTTAGAACAAGATTAACAACGACTGAAAATGAAGAAACCCAAAAGGAAACAGGAGGAAGAAGGCATTCAACATTTTCAAAACCAAACTACATGGCGTGTATACTGACTACACAGCGTGTACGTGACTTTCCTTCCCCTGCCCGGGTCCTTCTATAGGGATATGCTACATGGCTCCCGTTGAACAAAACTACACGGTGTGTATATACTCTACACGATGTGTATGGTGTTACTTCCAACTGCCTGTGTCGTTTGTGACACGGCCGATGACTCGGCTTGTTACTACACGGCGTGTGACACCCGAACACGGCATGTACACCACCCTGTTTTTCAGCCACACGGCTAAGTCCACATGGTCTATCCTCAGACAATACTACACGGTGTGTCCCACAGGTACACAGCGTGTTCAAGGAGGAGTGACACCGACTCGTGTTGTTAGTTACACAACCGAGTCCCCTGGCCACACTACATGGCGTGTTAATCATTGACGCAGAATGTATGTCTTAAGTCTCCTTTGTCCGTGTTGTTAGTTACACGGGCAGACTCCGAGTCAACACTACACGGCGTGTACATCCGGTACACGGCGTGTTCGCCCCAAGCTCTTCCCTTCCCCGTGTTGCCGCCCACACGGTTTGTGACATGGGAAGAGACTACACGACGTGTACTTTGGGTACACGGTGTGTACTTAAAAATTTTTCTTTTCTTCCCGAACAGAAGAACATACACGCCATGTGTAAAACACTACACAGCATGTATACTGGGTATTCCAGATAGTATGCCTCAGAAGCTTCCCTGGAACCCAGAAAATACTGAAAAGAAACACCTAAGTGCCAAATTCCGGTCTGTGAGGGTCCATACTCCCCACGAATCAATGTTTGACATCTTATCTGTGTTATAAAATAATAAATAGTCAATGGTCCACCAAATTCTAGAAAATGAGGGCACATACTCCCCAAAAACCTAAGTTTGGCGTCTATTCTATAAACAGGCTCATAAAAAAATACCCTATCACATAGAAGGTATTTATCAAGCAGCTATCATATCAGCATGCTTTTCTAACACAACAACTATCACAACAACATGTACTTTATAATGCACCTACATGGCATGGAATTATGCATGGCATGTGATTTCTAGAATGTGACTAAATGATACAAGAGATGGAATACCCTCATCTCATCGGGTTGCAACTAAATAGAACCCAAGGATAAAATATAAACAGCACAAACATGAGTGTGTCACCCTTCGGTGAAAACAAATCAATTGTAAAATTGCAATACGAGGTAAATTGGATTTTCCCTATATGCGGGATAGCTACTCCCAGTCACAGCTTATTACCAACTATAATTCTCGGCCTATCCCTGAGTAAGTCTCCAAATAGTAAGTCAAAGAAAAGAACCCCTCTAATACCAATTTGTAATGTCCCGGCTCCGGGTGCCACTCAACGGGTTCCCCGAACCGAGTTCACCACATGACCTCAAGCGCATTTCCACAAATTCCAGAGGCTGTCGACTAGCAGTGAGGGCCCGGGTCTGATAGTGTGGAAACTATGCCCTCATTTGTCAAAGTGTAGCGCAGCGGAATGGAATAAAACATACAACAACAACAGAAGTAGTAAACCATACACAACTGAATTAAACAACTATAGTAGAAATAACCAACCAGTATATAAATAATGGTGCAACATGCCTCAAATTCTAAGAAATCAGTCATAACATGCTACACAACAATACAGTACAATACAAGTACAGGAAAACAAAATAGAACAAAACAGTCGGTAGCATCACGAGCCTCAGCCCGGTCCCATGCTCCCCTACTCTTCAGAATCAATCATGTACCTGTATAAGGACCCTTTCCCTTATCTACACCTACAGAAATGTAATCTGTTTGGGCCGAAAAGCATGACCCAAACAGGGTGTGCGAAATAAATTCCCAGTAGGCACCCACTAAAGTCCCATGCTCAACTGTGTGTAGACATGCAACAACAGTGTGCAGTAGTAAAATCAATAAACTAAGAAGTACTCAAAAGTAACTAACTTAACCAGTTATATTGACATTTTATTATTCATTTAACCATTTAATTAAATAACATTCTGTGTTCAATAGAGCCAGTCCCTCAGGCCAAACAGAATCTCGCCCTCAGGCTAATATAGTAAAACCACGCCCTCAGGATTTATAATATTCACACCCTCAGGCTATATAATATCTCTCCCTCAGGCTATATAATATCTTGACCTCAGGCCACACCCTCAGGCTATATAATATCTCACCCTCAAGCCTCGCCCTTAGGCTAATACAGTCACGCCCTCAGGCTATAGTAAAACACCGCCCTCAGGCATAAGTAATCGGGCCATGCCCAATATAAAAACATGCAATTTGCATATAATTCCTCTCAAGGAAAAAGTAATGCATAATTAAACATGGCATACCTTCAGGTATCCTGGACAAACAGCTAAACAGAGGAACGCACCCCTCGGGATGGTCCTGGATCCAAGCAGCGATCCCAAAAAGCATTTTATTATCACAATTAATTAACTATTAAATTCTAAGTATTTAAAATAGCCATGGCCTCAGCCACACGACACCCCAAATATGGGTTCGTAGCTCAAAAACTCACAAAACGCGCAACAGTTGGAAAATAAACACCAAGCCACCTACCTTAAACGCCAATGAACGATATACATGAACATCGATTCCAGAAACGCCCAAGAATGACATAGATATGACGTAGAAGAAAACTCGTTCAAACTTAAATAACTTCCCTTAGAGGAAGAATTGGAAAGAACGGCTTAAGAGGAGTAGAGGGCTTACCCATGCGGTTCCAACGAGATTGTCCGAGGCAGAAACGGATTCCCGACATGCATTCGGTGGATCTCCAAAGTTTCGGCCTCCCTCTTCTACTCCCTCTTCCCGTTCTAAGCCTTCCCTGTGAACAGGGGAGGCTACTACCCATTTTAATCTAAAAAACAAGTACAGGGCGTGTACTTCCTTCATTTAACTGTTCATCTGGCAGTTTTCCACCAGCGTGGCACTGTTCACCTGCCAATGTGACTACACACCGTGTCTCCCTGAGTACACGGTGTGTTCTGTCGCACATCTGGTCACTGCCTTACTATTTGCCTGCCGATTTACTACACGGCGTGTAAAGGACCACTACACGGCGTGTAGTCAGTTTCTACACCCTTCGTCACTGACATGGCCACATGCCCCGTGTACTCAGTCAACACGGACAAAAGTACACGGCGTGTGGAAAAGTACACAGCATGTACTTTCCAAAATTTTGGATTTTTCCCATTTTCCTTAGTTTCTCAAAAACACTTAAGGAAAAACAAAAATAAGAAACCCGTACCTCAGAAATAAGAACCAGGTTCTTACAAATGGGATTGGATGTAAGTAAGGATAATTATTGTGGATTAGTGATATAGAAATACTTATATTGGGGAGCATGACATAGATGATCTAAGCATGTGGTACTTATTTTTAGAAGTTTTCGATAAACAAAAAAAATATTTTAAGGGGTGACAACCAAGTGGTGATTGTGGTTATATAATCATGCATGGATCTAACCACCTGGGTTATGTATGGTAGATGGAAGATACATAGATTTGGGTATCAATAACTAATAATTTGATGGATTCAGTGCATTTTATGATGGATATATTCTTGAGGAGTGATGACAGTTAGTTGGAATGACTGGGGTGAATTTTAGGAAATAAAATTGTGGAGTGATTGGATCTATGGAAATTTCATTTCTCATGGAAAACATGTTTACATGAACAGTGAGGCAGGGATTTCTGTTATTAATATATTCTCAATAACAGACTATAAATTTTGATGAGGATAGTCAGGTGATAATAAAGTGTGACATCGAGTGAGTGACATCGGTAAATTAGGAATTCGTTAATTCTATTAGAAGTAGGGCATCGTCGTCGAGTGGAAGGAAATAATTGGCACTACAATGCATGATATAGGGAGTTTTTGAATAACGGATTTGGTTTGAATGTAGACTCAATATGACCAAAACCATTAGGAAAATATCATTTGGTTCTTACATCGAGTCTTGGTAACTAGGATGGTTTGTAGAGAATGCATGAGAATTTTCTTAGGGACGATAAGCACTGTTATGTGGAGTTTTTAATGTCCCACACCATTGCGATTTGGGAAAATAATATGAAATTTGAATTTTTTCTATGGTATGGTTCCTATTGAGAATTAAGATTAAGATCCTAATTATGAATACTAGTCCATATTTGGGAGTTATTTTTAAATATAATTGATGGTCCAAGTGGTGTCTTATGTGTATGGGTGAGATTTTGAGTATGGTCAGGGTGGGATTTATGTGAATTCCTATTATAGGTGTCTTATCACACTATGATGGGATATGTTCACACTATGATGAGGGGTTGATCAAGGACACATCAAATCCTAGGAGAGACACCATAGTGTATAGGATTATAATGGAACAGGTCATGTGGTGGAAAATGGTTGTCACAGTGTAGTGTATTTACATGGGATTTTTTATAATGAAAATAACCTTATGTATAAGGATCATTCCATGGATAATGGTGTTATTCCATAATGATTACTACCACATATGTATTTTTGATAAAGGTATATACTGTCATGTATTGTATGTGTTGAATCTTATATATTTACTTTATGATATTTTATGTGAGAAGTTTGGTCACATGGTGACTGTGGGTGTCACGTCATAGCAATGACCCTTGAATATAAAAAATTGGAAAAGTATAGGACTTTTATATATGGTATCTATGGACTTTAATTTCTTCCCCTATGAGTTTTTTGTTGACAAAGTTGTTATTGCATGACCAATGGGCCACACTGAGAAGATCCACCTATGGGGAGATGTTGTGTTGTAAAGTGTGTATGCCCCACCGTGAAGGGTTTTCCCTAGATTTTGGGTCTTCCTTGAGGTAGGAATAAATTCCATGAACAAAGGGGTCATAATGTGATGGTGGATTTCCAAGGGCCAAGACCTATAAGATGGTCATTCTATAACTTAGAACGATCATGCTACTATGGTGGCATATAGGGTAAGTCCATATACAGGGGATTAAGAGGTCATGTCATGACTCAGAGATGCCACACTAAGATATGACTTAAGAACTAAGGTTTTATTGCGTGACTAGGATGGTCATGTCATGACTGAACTACTGGGTAGCTTTTTTAATGTGGAAATATGGTATTTTTAGTCCTTAAATTTAATATTTCTTTTAGGATTCTTCATTTTATAGGCATTAAAGCATTGGGGGTTTTTATTCTATCCCCATCATTTAACTACATTGACCTCATTAGATCCATGGTGATTTATGGTGGTTTGTATCATCATCTAAGCTGAGATTATCATCTCCTTCCTTAAATCATAATATTCTTTTTTTGAAATACATTTTTTATATGATTAATCCTATGTATTAATTTTTATTCCACCAACAACACAGTATAATCAATCATGTATGAATGGGATTCCATTTGGCTTGCCTATAGAATATCCCAGTTGGATAAACATGCTATTTTTCATGAAATTTCGTTTATGTAAGTTGCATACATAGATTATTCAAGGTATTTAATCTAATTAAAAATAAATTTATTTATTAATCAATGTTAGGTGTTTTATATTTTCTCGGATATGATATCATGGTGTGTAAAGTGTGTTCCACACCTTGTTTCTTGAGGATTCAACATCATTATGTATTCAAGTAAGATATTATTTATTTATTACAAAATAATTTAAATATGAATTATTATTAGTTTAATGTTTCAATTAATTATTCTTGATTTATAATTATTTTGCACAACCTTTGATGGAGTTAGGGCCTCATGTTAATGGATGATATATGGTTGGGATTCGATGATCTTTGGCTATAGTGGTTTATCCTTTTGAATGGGAATGTATCTAAATGAGTTAGGTTTTCCCGAAACATATCACAATGTTTAGTAATTTTGTGATGTAGAATATGATATGTGACCTCATAAATTTTTTTGGGTTTGGAATTGAAATATAATTTCATTTATCATTAAAATATCAAGCCATGAATGTAAGTGTTATGGGTATAGATGGGCCCTTGGAAACAAGTTTGAATACTTGGCCACAAATGGATAATGTTCAAACTAAAAATATATTTTAGGAGATATATAGTCCTTATAGGTTTATAAATGAGACATGTGAAACATAGTGGACCTTGTTTAATACCCTTCTGGTAGATATGAGTGGTGGATTTTGAATGGTTGGACAAGGGTAGGTCATATGGAAACTAAAGATACTATAGATCCTCTTAGATATATGATGTATATGGGTGATTGTTCCTCATCCACTAGTGTGTGTCTATATCCATGTGAGGATACCATGATAAGGATTTTTTTATGGGTTTTGTGAGATGACTAACTGGTCTTGACCATATAAGTGACAGGAGATTTATGTTATCTCTACAGTGTGATACATGTGTTTTATCTTTAGTGTGGATAATTAGATCATTATGTAATAATGATTATGTTGAAATAATTTATTCCATGAGTGGTGATATTTGATTCTAGATTTTGGGATGAGATAGAGGAACTAATGTGGGGTTTCTAGACCATGATGAGACATAGAGTCCATAGTAGATGCCCCAATTTTGTACTTACTTTGTGGAGGAGTAGGATATTGGTTTTATGTTGTACATAGACCAGTGTAGTGGTATTAATAATAGGTTTTTCACTTAAGATGAAAAAACTAGGAAATTTATTAAGGTTTTGTGAGTGTATATGACCCCTTGGTAGCGACATGCATGTTATATGAGGGTTTAGTGAGAGATTTTTTTTTCATGAGCATTTATGATATTATAAATGTTTCTAGGGAAGGGTTACATTCCCACTAATTATTACACAAAAATATATTTCCATGGTGGTCCACCATTCCCAATGGTGATGATATGATATATGATTCTATGGTGGGGAATCATTCCCCCAAATAATGATATTTTATACGCTTCTAGGGCATGGACTCATTCCCATATATAATGATATGATAACATTTTTCAAGGGTGGGAAACCTTTTTGATTGGTTTCCCTAGACCCAAATCATGTATTTACTTTGATTACCATTACATGTATACAGTTTGATTTATACAGGTGTTTTTCTTACCATTATAGAAATGAGAATTCAATAAATGATATTTGTATGGTAATTTCCTTAGATTACATGTCATACTAAAGGGATATAATAGGTACCAACTACAATGATAACCTCAAGATATTATAACAGTAATTTAAAATATATTCCATGTGGTCTAGAGAGATCATACTGATAGGACATGGATGATTTATAACTATCAGGTGTTGGGAGATCATAAGCATCGAGACGTATTCTCACAAATTATTCACTTGGTGATCTTAATTAGATGATATCATGTGTACTGACACACCATTAAGAACACCACATTTTTAATTCCATTCGTTGTTTCTATATATGGTAAGGTGTGTCGGTCTCTTGACTTTAGATCATTATCAATGTGTACCATTTTATCAAATACTATAATGTAAGATAAATACCATGGCATTGATGTTTTTGTGAGGTATCTTTTTTTGGGTGTGTCACTAGTGGTATGGAATGTGTTGAATGCTAAAGATATGTTTTTTAGATTTCAAGTTGGGGATAAGATATCTTGAGCATAGTTGATTAGGATGGTTGTAACTTTATTAATTTTATGTACATCATGATTGATGTTACGTATGACTAGTAAGGTCGGTGAATAAAAAAATTAATAGATGATGATGACACAAAGTTTGAGTCCTTCTTTATGTGATATCACAAGAAAATAATATTATATTACCCTAAGCACGTTCATAGGATATTATCATAGATATGGAATTACTCATCTTTTTTGGGGACCAGATGGGTTGATATAATCCACTCTGGGTCTAATATTTATATGCACTACAATTAAAATAAGGACCTAGAGGGTATCACACTAAGTGTATCCAAAAGTTCCCCCTATTTAGGTGGATAAGATTTTAGTCCAATATGGGCCACATGAAAAGGTGTTAGAGAACATCCAAGTGTGAAAAATCATAAGTAGAATAATTAAATTATATTATTCAATTTTAGAATAATAATGATTGAATTTATTTTTCAAGGGATTAAAATTTCGTTTCATTATAAAATTAAATTTGAAAAAATATACTTTTTCAAATGAACATAACTTGTTCAAGGTTTGGTAAATTATTAAGAGACATTTTTAGTTGGGTTAATGGTTTTTTTATCACATGGCATGTTAATTCATTACAAGGGTTGATAAAATATTAATCAAATTTATTTTATGTTTAATTATGTAAAAAGTTTTTAAAAGGGTCTAATATGAAGGTTATAACTTTTTAGAGACCAAAGTGTAATTTTGGAATGTATAACCTTATTATAAAAGTTCATTTCATCCTCTAAAATAGTACATTCCACCATTTTCATGAATTTTAGATCTATACCCTACACTATTTCAATCTTTAGAGTGATAAACTAAGAGAATAAAAAGGTTAAATCGATCTCTTCTTCTCAATCGAGTTTGTTTCTTTACACAGTTGTAGGGACATCATAAAGAAATTTTATTTCCCACACTAGAACCCATTAATAGATGATTGATGATATAATATATTTGGTGAATTTGTGGATGATCTGGAGGACTCCTAGCCTAGTTCCTTTTAAGCACTACACATAGATTTTGAAAGAATCATATTAATGATTTCAAATGAACATAGTATCATTTATGGTTTTGTAAAATTCTGTTATTCATGAATAATTTTAATTTGCATGTGAAACTTTTAGAAATATTGGCATGATATTTTTTGGATTCATTGTTTTTAATATGAATCTGAACCAAAAAATTTAAGTTACACACTTTTCACAATTTTTTTGTACCATGTATTCCTTCAATTAGTATCAATGTGAATGTGAAATATTTTAGGTAGAATAACATTAATATTTTGATGAATTTTTCTAGAATTTGTAAATAGATCCTTGATACAGTCTCAATGAAACTGATGACATGTTTATCTGAGTTGTTATTGCCAAGATATGGCTGGTCAAATATTGATAGGTTTTTAGTATAAATTTTAATAGGATTATATATATATATATCTATGTGTGTGTGTGTTTATATTTAAATTTATATTTATAGGTTATTAGGGAATATATGGGGATTGATGAGGTGTTTTAGGATTTATTTCATGCTGGAATGAGATAAAAAATCATTATTTAATTCTATAATAAAAAAAATAAAGGGTTCCCTATGTTCCATTAAAAGTGGATGGAAAGAACCCTAAGGTCCATCCCATTTTGTTAGGGTTTATAATTTCATTTCGGATCCATTGATCAGGGTGGAACATATATACATTTCTTCTATGTGTATATATACTTTTCATCCCAAATTGGGGCACCTGGATATGCCCCAATCTGGTCCAGATCAGGCCTATCTTAATCTGACCTACCCGATCCTTTAAACCTTCCATAATTCTTAATTTATTATCCATGGTTCTTCTTTGGGTCCAAATGGATGTGAAAATTTTTAAAGAAATTTTAGAAACAAAATTAAATAATATGTAATTCAATAATAAAAATTCAAGTATTGTGGGATGTATCGATAATTAATTAAATTTATCTTAATTCATGTTAAATCATTAAAAATAACATTGATAATAATTTTTTTCATTTTAATTTTAATTATACAATATAATTACATGTTGAATGATCATGATTCAACGCTAACCCTTCCATGTTTGGATTATTATTTATTTAATTTAATTATTATATTTGAGTGATAAAATTTAATAATTATGTTATTTTGATGGTTTTCATATCATACCACCATATTTAAAATTTAAAATGATCTAAGTGTACACATTTGAATGATAAAATGTAATTTCACACCACAAGTTGCCCTAACCTACATATAAGCATACAATTTAATGTTCATAGGAGTTTTTGGCAATGTGATTTGAGTCAAGAGTTGGCATAAACCAAATCAGAAAAAATTCATGGGAGTTATAGGAACTACAATATATGTCATGTATCGATTTATGAAATCTCCCTAGGGTTTTAGTTAATACATTATTTTATCAATTGATTATCCAATAGTTAATGACCCAATATAACATCGTTATTTGTTAATTTTTTATAATGTATGGTTTATTATTTTTGAATTTGTATTTATTATGCACAATCAAATATTATAATAAAAAAAAGTATGAATAGATAAAATTGGGATGTACGGTGAATGTTTTCAATTTAGAGAATGGTTATGTTATGAGTGAGATAATATAGAATAATAATGTTAAATAGAAAAGGATATCATTCTCCAATATAAATTAATAAATCCATCAATACCAAATATTAAGTAGAAAATGCCTTCCATAACTTGAATTTATGCAATACATATTGTTCAAGGTTATTGTCAGCCTTAGTTGAGGGATTCTCTTACTGCTGAAGAGTCTTTTTTGAGAGATGTGGGTTGAATTAATTGATTTTAGTAGTAAAAAGATATTAATTTCTATATTTTTACAACTTTATAGAAAAATAATTGAGAAAACCAAGGTAATAAATTGAAGGATATAGGAATCCACTCAACAGATCAAGGAGCCACATGTTAATACACTTATCTAACCAAAATATAACCTTATACTCTCATAGAAGTTGCGAAATCAAAGCTCTGGATATAATAATAGGTTTAAGGATCCTTTCCACTAGAATACTAAAATGACCCATTATTCCAACTCATGTAGTTAAGGGATACTAGGATTTTATAAAATAGAGTGACACATTTAAAAATTAAAAATTTCAAATCAACATTTGGTAATCAAGATTAATTACTAATATGATAAAGATTTTTTTATAGCTAAAATTTTTGTCACCACCACTAATCCAACTTCACTACAATCAATATTGGATAAAGATAGTGTCCCAACTTGTAATAAGTTTCAATAGTGGAATAGGTGCTTTTTCATATAACTATTCCATGAATGGAAACTTGATGTTATGGAATCCCCACTTCTTGTTGATTTCCTTCAGGGAGAAAGTAAGTAGGATAAATATAAATTCAATAAGAATATATATGATACATAGGATTTTTAGTGTGACTTGTTATCATCTATGTAAAGTGAGATATATAAAATACACAAGAAAGAAGATTCCTACAACATGTAATCTCATATCCAAGTGTTATAGTAGGAGATATATTAGTATAAAAGATATGAGCTATTCTATACATTATATAGGAGTGGTATAGGATAATGGATAAAATAATACCCTCATGTAATCAAGATTATTAGTTACATTAAGATATTAGAATCCCTTCGGATAAAATCTTAACAAGAACAGGAAATTGATCTCATTCATACCTCTTTACTTCCATATTCACAACTTTCATATTTAATTATAATATGAATAACATGAATAATTCACTCCAAGATTTATTGAATTTATTCCACTAATCTAATAAGGGTAGGAGGAATTCCAAATCATATATCCTTATGGTGAATAATATAAGGAAATGAAATTATAAAGTTTCAAAATATAGGTCTATGTAAAAAGAATCATTACCCCACCCCTCTAAGAATCTAAAGACACAGTGGGTGATAAATTAATTAGATTTATAATGTGTCTCATGTGGAATAAAAGGAAATTATTAGAATAATTTTACTGATGTGATGAAGAGGAAAGGTGATGATTCTTCAACAGTTATATGTTTCATTCAGTTTAATTTTTCTATATCTAAATGTTTTTTATTGGATACTATATGTTTCTCAAACATTTGTATTCAGATATAATAAACAAGTATATTAAATAAAATTTTAAATGATAAATTTGACCTCCAAGTAGAAAATGGTGTGAGAATATTAGTATTATAAGTGAGTGATTATCATTTTATTTTTCCAAGTGGAATGGTTCATGTATAGAATAACTATTATTATGTGCCATATATTACCAAAAAACAAAATCATAGTGTCAAGTTCAACCAATATGAGATTTTTTTTCATGATTGAAATAAATATTGTTTAATGTATAAATAAAACCAATATTATAGTATGGGAAAACATTAATAATTTATTGTATATACTTGAACATGAAAATAATATTTTGGATGTCAATGAAAGAACTCATGAGAATGGATCATATCCTACCATTATCTGGAATTTACAGCGAGGCCATCTAAATGAAAATAATTTAAAAAAACTACATCCAGGAGGGTACTTAGAAACCATTGTGTTAAAAACCTTAGATGTATATCACACATTTTTACAAGGAAATATGACCAAATAAATAATTATTAGTAAAGGAGAAAGAAGAAAAGAACCATTGGATTTTTTTCATACAGATATATGTGGTCCATTTCTAGTATTGGAAATGGATGGGTTCTCATATTTCATTACATTTATGGATAAATTTATTAGGTATGTTTATATCCACTAAATGATGTCAAATTCAAATTACTTTCATATGTTTAAGGTATATAATAATAAATTACATAATGGACTTGGTAAGAATATTTAGAAACTATGCTCACAACATAGTGATGAATATATTAACTAAGTATTCATTGATTATTTAAAAGAGTGTTAGATGGTTTCCCAACCCACACCTCATTATACACCTTAGTTGAATAATTTCAATTAATGGAGTAATTATACCCTATATTAAATGGTTATATTGATGATGATTAATTCAACTATAAATTTATCCTTTTGGTGGTATGCACTTTAGATGGTGGCATGTACACTATAACAAGTACTAACTAAACTGGAAGATGGAATTCTATAAATTTTTTGAATGGAATGAAACCTTATTTATCATATATTTGTGTATGGGTATGTGAGGATATTTCAAAACTATACCTATGGAAAAAAATAATCTTGAAGCCTAATGTTCATCTTTATAGGATATCCTCAGGCTTATAAAGTATACTACCTATATAAACCTTCATATTGAAATGTATTGTTGAATTAAATGTTTAATTTATAGGAAGTGAACACATTTCAAATATAAATAATAGGATAAATTTTGACTTTGATGAAGTTGATCCTTAAAATTCATAAAAGTTGGTACGAGAATAATCTCTACAAAATCCAGTGGGAGATGAATGTATTCCAAAGACACAATTACAATGTAGGCCTATTAGAGAGTTTAGAGAACCATAGTGGTATGTTATTCTTATCATTGCGTAAGGTGACATATTATTCCTTTAGGATAATGAAAATCTAACATACAAGGAAGCATTAGATGTAAAATATGCTGAAAAATGGAAAGAATTCATGGATTCTATAATTGTGACCATGTACTAAAATCAATTTCTGATTTTGGTATCCCCACAATATGTTGAAAAACCTATTAATTTTAAATGGGAATTCAAGAAAAATCTATAAATGGATGGTCAATAAAGTAACTATAAAGAGTGTCTTGTTGTGGAGGGTTTCAGACAACATCAAAGCATGGACTATGATGAAACCATCTCACCAGTCAAAATGATAAATATGCTAAAATATTTTGTGCAATAGTAGACTTCCATTATTATGACATTTATAAAATAGATTTCAAAACTACTTTTAAAATTTTTAATTTGGTTTAAGACATCTATATGACACAACCCAAAGTGTTTAATATTACATAGAGTTCTAATAAAGTATGCAGGATTTAGAGATACATTTATAGATTAGAGAAGGAATCATGATCATTTAATGTTCATTTTGATGATTCCGTAAAAGAATTTTTTTCATAAAAAATTAAATAGATCTACGTTTCTATAATAAGGTTAATGGAAATACCATTATTTTCATTTTATTATATGTTGATGACATATTAATAATTGGAAATTATGTGCAAGTCTTACAATTAATGAATGATTGGTTAAATAAATTCTTCTCCATGAAAGTATTATGTGAAGTGACCTATATTATAGGGATCATGATCTATAGATATAGATCTCATATGTTTTTTTTATAAGTTAAAGTAGTAATATTTAAATAGTACTCAAAAGTTATAATATGTTACAATCTAAGGGAGGATTATTTCCACTGTCACATGTTATTAATATCTCTAATAAAATATGTTCACATATATAAGAGGATATTTAAATAATTATTATAATATCTTATGATTTGGTAGTGGGAGTTTTCATGTATTCCTTGTTATATAATCAATTTTATGTTTCCTTTTCATTAATCATGGTGGGTATATATCAAGATAAATCAAGAGATCTTCATTGGGTAGCTGTAAAAACTATCCTAAAGTACTCAAGACATTCAAAGGATATGCTCCTAGTATATGTGGGAAATGAGGGTCTCATATTGATGGTATAATATGATGCTAGATTCTAGAAATATTTATATGATATGATATCATAGGTAGGCTATGTATTTTTATTGAATGGTGATGTGGTTATCTAATAAAAATCAAAGTATTTTTTGGTCTATAATTCTACAGCCAGAATACTTGTATATAGTGTCTTCTAATATAGCTAAGGAAGCAGTTTGGAATCACAACTTTATTTCTGATCATGAAATTGAATGTAGCAGTTTAGAACTTATTACACTATACTCTATTTATACTATAGAAGTGGTAGTTGGAAAGGTTCTTTGGTCACACAATAAAACCAATCATATTCTTCATAATTCATACCTCTTGAGTGATTTTACTCTGAGTGGTGAATTCACAATTTATAGAGTAACCATATAGAATAATGCAGTATCCACATAACTAAATCAATACCACAATAGAATAATGATTCTCATGTGAAATCTAGTGAGGTCAATGTTTTTATAAGTTAGATCTAGTGCATGTCAGAGTGTGTAAGTGGGTTCCTTAGACCCATCTTCTATATGTACTTTTATTACCATTACATATATATAGTTTTATATATACATTTTTTCTTACTATCATATTAATGATTCTTCTCCATATACTATTTATATAGTAATGTCTATAGATTACATGTTGTATCAAAAGGTTATAACTATTCCCAAGAATAATGAGAACCTTGGGATAATATGATTGTAATCTAAAATATATTTCATATGGTCTAGATACATCATAATAATGAAACAAAAATGATGTATGAATATCAGTTGATGGTGGATCATAAGCATTGAGTCATATTCTCATGAAGTTCTCACATGGTGATATTGAGGAAATGAGATCATTAGTAATGAACCACTAATAGGAACACAACATTTTATTGGATTCATTCATTGATACTATAAATGAGAAATTTTATTGGTCTCTTGACTTGAGATAATTATCAATGTTTACCATTTTATCACATAATTTTATTCATGATTGAAAACATGGAATTTATTTTGTAGTGAGGAATATTTTGTTCAGTCCTATCATTGGTGATGTGGCATTGGTTGAATTATCAAGATACGATTTTTCAACTTCGTGTTGAGGAAGATATATCTTGAGCCCAGTTGATCAGGATGGTCGTACCTTTATTAAATTTATTTCCATGTTGATTTAACATAAGTATGTATAGTAATTTTAATTAATAAATAAATTAATAATGGATGATGACATGGGATCTTCATCCATATTTATGATATTTCTTGAGAAAAATATATTATATTACTTAGTGTGTAATCATATGAGGTCATCATAGTTGTGGAATTACTTATCTCCATAGGGGCCTTGATGGGTTGGTTGACTTCACGTCTAGTCTATGAGACACAATAACTAATATTGAGATAAGGACCTTGTGGGTCACATATGACATGTGTCCATAGTTTCAACCTATTCAAATTACTATAGATTAGGATAATATGGTCCCTATGTGTAAGGGTTGGATAATTACCAAGTTTAAATGATTACACGTAAAAAAATTATTATATTAATCATGTTTATATTAATAATGATTTATTTTTTTAGGAATTTTATCCCAATTTATTTCATCATAAAAGTTTATAAATGAAAATATAAATTTTCAAATGAACATGACACATTCTAGGTTCATTAAATTATTAGCAGATCTTATGAGTCAAGCTAATTATATTTATTTTATCACATGACACATTGATGTGTCACAAGTGTGTTATTAAATAATAATAACATTTATGAAAATTTTAATTAATTCATAAGTGTGTAAAAGGATATAAAATGAAGGTTATAACTTTCTAGGGACCATAGTGCAATTATGGAAAGTATGACCAAATTATAAAAGCTCATTTTATACTCTTGAATAGTACACTCCACTATTTTCATTTATTTTAAACCTCTTCACTCCTATATTTCATGATTTATATTGGGAAACTAGGAAATTAACAAGATTGGGATGACCTCATCTTCACAATAGAGTCTTCATTCTTCACACGATCGAATGGGACATTGTAAAGAACTTCATTTTCTTATACTAGTACTTAGGAATTAACAGTCAATGATCCATGAGTTGTGGGGAATATGTTGACAATACAAATGATACCTAGATTTATTCCATTTATCCATGAAATGTAGATAGCTATCTAATCAAATTGGTGACTCTAAAAAAAGGTGCCATTTACCATTTTTTCTATTTTTATCTTCAAGATTAAATTAAACTCCACATGATCCTTAAAAAATATGGTTAAGGGTTTATGTTGATTTAGTGTTTTTATTGTGAGTTTGAACCCCAAAAGTTTAAATTATTCATTTTTCATGATCCTACTTCACCCCGAGTTCCTTCAACACTATCCCCCATTTTGATGATATGATATATGTTTCAAGTCTAGGTTGTTATTTCCTATAATGATGGTATGATATAAGTATCTATGGTGGGGAACCATTCCCCCTCATGAGGATATTTATTTCTCTTTCAATTTCATGGAGACACTTCCCATGATGAAAATATGATATACATTTCTAAGGTGTCGTTCCATCCACACCCTCCCCATAATATTGATAATGATTAAATGATTCCATGGAGTGGAACCATCCCCCCCCTCCCATATGGTTATGTGAGATGATTAGAAATACACTGAAATTGGTTAGAGTAGGTATGGTCAACCTTGGGAGTCACTTTAGAAACTGAGGATCGATGATGATTATTTTATTGAACTTCCATAATTTAGTTTTCTATCCTCATAATATCACATCATATGTACACTATATATACCATTTATACTAGGTAAAAGGTTTTTTTGGCCTACTTTATTCAAACTTAGGGCCTATTTGGATGTACATGACACTTATGTACCCGATCAAACCTCGTGATCATAGGTGATGGTACAAATGTGTCCCAACATTTAATATTTGAGTTGGATAGATGGGAGATATTATATATGTGATACTATGTGTTGGATTGTGGAAAAGGTTTTGGTAATTCTAATTTATGTTAATTTGGTTTTTTTTCTTTGTCTAATATTCCCACATGAGTTCTTTTTTATATCTTCTTAACTCTTTTAACATTTGGATGGTTTGTTTTGTTATAGAATGTGGTGCATTATTTATTTATGGTGGTTTTAACATGATGTTTATTTATTCCTTTAGATGTGGTGATGGATGATTTTATGATATTTTCATTGTTTTTATAACTCTAATATAAGGGTATAGAATCCACATAGTATCACCTTATACCCTCATAACTAGTCGATAACCTTTTATGTATAGGGAGGTGTGCCTAAATTCATGTATTAAACTGGTCTGGTTACTATATATTGAGTTGGGTTGGGATATTACAACATAAGAAAAACTATTTTTTGTTATCTATTAGAGAAGATATGAAAATGTAATCAATGTTGATCCATGATAAAAAAAATTAGATTATTAACTTTATTAATCAATATAAGTAGATAATAAGTCATTTATTTTTTATGTTTTGACTAATTTCATAGGTCACCATATAAATACTTCTCTAAGAGGGAGAGGACCAATTTTTTTCTATTGATCATTTCAATTATTTATTCATCCATGATTTCCCAGGAAATGTTTGATATAGTTCTAGTAATAAAATTATTCTTATAAAATATTGGGAATTAGTGAGAAGTATCAATTCATCCACTTCATCTACTATAGAGTAGAGTTTGGATAAAATTGGAAAAATAGCTCATATTCATTAGTACATAACCATAAAATCATAAATTATATAATACATGATTCATAGAGATGTGTCATAATTATTTTATGCTTTGATGGCCTCTATGCATTCTTTAATTAGTGGTTGTGGTGGTGGTCTCAATCATTCCCATCATTATAGTGCTATTAAAAATGTGGAGAGTGATGGTGGTGCTTTTTAGTATGATGTTTGTGGTGGTGGCGGTGGTATTTGTGGTTTTAATGATTTTATAGATGTGGATGTTTTCATGAAACAAAATGAATAAGTAGATGAAGATGTATATGGTGGTGGTGGTGGTGGTTATAGAGATAAAACTAATCTAGGCTTCTCAAAATTCCCTGATATAAATTAGTAGTAGTTCTTTTAAAATTATCATTTTATTGTAGATTCAATTTTTTTAGAAATTATATAATTTTTTTGAAGTATTTAGATCTATTTTGATACATTCATTATTTTCTTATTACAAGATCACTTTATTAGGACACATAGTTAATATAGTGGGGTCAGAAACAAAATATGATTTGTAATAACTAAATTATGATTTAGATTTATAATTCACATCTTCTACTTCTAGTTATTTATTATATATATTGGTTTCTTTAATTTTTTAGAATAATTATATATTTCTAATGAATGTACACCATAGTTTTTTATTACCATTTTTTGGTACATATCAATTGGTTTGTGATTTTTGGATAAATTTATTTTATTGTGTGAGTATGTATTTCGAAGAAGGATGTTTTCATGATAATTGTGGGGGTTGATCAATCCTAGTTTCATATGGATTTAAAACTTTAAAATCAATATTAAACCACATTTAATATAAATAAATAGATATATTGGGATGTGGTTTGATAGTTCATGGTTTTTGAATTTTTATTTTCACTTGTTGATTTCTTCAATTCCCATGTCAGTGTTACAATAAATTGTTTAATAGAGCTCTTATTATTTCCTTGATTTTTCCATAGTATTTGATCAAATGATGAAAGTAAATGACTTTATAATTCTCAAAATAAACTCATCCCTCATTGGGATAATGTCTGATAATCTATTTTATTATGTAATTATGATGTATATGAGGAGTATGGTATTATTTAGGTGAAATTTCATTTCCAAAATAGAGGTTTTAATGGATATTTGGTCTTGAGATTTCAATATTTTTAACTCTTATAATTATTTTTATATTCTTATGTTCTATTGAAAAAAAGGTTTTTGGTTGATTTCAATGTTTTGAAATTTAATTGAATTACGATAATGCTTTCCATTTTTTATAACAAGACATTCAATTTGAAATGTTTTGGATTAATGGAATAAAATATAAATTAGTTCAATTTGAATTTTTCTCATGACATTTTTTGGGGTAGGTTAGATTTAATTTCATATGTATTAAAAATGTGTAATTTAAGAAAATCCACACTTAATATATCTAAATTGACATATTGGGATGTGTTTTGATGGTTCTTGTTTGTGAATTATAATTTTTACACGTTCATTTCTTTAATAGACATGTAATTATTACTAAAATTTGTATAGTCATTTTTTAATTATCTTCAGGATTTTTTTCAAAATAGTTGATTCCAATATGAATGAAAATGGATCTCTTATTATAAAAATTAACTCATAAATTATTATTATGATATATGATAAATTATTTTAAGATGAAAGTATGATTTATTTTAGGTGTATAGTGTTTTTTGTATGGATTTACATTTCTAAATGGGATGTATTCATGGATCAAAGGACTTGAAATTTTAGTATTTTTAACTATTATACTCATTTGTAAATTCTTTTGTTTTATAGAAAAATGTTTACTAGGATTTCAATGTTCGAAAATGTTATTGAATTATGATGATGATTTACATTGTTTATAATGATCCATTCAATTTGAAATCTATTTGGATTTATGGATTATAAATTTAAATTATTTGTTTTGAAATTTATTAATTGAAAATTGTTGGGGTATGTAAATTTATTTTTCATATAAATTTAAAACTTGTAATTTTTTATTGAAACATATTTAATATGACTAAATCGTTATATTGGGATTTGGTTTGATGGTTATTAGTTTTGAATTGTGATTTTTAAAGTTGAATTCTTCAATAAACATTCCATTTCTACAATTAATTGTTTAAATAGTTTATATTATTTCAATGATTCTTTATAGTAGTTTCTCTAAAGATGACTAAAAATGGTTGTCTAATTCCTAAAAGAAACTCATCACATACTGGTAGGATATTTGATAAACTTTTATGTGACCAAATCATGATTTCTATGAGGAATATGGTGTTTTTTGTGTGAGATCTAATTTCTAAAAGGTATGGATTCATGTATTGGAGGATTTAAAAATTCAATATTTTGAACTGTTATAATAAATTTTAAATTATTACATTTTATAAAAAAATTGGGATTATTTAAAAGGGTTGTGATAGTTATTAAATTATAATAATTATTTCCATTATTTATGATAATACATTTAAGTTGAAATATATTTATATTGAAGGGTTATATGTGAAATTGTTCATCTCAAAATTGACTTCATGACATTTGTGATGGTAAATTGGTTTCAGCTTCATATGGATTGAAAACTTTTAACTTAATCTTGAACCACTTATAATATCTTGGGATGTGGTTTGATCATTCCTGATTGTGATTTTTATTTTCACATGTTGAGTTCATTAATGTCCATGTAATTTTTACTATTAATTATTTAATCAATTTCTAATTATTTTTTTGATTTCTCATAGTAGTTGATCCATAGATGAATGTAAATAACAATATGATTCTAAAAAACAAATCATCACTCATTGGTGTCATATTTTTTAAATATTTTTATGGTGCAAGTTGTTGACACCGAAATACATCTGTCATGGAGGAGTTCAAGGAATTCCCAACTAGTCTGAAGAAAATTTGGGCTAAAAAAGCTCCAAAATCTACCTAAGGGGTTGTGTTAATGAAGGTTTTAACCTTAAAAAATTATTGTTTCCTCACAAAAAGTTATTCAGTCACATGAAGGTGGAGTTTGTAACCTCTATGCAATGTATCTCTGACTTTTGAAGGTCTCGGGTCCACATGGATCTCAAGGTGATAAACTCTATACAATGTATCTCTAATTCCCAGAGGTCCCTAGTCCACACAGAGGTTGAGGTGGTAGCTCCGCATAGTGTATGTCCATTTGAACAACACAAATTCTATCGTGAAGGTCATAATCATTTAGGAATTCCCATATTGTTTGTGAAATATATTCTCCCACCTCTTTTGGGGCTATAAATACCTCCCCATGTTTGATTTTTGGGCGAATGAAACCTTTGTAATTCCATCCAAATATCTTAATTTGCAGAAATCTGGCCTTCATGATCTAAATAGGAGATCGATTTCTCAAGGTGGATATATTTCATGAAACCACCTCCCAACGGTTTTTGAGTGCCTCAAGCCATGGTGGAGATTCTTTTCTTGAATGACCATGGCCTTCACATAAGATGAAAACCCTTTGTGGCTCTTGGTGTTTCAAGAGATAATTATCCTCCATGAAACCAACCCCATAAGAACCATGACTTCACTCAAATGTTGGGTCACCATGTTTCATAAAACATTAACTTTTTTGAGACCCATGTACTTCATGATTCCTTAAACTTTCATAAAACCCAAACCTTTTCAAAACCCATCCACCATGATACAAAATGGTTCCTCCTTTCATCCAACACCCTTTCAAGAAATTTGAGTTCCTAGGACACTTGTACACAACCAGAACTAGTTCATCCACTCCCAAAATTCTGGTGTGACCAATATCATCAACCCTTGTGTCCACCTATTTTACTTCAATAATAGCCTAAATCATTACCTTTACTCTTTATTCTAAGCATAGGCACCCTAATTACTCTTAATCCTAAGCATAGGCACCAAAACATCAGGACCAATGATTTCCACTCTTTAATGGAAATGTTTACACCTCACCCTACCTAAAGGCATATGATAATTAGACACAAAAGTCCAAAATGTGGAATAATATTGGGAAACTACAAACCCTTACTAGTAGTTAGGCCTTATGTCAGATCTCATTTCCTACCTAGAAATCCTCTACCTTATATAGATCTCGACAACATATGAGTTTCATTATGTAAAAAAATTTATCCCAATGTCCTAGTCATATGACGTTAAACTACATGACAACAGCTTTAGTACATGATGTAAAACTATAGCCTTACACTATGTAGTAAACGTAGTATTCCTCATGCATGGATACCATGGGTTGACCTTACACATCCCACCCAGTGTCATAAACATAGGATTCCTCTTGAGTGATCATTATGAGATTCCCCCTCCTTCCTCAGAATGGGATGAAACTCTTATATAGGGTAGCTTCCCTATGTAAACCCCACAACATCTGAAATTGATGATCCCTCCCTGACATGATAATTTTTACCACATGATTCTAAGCTTCATGGAACAGTATTGTTGCATGACCTTAAACTATGGTATCGAACTACATGTGTTTTATCCATAGCTCTTCAATAGGATACAAAGGAAACCTCTATTAGGTTAAATCCTAATATACCAACATATATGGGGTACCTCTCTGAGGTTCAATCTTGACACCCCAACATCACCATAATATTCCTATGTGTGTCATCCCCCCCCCATGGGGACACACTTTCTCTAACCATCATCAAATCATAAAGTCTAGTAATCTTCCCCATTGGATCACACTGAATAAAAAAGTGTGATCATTATCCCCCCATGGAGGAACACTATCTCATTTCCATCATACACCCAAAGTCTGATCACCATACCCATGAGAACTCACTGAACACCCATCTCAACAGGATGCTAAACCTATAACCTAACCCAAAATACATTCCCTATACCATAAACATTGGATTCCTATGGTAAGAAATATAATATTACTTATGTCCCTAACATCAATTACCCCATAGTCGACATGGGATTCCTTGGATTCAGTGGAAATGATTCCTCACACACAAGATTCCTCCAAATTCAAAATGGGAAGACATTAAAGGTTCCCAACATACCCAAAGTCTAGAAATTCCCTGACATTATCAATGTTACTATATACTCTAACCAAAGGTTTCTACCATTTCCATACTAAAAGGGTGTAATTAGCTAATTTCCACCTTGATATGGAACTAGGAATGAGTTTCTTGAACATGACTTAAATCTTTGAGTGAGACCTGGACTAGGAGATGAGATCTAAGGAGGAATCCATAGAAGGAGGAATTGATATCCCATCATCCCTTTTTTTATCAAAAATCTAACATCACCAACCATGGTGGTGAACACCAGAATCATTTGGAAAGCTTAAATACATGGCACAAACACATGAAAATCATGCCCCCAATATAAAATTCTAGAATCAAATATGGTGAACTTGATAAGAAGCTCTTATACTTTAATTATGAGAACTAGTAACATTGGAACACTATTAGATTTACATGTCACCATAACAGATATTTATTTCCAGGTCCAACTAAACAAATAGTGGGCCCAACATGAAACTCTCCTATGCATTAAGGTTGATAACATTTTGAATCCTCAGTTTGTGACATTGTCAATATGGATCCTTTCTCTTCTTCAAAAATAATGGTTGATGTTGGGGAATTGGTCATCGATTTCATTGGATATGTATTGAATGATTATTTCATATACCATACAATACCCAATGTATAGAAGATCATAAATTTAACACCAATAGACATGGGGGAAGGGGGGATTTTGGTGTTTCAATCCTGAATGATTACGTCCCTATAGTGATAGACACTGCATCTTGAGCTACTCGGCTCCCACACCCCATCTCACCCTCCAAGATCCTCCAGAGTAGGGTGATCAACACTCTTGTTCATCTATATAAACAATAATTGGTCATTCCTAATAGTAAAATGGCCTTTTAGGATCTTGAAGCATCTACACCTCAATGACACCACCACCCCCTAGGATATGCATGGGGAAACCACCCATTGTTTAATGGAAACCTATTTTGGGTTCCTCTCCTTGGAGTGTTTATATTTATCACTTAAAACACCCTAAGATTTTGTGAATTTTTTTATTTCAAATAAATTTAATCTATTCGATACTCTTTTTATATGCAACACTATTTTTTTTCTTGCATCACATGCATAGACGAGTTTAAACGAAACATGAAAAACTATTAAAGTATTATTATTTATTTTGATAGTCATTCCCTAGCCATTATAATGGAGGGTATGAGTAGGATAAACTAAATTATGAAAATATTTGGTTAAAACATTAATATTAAATGATTTATTTTCTATCCAATTAATTATAAATGAATATATAAACAATTTGAAAATTAAGGAAATATTTTTCTGAAAAAAACTATTTTTATGGACACAATCAAATTTTACCTCAGAAAATTAATAAAATCACATTTACTGAATTAATTTAATTTATATATTACATATTCAATAAAATATTTTACCATCGTTTTATGTGTTTTCTATACAACACATAAGAATCAATCTAATTTTAGGATTAAAACTATATTTTTCTAAAATGTAGTTCTTTCTCCTTTGACGCACTTATGTTGAAATTAATTTTTTTGTCAATTTTGGAAAATGAATTTAAAAAAATGAAATAAATTTTGAAATCATCATATAAAAATTATCTTTGAGTTTATTTTTGATAATTCTCTTTGAAGATAATTTTTTTATGAATAGTGAAAATGCTTATTTTTATGGAGAATTGTGATTTCTTATAAAGCATTTAATGACTTAAAAATTGTTTTAAAATGTTTTTAAAAGTATAATTAGTTAAATTATATATCTATTAATATAATTTAAGTCATTAGAGTAAATTTAATATTGAATTTTTATATAAACACATTTTAAATTTTTAAATATTTTCACTTTGGAAAAAGGCTTTTTCGTCACGTCTGCATGATTAATTTAAAATTAAAATTTTCCATTTATATGACTTTAATTTTGGAAAATGGGTTCCATATTAATAATAACAATAACATATATTATATAATATGGTAAATTTATGTTTTTTAACATAATTAATAGTAATAAAAATAAAAATTAATTACCATGGTTAATATAAAAACCGGTTACTATTGGTTAAACTAAAAATAAAAGGGTTAAAAATTACCCAAAACTATGACAACAATAAATTTATGGATATATTTAAACCTTATATCTTATAGGATATATAATTTTCCATTTTTTAGCCTTGTATAATGTTAAATAAATGGGTAAACCTTTTTTTCAAAAAATAAAAGTGTGCCACGCAACTCACTTATAAAAGGCCACCCCCTCTCCTCTCCTCTTCACACTTACAAAACCCATTGGTTCATAAAATACTGGAAAAAATCACATAATTTAATCCCTAATATCATCCTATATTAATTATTTTGGTTATAAATCTAAATTATTAAGCCTTTCGGTTTAATCAAAAATAATTTGTTTGAAGGAGAGCTAATGTCCATATTCCAGTGTTTCATTTTATTTCTTCCTCTACCTATTAAAATTATTATTAAAACATGATGATGTAATAAATTAGTTATCTTAAATATACTTATATGTTATTATTTTAATTTTATGACTCAAAACATTATCCTATTCAATCAAATGGGTCATGAAATCATCATTCTTGTGTACAGTGGACTACTATCTCGCAAACCGATGTTATTAGTTTTCCATCACCATCTCTCACAGATGGATATTATGATGGATTTATTGTTTATATAATAAAATAATTATATTATTATGATTTTATAATTATTATATCACATATTAATTCTTACTTTCCATTCAATGTGAACATGATAATGTTGTTCATGTCAATGGGGGACTACAACCTCACGAAGCGATGTAATTAGTTCTTCACATATACATTACATGAAAGGTAATAATTATAGATTTAAATAAAAATATTTTAAATATTTATGACATTAAAATAATATTTTAATGGTAATACATTATTATCATTTATTTCTTTCAATCCATCGAGAAAATAGAAACATCGTTCAAGGGTACGTACAGTCTATCGTCCCCATAAACAGTGTAGTTCATTTTATATCTCTAAATTTTATGGATAAGTATAAATAAATATATAATTAATGTATATAATATTTATATCATTTAATATTTATTGACATAAAATAACCATGATAAATATAATAGGCACATAAATAACATATCCATACATACATGAAAAACAAAGCGGTTATTATCCAAAACATGATTTTAACATGGAATTATTAATATGTGAGCAATAAAAGGTTATAATTAAATAATATATAGTATGATAAATGTAGGTATTATTATATAATTTATTTATAATAAACTTATATTTATTATATAGTAGTTTTGAATGTGTATGAAATAATTTAAGACTTAAGGTGAGGTATTTCTGTCTCACTTTTTACATCTGTGAGACACATGCCATATTCACAACCTATTTATTTTATGTGGTGTATATACTGCACATAAAATTAGTTTATGATTATTATCCTTAAAAATATTTAAATTTAAGTATCCATTTTAGGATCTCTCTTTCATGTGTTTTTGGTTCAAAATTTACCAATGTGATATGATATTTTTTTCTTAATTTTCCTTCTTTGAGACTTACGTTATGTTATGAACCTATATTTTTTTATGAGGTGGATACAAGGACCCTTTTAAATTTAATATCATGAATTTATTTATTATCAATATATTATAGGTTTAGTTTTATTTTATTATACCATGAGTATGATGATTCAATATTTCCAAATTGGTAAGGGTTTTGTGATACAATCTCATCGTTTATCATGATTATTTATGATTATGTTTCTAATGATGAAATATTGTGACCCATATCACAAGAAACTCGTGAATTTTATTATACTATAGTTATATCATTATAATACATGCATTACGTTGATTTTTCTCTCTTTATGTACTATAGAGTTTAAATGAATATTTTTAATAAAAATCATCTTTATTTCTATCTCATATTGAAAACACATTTTTATTCCAAAATAATGTTTCCAAGAAATGTTTTAAAAAATCACATTATAAAAATGATTTATTAAATACATATTTAACCATGTTTTACTTTCTCAATAATATTATGAAATTAATCCTCATATCATTTTCCAAACAATTCTTATTTTGATTTTACCAAAAATGTGAAATGAATATTTTTTTAACCTATATGGAATAAATGGTATTTGTAACTATCATGAAGAGATAATTGTTTTAAAATAGTATCATATAACATACAATGTTAATTTTCAAATAAAAGTATTTCCCCAACAAAATATGGATTTTTATGTTTAAAAATGTTATTTTTTTAAATAAATGTTATCTTTATCAAGAAATGTTCCATGTATCCTACCAAAATCATTTTCCATCTAAGATAACATCCTTTTATGTTACTTATTAATTACTGGGGATTTGATCCTACAATAGGGTTCTTATTATTTATCTTAATGGTTTATTTTTAAGATAATGAGAATTTTAGAAACCTATTTCTTCTCCATGGGTTATACATTGAAAAAATTCTTATGAAAGCTGTTTCTTTTTTCATAGGTTCTGTTATGATGAAATAGTGGAATGTAGGATAAAAAAATATTTTCATGGGTCTAATTTTAATAATACTTTATGATTTTATGGAATGCACGTATAGGATTTTAATTATGTGATGGTGGTTACATTATAACCAAGGATGGTGGTTACATTATAACCAAAGATAGTGGTTATGTTATAACCAAGACGGTTTGGACCTATACCTCTCTCTATTGCATTGGGTAATGATTAATTTTACATGAGAAAAATGAGCATATCGGATTTTATCTTGAGCCCAAAATGGGGTATACAGGAGGTTTTCCAAAGCCTAAAAGAGGGTACATGGGAGGATATCCCAATATCGAAGTAGGTACATGGGTGGTTAGCCCAAGCCTAACATGTCATGAATGTCTTATTGGTTATCCTTGACATATTATTTTATATGTTGAAATATATGCCACAAATCTATGTGTTATTCCAATTTTATGATCTCATGGATCATTATCCTTGATTACATTATGATTCACATCTTATGACCTATCATGATTTATTCTTTAAATGATGTTTGTGAAATGTGATATGAAAGATATGGTTTTCATCTGTCATTCTTATGATCTCATTCCCATAAGCTCATGTAATATTTTTATCTCCCTTTTTTACCCTTACTAAAAATCTGAGTTCACCCTTTCATATGTTCCCATTCCCAAATATATGAGGAAATTTATTGTTTATGATATTCCTACGAAGGGTTATACTTATGAATAACTTAGTGGGAGATGATGTAGCACAATTATGGACCAGTTGTTTATGTGACCAATCATTATATGGAACTAGACCTAAATGATTTTAGTGTGGATCGATATATTATTTAATGAATATATTTCTAATAATATGTAATATTTATGAATGAGAATTTGTGTCTTTACATTACTCCCATATTCTAAGAAGGTATGTGATGTTTGATCAATACCCCTCATGGCCACTACTCGAGATCTTCCCAAGAGGGACCCCACCCGACCACGTCAGTGCCAGAACTGAAGGGTCCAATGATTCAATGAATGAATTGATCCCATTACTACTCTATTTTCCCCCTTTATCTTAAACACCTGATTTTGATCCCATGGGAAGGCCTGTAGCATTTCCCGTCATTGGGTATATTCTATGACTCTAGTGGCTCCCTTCATATCCACTATATCCCATCACATTCCTAAAACTACTAATAATCATTGTTTCTACGAATGATTGGGATTGCAACCTTATATTTCTATTTGGTAGGATGGGTTGACTCTCTCAGCCATTTGTGCCAATAAAAATTATTATGGGTCATCTTGTAATGATTAACAACACTTTTGAGGTCCTCCCTATACTACCACCAACCAGTGCAGAGGTCCTCCCCATGATAAAGATATGACCTGATTTGTAGATTAATCCTATGGTTGGATGTGATATACCATAATATAGGTTCTACCTATGTAATTGGTCACAACGTGCATGAAGGAAGCCCAAGTGACCCTCAACATCTCTCACTTAGAGATGTCTCGTACTGATAGAGGAAGGATCATAGGAAACATATTGTCTCTATCGACCTCTCATAATTTGAGATGGTCGATGACTCAATAAGGGGAACTTCACCCCTACTACCAAAATTTGGGAAAGAAACCCATTTATTGAGGTAGATGATCCCTAAGGCTCCAGTCAACAAAATCCCCCAATCTTAATGAAGGTACCAGTAGTTTGAGGGAGTTCTAGCCTCTGTCCAAGGACTCATAGTTAAACCATCTTTATCACCATCTGTTTCCCTTATCTCTACCTCTACAGTGGAAGTTGGGGAAATTCCAGGGTCTTATTTACACACTTAGATAATTTTAAACACTCCACTGAACCCCAAATAAATTTTTTTACTCTCACACATGAGGACGTAGTAAACACCTCATTCTATCTTGATATGATCTTTCAGTTGGATTTCCTCCAAGAGGCATTTCACTATGAAATGGAAGTTTGGTCAACATAGTGAACCCTCTCCCTAATAATTAGTATAAAAGAATATCTACATCATTCCTACCACTGGTCTCTAAGCCTACGCCAATCGAGGATTGGGAAAAAGGGGATTAGGATCACCATTGGTAGTGAATATGTGATCTTGTGGAGACTCATGGACACCAAAAAGCTATCTAGTATGTTTTTTACACATAAATATCTAAAAATTGTAATCCAAAAGTCCTTCACTAAGGAAAAATAATTTTGTTTCCACTAAAATATTTATTAAATGTTCAAAAACTTTAGAGACCACCATATTACCTACCTAGAAATCAATGATCACCTCAATTCCATTCGCCCAAATGTGCTAGAGGATTTACATCATAGTACCCCCAATATATCATCACCCTGAATCAAATGGTTACCACTAGACACTCTAGAAATCTGTGTAAAGATCCTGGTTGTGCTCTAGTGAGTCATGGTTAAGCTATCTCAATACAAGTAGATCAAAGGCTAGGGGTAGTATACTACCCTCCATTTTAGCCTTATCCCATAGTAACAATGGGACCATCAACACATCCCACCCATTGACAGTGAATGTTCCTCACTAACCACTACCATGGTGAATTTTTTTCACTATTAACCATCTTGATAATTAGAGAAATAAAATTGTCAACACTATGCATGATAGGATGAACCTACTCCAAGGGGTGACACAGTACCAAGAAGATACCAAAATAGGTTCTTGTACTCATCATCATAGATTGGTATTGGGATGTGGGATCACCCCCCCCCCCCCCCCAAGAGACATTTCCACCTAGCTATTGATATATCAACTAAGGAAAGGGGCCTACAAAGCTTACTGATTCATCTAAGACTACACTAGAGACTGATCCAGATGCCAAGATGGATTCTTTACTCCAAGATATAGTGGGATACAAGGGGATTAATGAATAGATTATATCTAATTATTTCCAAAGTCATTATAATATCAAAATATACCATATATATCCTCTATTTTAAAACCCAGTCCTTAGATATGAACACAAATTTGATTCAAGTGACCTTTTGTATCTGATAAGGTAAGAATACATGGGCTTTGGAAATAACCAAGATATTTGTCTCCCACTTCTTATGAGTGGCATGCCTACCCACCTCGAGATCAAGGATACACTTTCTTCCAGACTGATTAGTAATTTTGAGCACTAGTGACCACAACTACTTACCAAGATGATGTGATGGCCACTCTCATCACCCACCTTAAGGCCCTAGAAACAAGACTGGTGTTAATTCCACCTAAGGGAAAGACATATTTGGAAACTGTAGACCATATGTGACCACTAAAAAATCATTAATCCATGTTTCACCCCATTAAATGGTATGGGTTATCTATTACAACTTCTAGACCACATCAACTTAAGATGTGGCTCAATGTAAGTGACTCTAAAATAGTAGAAAGCTGCTAAACTGGTTTTTTTGAAATTTAAAATGACCCACATATGTGGGGTATATCAAGATAGATCTGGGATATATTGTTGGATGGTAGGATATCTACATAAAGTTCCGTTATCAGTTCATATCTACTTCATGTAATTCCATCATCGATAGCATCTCCAATTTCCAAAAAAATGTCTCATGGGAGAGTTTTTTTATTTCATTTCTTTGTGGAAGGGACTCACGTACTCGACTGAAATACTAATTTCTCAAGAGTAGCTACTCATGATGTGCATGGATAATTTTAATGATGACTTGGTTCCTACAATCATCATCCTAAATTATCTGAGTTTCTCTCAAGATTTCTCTAAACCCACTCCACATTTGGAGGAATCATTATAGTGGACCAAGTAATAGTTTCACCCATTACCCCTTTCATCTCTCATGGTAATTTCCATTAAATCAGAGATAGCTACCACTATGAATGAAAATCCTCCTGAGTTAGTCCACTTACTATCCCCATTACTATATGAACCCCACCAAGTATATCCCCTCTCGGCACATCCGCACTTGGTGCATCCCCATCAGGAATAGGCATATCCTCACATAAAAAACATCCCCCCACATGTTAAGGATAGAAGCATAAGTTTCCTTTTATAAAAAGAAAAAACAAAACCTGCTCCTTCAATGATGCATAGGTCCAATTATATTTCATCTAGCCCTAGGAAAATGGGATCATGAAATTTACATAACATAGGAGACCCTATGAGGATGAACATACCCATCATATCAATCACTACACGTACCATAGGATCCTTGAACACACCATCAAAGAATGTTTTTTCTTAAAATATTGGTTCCAAGAACATGTGTATTTTTTTCTTTAGTCAAATTGGTTGACATCCCATCATAAGTGTCCCATGTCTCTGATATCCCCAATAGTGACAGCAAAGACTCCAGTGTGTGGAACTAGGCCCCCAACCATGTAACACATATGTACCACAAATAGTTATCTTGAAATATAGTTGTTCATCCTCATGATATCATTTGTACCCACTTGAGTAAACCAGAACCTCATGCATCTACTATGACCCCTCTAGTCACTGCATCCATGACTTCACCAAAGACCACTATGTCTTAAAATAAAAGAAATTGGAAGTGAAAGAGAAATCAGATTCCCCCTTCCATACCAAAATCATCTAACACAATTATTGGATTCATGCCTCTTAAATTGGGAGATGTCACCAGAGTAAGTCTATCCTCGAACTATTCATATAATGATGAACAATAATACACATCCACAAACACTACCAAATTAGTGTATCTCTACACAATTATAAATTATGGGGAATGCAATGTGAACCCATCAGGAACTTCCAACTAACTTTGTTGAAGGAGAGGTATAAGACACACCTAAACATGGAATGTTTTGGCTAGTGTTTCAATCCATAAAAATATGAAGGATATCACTTTGAACTTGGATATTTATGCTACTAAAAACAAAAATCAATCCTTGTATAGGGCTCAGAAAATATATCCCTCCCATGCTGGTCCATAGAGAATGAATCCATAGTGGACTATATTAGTTTTCTTTACAACTCAATTTTGATCATTTCATGAGAAACTACACCCATCTAGGGCCCAACCTCTATCATATGGTTCCCAACCATCATAAATTCATAGAATTCCATCTAACCAATAGTATAGTACATTCATCACTATTTGAGCACCAACGTCTCATATAAAAGAGGCTATTACACTATCTTCTAAATAATGACCCTTTTAATGCAATAACATGACCCACAACTAAAATTATAATGTGTTTAAGAACCTCATTTGAATATTATCTAGGCTATCAATCCTCAAGTCCCTATTCTTTACAAATAAATTATTTGAACCCTTAATCAAATCATTAAAGAGACCCATTCATTATGAGACTGAAGAAAGATGTCACTAAGTCCTATTACGAAGTGGAGGCCAAATGGGAGGAATGTCAGGAAATCAACTAATTTTCTAGGAAAGATGAGGGTGTTATGATTAAGGGGAACATAGGCCTACTATATGTCAAATTATTGTTTAATTGTGTAATAATCAACTATTTACTCATGAATACTACCTCTAGGATGAATCTCTTCCTCACCCAGACACTCCACAAACTCAGTATTACATATGAATAATTGAATCCATTTAACCTGCAAATTTAGGGGTTTTATATAAGTGAGAATAATTTGTGTGGAAATATTTCAATATAGACTTATTTCAGTGTTCTGATAGTAAGAACTATATTTATGGTAGTCTTGTAGGACACTACCTACAATGCACTATAAGGGAGGACTTGGATTAGTTTTCATGAAGTGGTTCCCTCTTCATACAACCAGTGTTTGAAATACTCCCATGAATGATGATTTGGGGTACTTTAGGGTGATGCATCCCACTTTGACTCATGTGAGGCTTTTTATCTCGACATCGGGTACTACATAAGTGAGGGAAAAAAACCATACTAATAGGGTAGATTATATTAATTCCCCTAAAAATATAATGGATACAAAAATATATACTTGGGAAGACATAAAAGATATCTTTTTTATTCCAATCCGTCAATTAGAACCCATGACACCAGATCTAGGAAGTTGTTTCAAAGTTCCTAAAAAGGAGTACAGATTACCTCATACTTCTACACTGGATAGGCTTATAAAATACTAGAAGACCCCACCCTTGTAATTATCTAGAAGTGAATCCATTGGTAACTAATTCATATACTTATTACATATTCTATAAAGTGGGATGACTCAATGGGAGTCAATCCATAATCATTGCCTTGATATCCAGAGTGGGCCACATGTTTGAAAATTGTGTAGGGATGTATTGATAGCCTGTATCGTTATTGTATCAATATAAAAAGAGTTCCTTGTTGAAGACTATTCTCTCATTATATTAGGTTTTGTTTTTATCTCATGGTTTGTATCTTCAAGAGAGTTCTTCTTCCCTCTAATCCTCATATATTATATGATGAAGAGGATCTGAAATATTCCCATATTGTATTTTAATAGGGTGTCTCTACCATTGTTGATGAGTTGACTTAGGTGAACCATGCTATTGAGGAAGACCTGAGGGCAACACTGATCAGCACAATTGTGTATCCAGAATAGAAATAGTATTATTTGTATTTATTAACAAATCTCAATGACTTTTTTCCCAAGATTTATAATGATATTCTAGGGCTTCACCCTCTTGTTGTCGTTCAATGTATTGGCCTCTAAGTGGGTCACTAAAGGTTCAAAAAGCCTCCAAAAAGATTCACCCCTATCACAGTTATAGGGTCGAGGCCATTTTCGACAAGATTATTAAATACACCATATTCATAGAGGTCCAATACCCCAAATGGATGTCCAAAATTGTTCCAATCAGGAATAATAATGGGTGTATCAGAGTCTGTAGTGAAATCTTGAACCTCAGCCTCCAATGTCTAAAGGATGAATGTCCCTTTCTGGTGATAGAGTGATTATTTATGTTATGGTTAGGTTTTATTCCCTCTCCATAATGGATGGATATTCTAGGTAAAATAAAATCGAGATGGCCCCTAAGGATGAGGATTATACTACCTTGAGGGTATCCCAGGGAACTTTTTACTAACAGGTGATTCCAGTTAGCTTAAAAATGTTTGGGTGATGTACCTACTTATAATACAATATATCTTCAAATAACTCCTCATGAAATTATGGAGTTTCATGTAGATGATATGGTGATTAAATCATAAAAATTATAGGATCGTCTTAGAGATCTTGATAAATTTTTAAACTTCCTCCAGTCCCATAACATGAAAATGAGCCTTATGAAATTTGTATTTAGGGTTAACTCTAGAATGTTTCTTGAATTTCATCCAATACTAAGGAATATAGATTTATACCAATAAAATAATGGTTATAAATCAAATTCCACCCCCCCACACAACCTATGGGTGTTGTGGGGCCTTCAAGTCTACTATTCCTGTATTCAGTGATTTATTGAAAATCGAGCTAGAAAGTGTATGACCTTTTCGAGGCTCACGAAAAAAGGTACTACTTACTAGTGACATGAGGATTTCAAAAATACCTTTGAGTATATTAATTAGTATCAAATAAAGCCTCTAGTTTTTATTACACCCATCTTAGGAAATCCTCTATTCCTTAATGTGATAGCTTTAGAGTGATCTCTTCATGTCCTTCTAGACCAGAAAAACAATTAGGGGAGAGAAAATGAACTATATTATCTCATCTTCATTCTCCTCAAAAATTATTCCATTCACTCCCGCATAGAAAATAATTATTTCATGATGGTATTTACAGTAAAGAATTTGTGAAATTATTTACAGCACTATGAGATAAAGCTTATGTCATGAGTTGACCTACTGAAGTACATCATCAATCGCCCCATGCTGACAGGGTGATTGACTTGTTGAATATTAATCCTCCAACATTTTGAAATTACATTTTTACCATATAAATATGTAAATGTACAATCACTATAATAATTCTTAGCTGAACATATGACCCATGAGTAATTACCCATGAATATCAGTTTCCCATATGAATATATTCTCTAAGTGGATCGATTTGTTCTGTGTTGGTAGATACATTTTGATGATGCCTCTAAGATTTTGACTGAATGAAGGATCATTTAAACCATGCTCAATATAGTGGGTTTATGAATTTTCTTCATCACTCTATTATAGTTCTTTCTTCCATACTCATTACTATAATCATAATATTGTACTAATAGGAAGGAATAGCACCATACCCTTATCACTGGTCTTGAATTGGCCCTCAAGATTGATGTGACCTATCTAAAAGTGAAGGGAGACTCTGAGTTGGTCATCAAGATAATAAAGGGTGAATATTTAATAAAAAAAGGAATATCTTGTGACCATTCTATCATAGACTCATTAGCTAAAGTCTTTGTTCCCTTCCCAACCAAATTTTACACATGTTCCATGATCATAGAATGGATGAGCCAATTATCTGGAAATATTACTTACATCCATCACAGAACCTAATGATGATAACCACGTTATTCATGGGGCACATCATAGGGTTATTTCCCCCCACCACTTATGAAGATGATAGTAATCAATAGTTATACCAAATTTCTTCCAATTGTTTTTAAAAATAGACCACAAACTCCCATATGAACAAGGAAATTCCATATTAGAGGAATTCCTTCATTGATTACCTCCAAAATGACACACTACCTACAATATTAGTCAAACATGATAAAATATTCTAGTTTGTATCATGGTTCTTCCTCTAGAGTGTCCTTAACCATGAGATAACCTTCTAATGGTTAGGGTTCAATGGGATTACTCTCTATTTCATCCAAGAAGATGAGATACCTCATGTCATGCAAGAGGTTAATGTCAGATCATGTGTCTCCCATCATGAAAGATTCAATTTATCCTACCAAATTCATAGGTTGGGTGACTTCTATCCCACCCTGATTTATAATAGTATTGAGTTCTCTAAGAGGTTTCATGCATGTGAAATTCATGCCAACTTTGTGCATCAACCACCAGAGCTTCTCTATACAACCAAATATTCTTTTCCATTTGTAGTCTGGGGAATCAATGTTGTGGGTCGCTACCCAATAATGATTTCTCAAAAGTGTTGGTTTATTTTGACCTCCACCAACTTATTCTCAAAATTGGAAGAAGTAGTCCCCCTCAAAGAGGTTAAATCCCAGTCCATGATCGTGTTTGTGAATTCTCACATGATTCATTGGTTTTTGGTTCCTCAAACAATTATCATAGACAATGGCTCTAATTCCTAGGCTGATAAGATGAAGAAATTATATGTTAAGTACAAAATTTAGTCCAACTATACTTCCTGCATCCATGTATAGGATAATGGATAGATTGAGGCATTTAACAAAACTCTCTCTAACATCCTTCCAAAGATATTGGGACAGAACAAGATGAATAATCCTAATAAAATCTATAGTTCTATATAGGGTTATTAGATGACAACTTACAATTCCACCCACGAGACTATATACTCCATGGTGTATGGAAAAAAGGTAATTTTTCCAATTGAGGTATGATTTTTATCGTTCTGACTAGTCTTTTATGACCATAAGATGATAGAAAAAATAGAAGAAGTCCATCTAGCTTAGATGGGGTTTCTTGGAAAAAATAGACATCATGTATTTCAAAACTCATAGGGGAACCAGAATAGGGTATTGAATTAAACGTGAAGTTCAACCTCCACTCCTTATTTAAGGGTGAAATGGTACTAGATCTCATAGTGCTGGTGATACCCAAAAAAATCTGTCGAAGCTAGAATCAGAGTGGGAATGACCTTAAATTATACATAAGGTCTATTCCAATATAGGATACCCTTTTTCACCATGGAAGTGGATTATATTAAACATCCCATGAATTCCATTTTTCCCAAGAAATACTTCATGTGAATTCAGCTACTCAAAGCTATGTAACCTTAAAATACAACAAACCAGGTCAAAGAATTAAAACATTATACTAATTGAAATCGTGGTTCAATCTCTACAAATATTAACTAGTATCTTTCCCTTTGGTCTGAGATATATGGCCATAAACTAGAAATATCCTTAGTCTGAGTTGTATGACTTTAAACAACAAATCCTAACATTATCAGCACAAGATATCAAATTATATACATACCTTGTATGAAAAATATGGGATGCCACATATGAAAAATATGATATGAACAAAAAACCAATGCCCTTAGCAAAAGATATTAAACTACATCCATACACTATATGAAAAATACAGTATGCCTCATATGAAAATTATGGGATGACCAAAACCAAAATCCTTAGTACATGACACTAAACTGTATCCTTTCCCCATGTTATAAATACAGAATACCTCATATGAAAAATATGAGATGAACAAAATCAAATGTCCTTATAACATGATGTTAAACTATAGCCATAACATATGTGATGAACATAGGATGCCTTATTTGATAAATATAGGAAGAAAACTAACATACTTGGAATATAATGTAAAACTATAACCTTACCCTACGAGATGAACATATGATGCCTCATGTGATAAATATGAGATGATTCAATGTCTTTACAATATAGGATGCCACCTTTCTATTTTCTATCTTCTTCCATATCACATTCTAGAACTACATGTGTCTTGATTACAATTCATGATGGTATACATAGGGATGCATGGATCCAACATATTGATCCTATAATTAGAAATAACATTTTTTAGTGCCTCCCCTGGTCTAATCTTCAGTACATTAAACTACGTGAAACTATTTTCAAGATTGATTTTTGTAGTGAAAGGACTCCTTGACTCCTTCACATTAGTTTTTAACTCTTTAGAACCACCCGAACATCCTTGAAGTACCTACCCCCTTCATTTCCAAGTATTATGACCTTAAACTATGTGCATTCAACCCTCTATGTCCCCTAATTATCATTTTTTTATTTATCCCTGGTGCTTAAGAAAACTAATTCCCCTTATCTTTTTAATTGGATCATAGCACCAAAGTAAACCACCATACCAACATTGGTCTCCTGCCATTCCATATTCCTAAACTTTGTATGGCTTGATACCCACTCCCATGGGATGTGTAGCGACACCTGGATTTTATATCCTGGGTCTAGCCCTAACCTTCAACTCTAAATGGGTTCTTTCCTCCCTCAACATCACAATGTCAAGTTGTGCATATTTTTTCATGTAATTACTTTTGAAAAAGGGTCTCCTTGTTCCTCCTTCTTCACATTAGGTTATCACTCTTTTGTACCACAAAATCCCCTTTGTGACACCCACAACCTTTGTTATGAACTCTAGGAACATAAACTAGTACCAGATTTAGTTAGAACTATACGACTCTAAATTTCACATTCCAATGTCTGTAGAACACAAAAATAAGCTATATCCATACTCAATGTGATAAATACTAGATTCCTCACATTTAAAATGTGAGATGAACCAAATAAACACCCTTATCATACAACAATAAATAGTAGGCTAATCCCTATTAAACCTAGGATGCCTCATATTACAAATATGGGATATCCAAAATCATCATCCATTAAAAAAAACATTAAAATATTGTCTTACCATATGTGAGGAATGTAGGACACCTCATATTATACTTATGATATTACCTATCATCTCCTCTAGAAAATAAATTACCCTTTCATCATTGGTCATATACCAAGCCATGTTCAATAACTATGTGTAGATTAATTCTAATTTCCATGGGATACATAGTGATTCTTGGATCATTTATACTGGGCCCAGTCCCACCTCTAACTCATTTCAAGGTATTTCCCCTCCAATTAGGTCTTTATCCTTTCCTAATGAGATGATCATCCAGCATGTTTGAGCGCATGGAGAGATAGATCCCATGGGTACTCTACATCCCCCAGGACATTCACCACTCCCATTTTCACACATTTTTTTCATTAATTTAGATACTCATCATCCCATTAATCTGAATAGGACCCTAGATCGAAATGTTTCATGGACACACTAGCTCACCTACCATCTTGGGCACATGCATAAAAAGATCCCCAGTAATATATGGTGGTTCATATGTTTCGAATAAGGTTAACGAACAATCCCAACTTTTTTCCATCCTTGATTGGTGTGGGTGTGGAACCTATGTTTTTAACATGGTGAAAATTTATCCACCACCCATTGGACATGTCACGACCCCCTCCCACCAAAGATGCCCCTCCAAAGCTGGCAATGGTGAAAGGGAGATAATGACCCCCGAGTCCCGCCTCCAGTAGGCCCCAGGGTGGCGACTAGCACCAAGGGTATGAGTTTTTCACAAATATGGGATGCATTACCCTTTTTATTATTTAAGATCGGGAAATAGGACAAGTCAACCACCAAAAAGTAAAAGAACAAGTGTATAGAAATAAACCCAAACCAATCCCACATTCATGTTTAAATAGTTCTGAAACAAGGTACAAGTACAAGAAAGCTCAAAAGTAAAATACCAAAAGAAACAAGAGTACAACAACTGCAACAACTCCAACTATCCCAACAAGTAGGGTCCCGCACGGCCCTGGTATTCCTCCTGGAAACCTAAAAGTAAACATAGGGTGAGCATACAAGTATACTCAGTAGGGAAACCTAAAGCTCTCGTGCACAAGTGGGGAGACATCCTAATGTCTCGTGAGAACAACAGAAGAAACCTAGAAAGGAATTCTATCCACCCAACCTCACCAGCCACACTCACCAAAACACAATCACAACAGGTAGTAGTATATAAGAACAAGAGTATTGGGTACCCCGCACCATTTCCCACTAGTTAGCTGCTCTTCCTAATGGCAAACGTCCTGACGCTGCCACACTCTTCCCGCCCGCACACACCTCAGCCTCAAGAACCACACATCCTGCCTGCACACACCTGGGCCTCACAACCACGTATCCCTCCCGCACACACCTAGGAATCACAACCACGTATCCCGCCCGCACACACCTGGGCCTCACAACCACGTATCCCGCCCGCACACACCTGGGCCTCACAACCACGTATCCCGCCCACACACATCTGGGCCTCACAACCACGTATCCTATCCGCACAAACCTGGGCCTCATCCCGAAGGTTCTTGGGAAATAGTAAAACCTTCCTGAAGAGTCTTGGGCTAAACCACCCCAATCGAAACCTACCCGGAGAGTCTTGGGTATAAGGTCTTCTCAAGCCATCATAGCCTAGGGAAGAAGGAGCAGGAATGATCTAGTAACTAAGGGGAAAACACCCTCTCCCATGAAATGGGAGTGTTTGGCACTAAGTGCTCAACATGGATGGGGTGCGATAAAACACAAAGATACAAACATATATATATATATATAACAAACACTCAGCCCAACCTATGGCTTCTAATCAGATAACTAAGCACGTGCCTCGGCACTGCTACTATGAAGCATGCATACAAAAAACAATCCCAAAACCCCATTTAGGTTTTCATGTTTCAACAGAATCAGTTTATTAGTTCCTTAACTACTGGGAAACTATCCACAACCAACCACATCGATCGTTCGTAAAGCATATCCCTACCATCCACAAATCAAGTTAGGAAAACACAAGAAGCACAAAAAGTCCCTTCTTAATAACCAACCAACCCATTGATTAACATTCCCGTTCCATTACCATTCCCCACCATTTATTAACTCTTCCAATTTTTATTTATTATTTACAACCCATAGTTCTTTCACATTCAAACCCAACCCTGCATCCCCACTGCCAACCACCATAACAACAACCACACCGTACATCATCACCCCTTTAATACCATTTCTCACATCCCCTCTGCCCATCACCAACATAGAATTCACACCAACCCACAACCAAGCCAACTGCAGCCCCGTTGCACACCCGATCCACAACAACCCAAAAAAACACCCCCATCACATGCCACGTATCCAAGCCAACACCCACATGTTCATTATTCAATTTTGTTCAACCGGGGTGATCACACAAGGGTTTTAGATTTTAAATCAACCAAATTTATGTGATTAACCAAATTCCACATTCAACAAGTTCCATTCACAAAAACGGTCTAGAAAGATAGGGCAACATTTAATTGCACAAGCAAAGTCCCCCAACGACCGTTATTTTCAGTAGGCATAAGCCTATTCAATTCACAACATAATATCATAGGATATAAAGATAAACATAACAACTTCCCCATCCCCGTTCTTTAACTAGTTATTATCTTCATTTAATGGTTCAACTGGTTCTCATGAAAAACAAGAGGATACCCACCCCGCATGATGCACAATTTAGAGAGACGAAGGTAAGATCCCTACCTCAACAGGTTCTGATCACAACACTCCCCTGAATCAACTTTAGAAGACGTCTGTCGGCGTCCGTCACTTCTGTAAAATACCAGAAAAACCTCCTCGGGTGGAAGTTGGAAAGGAAAGGCCAAAGGAATGACAACGGATCCAAGCTCAGAAGTTCCGCATCGTTGTTACGGTCTCGTGGCCACTGATGGATCATAAATCGATGCTCGGACGAAGAAGTTGTGGAAGAAAAAGAGCCTTCGAGTCTCTTGGGAGAGCTCTGCTCAGAGGAATGGGGAGGAGAGGGGTGAGTTGAAAAGGAGGAGGGGACTCCTCCTTTTATAGGCATGAAAAACAAAATTACATGGCGTGTACTTTATGGTACATAGCGTGTACTCGGCCATCTCACACGGTCACCACGCGGCTTCCAACACGGCCTTCAATGCGGCACACGGCCGTTGACTGGTCAACACACGGTTTGAGGGTAACGCGTACGCGGGGAGGGACTACACGGCGTGTAGTATGGGATACATAGCGCGTACCCATTTATTTCACACGGCAAGGACACGGCTCCAACATGGCACATGTCCGTTGACTGGTCAACACATGGTTTGAGGGTAACGCGTATGCGGGGAGGGACTACACGGCGTGTAGTATGGGATACACGGTGTGTACCCATTTATTTCACATGGCAAGGACACGGCTCTAACATGGCACATGATCGTTGACTGGTCAACACACGGTTTGAGGGTAACGCGTACGCGGGGAGGTACTACACGGGGTGTAGTATGGGATACACAGCGTGTACCCATTTATTTCACACGGCAAGGACACGGCCTTCAACACAGGGTATACCCGGTGATGGGGTACATGGCGTGTACTCACACTACACGGCGTGTAGTTTCAAAATTCTGAAAAGTGTGGGAAAAGTCCATTTTACCCTCCAGAACACTTCAAGACCCTCTTTTGATGAAGGAATGGGCCGGAGAGGTCCGGGCCATTACATCAGATACCTCTTAAAACATTCTCATACCCGAGAATTCAAAACCAACCCAGAGGAACCCAACAAGATACCTCTTATGGCTCTCGTTATAACAGGAACTCATCCAACAACCGTAATCATATGCTTTAGGAATTCCTTCTCCTATGTCGAGATATTATCCGCTTTATGTGGCACTGACTCGCCTGCACGGGTTTAATCGCATCCTCATTAATGCATCTCGATTAAGAATTGGGTTTTCCAACTTTCATACATTAGGATTTTCAGCTCACACTGCCCCCAACACCGCACAACCCACACACTGCCCGAACATGTGGTTTGGGGAAATTCCTTCCCCTGTGTTGAGATATTATCCGCTTTAGGCGGCACTAACTCGCGCGTACAGGTTCAATCACATCCGCATTAATGCGTCTCGATTAAGGATAAGGTTTTTCTCTTTTTCCACACATTCGTACATGCTACACACTTCTAGATAACAAGGAAACAAAAGGTCTCATAACCGATAAGACAAGCATTCCATATATCAAAGGTACAAAGTATAAAATCAAAACAAAGCTCAGAAGAACAAAGCAAACACAAGTCAAAAAAACTTCGGGTATTGAGCATGCATCTAAGCCTCTTGCTCCCAAGTTCTCTCCTCGAGGCCTCCATGCCTCCACAACACACGAACCAAGGGAATGGTTCATCCACGGAGCACCTTCTCTTTACGATCCTCGATTCTGACTGGTTGTTCCTCAAAGGTCTCATCGTCTCCCATATCTAACTCTCCCCAGTCGATAATGTGAGAGTCATCGTGTAAGTATCGACGTAGCTGGGAGACGTGGAAGACATCATGAACCTTCTCCAACTAAGGTGGAAGGGATATCTGATACGCCACCTCTCCAACTCGCCTCAGTACCTCAAAAGGTCCGATGAACCTAGGGGAGAGCTTACTCCCCTTCCCGAACCTCTGTTGCCCCCGTCGAGGGGAAACCTTCAAGAACACATGATCTACCACCTAAAACTCCAAGGGCCTCCTACAAAGATAAACATAAGACTTCTTTCGGTCCTGAGACGCTTTCATCCTCTCACGTACAAGCTGGACTTTCTCTGTGGTGCTCTGCACTACCTCTGGCCCAAGAGCACCTGTCTCACCAACCTCTGCCCAGCAAATGGGTGAATGAAATGGTCTTCCATACAAAGACTCAAATAGTGCCATGTCAATAGTAGAGTGGAAGCTATTGTTGTAGGAAAACTCTACTAAAGGCAAGTGTCATACCCATGACCCTCCGAAATCCAGAATGCATGCCCGCAACATGTCCTCCAACGTCTGGATAGTCCGATCTGTCTGTCTGTCGGTCTAGGGGTGGAAAGAAGTGATAAGGTGTAGTTGGGTGCCAAAAGCATGATGTAACCCCATCTAGACTCATGAGGTAAACCGAGTATCTCGTTCCGAGATGATAGTCTTCAAAACTCCATGAAAATTCACCACCTAGTATACGTACCTCTGTGTTAAGGTACTCACCGGGCCCGACTCCTTAATTGCTAAGAAGTGAGCTGATTTCGTCAGACAATCCACCACCACCCAGATAGCATCATAACCACCCTGAGCTCTGGGTAGTCCTATGACAAAGTCCATCGAGATGTCATCCCACTTTCACTCGGGGACATCTAAAGAATGCAACAAACCACTGGGAACACGGTGTTCAGCCTTTACTTGTTAACACACTAGGTACTTAGCCACAAACTCTGCCACTGTCTGTTTCACCCCGGGCCACCAAAACGGTTCCCTCAGGCCTCGGTACATTTTTGAAACTCCCGGATATACCGCCAAGGCTGAGCTATGTAAGTCACGGAGAACTCCCTCACGCATCGCCTTCGGAACAAAAAACCTTCCATGAAAAAGCATCTGATGTCGGCTGTCCTCTGACCATCCTTCTGGAGTGTTTCCCTGATCGACACGATCCCGCATTACTTCCACCTTGGAGTCCCCCCACTAAGACTCTTCCACCTGCTGTAACAAGGAGGACTGCACTGTCATTTGAAACAAACAGCCTCTAACACCCTCTACCCTTGCATCCAAGTGCAAGGCAGCCAACTCTCCCATCACTTTGCAAGAATCAGTGGATTCCCGAACCACTTTCTTATGCGACTTCCTACTCAGGGCATCATCCACAAAATTGCCCTTACCTTCAGTGTAAGAGATCTCGAAGTCATAGTCTTGGAGGAACTCGACCCATCTCTGTTGCCGTAAGTTTAGGTCATGTTGGGAGAAGATATAACGCAGGATCTTGTGATCTGAGAAGACCACAAAGTGCTCCCCAAATAGGTAATGTCGCCACAACTTTAGTGGGAACACCACTGTTGCAAGTTCCAGGTCATGGGTGGCATAGTTACGCTCGTGAGGGCACAACTTCCTAGACCCATAACAGATCACACCCTTCTCCTCCATCAGCACGCACCCCAGACCAAGGCCAGAAGCATCACAAAACACCTCATACAACAATCCTTCCTCTGGAAATTTGAGTATGGGAGCACTGAACAACTTCTCCTTCAGGTAGTCAAAAGCTTCCTGGCATTGCTCGCTCCATAGTAAGACCAGTTTCTTCCTAGTCAAAGCTGTCAATGGAGCAGCAACTCGAGAGAAGTCTGAAATGAACCTCCGATAGTAACCTGCCAACCCCAGGAAACTACGAACTTCCGCCACGCTCTTGGGTGCCACCCAATAAACAATTGCCTCCACCTTAGACGGGTCCACTAATACTCCATGCTGAGACACTACTTGCCCAAGGAAGTGTACTTCTTGTGTCAAGAACTTACACTTCGAAAATTTCCCATAAAGCTGGTGTGTCGAAGGACTTCCAAGACTGCCCTGAGATTCTCAACGTGCTCCTCCTCTGATCTTGAGTAGATCTGGATTTCATTGATAAAAAACGATGAACCATTCCAAAAACTCTCGGAAGACAAAGTTCATAAGTCCCATGAACACAGTTGGTGCATTTGTAACTCCAAACGGCATCACTACAAACTCGAAGTGCCCATACCTACACCTGAAATCCGTCTTTGAGATGTCACTATCCTTTACCCTCAGCTGATGATATCCAGATCATAGATCAATCTTAGAAAACCAACCTGCTCCCCTCAATTGGTCGAAGAGATCATCTATCCTTGGAAGGGGGTAACAGTTCTTGACCATTACCTGATTCAACCTTCGGTAGTCTATGCATAACCTGAGACCACCATCTTCCTTCTTCACGAAAAAAACTGGATCACCCCATGGCGACACGTTGGGTCAAACAAAACCCTTCTCCATCAGATCATCAATCTGAATCCGCAACTCCCGTAACTCCTAAGGTGCCATCTGATAAGGGGCCATCGAAATCGTATGGGCACCAGGCTGTAAGTATATCCCGAACTCAACGTCACGTCGGGGGGGTAGAGTCAAAACCTCCTTGGGAAAAACATCGAGGAACGCCCTAACAACCTCCAGGACATCCATCATCTCTGCATCAGCTGGAACCACTGATAACCCGCCTAAAAAAGAAAGGATAGGCTCCACACGCCGACTTCCCACCTGATAGCTCCTCTCACTAACAAAAGATACACGCTGCCCGTCCACGTTGGAGAACACGACTCTTCTCCAAAATCAGTCGATAACGAAACTAACAGAAAACAAGCAGTCGATGCCTAGGATGACATCGTATGGATGAATTTGTAACAGAAGAAGGTCCCCACTAGATCGATGTGGTCCCAACGTCAGCCCACATCCCCGGCAAACACAAGATACACTGGTCTGGCCTCCAACTGGTGTACTCAGCACCAGTGGTACAGAAAGTCTCTCTACGTCTAGTCCCAAAGCATGGGCTAGACCAGGTGCAACAAAGGAGTGTGAAGCTCCTGAATCGAACAAAGCAAAAACGAGAGTGTTGAACAAAAAAATCATACCTCGTACCACCTCTGGTCCCGATGGAGCTGCCAACTCTGCTGCGTGAAACTGTCCATGCCCAGCTCCTCTATCTCTCTGATGTCGTCCACCTCCCCGACCACATCCTGGTCGAGGTCCCTGAGGAGCACCCTGAGGTTGGCCTCCTCCTGCAAAGTCTACCCTCGGGGGAGCAGGGTCCCATTGCTACTGGAAGGGACTATCTGGCACCTGGTGCTGCTGAGGCAGGCGCTGAACCTTCCCACCTCCACCGTACTGATCTCGGGTCGGGCACCAACTCTAAACGTGCCTGAAACCTCCAAAATAAAAGCACTTCAGTCCTGGGCTCGTGAAAAAGGGACGAGGACCCGAAGATCTGAACTGGAACTGCTAGGGCCTGCTCCCCACTATCCTGAACCTGGAAGGTCCTGTCGCAAGAGACCTGCTGCTGACTGCCTTCCCCTTCGACGAACCTAGCTGGATCCCCTCTCGCGGTGCACCTCCTAGCGAGTACATCCTCTCTACAACCTCCGCCTTCTTCTGTACCGCCAAGTACGTCGGAAGGGTGAAGGGGGTGACAACATACTGGAGCGAAGGACGAAGCGCCTCCTCCAAACGTCTCGCTCGAGACTCCTCATCCGGAAAGAGATCTGAAGAAAAGCGCGGGAGATCCTTGAACTTGATCCCCAACTCTCATACTAACATACTCCCCTGCTGAAGGGAGAGTAACTCTTTCCACTTCTCCGCCCTGATCATGGAAGAAAGGAATTCCTCTCGAAATTCCTTCTCAAAGTCATCCCACAGAACCTCTGCCTCTATCCTCTCTCTGAGGTAGAGCATCCACCACTGTCGTGCCGCACCTCTCAGCTGACTAACTACTAGGGGAACCCAGTACTCCCTCGGAGCACGGATCAAGGTAAAAGCAATCCCTAGATCCTCAAGACACCCCTCCGCCTTCGTATCCGAAGTACTACCCTCGTACTTCTTGAGGGTCTGCCGCTGGAAAGAATGGAGAGTCTTCTGCCACTGGCTATCTTCCTCCTCTCGGTCAATCCTCAACTAATCGACCGCCTGAATCTGCTGGGCCTCGGCCGTCTGAGCCACCTGGGGACGACGTCCAGGTGCCATAGTTGTACAGTAAACAAAATTAGTAAGGAAATTCTCAGGGTTCATTTTATCATTTTATTTCAATTTATTTCCCAGAACACCCAAATCACGTAAAACACAATCATGATGATGCATGTACCTTCCCTAGGGTCTCTACCCTGCACTCAATGTAGTCTCACTTGGTCGTTCGGTAGGCTCAGAGTCCTTGCATCGGATCACAGGGGGGCCTAAAATCCCGTGTCCTAGCTGGTCTTCCCTGGCCTATGTCACGCACCAAGATTAACCAACATTGTTGCCCTACCATCCCATGAAATCCTCACTATACCTAACTCCAGACTCCATCCTATCTCTCAACCATCAGCTCTGATACCATTCTGTCATGACCTCCTCCCACCAAAGATGCCCTTCCTGAGCTGGAAATGGTGAAAGGGAGATAATTACCCCCGAGTCCCGCCTCCAGTAGGCCCTGGGGTGGCGACTAGCACCAAGGGTATGAGTTTTCACAAATATGGGAGGCATTACCCTTTTTATTATTTAAGATCAGGAAATAGGACAAGTCAACCACCAAAAAGGAAAATAACAAGTGTATATAAATAAACCCAAACCAATCCCACATGAATGTTTAAATAGTTCTGAAACAAGGTACAAGTACAAGAAATCTCAAAAGTACAATACCAAAAGAAACAAGAGTACAGCAACTGCAACAACTCCAACTGTCCCGACTAGTAGGGTCCCGTACGGCCCTGGTAGTCCTCCTGGAAACCTAAAAGTAAATGTAGGGTGAGCATACAAGTATACTCAGTAGGGAAACCTAAAGCTCTCATGCACAAGTGGGGAGACATCCTAATGTCCCATGAGAACAACAGAAGAAACCTAGCAAGGAATTCAATCCACCCAACCTCACCAGCCACACTCACCAAAACACAATTACAACCGGTAGTAGTATATAAGAACAAGAGTATTGGATACCCCGCACCATTTCCCACTAGTTAGCTGCTCTTCCTAAAGGGGAACATCCTGACGCTGCCACACTCTTCCTGCCCGCACACACCTCGGCCTCAAGAACCACACATCCCGCCCGCACACACCTAGGCCTCACAACAACGTATCCCGCCCACACACACCTGGGCCTCACAACCATGTATCCCTTCCGCACACACCTCGGCCTCACAACCACGTATCCCACCTGCACACATCTGGGCCTCACAACCACGTATCCTACCCACACACACCTGGGCCTCATCCCGAAGGTTCTTGGGAAATAGTAAAACCTTCCCGAAGAGTCTTGGGCTAAACCACCCCAATCGAAACCTACTCGAAGAGTCTTGGGTGTAAGGTCTCCTCAAGCCATCATATCCTAGGGAAGAAGGAGCAAGAAGGAGCTAGTAACTAAGGGGAAAACACCCTCTCCCATGAAATGGGAGTGTTCGGCACTAAGTGCTCAAAATGGGTGGGGTGCGATAAAACACAAAGATACAGACATATATATATATATAACAAACACTCAGCCCAACCTATGGCTTCTAATCAGATAACTGAGCACGTGACTCGGCACTGCTACTACGAAGCATGCATACAACAAACAATCCCAAAACCCCATTTAGGTTTTCATGTTTCAACAGAATCAGTTTATTAGTTCCTTAACTACTGGGAAACTATCCACAACCAACCACATCGATCGTTCATAAAGCATATCCCTGCCATCCACAAATCAAGTTAGGAAAACACAAGCAGCACAGCAAGTCCCTTGTTAATAACCAACCAACCCATTGATTAACATTCCCGTTCCATTACCATTCCCCACCATTTATTAACTCTTCCACTTTTTATTTTTTATTTACAACCCATAGTTCGTTCACATTAAAACCCAACCCTGCAGCCCCGCTGCCAACCACCATAACCACAACCACACCGTACATCATCACCCCTTTAATAACATTTCTCGCAGCCCCGCTGTCCATCACCAACATATCATTCACACCAACCCACAACCAAGCCAACTGTAGCCCCGCTGCTCACCCAATCCACAACAACCCACAAAAACACACCCATCACATGCCACGTATCCAAGACAACACCCACATGTTCATTATTACATTTTGTTCAACCAGGGTGATCAAACAAGGGTTTCAGATTTTAAATCAGCCAACTTTACGTGATTAACCAAATTCCACATTCAACAAGTTTCATTCACAAAAACGGTATAGAAAGATAGGGCAACATTTAATTGCGCAAGAAAAGGCCCCCAACGACTGTTATTTTCAGTAGGCATATGCCTATTCAATTCACAACATAATATCACAGGATATAAAGATAAACATAACAACTTATCCATCCCCATTATTTAACCAGTTATTATCTTCATTTAATGGTTCAACCGGTTATCATGAAAAACAAGAGGATACCCACCCCGGATGATGCACAATTTATAGAGACGAAGGTAAGATCCCTACCTCAATAGGTTATGATCACAACGCTCCCCCGGATCAACTTTAGAAGACGTCCTTCGGCGTCCGTCACTTCTGTCAAATCCCAGTAAAACCTCCTAGGGTGGAAGTTGTAAAGTAAAGGCTAAAGGAATGACAACAGATCCAAGCTCAGAAGTTCCTCCTTGTTGTTACGATCCTGTGGACGCTTACGGATCATAAATCGGATCTCGGACAAAGAAGTTATGGAAGAAAAAGAGCCTTCGAGTCTCTTGGGAGAGCTCTGCTCAGAGGAATGGGGAGGAGAGGGGTAAGTTGAAAAGGAGGAGGGGACCCCTCCTTTTATAGGCGTGAAAAACAAAAGTACACGGTGTGTACTTTATGGTACATGGCGTGTACTCGGCCATTTCACACGGTCACCACGCGGCTTCCAACACGGCCTACAACGCAGCACGCGGCCGTTGACTGGTCAACACACGGTTTGAGGGTAACGCGTACGTGGGAAGGGACTACACGGCATGTAGTATGGGATACACGGCGTGTACCCATTTATTTCACACGGCAAGGACACGACTCTAACACGGCACACAGCTATTGACTGGTCAACACACGGTTTGAGGGTAACGCATATGCGGGGAGGGACTACACGGCGTGTAGTATGGGATACACAGCGTGTGGCCATTTATTTCACACGGCAAGGACACAGCTCCAACACGGCACATGGACGTTGACTGGTCAACACACGGTTTGAGGGTAACGCGTATGCGGGGAGGGACTACACGGTGTGTAGTATGGGATACACGGTGTGTACCCATTTATTTCACACGGCAAGGACACGGCCTTCAACATGGGGTATACCCGGTAATGGGGTACACGGCGTGTACTCACACTACACGGCGTGTAGTTTCAAAATTCTGAAAAGTGTGGGAAAAATCCATTTTACCCTCCAGAACACTTCAAGACCCTCTTTTGACCAAGGAATGGGCCGGAGAGGTTCGGGCCATTACAGGACATACCCTTTTCAGTTATATGTCTTTAAATTCATGATTTACCTTTCCTTCTATTTACCTTTTCTTTGGTGAGAATCCCAACACATTAGGCCTCATTTTTTCCATAATCAAGTGCATGGTGACTAAATAAGATGAAAATTCTTGGTATATCCTTGTGATAGTCACTTTTTCTCCTTATTGTGTTCTCCACTAAAAATAATGGGAACTCTATACCACTCCTTGATTCTAACATCGATCATGGTTTATATAGGCATAGTATTTGGGGATTAATTTCCAAAATAATGATTAATACATGTAGGTTCTCCTTAAAAAGCATCATATCTTTTGTATGAATGTAATGACCTTAAAAGAGGAGTACAGGTACAAACACCATGACCATAAACTGTGTACAAGTTATCTTGGAGATGTTTTGTGTGGCATTGGCCCCCCATAGTGCTCAATTCATGCCATATTACCTATCTTCTACGCCACACACATTCCATTGAGACATGAACTTCATGGTATAAGCATTAAGAACTTAAACTATATAGAACTCATAGACCAATCATTATGACCTTAAACTATTTGTGACCTCTTGGTCTAAATGGTATGACCTTAAACTATCCATGGAAAGAGGCACATACAACTGTTAGGTTGAAAACCCAAAGGTGAAACCTAATAAAAAATCATACCCCACATTTTTCAGGTCACTCATATAACCTATGAAAAAGTGAGGGTGTAAATAAAAAGCTACAAATTTTGCAAGACACATCATGGGCACCCAAAAAAATCTAGTTGTTCTCATTGAACCAATTGGTTCAGCCAAAAGATAGAGCCAAATTTCATCTCCCTCTACTTAATGATTTCCTCTATAGGGTTCCGACCATTTTATTCTCTATTCATGCACCCCACTACCATGATAGAATAGGATTTATTCACCTCATTTTATACATATTGGTAACAATACGCTAAAATATTCATTAAACATCCAAATATCATGACATTAAACTAAATGAAACATTTTCCTCGCTATATGACATTAAACTGTGTATTTAATGTATCTACTATGGGAAAATCAATTTTTCTCCCTTCATCCTTGTGACATGAATTAAAACTATGAAACATTGTATCCCTTCACTTGAGAAACCCTTTTCCCCCTTCAGTGTAAGTTACCTACAACAAAATTCATGTTCCTCGACCACCACCCAACATTTGATATGATTCTACCATTTTAATATGAGTCTAACCATTATTCATACTGATACACCTACCAAATTTTCTCACATACAAATTTTTGTAATACCAATAGTGTCTAACTTCATTAAAACATTCCATTAGTTTATCCACACACTTCCTATCCTCATGGATTTGGATCCCCATCATCATTCACATATGAATATCCCCCCTAACAGTAATGGTTCCATGACACATGGGCTCACCTGCCATAATGGGAACATATTCCAAAGGACTCCAAACATTATCTTGATAGATCTCATGTTTTAAAAATGGTCAATAGATGACCCTCAGATTTCTATCCCCGTCCCTGATGGAATGATAGTGGAATATATGTTTTGAACATAGTCAGCAGTCATCCTCTATCACCCTGTCACCCCCTTGTGTTCCAAATCATTGGAATCTTGATTAAAAATATTCATCACCCCCCCCCCCTTTGATTAGGTAGAATTCAATTCCCCAAGAATTTCACCATTTGTGAATTGGTGTAGATTGGGAGAGAAAGTTCGATGTATAGAGCTCCACTCTCTCCATCCAAGTTTTTTATGGTCAGTATACTCCTTGTGGAAAATAATAAATTTGGACCTTGATTTTTTGTCCCATGTCTAGGGCTATTATATAAATGATAAATATTATGTTTATACATTGTTTCCCACACTCATATTGATCACATGGGCTCATGAATTTATTGTTTTTTATCTAATCGATGTGATTAAGATACAGAAAAAAAATACATCGAATCATACAATAAATTTAAAAAATACTTACCAAAATTTTGGGGAGGTCCGTCCACATGTTATATCCTCTCCATAATTTTAAACTTAGATAAATTTCCCAAGGATATTCCTTATTGATTGAGTTCTATAACTTAGCTCACATCTTTCGGGTAGCCTCTAGGGTCTTCTATCACTTCTCCAGTCCAATTGCTTCCTCCTTGAAATAAGGGAGGACCTTTTCTATGAAAATTCATGATTTTTCTTATCCATATTTTCAGTCAGGAACTATATATTCCACCTATTCTTCCCAAGAAATTTCCACTTCTAGATTACCCCTTAATTGGTTGATGAACTCTTCTTGTGTAGTGACGACAATTGCATGCTCTCATGCCTACTCTTCTAGATGGGAAATCTACTCTTCAATTTCTTGAAGCATCTGGGTTCCTTAAAACTTCTTATTGTTTCAAGTAGTGTCAAAATTATACCACTCATCACAAGATAGTTTGATGAAAAATTCTAGAGCTACTATGTGGAGGCCACTAGAATCCACCCACCAATCCCTATCTTGACTAACCAATGGAAGAGAGATCTCACACTACATGGTAGATTGTCCAAGGGAGTTTGAGTGAAAAAAATTCTCACACTTACCCATACCCTATGATTTAAGAATAGATTCTCCTTAGTGACATTGAAGCCATAATTTTCAGATTCCTAAGGTAGTGAAGAATCATACTGATTCCAAGACATCGTTGGCAGGATCATCTATAGGAAAGTACTTAGGTGTATTAATCCCCAATCCTAGGAGAAAAACATCGTTGCTGAATCATTTTCTCACTCAAGGAGCTTCCCCAACCCCTTATGGAATATCCTAGGAAAGATCATCCACTATAGCATCCACAAACACCTCCCTCAGTGGAGAAATCCCAACAATATTTTTTGTGGCCTCCTCTTTTGCAGCCACTGCCAATGAAACATCCAAGGTGGATATAGTCATCATAGACTCCTTAACCATATCTGTTGGTGGTGAAATTTCAACCCCCATAATTGAGTCTCTAGTCCCAATATCTTCCCCTTGTAGAACTTATATGGTTGGTCTAACAACAACAGCCTCCTCGATTACATCCATCAAAGGAATAGTCTCCTTGTTCATATTTGTAAGTTCTGTGATGCTAGTTTTCTCTACCTCAGCTATGGACCCCACTAACTCAAGATTCATCATTGATTAAGGACCCCTAAACATGGTTTTATCTACCATTTTAAGTATGTTTTTTTAAAAAGAATAAATTTTAGCTGAAAAAAATAAAAAGTTTGAAATTAGGGAATGATTACAAGGGTGGTATAGTCCAACCAACAACTCATAAAGGTTCAATGGAATGCCCCTAATGAATGAATTCCTCCATTGGATAACACCCCATCCATAGGAAGTTTTCCTATAGATGGATGTGATAACTCTATCCAGAAGAAAACAAACAAGTGTGCATATTTTCTATTATAGATACTCAAATCCATATCTATAAAGAATGGTTTCAAAGAAGAACTTGGGACTGTTTATTTGTCACCCTAGTTATGGGCTCTACTTAAATAGATGGTTGGCCTAATGTGACAACAAAATTGAAGATAGATCCCAGACCATACCCCTCAGGGGTTGGGGTTCCCTTGTCTTATACTTGAGGTTCATCAAAAACCTCCCCTTACTCGATGCTCTTGGATTTCTACACAAGGTAAAAAGTGTTAGGAAACAATATTAGTGTTTTGGTTGTCTTCAAGATACATAAGATTAGATGATTTACTTGATCAGTGGTAGGGTATCCATCCTCATAGGAGTCTTTCTAGGATTCACTTCCCTAGGAATCATCCTCTAATCCATCACCCCCAGCTACAATAGAAACCAATAAATCCACAATAAGATCTATAGGATAAGGCATTTCCAGCAAAAACTTCACTCGGTTGGTCAGGGGGAACATGATGTTGTGATAATGGTCCAAGTATTTCACCTTCATCATTTATTACACCACCTTGGATCAGGGAATAGGGAAACCATCTCTTCCATGACCCAACCTAGTAAGGTATTTCACCTTGGAATTGAGACACTACCATATCCCATAAAGAGATGTGACTTTTATGTGGATCCCCCAACTATAACATGCATCAATAAAAATATAATCACTGTGGATATTTGATTAATGAAATAACTTACCAAAACCCATGACTTTCACTCATGGAACTACTCAAGAGGGTCCACCTTCCTCTCAAAGTCACTTACCTAGAAGTGTTGATCCTATTTTCAATCCCCTATCCATATATTCTACCTATAAAGAACCAGGAATTAATATATATCTGTAAACTTCTCTACATTATAGTCTATCTTTTCCTCTATGGAATTCTCTTCACACCAGTCTCCCTTGACCCCGTGGTTGTGTGTCCCCTTCCTCACTTGACCAATTCTCTGGTCTCCTCACTATGTCCACTAGATATGTTCCCTCTCAACTTAGTGTGTATTCATGGATGATCCCATAAGAAATAGTATGTGGTGGAAGCTTATTTTTTCATTCTATCTTCACATGAAAACATGTTCCATATCAGAAAAATAACTGAGGGGTGGCGCTCATTACATACCCCACATACACCTTTATAGTGAGCTACTGGATGAACTGGAACTGTTGCGTGAAATAGTGTGGGGTGTAGGGCTCATAAATCACCATATGTTCCACCTAGGCCACCAATGCACATCCTCAAAAGTCCAAGATGTATGACCATTTCTCAATGGTCATCATTCCATAATCGGTCACTATTCCTAGAGGGAAGGGAAATAGATGAAATATGAAGTGGCCTTCCATCCTAATCCTCACCAACACGTCAACTAAACCCAAGTTTAGAGGCTTACTCCTTATAATGTTGCGAATCAATTATCATAATTTTTTGTCAGGGGGGATAGATCATGTTTGGGTATTCATTTCCCACACATGTGTGTGAAAAAACTACTATATAGGAAATGGATGGTCTTGAACACATGGAAGGGAGTCTTCTTCTTACCGATATGGTGAAACACCTTGTTTAACATCACTATCATTGAAACTTTTGAGTTGATGTGTTTCTCCATCGCCTTTATTTCCATCATGATGAGGGTTATTGACTGCACCCCCATGTGTGTGTCTCAAACTGGGGGAATCCACCCTTAGATCAACCTAAAAATAAATCCTTCCATCCTGACCATGGGATCTTTATTATTCACACTATATCCCTATATATTCCATTTTATTTCATATATAATCTTATATTATGAATGTTATTTTCTTAACATTGATGCCTTAGGATATTAGTGTGGCCTCCTAGGTAGCTGGACTATGAACTCATTCCAGAAATAGCTAAATAATTATTTAAAATGGATACCCTTAGTCTCCATTTTGTGGTCACTATCCCATTATAAAAAGCATAAAAAATCCCTTATGATCACTAGAATCTACTCCAAGTAATCCTGTACATCATCAGCTGGGATAAAATCTTAATACATCTCTCCTTGGATGGGGATTCTCATGATGCGGTAGAGGTCTCATAAACTAAATCTATCCTCTCCATGATTTAGGTGAAACATATTTGTCCTTGATTTCCACCTTCTAAAAAACTTTGTCATGATGTCTTGGCGATGGTAAAAATGAAACTATGAGGACCAAGATTCCTCATAAAGATCAACTCACTTCAGACCCACCTTGAATTCATGATAGGATTGACATACCAAGTATTCCTAGGTCCACACATTTGTAAAGTTACCACCCCATCATAGGTCATATTCTTTATTACAACCTTAGAGAAGGTTCTTCAAACCTACCTTAAGAATTATTTCATATTGATTCGTAGACTTAATTCTCTCTAATGCCTCCTAATTAAAATTTTCCATGTGGTTCTACAATGTGTGAGCTATAAGTGATGTGTGTTCCTTCAAATTGTGACCCTCGATGGCTCGATTCTAGGTTTACTACCCATGCATGCTCCTGAACCAATAAGCGGGTTCATCTCAAATGACACTAGGGATGAACACATCTTCCCTTTACCCTAAACCCAATAGTTTCATCATATTTTATAGAGAGTATTATTATTGTGCCTCAATTGGTAATTTGGTGACAATGTAATGACCTACCACTACTCGGATGCTCTTCCCAATCATAAGGTTTATGTATTTCTCACTTCATTGATTCATAGAAGCATTTACACCTTTAGTGGACATCATTAAATACTTTACATGTTTTTAGAGTCTGGTTCATGAGGGTTAGTTCAAAAAGTTTGATTTCATGGATGTTCAAATTCTCATGAAAGCCTATTTCTAAATGCGTTGTTCACTAAAGATTAAATCTTCATGATCGGTGATCATTGAGATAAAAAATTCTCATGAAATTCTTGAGTTTTAAAAAAATAAAGTACAGGACTATCTTTATTATAAATATCATGGACCCCTCAAGGACCCCCACCCCTATTTATAGTCACAGGTTCAGAACAAGTTTCATGAACAGAGCTTCATAATAACTAATTTTTTGTGGGTTTCCCTTGAAATACAAACCTCCCCTCCTTCATCTGATCTAGTTCTAAGGGTAATATTTATTGAAACTGAAATATAGATATCATGGGAGAGATCAAGGAAGGTACAACTAGTTTGAGAAAAATCTAGGCTAAAATAGATCCAAAATCCACTAAAGGGGCTATGTTCCTGAAGGATCAAACCATTTTGAATGAGTGTTTCCTTGTAAAGGTTGACTAATTGCATAGAGGTGGAGGTGGTAAACTCCATACATCATTTCTTCTATTCTCCATGGTCTTAGGTCCATGTATAGGTTTATGAGGTAACCATTGTACAATGTATCTCTGATTCATGGAGGTCCCCGATCCATGAAAAGGTTGAGGCGGTAACCTCCACACAGTGTATCTGCATTCATGGAATAACCCTTTTTTCATGAAATTCCTAATCATTCATAGAGGACCATATCATTCTCGATATCGATTCCACCACCTCCATTGGCCATATAAATACCTCCCCAGGGAACACAACCTTTGATTTCAATCTAAAGCTCCAAATTCATGGAACTCTAATCTTCAAGAGACAATATGGTCATGGATTTCCAAAGGTATCCATATTTTGTGAAACCACCTCCAATGTTTTTTTGTGGGCCTTAAGCCATGGTGGAGATTCCATTTGAAAATATATGTTTCCTTCATGTAAGATGAAATCCATTTCTGTATCTTGGGGTGTCAAAAGACAATTATCCTTCATGAAATGGACCCCATGATAACTAATACTTCACTCTAAGGAATGTTCACCCTATTTAATGACACATGCACTCTAATGAGAACCTTATCCCTTTGTGAATCCATCAACATTCGAAAACCCCTCAACCTTCATGAAACCCATCCACTAGGACTCTATATGGTTCCTTCAATCATCCAAAACCCATTTGTGAATTTTGAGTGCCCAAGGCCCATGTACCCATCTAGAACAACTTCACCCTCACCCCAAATGCTTATATGAATGATATCATCAACCCTTGTGCCCACCTATTTTAATTCAAGAACAGTCTTAACCATGCCTTTTTCTCCTAAGTAGAGGCACCCTAATGTTTCTTTCTACTAATAATAGGTACCCTAACATAAGGACCCCTAATTTCCACTCCTTTGTGTTAATGTTTATTCCATTCCTTTCCCAGATGTTTATGAGTAGTATACACATAAGTCACAATGGTGGCATCATCATGGGAAATTTTTGACCCTTTCTGGTAGAGAGGCCTTATGAAAAATCATCCTCTTCTACTTGGAAATAATCTCCCTACATTTAGATCTTGAAAACGTCTGATTTTAATTATTTAAATCTTCCTAGATAAATGTACTAGTCATGTGACATTAAACTATTTTAAAACATCCTCATCATATGATGTAAAACTATATCCTTTCCCTATACGGTAAACACAGGATGCCCCTTATATGACCAGCATGGGATGATCTCTCACCTCCTACCTTGTGTCATAAACATAGGATGCCTCATGTACAATCATCATGAGATTCCACATCCTTCCCCACCATGGCATAAAACTCATACACTGGTTAACTTCCATGCATAATCCCCCACACCATACTGTGTTGATGCTCCTTTCATGACATAAGAATCCTTACTGAATTACATTAAACTCCATGGATTGGTCCTGTCACACAACCCTAAACAATATCATTAAACTATGTGTGTTTTGATCCTTGTATCTTAAACAAGGTACATAGGAAACCCCCATGAGTTCTAATCATGACATACCAACACATCTAGTGTACCTCCATGAGGTTCAATCCTGACACCCTAATATCTACATCAAATCCTTTTGTGTGATCATCACCCCCAATGGGGTATACTTTCCCTCACCATCATCAAATCCTAAAGTGTGATCATATTTTCCATAGGAAAACACTATGAACCATAGTGTGATCATTATCACCCCATGGGGGAACACTCTCATTACCATAAAACCCCAAAAGATTGATCATCTTCCCCACAAGAACACACTGAACACATGTCTCCAAAAGATGCTAAACCAATGACCTAACCCAAATTATTTACTCTATATTGTAAAAATTATATGCCTATGGTATAAATAATCATATTACTTACTCCCTAGAATCAATTTCCATGTGGTCAGCATAGGATTCCTTGTTTTTCAGCCTAAGATGGATCACACACAACATACTTACAACATTAAAAGGGGAATAGTATAAAATTTTCCAACATACCCAACATCCATAGATGCCCTGACATACCCAACATTATTATTTAGAGGACTAGTTTGGGATATTCCTAACACTGAGAGGGGGGTGAATCCATGTTGTGTACTTTTTAAACCAATTCCTACTTTTTATCCATGTACCTCTTGACCTGTTAGGATCTGTATTCTCATGTTCTCTTTTCCCTATCACATGCAATAATGTGAAAGTAGTAAAAATAGAACACGATATTTTTACAAGCTTCACCACTCAATAAGAGTAGCTACATCATTTCCGTGTTTAGTAATGACCAGTGCACATATTCTCCACTATAATGTAGTAACTTTTACAGTGGTTTGGTTAGGAAAACAATATTTTAGCCTGTGTGGGTCCCTAAACTTTGGAGGGGGAACATAAAAATACTTCCCAGTGTGAGTCCCTACACTTTAGAGGGGGGAGGGAAACAATAATCTTCCAGAAGTGGTGATGACCTATTCTATGTTGTTTCTCCTTCCTAGTTCTTTATACCATCTCCCAAGACAGTCTTCTCCATTTTGAATAGGGTTTGCAACTCCAATAGAGTCTTCTACATGTTGAGACTTGTTGGATGACACAATGATACTTGATCTTCTACTCTCCACTTATTACTTGATTAGCAGCATGAAAGTAACCCTATTCTTCTTTCCCATCAGCAAACCTAAATGTTGAACATTTTTCTTATCCTTATTCATCAGTGTAAAACCAACAACACCGAAACTTCTTCTTATTCTTCTTGGTAGAATCACAAACACCCTTTTTGATTGTAAAAACAATGAGTACCAGCTCAGCTTAGCATCATCACAGTTAAACCGCCCTGAATAATTGTCATTCTTCAATTAGGAAAACTTTTTTCTTCTTCTTCTTCTCTTCTTTCTCTTTGACATGGTATAATATAGAATGGAAATGGGGTGTCTTCCCAATCACTCATTCACCTAAACCAGGTATTCAATATTTTCCTTTTTGAAGACCCTTCTCAAATCTCAACACTTCACAAAGCTCAACCCTTCATGGAGAACACTACTTAACAGAGCACACTTATTCCCAGAGCTCAACCCTTCGTAGATCTCAACCCTTTATAGGTAACACTTCTTTGAAAAGCATAATGCTTTGAAAATATTAACCATTGGTAGAGCTCAACCCTTCCCAAATCTCACACCTTCACAAATCACCTCTTCCTTTTTGGAAACCACTTTCTTCAGGAAGCAAACTACCTTTGCGGAGCTCACTACCTTCAAAAAGCAAACAACCTTTGTGGAGCTCATTGCCTTTGCAGAGATCAATACCTTTTTCAGTGCTCACTTTCTTCATATATATCACTTTATTCATGAACCTTATTTGAAAATTGAGATATCTATGATTTTTTTTAAATCTCTCTACACTTCTCTTGGGGGTAGAGACCTATTTAGAGGAATTTCCCACCATCTCGAGAACCTTCCTCACCTCATCAGCACCACATAAGCCCAAATCGAAGAGCTCTAAAAATTCATTTGAAATCTTCTCTATTTCACAAATCACCATGGAAATTTTTCCATATCGCATAGCTCTTCATAATCACAGATCGTTATATAAATTACTTTGTGTTGCCGAAATGCTCCATTCGCAATGCTCTTCACTCTACAATGCTCACTTGATAATATTCTTCACCTATTCCATTCTCAAAGATCGTCATAGCTGTAGATAACACCGTCAACATTCTTCATGTATTTATGAAATCTTCTTCATGAATCCCATGTTCATGAAGCTTATTCCCTTCACAAATTTTGATGACATATTCAAGAAATTCCTCTTTTTTTAGTGCTATCCCAAATCCAATTTTTGGACCCCAAAAATTTGGCAAACACTAGAAAACTAAGCCACCTGAGGTACTTGCTTCTACAAAACCAACCATGTTTATTGGAAGCATATTTTCTCCCCCTTATCTTAATAAATCTTGCATCACAAGTTCTCAGAACTACTTATGATCTTTGTGAAATATAGACCAGAAAAGCATCATCAGATTTACCAAGGAAAGTAATGTAACTTCCCTATCTTCTAGAAACATCTTTCCTTCCAATAAAAATTTAATATGACTAGAAACACCTTTAATCTCACATTACTTCATAAGGCTTGCATCACAAGTTCTTCTAAATTATGATATTTTTTAAATACAAATAACCAAAGCATCATCTAATTTACCAGGGAAAGTACTCTAACATCCATGTCTTTGCTTCATCTTTAACAATCATCATTATTTCTTCTTATAATCTTTGGAATATGAATTACAAATTACTTATTCATCCTCACTAAAAATCCTCAATTTCTTTTGGAGTGTTAATTCCAAAGAACTCCAATCATCTTTTTTCATCTAAAAGTGGAGGTATCTTAAAACACCTTCAATATTGTATACACTATATCACCTTTGATACATGTATTTTGAAATTTAAGAATAGTTCAACAATTTTCTAATTTAATAACATGGAGAATTTATCAAGCATTTCATTCACTACTATGATTCCACAACAATTCTTCAAGAACCGTCACTAGAACCAATCTGTGTTAACTTTGGAGGTCTCCTTCTTCATCTTGATCATCATTGACAACCTCATTGACATATATTGACAATAAATAAAACTTATACATAAAATTGGTCCAAAATATTATCTATTATAACTAATAGTTTCTTCCCAGTCAAGACAAAAGTGGTGCAATTAACCAGTATCCACCTCGAGATGGTGTTGAAAATGACTTTCATTAACATGACATAAATCATTCAGGGGGAATCAGACTAGGTGAAAATATCAAAGGAGGAATACATGGAAGAAGTAACCAACATCACATTTTTCCTATTTCAATAAAGAAGTTTACATCACCAACCATGGTGGAAAATGTCATCCACCTTTGGAAGGAAGGAATACGGGGCACAAACACATGTGAGGCACATCCATGGAGGAAAGTGTCAGAAACACAAATATGATGTATGTGAGGTGTATTTTATTGTTTGGGCTACCATATATTTATAAAATTTATGTTCTTATGTCTTGGTAGTTATAAAGTTTTAATATTTTTAACGGTAATACTCATTTTTAAATTCTTATGTTTTATGAAAAACAGTTTAGGGTTACTTTAATGTTTTGAAATGTGATTTAATTTTGATAATTATTTCCACTATTTGTGATAAAAATTGAGTTTTAAATGGTATTTCATTGAAGGTGTTTTTAACCCAAATTTTTAAATTCCCTAAGAGGGGGTAGAATTGGGGTTTTTCATATTAAAAAACATGCCTTTTTTATCTTATTTCTCTGTTAAAAAAAATTATATTCTCACATCTTATCATTGAAATATATTAACTGAAATACAATAATGAAAGAGAAATAATAATTTTACTTGGTTCACCCTTATAAATATAGTCCAAGTAGAAGAACAAGGAAATGTAACAATATACCAGAATCATTAAATTAAACTTTTGTTTTACAATGTTCGGAGAAAACTCACGGTCCCTCCTAGTTTAAAAATACTCTCATATTGAAATCTAATTATTACCTTGGATGAAGGGTACTTGGTGTTCCTTCATTAGATACCATTTTATGATTTGAATGACTTTTTATAGCAACAAAACCATTGTTTCATAAATCTATCTCCTTTCATACAAATGATGAACTTTTATTTAAAATGAAAATTTTGGGAAATTATCTTAAGGAAACAAAAATTACTTTCATTCAACCTTTACATAACATTTTTAAAACTTACAAATAATAATAAAACTCCATGATTTTTTAAAATACACAAAAGAAAATTGAAATAAACTTCTTTATAAAAACAACATCACCTTTCTTTACACAGCTTCTATTTGTGTAAAATTTATTCACACAATAAGTATGTTTTTTTGATTCTTATATGAAAAAAATCCCTTAACATCTTATGTAAATCTTGATACTCCAAATAATGGGTTAGAGGCCAATTTATAATCATGACTTACAATTTAGGAAACATTTCGCACCTATAAAATCTGACTTATTCACTAATTATTTTTTCACATAATTCACTATCTATAGAAAACTTGTATTTTGTATGAACCAAATTATCATAACTCCATGTTCTAGGAATCATATAAACATTCATGAAATTTTTTATTTTTACTTTAATTATTGTTTCTAACTTCCAAAAAAATTACATCATGAAAAATTTCACTTTTATTGAAAATAATATTAATATTACTCTATAATTTCACACCCATGTATTTAGAAAACCCTTAGAAACTTCTTCACCTCATGTGGATAACTTCTTATAAAACCTATAGACTCCTATAAATATTTCAAGACCATTATTCATAAATGATTCAAGGTATCCATGGTGATGTAAATTTTTAAACTCTCTTTCTCGTGAAAACAAACTAAAAAAATTTCAACCAACTTTGTCAACGAAAAAACAACCTAATATCCTCAATAAGACATCGAGGGTGATTTTTTCAAACAATAATTTATACTTTAATTTTTTTTTTTTTTGAATTTTTATACTCATTTAATGATTATAAAATAATTATATGTCGCAAGATTTATATATTTCACATCATGGTAGTTCGTTGTACACAAACGGTAAATCTGTTACCCATTTGATGGAAGTGTGTGTTGATGTAGGTTGAACCCATAACATAAAAAAATATCATTATATTTAATATAATGGTGTTATTATATAATAATTTAATAATAATAAATTAAGGGGTGGAGAAACAAATAAAAGATAAATGCACATTGAAGATTGTTACCTCTTTTTCAAATAACTCCTTTTTGTTTGCACAAAAAGGATTCCTTGGTTTAAATTCTACCTATGGTGAGGATTTTAGGATTATGTGAGGAAATTTTTGAGATTATATGATTATATTTTTAACTATCCAAATGGATTTACATGTGTGAATAAGTGGTAGGGGTGAGTTCCTTTTTATAGTAGAGGAGGAGTGACATTCTTGTAATTTTTTTGAAAATCCAATTCAACCCACATTTTTCCCATGTGAAGTGGCTAAATTAATGGTAAAAATTATATAAAAAGGATTATAGGGTATAAATATGAACATTAAATTTATTTTTTAAAGGATTATAGGTCATTTGGGCTCTTAATATTAATGTTTAGTCCCTTATAAAGCTAATTTTCCTATTAATCATTGTAATTAGTTTTAAATAATTTCACTAATATTTTTGGAAAAAAACTAAGTTGAAATTATAATAAATTATATATTTTGATTATTAAAAATATGGAATCCATTTTTCCAAATTCCAATCATAGAATTTTCATAAATTAATTTCAATTTAATCCCATAACGGGACGACAAAGCGGGTTTTTAAACAAAATGATCGAAAGTTTGAGATGTTTTTATATCTAATTTCAATATGAAATTTATTATAATGAAATAAATTGTATAAATTGATATAATATTGATCTAATTACTCTTCAAAACCAATCCAAAATATAATTTAACTTTATAAATAAATTAGTATAAAATGCATTTTTGAATTAAAATTCAGTATTTTTCACTATTAATCAAAAAATGAATCTTCTCAGAAAAAATACCAAGAATTAACCCTATAATAATTTTTATGTTCCAATTTTTAAAATAATTTTATTTTTTTCATATTATATTTATAAAATTTTCAAAATTCATATTTTAAATAGGTGCACCGTTAAAATTAAATAAAACTACTTTTATAAAAATATATGTTTTTATGTGTAATATTGGGTTTGTTCTTATCATATGTTTATTGAACCTATTGGATAAATGTAAAAATTATTTGTTTGAATATAAAATATATAAATTTAATTAAATAATTCACTAATATTAATTACTTTAACTTAGTAATGTAAATCACCTTTTTCACATTAAAATAGTCTTTTAGAAAATCATTCCCTTTATATTCATTTCTAGTTAATAGGTAAGCAATGAATTCAACTATATATTTTCATAATTTAGTTTCTCTTATTCATAACTATAAATTTAATGTCTAGGTTATATCTTATTATATTAAAAATAATATTTTTAATAATATATTATTGTATGGTAAAACTCGGTCTATTGTGTTAGGCAAGCCATCAAGGAAAGTCATTGTTGTGTGTAACACATGCTAACCTTGGTGTTCCGTGTAGATAAATCTAAACATTATGTCATGTGCAACATAATATTAACTTGGGTTTTTATATAAGTATGAATAGGAACATAATTAAATTAATTCTAAAAGTAAATTATTTTAATGTCTTGGGGAGTTACAAAATTCATGTGTGTGGAAAATTAATTTTAACACAACTGCATGTAACATCCAAAATCTTGTCATAACCTTAACTATGGAAACTTATTTCTACTTTTTATTCAATTCATTATGATCAAAAATTAATTTTAAAATATCAAATAATATTAATTATGATTATTTTAAATATGGGATTCATTTTAATAAATTTAATTAATATAATTGGAAGAAATTAATTTAAAATTAAACTTGTAAGCATGAAGAAAATGTTGTTTTATACAGTAAAAAAAATCTCAAGTATAGAAAATTATTATATCAAAATTCAATATAAAATTGATTCTAATGAAATAAATTGTAATTATATTGATATAATTTAACTAATATTAATTTTGAAACAACTATGAAGACATATTTAATTTTGTGCATGCTTTAAACAAAAAGGTTGTCTTCAAGAAAAATCACCATTTTTCAATATTCATTTAAATAATAATTATTTTAGAAAGATATGAAAAATTAACTCTAATAAAAATTTTACATTTTGATTTAAAAAATAGAGTTTATTTTTCCTAATACATTTTCTAAAAGTGAAAAAATTTAATATTAAAACAAATGTGCAAAACATGATGAAATCCCTTTTAAAAATACATTTTTTAAGAATATAACTACATCTATTCTTATCCCATTCCTAGAAAAATATTAGTTGAATGATAAAATATTTTATTGAATATATAATATATAAATTTCATTAAAATCATTCACTAATAGTGATTGATTTAATTTATTAAGATAAAAACACATTATGTGCATAAAAACATTTATTTTCCCTTCAAATGATTTTTTCATTTCTAATCATTTGATATCCAATGATCTTATTTTATTCATTTTAAAGTCAAAAAAATCTTAATTTAGTTATTCATATTCATACCCACCATTCCAATAGAAATTTTATTATTGTCACATTAAATAATTATATTTTAGTTGTATATAGATGTTAATTTAAAATTGGAGTTGGGTATAACACAATCTATTGATGAAATTAAATTTATTCAAAACAAATAATTCATTAAATCTTATGGAATTTCATTCCCTCCCCCCCTAATAAATTTTTTCCTCACAATTTTAAATTCTTATTTGGAATCAAGGGTTTAACATATGAAAATCCCAACATGGAAAACCCAAAGTGTAAAAAGGGTTAGTAAAAAATCCTCTTGAAAGGAAATAAAGGTAAATATAATGGTAGTCTCCAATAACACAAAATAAATTTTAAAAAGAAGATAAAATTTGTGGGAATATAAAATATGGAAAATAAAGTGAATAATAATTCTTAAGCATTAATATATAGTGAGATTGAACATTGTTATGTGTAAGTAAACCCCCACAAAACCATAAATTTTTTTGTGTTAAAAGACCACTGATTCATCAAAAATAAAAGTCATAGGATAAAAAATTTTGTCTCAAGATCCTTTTCTTAAATTTGAGGTAATTTTTTATATAAATATAGATTACATGATAAAATATACTAACTTGATTTCCTTCATTTCATAATAATTATCTCATCCTTTGGTTGTGATTTGATCAATTTCCACTTTATCTCTTTCTCAAAGAAATGAATATTAATTACTAATTCCTGAATAACTAACACATCACAAGATCCATAAAATAATGAGATGTCATTCCTTCTATATCTATTTATCATCAAAACGAAAAAAATTTAGCACAAGTTGTCTAATATAGATAAATATTCATATGATGAAATAAAACATTAATTTCTAAAACCACATCTAAAGTTCAACTAAAAACATTTTGTAAATGGTTAACCTTAATACCCTTAAAAATTTCAAAAAATATATAAAAATAAGGTCACTAATTTCCGAAATAAACATGACATTAGTCCCAAAAATATCTTAAATTATCTCATAATTCCCACCTTCCAAATATGTAAATACCTTGGTCATATATTCTTCTAAAACATAGTAATAACTTGAATTATCATAAAACCTCAATGAAAACATACATGATTCCTCATTTGTTAAATGAAACCACATATTATTGAATATATTCCATAAATATAGAACTATTACAAACTCCATTATTGATAACATAAACCATTTTTCATCTAATCATTAATCAGTTACAAGTTAATACATACTCTCCAATTTCATTTATCTATATCAATCATCTTTGTATCCAAAATAACACCATTATCTCAATGTCAAGAATATATTAAGTGTTACATTTCCCTTAATCATGTTTTTTCCATAAAATACCTCATTTATATTAAATTAATATTCTAGTTAATTATTACCATTCGATATATTCTTGAAAATCCTTATAGAAAACTTTTTACCAAATAATCCTTATATATTCCATGATATATATAACATAATTATTTAGTTCCATTACTTGAACACTTAAAACATTTCACTTCATTTGGAAACCATTAAGTAGGCTTCATCACATTATTCCTTAATACCTCATTCCATTCATATGTCCGTTATAGTCTCTACATCATGAACTATAAAAACATTACGCATGCCCCCTTATTGATCCACTTCTTGAGATTTCCCCCAATCACATAAATTTTCATAATGACAATACATTCCATATTTAAAACATTAAACCATTAAAAATTCCATAGAGAAACCATTACTCTCATACATTTCATTAAATGAACTTTTCATTATTTTTCTCAACAATTACTTACTTTTTACCAGTCTTCTCCATAAATAAACATATTCTCATTCAATTGAGACATTCCCTTAAGTACTTATTCCCAACTTCTTGAAATATAGGAAACTGAATATTAAATCCTCTATCATATCCACCAACCAATCTCTTAGTGAACTATGTCCTTCTCTTATTTGGTAAGTATGATATCTGGTTAAGGTATAAGTTTTCAATAATATATCATGATAACTAATTATGAATAATCACAATATCCTTCACTCCAATCATCATCACATTTTGTTTCTCATTAACACATTTTCTATAACATTCAACATTAACCAAGTTCCTTCTGGTTCCCACCATTTTTTACAACCAAAATACATTGTTTGATAAACAATATTCATAGTGGTAAACCAAGTAATCATGAAAAAACATTTATAAGATATCTAAATTGTGACACCTTATTTTAAATCTAAGACACATATGGTTTAACCAACTTTATCCATGATCATAATCTATTCAAATCCATTAAAATTATTCATAATAAAATGTGTATTAACCAAATCATATCCCTTGAGAGTGTCAAACTAGGAGTGCATCAAGGCACTTTATCATTCACTAGGAGATGATCGAGTCAAATCTCAATGTGTCCTATTCAGAGTTATTAACCCTAGTTATAATTGATCTAGATCCAAAAAAATTTAGTATCTAGATATGGATTTATTTTCTTGTAAAATCACATAATATCTTTAGTACCAAAACTTTAGGATGTTATCATATACTGAAACTAATCCCTAATATTTTCAGTAAAGTTCTCAAATATTAATCTTCAATGTTTGAATAAAAATTCAAGTGATACCAACTATAAAAACCTAGTATTTTTATTCTTAGATATTACATCTTTTCATATGAATATTTAATATATTTCACAAAAACATGCCTTTGGACTATAATGGGTTATTGTATTTTGATACAAGATACACAATTCTCTTATTTCAAGAAGGATATCCAACATCTCCCACAAAACTCTCCCCATTAATTAATCTTCATTGACACACACTACTTAACACCTTTCTTTATGACTTATGGAATGTAGACATAAGAAAGAGGGAGTTCATATTATTATTAAGGGTAATTAAGGGTGGTATCAATAATAATATAAAAATAACATGATAATAATGGAATGATAACATGATATTAGAATTTGAAAACCATACCCTGCATAACATAGATCATAATCCTATGTCATGGAATAAAACTTGGTATTTTATATGACATGAATCATAAATGAAATCAATTAATATAAATCATTAGATAATAACATATAAATAGTAATTTTTAAAAATATAAGATTAAAACAATGTCAAAATGTATAAATGAAATAGGATCACAAATTATGTTATGGAAATGAAATCAAGACCTCTCATAAACTTATTAACATAAAAATGGTTTGACACATACCCTTATGGACATGAAACCAGTCTGCACATAACATTATGGGCATGAAACTGGGTCCACACATAACATTGTGAACATTAAATTAGGTCCATGCATAACATAATTAGATCATGAGTTATCCATAATTACCCAATACATTTGAAGGATTTAATAGAATCAACTATTATATAATCATAACACCTTTATATAAATTCTAAAAAATATCCATAATAATCATATCCCATGGAAAGGTAATGGGTTTCATAAACATTTCAACATTTCATCATAGCATATCCCATGGAAGATAAATGGGTTTTATAAACATCTCATCCTCATAATCATAAATAAAAACTATCTAGATAAACGATAAGGATGGTACCATTGTGTCATATCCCTAGTAAAATAAAAGAAACTCTAATATTTTTTTTAATTTATGGTTATAAATTCTATAAAAATATCATTAAAACATTCTTGAGGAAAATAAGATTTCCATTTGGAAATAACTTCTTTAAAATATAAAAATTTTCCAAATATTAATGAAAAAATATTTTTCTAAAATAACCATGGAAAATTTTAAAATAATCTTTAAATAATTGATTAGTCAAGATGGTGGGAAATACTATTCATGTCATACATGTTGGAATAACTATTCCTTTCACACTCTAAAATAACTTGTTAATAAAATAACAAGAATATTCCACTTAAACCATTTTGTTAAAGAATTAATATACAGGTAAAAATTTCTATAAAAAAATTATTATAGAATCATAAAACATTATTTAAAACATTTTTAGAAAACATTGATAGGGAATAAAAAGGATTTTTGAACAAAGGTAGAAATATAGTCACTTTTTCTTTCAAAAAATTATTTCAATCGCTTGAGTATTTAAATAGAGGAAAATAAAATGAAAACATTTGATTTCAATAAATAACGACTGGATAAGAAAATTCATGGATTTATTGAGAGATATATCATAATATTTTATCATCGAAATCATAATCATAAACAATCCCAATAAAAAATGAGATTGTAACAAAAAAACCCTTACCAATTTAGTGACTCTTGAATTGTAAGACCCATGAAATAAATAACCTTATATAGATATGTAAACCCATATAATTTTTATAAAATTATTCATAAAATACATCCATGTGCAGTATATACACCACAAAAGATAAATAAGTGGTGAATATGGCATGTGCCTCCAAGAGATAAATGTGAGATAGAAATTCCTTACCTCAAGTCTCTTCTTCCTTCAAACTCATTTGAAAATACCTTATAATAAATATTGGTTTATTATAAATTCATTATAGAACCATAATCATACATATCATATCATATATTATTTACTTATAACCTTTTACCACCTATTCAGTAACGATTATTTGTTAAAAATAATTTTTTATGTGATAAATGCTTCATTTTTTAATTTATATTTTGGTTATGTGGTTTGGTTCCTTGTACTTTTATCATCGTTACATTATCTCTATAATTATAATCATGATATATGTATAATGTATATTCATTATATACATATTTATAGTCATTTATAAAATTTATAGATAGAAAAATAAATTACATCATTCATGGAGATGGTAGGTCCTACATACACATAAACAATGTTTTTATTTTCTAGACATATGGAATGAAATAAAGATAAATAATATATCATTTAACATCACCTACTAGAAATCCCATAAAATGGTGCTTTGATCTGAGTCGCCACATGACCTCAAGCACACCTTCCTATAAACCTGGTGTTTTCGACTAACAATGAGGGTCTAATAAGCCACATGGGGAGACTATACCCTCTTTACTAGAGTAAGCCACAATAGATAAAAGTTTAAATAAAGGAAAAAATATGTTATAAAAAAGAACATTCTTAATAAAACATTTCCCAAAACTCGGTATAAAACACAACCAACAATAAATATGATATGTCATGCTAATAGTGCCAAAATGTGCTTGAAAATAAACCCAAAATAAAGACAAAATCTGAATCCCCAATCAGGTCCTAAATCCAAGTCTGGAACCTCATCCATGCATGTACCATCCATCATAATACATTTTCCCTTGTTATGACCTACAACCATGAAATCTACTTGAGTACCCAGTGGTTCCTGAACAAATTTTGAGTACAACTCAGTAGGCCACCACCAATGATGTCTATAAAATATACAGTCTAAATAGATATAGAATGAGAATACTAAATAAATGAAAAGTAGACAAAAATATAATTCAGGTTCCCTGGTTAACAATATTTACATTAACCATTTCCATCATTTATACCATCTTCCTTTCTTGATTCATTTCATATTTTATCTCATGGGTTAGGCATTTACATCAATTGCACAAGGGTTTGTTGAAGTCATACAAAAAATGTAAGGGGATAAATCAAGTTCCTAATCCTCAAAAAATTAATATTTAATCCAACATCACTTGAAATTACTTACTAAATATTATAATGTGATCAATATAATTGCAATATGTTTTTTTCTCCATAATAAATGTTTCTCAAAAACTTCTCCAAACTACACCAAACAACATAAATGATATGATTCACTTGGTATCAAATGTTTCCAACCATTTACCAATAAGCATAATAAATTTTACAAACCTACTCATTCAAAACACTATTCCACTATACAATAACTTTGGTTCTAACATCCTCCCTTTGGGTTTGAGGGAAATATTATGTAACATTGAAGTATTCAAATTATATAAACAAACCAAATTTCAATAAAGAGACTAAAATATCACTCTAAGTCTATGTGACCATTTCTCAATATAGAAAACATGAGTTCAAAAGAGAATTATATTCTTTAATTTTTACCTTAAAATTTTAATCTACAACTCTAATAAATAACTTTTTAAAAACAAAAATCACATAGATCACCCAATATTAATATTTATTCATCCTACCTTGGTTACATTACCCATGGATTGTTTCTCCCATATCTATTATAATAAAATCCCCTCTAGAGTATATTTATCAACATTAATGTGAGAGTTATGATTTGCATCCCACAATTCCAATAGATAAATATGTAATATTACTTGTTAATTGAATTTTTTAAGGATTTATTAATCCCACTTATTATGTTCCAAGCATACTATATTTTCATATGATTAATTTAAAACTCCATGTCACTCCTTGTCTTTTTTTCAATTTATTCTCCACTAATTTCCCAAATTTATGTTTGTTTGATAATAAACCTAAAGGGAAATTTACTTCCAAATATAATATCCAAGTTATGAAATAAATTCTTATCAAGATATGGAATATGTAAAACCACTTTAATCTTTGTTAAGAGGTTGAACACCAAGATTCAACCCATGTTTCTCAAATATTGGTGTTGAAAAATGTTTTAAAAATATAATATCCACTTGTTGATGTGTTCAAATATACTCCACCATAATAACTCTTCTCTCAACCTTTTATTTGGTAAAATATTTTTTAATTTCATTTTAAATCATTCATGAGTTCAATGACATGTTCTTTGTCAAATAAATAGCACTTTTATTATGACAAAATATCACTATAGACACTTTCAAATCTAAAAAAGATCATGAAAATGTTCTTTCATCTATATAAATTGAGTATATGACTTTTTCACTGAATTATATATTAATTATATTGTGCTATGAGAATTAATCTATATCTTATTTCAAATAATAACAAGACCCAACCCACTAAGATTCCCCATATGTTGTTAGTAGGATAACTATTCCCCCCAATCTCACCTTCAATAGGGTAAGGGTTGGAAACTATCACATAGAAGGCATAAACATGCATGGGATGGATTATGTTATAACAATATATAACAATAATAAATCACCAATAAATAATAAAATCCCACAAATCCAACCATATATATACATATAAACTATATACTATTCATGCATGAGACAAAAAATCGAATGGCGAATAAAAAATTAGTAAACTGAACCACTGAGTGAAACCCACTCTAGAAATGGGTAGACACCTCCTTGCTATATGGTATTCAGGAATGAACTCCACCAATAACCATATCCCACCATGAACCATAATCTACTACTGAAAATTAATTATAGAAGATCCACCAGCTTCACCTCTACCATCGAAATCACTAGTATATACAACGTTTGTATATACAAAATTCATGTTGGAAAAAATCCCATATAGGGGTGAGTTTAAACATACACAATAGAAAAAGTTGAAAACTAATAGATAATGATAAAAAAGGTTAAATCAAAACTGAGATTTGTGGGATTATAATAAAATGAACCCCCAGTGGAAGAAAATATATTCTAAATAGTCAAATAAACCATGGGAAAGCAATATTACAACTCTCCAGACCTTAGCTCAACTAAATTATAAAACAATTAGGGATCCTAAAATATCTAGAGTACCAAAAAACTAAAAGAACATGAACCAGATCACATATATAACTTACACATCTTCCCATAGTAATGGTAATGGCAAGGAACCCACACCTCACTAAAGGGATTAGGTCAGTCAAGAGGGTTACTGACTCGTATTGAGGACTCACACCTCACCATGTGTAATGAACATCGGTTGGGAGTGTTACCTAATCAATGAGTGGATGAACTAAACCCAATCAATATGAGAGGGTTAAATACTCCACTAAATATATGGATTATCCACACTCTAGAGTCAATGTGTTGTAGTGAGGGTTATCAAACCCATATATTCTCTAATTATCCACTCATACATGTCATAATTTTAAATTTTGAAGAACCCTAACTAATCAAACAACACATAAATATTCATTATCCAATGAGGAGATATATATATTATTGTGAAATGGATACAAAACACTCACAATGGAATACTTATTCACCAAAATTTGAAACTAGAGTGGATAGATATAATTTTTTAAATCAACCAATTACATGCCATGTACTATATAGCACACAATGTATAAGACTAATCATTATCCATGATTAAGTCACAATGGATCAATCATTGAAAAAAATGATATAGATGGTATATCTTTAAGGTAAATAATGTACAGGTCTATGAGGATACATAGATTTAAAACTTTTACACACAAAGACACTCCTTTCGATATACATGGAGTGTTCTAACGTAAAATAAAATTTGTGGGTCCAGCTCATTGAACTGGTATATGCGAGGTTATATGGAAAGGTATAAAATCCTAAGATACATAGAATATGACTCATGATCACATGAAATGTGATATTTATAAAAACATATAAATCTATTATTGTAGCCCGTGGATTACACAATCGGTATCCCAATGGATTATATGGAGCATAATCAAGAAATCTAGATTCAGTCCATGCAAGCTTATTTAAAACAAGATAAAACATCTACCTTCATCCATATTAATTGTGTCAGTCAACCCTGAAACCACTGAACTAACCATCACATCTCATTGGTGACTCTATAGTTATCCACGTTCAAATTCATTATCACCTCCATCCCTATAAATCCATACTCAAACCATTATTTGAACCTGTTATGCACTACTACTTCCTCATGTGAACATGAATTCTCTATAAATCTATAATATTTGATTTTTGGGATCATTCTCATATAGAAATAGGGAATATGAGAATAGAAGAAATTAGAGATTGTTATTTGATGGGGAACCTAACCAACAAATGATATAATTGTATCTTTTTATATCAAAGAATAAATAAAAAAGGAAATAACATTTCAAAGTATTAATTGGGGATTATTTAATGGGCTACATCATGTTGAACATTTTATGAAAACATGAAAATACCATAAATAATTATACTTCACATAACATAAGAAATTATTTGGAATAATCAAATAGAATAAACTTTCATGTTCATAGATTATCAAAGAAAATTTCATGTGATTAATTCTCAAAAAAAACATGAAAAAATATTATAAAATAAATAAGAATAATTTAAAGAATAAATTAATTTATAATAAATTAAATTTTTTCTATATGCTAAATAAAACTATATCTAATTATTTGAGATGTTAATAATATGATTAATTATTATAAAATTGAATTTTGTTTTAAATATGGTTTAATGTTTATTGAATATCAAATTCAATATTATTTTAATTCTCATCAAAATAAAATAAAAATATTTTAAATAAATTAATGTCCATATGAAACATTCCTTTTTCTATATCAAATTATTATTCAAATGATCAGAAAAACATATATAATAAAGGTCATTAGTTTAAATAAAACCACATATTTAACTTAACTAAATATTTATCATATATTTGATTTGTCTTAACTTAATTTCTTTATCCACATTGTTCATAAATTCATTTATCAATTAAATAAAAAAAATAAATGACTAAATTATAAATTTCTATTATTCATGCAACAAGAGATGAAACTTTCTTAAAAGAATAATATTATAGTTTCAAATATTTTCTTCCTATATTGACAATTTAAAATCACCATTTTAACATTAATCTTGTTCATCATAGGCAAATATATTTTTTATGAGAGAATTTGATAAGAAAAGAATGAGGAAAACATAATATTAATAAGTCCTTCCTTGTGGATAATTTTTGAAGTTTTAAAAATTAAATCATTGATGCCACATTATTTTATCATTTCCACCATGTGAAGAAAAATCCACTACTATGAAAAGAAATAAAAGGATCCTCTAGGGATTCTGCCATGTGATCGAATAGGTATAAGAGATTGTTTTGTTTTCCCCAATGATTAAAATGAATTTTTAGGTGGTGAACTTATTCTCCACATATTTTATAGTCATTATCCCATGGTTGTCATAATAATATCTATCATAAATCCCCTCATAAATTATATCATAATAACTTTTTCAAATAATTAAAATATTCACCCTACAAATCCACTAAAAGGTCTTTTCATTAACACATGGAAATACCAATTCCCCATTACTAATATTCAAATAAAAATAATAAATTATTTTTACTTTGAAAATTTTGTAATCTAAATGAAAACCTATAAATTTTCAGTCCATGGATCAACACTTGAGAACTTAATTTATATCTCTCCTAAGAAAAACACCTCACTCTAGAAAACCATTTTGTGTCATAATTTTTTTCGAGCTCCCTTATGGATATATTAATATTTTATACTATGAAATAAATATTTATTTATTCAATAGCTAATAATTTTCTACAAAAAAAAATGTTTTTAGGAAAATTAACATAATTAATAAAAGGTTAAACATCATATTTTGAGCTTATCATAACTATTAGAAAAACTTTTTCTGAGGTCAAAAAATTGGATAAATTTATCAGTTTACCCTCTTTAAAGGACTTTACCATTGAAACTCAAAATTATATTATGTCTTTATTATAAAAAAAAAATATGGGCCACTACACCCTACCCACCTTTAAACCTTCTCATCCATGAAAAGGAATCACAAAAAAATTTCCAAATAGATTATCTCATTAAAAAACTTTTTTTAGGAAACTACTAGTTATCACATGCACTGATTCATATCAAGAAGTCTAGGATCTTAGTGAAATTAATATATAACCATATTGAGGTACATCCTTCCTCAATATAACTTCCTTATAGATAGAACAAGGTGAATACCATGAACTATAAATAAAAAACCATCGTGAATAAAGATAATAGCCTTGGTAGTGTTAAACTCCCCACATTTAATGTATAATCCAAAACATTTCACATAAAATCCATCGATTCACATCATACCCTGCTATAAGTTGGTCTAATTAATGATTAAAACCTAAATCTACAACATCATAGAAAGAGACTCTTTGAGGTCTCCTTAAACATCTCATCAGCTACATAAAAGAAACACATACTACTATTTCTAATACCATGTATAAGTACAACACCCAACTCAAAGATCAATCCATTTTCTATTATTTGATAGACCACAAAACCACAACTCAAGCCCCAAAAAATATCATTTTCACCCAAAAAACATGGTTAGGTTTTGGTCACTCTTTAGGAAAGTGATTGGAGAAAATTTTAAGAAACAACACCAACACCCTCAAGCCACCAAATAACTATACAAAAAATTTCAATAACCAATTATTCCATAATCTAAAGAGGATGTTTCTAACTATCCATATAACCTTTTTATGTCAGCTCTAGACCCCAATATATTCCTACTAAAACTCAAGTGACTAAAACCCCAAACTAAAAATAAATATACTTTATCACAAAGCAAGATGCATCACCCAATGAAAACTAATATTCAGCTTGACTTACACAAACATGGTCCTACACTTCACTAGGAGACTGTAGTTCAAAACCAATCATAACAACATGAAAAGTCAAAATAAAAGAACCACAATCCTCTCCCATGGAAAGTTTATTTACTCTCCAACCCAAGAAGAATATGCCAGGAGCACTACCTTTAAACACCAATTCACACTTTTTCTCCCAATCAATATCACTTTTTAAGAATTCAAACAATCATTAAGATGTGAAGATCATCATTACTCATAAAATAATTATCAAATTTTCTTCTTTAAAAACTAACCATACCAGTGATAACTACATTGATATCTTTTATATCTGTTAAGAACAATATTTGTCACAAAGGGTTCCAACTTCTATGATGCTTATTTGCCCACTATGAACCCAAGATTAATATAATACATCATGATTTCAAATATTATCCCAAGGAATTAATCTTTTATATATTAATATTATACCTAAAGATTCCATTATACTGTTGGTGTTATTGAAATAATGTTACTTAAACCTTTAATTCTCTTGGATTATTTCCCTTTGATTCATATCAATACAGGTGGGATCAATGAAGAACTCTATAATAATCCACAAGTCTCAAAAAAATAGTATGGGAATTCATTACTCTCAACATCATCTATAAAATTTCAATGAGTCTATGGTGATACTCGAACAATTCCCATGGAATTTATTTCACATGAAATTGAAAATATCCTACAGACTAATGTTTGACCTTTAAGAAACCCTTTTTACTCCCCAAATGTTGAATAGGTCTCACCAAGATTAATAAAACATTTCTATAACTGGTATACTATCTACACTATCAGGATCCCCAATGGAATCTTTAATACTCAAATAACAATATAAAAGATAAGGAAAATTATTTTCCAATTTTAATGATTATAAACATGAGATTCAGTGAGGAAGACATGATCAATACCTTAAATATTATTAGTTATTTCCTACTTTGATCAATTTATCACTTTCTAATTTAGTATCACCAACTCTTTGACCAACATCACCTCCCCCAAAAGGGTGATAGGGTATATATTTGGAATATGTATGATCTCAAAGCTATCAACAATGTTTAAGTCTATCAATGGAGATACTATGGCTAGCTACAAGGAATATTTTTCCTAACACATCTTGTGTGAACTTATAATTTAAACTAAAAAAGTTCAATGATTTCTCTATGTCTCTCGTGTGAGTGGGGATTACAAAAAGACACAACCCCAAACTCAAAATTTTCTTTGGAGCCCTCACTCAAACTCTTTAGCTAAGAAAAAATTTATCTCAGATCATGTCCAAGGAATACCTTATCATTATCCTCAACATGTTCTTGGTCATGATCAGGTTACCTTTTAGAGATTCCCTTTCCTTCTAACATCATCATAGAGAACATCCTTAGGGAAGATCAAACTTCATCCATGATAGTATAATACCATCACAATTTTCAGAAAACATCAACCAATAACTCCCTTCTCTATGAGGGATAAACCAAAAGAAAAAATTTCTATCTAGAAATTGAGTGTGTAAAATACATAAAAATCATGAGTTTTGGATTCCAAACAATTCTATAACATATATAGATCATGAATATATTGTGAACCCATTAAGAATCCATCACCAAAATAAATTTAGAATATATAAAAATCTGGAATTTATATTTGGCCCATAATGAACTACCGTATTCTCTATAAGGATGAATTTCTCTTAGAAAATATGATAGAAGAAACTTACATATGATTATAGAGAAAAATTTCTCTGAATTGATCTCTATAATGATACCTCATCACCTAGATGATCACTAAGTAGAGGCTCAAGTACTAAAAATTGTCCATCATGTCCTTTCCAATGAATATGAGTTGGATGTTAGTGGGTAACATCCCTTATTAGGGAGGATGATCCCATGGATACAAGAGTATATCTGGGTGAGTTGGCATATAAAGTACATGTAAAGGATCATAAATGATCACTTTATGATGCATGTACCTACTTACTTATACCCAAAAAATGATATCTTGTAGTTACACAGTTCAATTAATAGTCTATCAGAGTTGAGGTAGAATTATATGTCATTCACTACACCTATGTTGGTCTCATTAGTTTGATAACAAAACTCAAGAATCCCTCAGTATTAGTACCCTAAATTCCCAAACGAATCCTCATATAATGACTAACTAAAAAAATCCTAAGACTCAAGAAGTTATGATAACATTATAATAAGACCTAACCTATTGGGACCCCACAAGGGCTAGTAATATATTGAGTGTTCCACTGAATGCACACATCTAATATGTTAGGGGTTAATGGCTAGAACCATGATGGAAGAAACATATAAATGATTCCTTATCATATAATAACCTATAATAATAATGCACCACCAATACACAATAAAATATAACAAAATTGTTAATATAAGTATATAAACAATTAAATTGTATATAATATATGCATGAGATATCAAATGTTAAGTACAATGCCACAAAAGAAAAACTCGAATGGGTAATACAAATATAGTATACCAAACCCCTAAGTGAAACTGAATCCAAGAATGGGTAAACATATCCTCACTATATTTTAACCTAGAATGAACTTCACTAGTAGTTATATCCCACCATAAACCACTATTAAATACTATGAATCAACTCCACTAGCTCTATGACTATTGTTAATATGTCCAGTCTATGTAACATTTTAGAAACAGAACACGTGTAGGAAAAAAGATAGTGTAGGGGTGAATATAAACTTACTCAGTAGGAAGCCATGGAAATATATATAGTGGGATACAATGAAAGGTCACATAAAACCTAAGTTCGAGGGATAAAATCCAAATAGGCACCAATATAAACATATTTTATCAATTATTATGTAAACCATGGGAAAGAAATAATCCCATTATGTACTTCACACCTCCACATATTTCTCAAACAAAATGGAATCCTGGAATATCAAGAGTACCGTAGAACCCAAAGAACCCAAACTAACTCCCATTTGTTACTTCCATATCATTCAATAGTAGAAGAAATAGTAGGGGTCCCACACCTCAATAAATAGAGTATGTTAGTCAAGGGGGTTATAGGACCCTATGGAGGACCTACACCTCATCATTTTTAATGTACATCAACTTAGAGGGTTACCTACTCCTTGAGTGGAGGACCCGCACCCCATCACTATGAGAGGGTAACCTACTCCATTAAATGCATGGAGGACTTACAACCTTGAATTTTTGTACTTATAGTAGTATAAATTTTCACATGTCTTATCTCATCATCCACTCGCACATTTCATCATCTATATAATGGTTGTGAAACCCTAACTACTCAAACACCTCAAAAATAATCACATGATGATGAGGCAGTGTATACCACCACACTCTATGTAGAAAAGTAGTCATAATTGATAAATAATACACCCAAAACTAACACCCAGGAATAAAGATACAAATAATACTAAAATACCTTTACTACCTTCCAGGTATAATATAATACATGGAATGTAGGCCTCAATATAATTAGGTATTAAGCCACTATAGTCTAATAATTGTGGAAGAATATATACATGGAATGTATTATGAATTACATGTTGTTTAGTTCAACATGAATATTTGACATATGCAACCTATACATGTAAATCCACTTCTTCTGGTATATAAAAAGTATTCTAAAGTGAAACACAACATGTGGGTCCATCTCATTGACTCAACATGTACTCAATTATGCACAGAGGTATGTAGTTCCAAGATACATGGCGTGTGAACTAAATTAACACAACATGTGATTTTTATAAATTCATGTAACCCTAGTGACCCAACTCATGGATTAAATAGTGTTTATCCTAGATGATTAAATGGTGCGTAGTCATAAAATCTAGATCTAGTGCATACATGATTTCATGAAATGTGTCACTAACTCCACCTCCAAATAAAATGCTTGTGTCACTCAACCTGAATGACCTTGGACTCTTCATCGTACCTTGTTGGGGATTCTATGTCCATCCACTATCCCATTCATTACAACCTATATCCCTATATAACCAAACTCAAATGATATTCAGAACCTATCAAGCCACTTCTTCTACATCATATGAACAAACATTCTCTAACCATACATCATCATTGATTTATGGTATCTCTCTCACACCAAAGCAATAAAGCTAATAATATAAGAAATAAAATATTAATGGTTTTTTGGGATCCTGACCACCCACATATGTGTCTATATTTTAAATAATAAATAAAATATAAAAAAAATATTATCCATTTTAAATAATTGATGAGATATTATTCAAGGAGATTTATCATTATCAAAAACATTATGAACAAACATAATTACAAGCATGAATTAAAAATCTCATAGCATAAGACATTGATTAGAATTGTCAAATAGGATAAAATATCACAATTATGGATTTTAAAAGGAAATTAAACATGATTAATTCTCATTAAATCCATTAAAAACTATTATCAAATGACTAAAAATAATTTCCATATGAAATTAAGGATAAATGAATTAATTTCCACCTCTATTCTAAAGTAATTATTAACAAATTACTTGAGAACATAAGAATATGATGAACTATTATAGAATTTAACCCTTGTTTAAAAATGGTAGAATATCTATCAAACCTTTGATTTGGTATTATTTTAATTATAAAAAATAATATAATGAAAATTTAAATAAATTAAATTCCTCATGATATATTTTGTGGTCCATACTTGATACTTATTAATTGTGAATATGTTTTCAATGTTGGTTTCTAATAATTTATGGTGTGATTCTAGGAAAAGTGTTCCATGACCTAGATCAACATGAAAAGATGGTGTTTCAAGTAGATGAGCATGTTGGAATTCAAATGGATCATTATCTAATATTTGTAACACAATGTGGTCTTAGAGCATAAAATAATGAAAAAATATTCTTGAATGTGTAAGAGTCTTTGAATTAACACATGTGAGTTATACCAAATCACATAAGTGTCATCTCATATTTCATATGATTAATTCACACCATGAATAGTTCATTTTCATTGATACCAAAAAATAAAAATATTTCTATTTACCCTCATAGGGATCACACACATAATTATTTTCATAAGAAATTATAACAATTATTTTGGGTCTCCCTATAAAATTTTAGGCATTGTATTTAGCCATCATAGTATAATTTTTATGTTATTCCTTGAATAATAGTGCTATTAGATGATGAGGGTTCATGAATAATGTTGGAATAAACATACATGATATCACACTATGGATGATTCAGATCTTTCCATGTGTTGGAGGTTCCAACGGAGGTAGTGAAGTGTTCAATAGTTATGGATTCAATTAAGTTTTTTGTGTTATGGAATTTATGGAGTCAAATATATAAGGAAATATCATAGCTGATATGTGTATATCTCACACCCTAATTATATGAAATATTTTGATTTTGAATGAGTAGATATATCTGCCACACTCTGAGGTACATGTTACACCATACTTGTATAAGATGAATAATTTTTTTATGCTGTGACTTTTATACTCATTCCATGACATAAATTTTCATATATGATTTAAATATGGTCTTACACTATTTTTAAAAAATATAAGTAATTTTATACCTATTTTATATCATATAGTATTTATAGGAATTATTTAAATGAAAAAATCAACCACCATAAGTAGGTATCAACCATCAAAGGTGCTGCTAGGATTTCAACCTGGGGAGACTAGGTAGTTTGGTTTATTCCCTATTTTTCCTAATTTTCCCTTGTGTAATTTTAGAACACATATGCTACTGATAATCAATATTTTAGTTAAGTTATTTAATATTATTCAAGTATTTTTTTCTCAATATTCTATATTATCTATTTTGTGTGGTATAGTTTATGTATTGTTAAAGATCACTTATGAATGATTATCTAAAACCATAGGAGAGAGTGAGATCTATTGAATAGGGTGTGTATTGTCGTGTTGAAATTCATATTTTCTCATAGGATAATATTTTTATTTAGTACTAAACTATGACTTAATCTGTTTATTTTATTCATTGTTAGGTCAATAAAATAATGTATTTAAAAATGATCAAAACCCTAGAAATAAGAGGTAATTAATTCATTAATAATGAATCGTATAATTCTTTTACACATGAAATATTTAATTAATGAACTTTACGTTGTTTTTAGTATTATAATCATGATATTCCAGATTCTAGGGAAATATTAATAGACATTTACCAAATGGATGTTGATTAAATTTTTGACCACACAGCTACTGATTTTTAGTCTTTTGTGAGTGGAGTTGGGTTAATCATCTTAGAGAAACCATCCTTATATATTGGTTCCCCTCTCTTCTTACCCATGTCTATTTTACTCTATCTCTAGGTCATTTTTTTGATAGTTTAATTTATTTTTGTTTCATTATATGGTATTAAAAAGGTAGTAGAGATTTGATACTTTTTTTAGAGTTGTTTTTATGATTCCTTATCCATTATGGGATCAACTATAGACTTTTTCAATACTACTCCCCATTTTTTATTGTCAGTTTTGGATAACTAAAACTTCTAAAATATAGTAGTTTTTTTAAGTAACAATGCTAATGGGGCATAAAAATATTTTGGAATTATTACTGGGGAGTAATGAAAATTAGTTAACGACTTGATATAGATTTCATAGAACAAAGACTTTTCAGTTTCCATTTCCATCACTTGATTTTATTTTAAGTTTAGATTTAGGTTTTTTAATTTTTTTATACACTCGTTGTCCATGATGGGGTGTTAAATATATATTACATGATGAACTAGTCCTATGATACTCCAATAGATTATGTAATTTACCACGATGATTCTACTTCATTGATGAAATAGAATTCTAAATAATGGTTATAAAAAGGAGAAAGTGGGAATGATTTTTACTTTACTGGGTATGATGAATTCCAAAATTCATAATGAAGTAACCCCTATTATTATCCATGTGAGGGATTACCCAAATTTCAGAACTACATAAGAGAATAATGGGATGAGTAGTGCTACCATGGATATTATGGATTTATAATATCATAATAGTATAATTAAATAGATAGTTTAATGTAAGTGATCTTTAATTTCACTGAAAACACTGATAGGATGATCAAAGAACATGAGGAACTACTCAAGGAACAATAATATATAGACCACAACATTTTTAAAATTGGTAAAATTTTAGACTCTCTTTTGAATGACTCATTTTTACATTTTGATGTAGTAAATGTGAAAAAATAAGAGAAAGAGGAGGTTGAAGAAGTGAATGTGATTGAATTATAGAAGGGTTTGGAGGAAGAAATTGAGTGTTGTGGATTTTCTGAGATTTTATAGGAAAAAGAATCTATAATTCTTAAAGAAGAGGAAAATGTAGTTGGAGTATAGAGATACATCAAATAATTAATATGAAGATATGAAAACCAAAGTGGTGGAGGATGATTTATTGGAGATTTTTGAGATTTCAAGGAAAGTGAACCTCCAACACTTGAGAAGAGAAAGAAACCACTAAATTTCAAAGAACCATTAAAGAATATAAAAAAAGAGAAGATGTAAAAAATATTGATTGAGGGTAGATACCAAGTTTGTTCAGTTTTGGAGTTTCTTATAAATTCATTAAAAATGTCCAAAATCTATATTTTACCATTAATATGTGTTAATAAGATGCAATGGATAAATATGAGAGATATGCTACCAGATGAGTATAATTCAACATCATTTCTAAATCTAGACTAGATAACATTGTATTAACCTCTTATTATATGACACTGATGTAATTTCCATCTAATAAACCATAATAAAAGGGCATTTAGTAGGAAAACTAATTTTTATTTAATTATAGAAATTTTTTTAGGAAATTACTTTATTTTAAGAACTATCCCTATTTTAAATTCCAAATCTACCGATCATTCTAAGATTAATTATATTGAACCTTGTTCATTGCATGTTTTTTTATATATTAGGTTTAAATGAAAAATAATAATCTTAATGAAAGAATAATAACAACATATAGAATTTCATTGATATGTGAGTATTATTTAAACTTTTTTATATTTTTATGATTTTTCACATCACATGTTTTTGAAGGGAAAAGGGATTTTTTTATAAAATGAATTAAATCCACTCATGGAATGATTGAGATATTTGTCTTGAACTTACTAATCAATGAGACTTAAATACTATAGAGAAGTATTTTTTGTTATTAGAAAGTTTTGATTCATTATTATCATAAATATTAGAGATATGGGTGGAAATTTTTTACCTTTAAATTCTTAATGGAAATATTCCATAATCAAAGAAGTGATAATATTGGTGATACAACTCAAAAGAGGCAAGATAAAACTCTAAGGTGCATTCCCAACAATCGGAAAGGATAAAAAAAACATGAAAAGACTAAGTTCCAACATTGGCGATGCAACTCAAAAGCAGCAAGATAAAACTCCAAGGTGTATTCCCAACAACTGAAAAGGATAACCAAAACAAAAAAAACCACTCCATGTGATATGTGGGTGATTTCCCAGCATCTCACCACTAGCTACCCATACCCAGCTGACATAAGACTCATCACCTCACTATGTAACCTTACCTTTTACTACATCAAAATAAAATAAAATGTCTATACATTATCAAGGGAATGTGTAGGGTGTGATATAAATAGGCTCAGTAAGATCCCAACCAAGAGTTTCATATCAAGTCTCTATACGATAATCCCAATATTCTGGATTTATAAAAAAATATCATGATAAATAGTTAAATTTTTTTATATCAAAATCATGGTAAACAGTTCCCCTTTTTCCATATTTCTAAAAAAAATCCAAGTAAAACATTTTAAAAGAACAATTTCTAAATAATTTTACATTTATCAAAACATGTATGTCAAATAAAAAAGTATACAAATCCAAAGTATAAGGGATAAACATACCTAGGATTGTAATAAGTTAGGCTAGATAGACCACCCATACCTCAAACATAGATTAGTTCACACATCAAGTCCCTAGAACCCATGAATCAAGTCTAAGGAATAGAGGAACACCCTACAAAGTGATCCCTAAATAATGCATATCATGTCCTAAAACCCATGAATCTACATTTTAGGAAAAAATAACAACCAATAAAGTGAACCCCTGATTAATACCAATGGATGAGGCCCAATACTACACCATCAACCTAAGTACCTAAGCCTCCCATGTGTTGAATTTATCAAATCATTTCAAAAATGGATTATACATTTAATAATAAAATTCCAAACCACCCTTTTGTAACAGCCCTAAATTATAAAGTAAGAACACTGTATTCGATAGTGTGTATAACACACAACACCAAGTATGCAAGGGAATATAATCACCCAAGACTTAACAATATATTTTCTATTTTAAATAGATTCAATACATTATATATATTTCAATGAAAAAAACACTGAGTTAGCTTGCATCACATTCAAAAACGAGTTTCTTTGATGGCTTGCATTACACTTAAAACCAAGTTTTACCAAACCACAATATATTATTAAAATATTTTTATTTAAAATAATAAGATATAACCTAGCCATTAAATTAAGTATTGTGAATTTTAATAACTAACTTATAAAAATATATGGTTTATAAAAATATAAGCTGAATTCATAGGTTACCAATTAATTAGAAATTAATATAAGAACCAATTGAATATAAATGGAATATTTTTATAGAAAACTATTTTTATGCCCATAAAGTTGTTTTATCCTAATAAAAAAAATTAATTAAAATTATTAAATGATATTAATGAAATATATATGTTATATATTAAATAAAATATTTCTTATATTCATCCAATAGATTTAATATGCATAAGATAAGAACAACCCTAGTATTGCACATAAAAACTATATTTTTTTTATAAAGGCACTTTTACCGCCTTTTAATAGAGAACCTATTTTAAATACAATTTTTGGAACTTTTATAAATCTTATATGTCAAAATAAAATTCATATTAGAAAAAAGAACATAAAAATTAGGTTAGGGTAATTTTTTTTATTCTTCTTTGCAGATTCATTTTTTGATGAATAGTGAAAAATACTGAATTTTAATTCAAAACTACTTTTCTGTCTAATTTATTTATAATGATAAATTATATTTTTTATTGGTTTTAAAGATTAATTTGTTTAATTTTATATCATTTAATCCAATTTAGTTCATGGTAATAAATTTTACTTTGAAATTGGATTTAAAAACTTAGGAAACGTTTGAACATTTTTACTTTAAAAACCCGCTTTGTCATCCTGTAAGCGGGATTAAATTTAAATTAATTTCTGATAATTTTATGGTTGGAATTTAAAAAAAATTATTTTATATTTGGAATCATCATAATTTATAATTTATAATAATTTTAATTTATTTTTTGACCAAAAATATTAGTGAAATTCATTAAAATTAATTACAATGATTAAGAGAAAAAATAGATTCACAAAAGGACCAAACCCTAACCTTAAGTCCTAAAATGACCTAGAAACTTGTAAAAAATCCATTTTATGGCCATATTTTGACCCTATACTGTAAGAACTCAGATCTTCGTTTCAGGTATGTTTTTCCTTTTCTGGTCATTTTTGATGAAAAGAGGAAGATCTGTAAATTTCTTAAGTACATGTCATGTACTTTATAAGTACACATCATGTACTTTGTTTCCGCGCGAGGTCGTGTACTGGTCGTGTCCGCCCCACACACATGGTTTGTAGGGGTGATGTGGAGGCCGCTTAATGCGGTGTACAGAAAAGGTGAGTACACGCCGTGTACTCAAGAAGTACACGTCGTGTACTTTTCTTTTTATTTCATTAAACAGGCCGAGGTCGCGTATAATCCCTTTTTCTGTCTTCTTCAGCACCTAATTACGTCCAGAGCATCCGAGGAGGCCGAATCTTCTCTGAGCCGCTGATCCGTCACCAATTATCTGAATCGAACGTCATCGGTTGCAATAGAATCGCAGCAATCTTCTCCGTTCTAGGCTGATTCATAGGCTGAGGTTCAAGTATATATATCTCCTAGGATCTAGGTAGGTGGTTTGTTTCCCTGCGTTGAATGTCTTTGAGTTTTTGTGCAAAAAGTGTCGGATTCCCATGTATCGGGTATCTCGGGTTAGGGTTTTGAACCTGTATTATTGTCTTCCTTAGATTACTTGTATGCTTGAGGTTATTAGATGATTAATGATTGCTTGTTAGCATTTTTTAGGATCACCCCATGGGTGTTTCCCTTGTTTTGGCTGTTTACCGCCGTTTGGCTTATGTTTCCTATGAGGCATACCTTGTTGCATTTATTACCTGCCTTGAGATAATTGATTGCATGTATTTACTGCTGTTTAAATTCTTTTGATGAATTGTAGCTATTAGCCAAGTAGTTGTTGAACTTACTTAGGGATGCTGACAGTCGATTACGCACGACTAGACTGCTCAGGGCTGTTTGAACCTGGTGCGGTAGACTAAAGAGGGAATTGACGATTAAGGGCTTCCCTAGAGAGTCTGTTATAAATTAGTATCATTCACAGGACCTATAGAAATTGGACTTTGTGCTTCCTCATAGTTTCCTTAGTTATGTATCAATACTATATGGGAAATTAGACGTAAGCGCTTCCTCAGAGAGTCTATACCTATCATTGTAAGACCACAGGGGAATTGACAGTGAGTGATTCCCAGAGTGTATGTGCCTTTGTATGATTACTTGACTATAGGGTTATACCAGTATGAGCCACCCAAAGAGTCAGTGTGAATATTATTGGTTGGTTTTGATGATTCCACCAAGCCAAAGAACAATCTTGTGTTTTGTACTGCTTATAGTTAGGTAGTCTGCTGAGATACATGTTGTGTTACTTGCTATACTTTGGGATTATAGAGTTGTTGCTAGATTCCCTGGGTGATAATTAAATGACTAAATTAAATTACTAAATAAATGTGAATAGAGATTTGTAGGATTGTTTACTTGTTTACTCCTGTTTCTCTTCTGCATTTATTTCATTTACTTTTGTTATATTGCTCAATGATAGTAGGGAACATATCTTATGGTGATTGCCTACTGGGATTAGTCTCACACCTTATTTGGGTCCTGCTTTTCGGCCCAAACAGTTTATATGGTTACAGGTGTGCATAGAGATTGTGTCCCTTCTACTTCAGGTACATGATTGTTGGTTGAATCTGGAGAGCATAGGACCGAGCCTAGGCTTGCGATGCTTCTAGAGTTGTTGTTTACTTTTAGTACTTTGTTCTCAGTTGTATTTTAGCACGTTGTTGTGTTGGATGCTTTCCTTAGATACCTATACCTGCTGCATCATTTTCATCATTATTATATTATACATTGCTTCCAATGTTTAGTTTCTGTTATTGTATGTGGTTTACTGCTTCTTCTATTGACTTTTATTTCCTTTTCTTTGTATACCTTACCAAAGGAGGGCATAGTTTTCCCAATGACTCGCCAAGGCCCTCACTGCTAGTCGGAAGCCTCTGGCATTTGGGTAAACGCACTTGAGGTCATGTGGAGAACTGGGTACGGGGCACCAGTTGAGTGGCTCCGGATTTGGGTCGTTACAAAGTGGTATCAGAGGAGTTTTTTCCTTTTCTATTGACAAACTGTTTAGAGACATTAGTCAGGGATAGGATGAAATAGTTAAATGGTAAATAGTTGTGCCCGAGAGTTCTAGAACCCGTGTACCAGGAAAAGGCCAGATTACCTCGAATGTTGCAAATTTTGAGTTTTGCAAATGTTACAGTTTACTTGATTTCACCATTGGGTGGTGCACTTGTTTTGTGTTGTTACTGTTTATATGTTTGTGGTTCTATTTTTTTGCAACCTGATGAAATAAGGGTATGTCATCTCATGAATCATATAGGCACTTGTTAGAAAATCACATGTCATGCATTTTTTCATGCCATCTAGATTGCATTAGAATTTTCATGCTATTGTGATAGAAATTGTGATAGACAATTCATGTTGTTGCGATATCTATTATAATAGAATACCTTCCATATTGATAGGGTATCATTTATTTAGAGATTCTTTATCATAAACGCCAAACTTTGGTCTTAGAGGTGTTATGGGCCCTCGAGGATCGGAATTTGGTGGGTCGTGAGTTTGTTATATTGTTTACTTGTTATATGCATTGTTATGATGCCAATCTTTGATTCGCGGGGAGTATGGGCCCCCACGGATCGGAATTTGGCACCTTAATGCTTATTTTTCTATGTTTTCTGGGCTCTGATGCAGTTTTGAGGCTACTATCCAGAAAACCCCAGAATACATGGCATGTACATCATGAATACACGCCGTGTAGTTTTTAGCCGTGTCACTGACTGTGTGGACAGGGACATGGGGTTGTGAAAGTTCTTGTAGGAACACGTCATGTACTAGTTTACACACCGTGTAGTATGACTTGGGTATCTGGCTGTGTCATGAACAACACGGGCTGGGGGTTTCCTTCAAGTACATGTCGTGTCCATCTGGAACACGTTGTGTAGGGTTGGTTGTGTGTCAGGCCGTGTCACTAACAACACGGGCCAAGTAAGGCATGTCTAGTACACGTCATGTCTCCTTTACACATGTCGTGTAGTTTTGTCATAGGGGAGTCGTGTGACCACACAGTGTAGCTGAATACATGGGTTGGGAAAATCCAAAGGGAAACACACCATGTACCATGTTGAAACGCCGTGTAGTAGTGGTCTGTGTACCAGTTTGTGTGACTGACGACACAGACAGGGGAAAAATATTAAGGACACGTTGTGTAGTGGACAAACATGCCGTGTAGTTTCCTGCTGGGACAGATTGTGTTCTTAGCCGTGTAGGAGTGATCGGGTAGGGAGAAAAAGGTTTAGTACACGCCGTGTAGTTTGAGAACATGTCGTGTAGCCGGGTGGTTTATACATCCATGTATGGCCAAGGTACACACCCAGGGTAAACTTTCCAGAAAACATGCCATGTAGTGGTACTAACATGCCGTGTAGTCATGTTTTTCCAGAATTTTAAATTTTTTTCCCTCCTGTTCCATTTTACTCTTTTATGTTGCAACTGTTTTCATCGTTAAAGAAGGTATGCTTTTTACTTTTCAGAGCTATGGCACCAAGACGTCCTCCCATTGCATGTCAGGAACCAGGTTGTGACCGTACGCCTGATATGGCAGACCAGGGACTACCAGTAGTTCCACCTATCATTCCATACATGGCACCTGCAGTGATTCCAGACACTGGTGTCGATGCTTAGTTCAGAGAGGGTTTCATGAGGTTCATGCAGACCTTCCAGGGAGCTCAGAATCCTGCCCCATCTATGGCAGAGCTGACGTGGGTTTTTCAACAACAACATCTTCCCACGTTCACAGGGGAGGGAGGACCTTAGGCTACAGAGTCATGGCTAGAAGTCATGTTATCCATCTTCGAGCACCTGGATATGCCTACGGAGAGGAGAATGAAGCTCATGACTTATATGTTGTGAGATTCCACCAAGAGATTGTGGTATGTAGTTTCGCAGGCAGGTCACCAACAGGCTATGGCTTGGGACGAGTTCCAGCGTACGTTTTACGACTAATTATACCCGGTGACGCTGAGGGATGATAGAGCCATAGAGTTCATGAACCTGCAGTAGGTTACTCTCACAGTAATGGAGTATTCCTTTCGCTTCACAAAGTTATGGCATTTCACTCCTGTTCTGGGGAATGACGAGCTGTTTTTAGCGAGGAAGTTTGAGGAAGGCCTCAGACCATACATTAGATTGTAGGTGAACGTCTTCCAGTTGACTTCTATTACTTTGATAGTCAACCAGGCACTTATCATGTAGAGAAACCTGAGGGAGACTGGAGTTGTGGACCAGGGTGGTTCAGCTTCTAGGGCTAAATCTTTTCAGGTAGACGGCAAGAAGCGCCACCGAGAGTCTACACGAGGTGACTCGAGGAAGCGAGGCATTCCTTCTAGTAGATGAGATCTTCCTTCTGGAAACCAAGTAGTGTGCTATCAGTGTAGGAAAAAGGGGAATAATAATCCTCAGTGCCCGAGAGACCCAGTGTAGTACCTATCATGTGGCAAGATGGGTCATCTGTAGCGTTTCTGCAAGGTTCTTCTTCTAGCGGCTAGTGAAGGAGGATCAGTTTCGACTCCGCGTACAGGAGTAGGATTACCAGTTCCATAGTAGACTGGGGGCTGGAGTTCCTCAGATTTTTCAGGCCAGGGTAGAGGTCGTGGATGCAGTTTTCAGGCTTAGGGAGGGTCAGCTCAGGGATCTCAAGATGCTACACAGGGTCGCGGTGCAGGCCAGACTTTTGCGATAGAGCAGATTCATCAGGAGCAAGATCCTGGAACTTCCACAGTTCGAGGTACGATTTTAGTAGCCTCAGTTTTATCCTCTACAATTTTTGATACAGGAGCTTCTCATAGCTTTATTTCTATGCATACTATGTAAATCCTTAGACTTACTGTTTATACTTCTAAGGATATGATGACGCTAGACACTCCCTTGGGAATTAGAACTGCTAGCGTGCGTCAGTGCTTAGACTGCCCCCTTGAGGTTGGTGGGTGTCGTTTTTCATGGAGTCTCTATGTTTTGGAAATGAAAATCTATGATGTCATTCTCGGGATGGATTGGTTAGTTCCCTTCCAGGCCTTTTTCAATTTCTATCACCGTAGGGTGAGTTTTACATCACCAGAGGGTGGATCTTTTCTTCACAAGGGCGAATGGGATGTCTAGGCAAGTAGAGAGGGACCAGAGCATCATGGGTTGGGTGGTGTTACGGCCCAGATTTTTAGCTTATATATGGATGACCATGGGACTTCCCAGATATATTTTCCTCCAGTGGTTAATCCCTTTCCAAATATCTTTCTAGAAAACTTTTCAGGTTTTCCTATAGAGTGAGAGGTAGACTTTTCTATTGATCTTGTTCCAGGAGCGGAACCGGTGTCCATTCATCCTTATAGGATGGCTACACCTGAGTTGCAGGAGCTCAAGAAGTAGTTGGAGGAGTTTCAGGCAAGGGGTTTCATCCGACCCAGTACTTCTCCTTGGGGTTCTCATGTCTTGTTTGTGAAGAAGGCAGACGGCACCCTTAGGCTTTGTGTGGATTATCGAAAGCTGAACCAGTTGACGGTTAAGAACCAATATCCATTTCCACGGATAGATGATCTATTTGATCTGCTTCGAGGAGCCAGAGTGTTCTCAAAGATCGACTTGATATCCGACTACCATCAGTTGTGTGTCAGACCATCTGATATACCTCTTACAGCCTTTCGGAATAGGTATGGTCTGTATGATTATTTGGTTATGTCGTTCAGTCTCACGAACGCGCCATTAGTTTTCATGGTGCTGATGAACAGAGTTTTCCATCCTTACTTGGATTTTTTCATGGTGGTTTTCGTGGACGACATCTTGGTGTACTCTCACACTCGACACGACCATGCTACCCATCTTGAGATCGTTTTGAGTACACTAAGGGAGCATCAGTTATATGATAAGATCTCAAAGTTCCACTTTTGGATGGACGAGATTCACTTCATAGGTCATGTCATCTCAGAGACAGGAGTACCAGTAGACCCAGAGGAGGTGAGAGTAGTAGTTACCTGGGAGCAGCTAAAGAATGTCTTCGAGGTATGAAGTTTCTTAGGGTTGGTTGGTTACTACAGGCAGTTTATACAGGACTTCTCACACTTAGCAGTGCTGCTGACGAGCTTGACTAAGAAGGGGGTGAAGTATGTTTGGTCAGAAGCCTGTGATTCAGCCTTTCAAGAGCTGAAGGGGAGATTGACTTCAGCATTGATTCTAGTTTTTCCGGAGCCAGGCAAGAGTTATATAGTTTTCTATGATGCATCTGGCATCGGGCTTGGATAAATGATTATGCAGGAGGATCGTGTTGTTGCATATGGATCTCGGAAGTTGAGGCCACATGAGAGGAACTATCCTACGCATGACCTGGATTTGGCTGCAGTTGTTCATGCTTTGCGTTGTTGGAGACATTATCTTTTGGGAGAGTATTTTGTGGTATATACTGACCACAAGAGCCTCAAGTATATCTTCACACAGCGTGAATTGAATCTGATATAGCGGAGGTGGGTTGAGTACCTACATTATTTCGATTTTGAGCTTTCTTATACGCCTGGGAAAGGCAACGATGTGGCAGACGCACTGAGTAGAGGCCAGTAGCGAGTGGAAGCTTATGGATCTATTCTCTAAGATGCATTTGGAGGTACACAACAGACAGGGTCAGACTTTTCTTTCTTCTGTAGTTGTTACCTCTACCCTTCTTGACCAAGTTTTAATGAGGTAGCTATCAGAATACGAATGCCTAGTCCTACGGGAAAGCATGTCAGGAGGGTACCCTCTTCCCAGATGGACCGTAGGCGAGGATGAGATCTTTTGTTTCCAGGGATGCGTATGGGTGCCAGCAGATATATGCGAGCAGCTGATGCGAGACTTCCATTCCTCAGTTTGGATAGTTCATCCTAGCGTCACCAAGATATATCGTGATCTACACGGCCAGTATTGGTGGCCAGGTATGAAGAGAGATGTTGCTGGTTTTGTCATGAGATGTTCCACCTGTCAACAGGTGAAGGCAGAGTTATCACGACCCATCCTCGGGGCCTGTTCCGTGACTACCCCAAGCCTTCCTTCCATAGGTCAGGGGCTAGAGAATAGCACTAAAGGCATAAATCCCGATAACTGGGAAGGAAATGCCTTTATAAAACATATACACATCCAACCAGAGTACAAGAGGAAGTAATACACTAAGTACAAAAGAAAGTGTTGAAAGGTAAATGGGCCAGAATAAAAACCCAACTGAAAAGTATAGCTACAACTGAACTAAAGTACAACAGTAAAGACAAACAGCTGGAAGATAGAAGAAGCTCCTGGGTCGTCCACCTCGGATCCTACCTGAAGGGTAGGTATAGATAGCCTCCTCAATGCTCACGCCCGCCAACCTCCTCCAAGTACCATCTCGTCGTGAAGTCCACCTCCGGGTACTGAATCGTCATGAGGTCCACCTCTGGGTACCGTCTCATCATGAAGTCCACCTTTGGGTACCGACTCGTCATGAGTTCCACCTCCAGGCGTCATCCAGTCCTCGAACACTCTACCTCCATCAGCATTGTCCATCGTCTGCATCCAACACAACGAGGTGCGGGCATAGCCCGTGCAGGGGTGAGTATAATGTTACTCAGTAGGGATCCCGAGACCCTCAAGGTCTTACTAAATCCAACAAGGATAAACCACAAAGAAATGTCTCAACAGATAACTTTTACTTAGGTATATGCCCATACATATACCTAAGTTATCAAGTAACCCATCTCAATCATGAGGAAAACACAAGGTCGATGACTCATCTCAAACCAGGATTTTCATTAAAGATATCGAAACCATAACAGCTGAAGAGCTCCTCCTCTGTCGAGTACGGTGATCCTGTCATGACTCTGAGGTGCTTCTTACTAACCTTAGACTGGTGAGGTACTCCTCCTATTGAGTACTGTGGGTCTGCCACCTTACAAATTAGTGCTCCTCCGCCATGGGTCTAAAACCTCACAAAGTAGTGCTCCCCTTAATAGCCTACAGAGGTACTACTTCTATCAAGTACCACGGGTCTGCCACCCAAACACAGTAGTGCTCTCTGCCATGGGTCTGCCACCCAAACACAATAGTGCTCCCCACTGGGCTAGTCAAGTCACTCCGACTCGAATCAGACAAGCAGTCATCAGGTCTCAGCCAGCTACAAGGTCTTCATACTCCGTACGCTCATCTCTGGAAGGATCCACTCCATGAGCTACTGTTAGATACTCCAAGTATCACAAAGTCCCACGAAGAAGTATCTCAAAGGACCTCCTCGTCAAAGCGGTCCCAATGCAACAGAAGGTGCGTCTATCGGACGCCCGGTCTATGAGTTATTAGCATTTTAGTCCTGGGGGCCCTGTTGGTTTCATGTATGAACCAACCCAACCGTATCTCAACTTTACCTCGAACTATCATGGGTTATACTCAAAGGAACCGTTTATCAACGTGATTACCAACGCCGCTGACGGTTCGTCAAACGGACGTCCGGTCTGAGAATTATTAGCTTTTCTGTTCCAGGGGTCCGGTTGGATTTCGGGTACAATCCAACCCATCCATACTCCAACTATGTCCAAAACTTAGGTTAAGTATCCCAAATGAACCATCTCGCCAAGAGGAATCCAACAAAGTCGACGGCACGTCAATCGGACGTCCGGAGATCAAGTTATAAGCGTTTTTGCTCTGAGGGCCCGGTTGGTTTCGGGTTCGAACCAACCCATCCATATCAAAACTTCACCAAAACCTTGAGTGTAATATACCTAAACTACCTTCTCAATCCAAGTAATCCTACGCAACTGACAGTGTGTCGATCGGAGGTCCGTAGCTCAAGATATGTTCGTTTAATCGAAAATTGTCCGAACATAGGGGGTCTGGGCCCGGTCTGACCCAGCCCAACACCCCCTGGGTCGGCCCGAACCGGGTAGACCTGACCCGGGCTCGGGTCTGGCCTGGTTGGGCACAGCCCGGTCCGGCTGGGCGCGGTCGGCCCGACCAGTGTGGCCTGTGGCCCGGCTCAAAAACGGGACGCAAAAGGGGCGTGGCCCCCTGTTTTTGGAAATGGCGGACCCAGTGGAGTCCGCCCTAACAGCTGGTCAGGGGGTTACACCCCCCCCCCCCCCCCGGTTTCCAGGTAACGGCTGTCCATTAAGGCCAGCCGGTTTGTGAGTTGTCGCAGGACCTAGAAAAGGTCCCGCCTCCTGGAGACGCCGGCGGCCGGCTCGGCCGGCTGCCCCTGCTAATCTGTCGCGGCCTTAGGTCGTGGGTTATCTCACCGACGCGGGGCGATGGCGCCGCACCCCACCTCTGCGGCCCACTCCGACCGCGGCCTTCCTCAGTCTCTCCGGCGTAGCGCGACGGTGCCGCGCACAACCGTCGCGGCCCGTTCCGGCCACAGCCCTCTACGTCTCTACGCGGTGTAACGGCAACGCGCTACCTTTTCCGTGGCCTTGCATGGTCGCGGTTCCCTGCCGATCACCACACGTTGCAACGGCACAGTGCGCCTCCACCTCCAACATCAACAAAGATTAACAAAGAAGAGGGGAGGAGAATCGGCCATGTTTGTGCGGTCCGATCTCCTCCCGCTACGACGATATCATGTGGTCAAACCTTAAGTAATGAAGAATGATGATAAAGACTTGAACAAAAATAACCCCCACCTCGATCATGACATTACACGTCGTCGGGCTACGGAAAGAGTCAAGCGTCGCGATAGAACGGCATCACGGGAGAACGGTATCGATCCCATCGACATCGGAGGAAGAAATATCATTGTTGTTGGCGACGTTCCCCCGTGGTGGTGTCTCCTTCCTTGACGCGGAGGAATAAGAAGAAAAGGTACGTCATCAGTGACTTCATGTTCTTCGAATCGTAGTGCGTTCTTCGTCGAAGGCGCTCTTCGTTGAGAGGAAAAACACATTTCTTTCCAATCTTCCAGAGGTTCCTCAAGGTTCTCCAAAATATTTTCCAACCCATATTAAAAAGCGGCTTCCCCTATTAATAAACATGCCATGCCTTTTCAAATTCAAAACACTTAATTAATTAAAGTGTTGTCACCATTAAAGAGGGAGAGATATGGTCTCTTTATTAAAGAGTAGTCACATTAAATTGAAGGGGGTTAAAGGGGGTTGGAGAGAGTTATGGGAATGTGAAAGGTTGGGGCTCGTGTGGGCCCCACCTCAAAAATATCCTTACATGGGTAGTTAGAAGCTTGTGGGTCCCACCCTAACTCCCTCATTTAGGATATAACCACTTAAGATATAAAAATAAAATTGTTCCACAATTTTATTCACTTCTCATTTAATCCACAAATTTTAACTTCTCCTACCATGCAAACACAACCGCGATAAAGGTCCCATTAAGCAATTACCGACGTTGCGAGTTCATCGGTGCCCTTGGATTTCAATTCTGAGCACTGGTTCAAAAGATAGAAAAAACCCGCTCGTTCGTTCACTGAACATACCCGAGCGAAACTTCAGAAATTGATTTCGGGCACACCAGGCCTCAGAATCAAGCGCCGTCAGAAGCTACAGACTCATAAAATTCCAAAGAAATTAAGAAAAAAAAATTCCTTGAAATTTATGGGTCTTTAAATTACTCCCACCTTAGGGATTTACGTCCTCATAAAGATACAACACTAACTAGGGAAACTAAAGGAGGTACCGAGCACGCATCTGAGCCTCCTGATCCCATGTGCTCTCCTGGAGGTTCCCATGCTGCCAACGAAAGCGCACAAGAGAAATCGACCATCCTCATAGGAATTGCTCCTGTCAGTCCTCAAGCTTTACTAGAACCCTATGAAAGTTGCCCCTGTCATCGATATCCAGCTCTTCGTGGTCAATGATGAAAGATAGGTCGTGCACACATCTTCTCAGCTGAGATACGTAGATAATTTCGTGCACCTGGTGCTTCTGAGGTGGAAAGGCTAGGCGGTAAACCATCTTGCCTACCCTGATGAGGACCTAGAAGGGTCCGATGAACCTTAGATATAACTTGCCGCTTCGGCCACATCTCCGTAGACCTCGTCGAGGTGAGACCCGTATAAAGACGTGGTCGCCATCCTCGAACTCTAGAGGCCTCTGTTCCCTATTTGGAACTGAAAACTCAAAAACTCATGCTACCACGAGGGTAAGGTTGGCTGACTCAAGAGTGATCAGCCTCACCCTCCTATCCATGATTCCGTCCTATGCTGCCTGGGGTTTCATTTTCACCGACCAAGGAAAAACCCATCCCAACATTGTAAGTAAACCACAACACTTTTTGCCTAATACTTTCAATTTGTGTATGAACTATGGTTTCCCAGTCCATACCCAAACTAATGTCGTAAGGCCTCGACACTACCACCAAGAGGTTCCAACCGAAACTCTCACCTCTAGAGTTAGATCACACTGTCGGCGTAAGTGTGATTATCGAGTCTCGTTTAAGGTATCTCCAGACATGAGGGTCTAGTCAATGGCTTAACTGAAAACTTCTAGGTCTGGGATAAGATTTGTGGAAGGAAGGGATGATTATTATCAATGTTTGTTGTTACGGCAGCTAGTAGTAGACACTGACCTTACCTTGAATCATTCCTAGAGCCCTTGGGTCACACTTCTTGACCGCGTGAAGCTACTCTGTTCCCCTACCCTTCTGCTCCCAGAGCTTGGTGGGGACTACAAAGGTGGGTGGTTGTAACATGTCAAAAAGTACACCACCAAATAATGCTCTCCTAGCTCTGCTTCCACGTCTGATGCTCTACAGATTAATCTATCCTTAACACTTTCTCTTCTTAAAATATTTTACACGCACAGGTCTCCGAGACTGGTGCCAGTTTCCTACTTTCCCACTACTAACCTTTACTGGTTGTATCCACTCAGCCAAAGAATTCTCAACCACAAAGGTTCTCTCTAACACCCTAACATAAGTAGGAATGCATAGAGGAAAAGTGTTGGCTCAGATATTCTTTAAACAAACCTCGCTCAGAGGTCTGAACTCTAAAGCACTAATCGAATCGTAGTCATCAAGTACCAGGAACGATTGGTATGCCTCGATGACCACTCAGCTACCGACATGTCATCTTGTCGAAGCTGTATAGCTCTAGAAAACTCTCAGCCACCTCTTCAATCTAATCCTCAACCGCCTATGAGTCGGGCTCTCCACGGAACCTGAGGGGTATCTGATGATGAAACATGTGTAAGGAACTGAACCTACATGTGTCGTTTACCGGTACCGCCGGTTGAAACTGCTGACCAACAGGTGGTGATATAGCTGGAACACTACCCGAAGGTACTATCTCAGGCATCGGTCCATGTAACGAAGCCTCATCACTATGCGAACCAACCTCATGGTCACTCACTGGGAAAACACCAGTAGCTAAGATCACCATCTGATCTACTAGTGTCTAAACTAGGTGTAGAACTCTAGCAATCGCCTCCATCCAGTCCACTACTGCCTAGGAATGTGCCTCGTCTCGTAACATCAGAGGCCTCTACTGCTGGAACTCGTGCAACGCGCTCTGTTAGTGTGCACCGTCCACTAGTACAGCTAGTGGCATCGGCTGCCTAACGGGTGGTGGTGTTGCTGGTACACCACACGAATGTGCCATCATAGAAGAAGGGCCATGTGCCGGAGCCTCGTTGCTCGGTGGCCCGTAATCGAGTACTCTCTCAGAACTCCAACTAACTGTCTGCGTGGTGGAATCATGAACAGATGCGACATGGTCAAACGATTTATACCTAGTGAGCTGACCCAGTTTGAGATAACTTTAAAACTTTTGGAAACACACACGCAATCAGTTTTTTCGTGCACTGAGTCAGAAATCAGAAGTCAAGGTCTCGGTGTATGGATACATCGGCCGTCGCACCAACACTGGACTCATTGAACTGAAGACTACACTCGGCACCCTCAACACTATTTCTTCAAAGAAAGGAAATATCAAAGTCCTAAGTTTTGTGGTAGAACCGACTCCTCTGATACCAATTTGTCACGACCCGTCCTCGGGGCCCTTGTCGTGACTACCCCAAGCCCTCCTTCCATAGGCCAGGGGATGGCGACTAGCACCAAAGGTGTAAATCCCGGTAACTGGGAAGGAGTTGACTTTATAAAACATATACACATCCAACCAGAGTACAAGCAAAAGTAATACCCTAAGTACAAAAGAAAGTGATGAAAGGTAAATGGGGTAGAATACAAACCCAACTGAAGTGTACAGCTACAACTGAACGAAAGTACAATAGTAAAGACAAATAGCTGGAAGATAGAAGCAGCTCCTGAGTCGTCCACCTCGGATCCTACCTGAAGGGTAGGTATAGATAGCCTCCTCAACGCTCACACCCGCTAACCTCCTCTGAGTACCGTCTCATCGTGAATTCCACCTCCGGGTACCGACTCGTCTTGAGGTCCACCTTCGGGTACCGTCTCGTCGGGAAGTCTACCTTCGGGTACCGACTCATCGTGAGGTCCACCTCCAGGTGTCATCCAGTCCTTGAACACTCTGCCTATGTCAGCATTGTCTGTTGTCTGCATCCAACACAACGAGGTGCGGGCATAGCCCGTGCAGCGGTGAGTATAACGTTACTCAGTAGGGACCCCGAGACCCTCAAGGTCTCACTAAATCGAACAAGGATAAACCACAAAGAAATATTTCAACAGATAACCTTTACTTAGGTATATTCCCATACATATACCTAAGTTATCAAGTAACTCATTTCAATCATGAGGAAAACACAAGGTCGATGACTCAGCTCAAACCAAGATTTTCATTAAAGATATAAAAACCATAACTGCTGAAGAGCTCCTCCTCTGTCAAGTACGGTGATCTTATCATGACTCTGAGGAACTGTTCACTAACCTTAGACTGCTGAGGTACTCCTCCTATCGAGTACTGTGGGTCTGCCACCTCACAAAGTAGTGCTCCCCCTAATAGCCTACAGAGGTACTCCTTCTGTCGAGTACTGCGGGTCTACCACCCAAACACAATAGTGATCCCCTCCGTGGGTTTTCCACCCAAACACAGTAGTACTCCCCACTAGGCTAGTCAATTCACTCTGACTCGAATCAGACAAGTAGTCATCAGGTCTCAGTCAGTTACAAGGTCTCCATACTCCGTACGCTCGTCTCCGGGAGGATCCGCTCCATGATCTACTATTCGATACTCCAATTATCACAAAGTCCCATTAAGAAGTATCTCAAAGTACCGCCTCGTCAAAGGGGTCTCAATGCAACAGACGGTGCGTCTACCGGACGCCCAGTCTGTGAGTTATTAGCCTTTTAGTCCTGGGGGGCCTGGTTGGTTTCGTGTATGAACCAACCCGACCGTATCTCAACTTTACCCTGAACTCTCATGGATTATAATCAAAGTAACCGTTTCTCAACGTGATTACCAACGTCGTTGATGGTTCGTCAAACGAACGTCCGGTCTGAGAATTATTAGCTTCTCCGTTACAGGGGTCCGGTTGGATTTTGGGTACAATCCAACACGGCCATACTCTAACTACATCCAAATATCAGGTGAAGTATTCCAAATGAACTGTCTCACCAAGAGGAATCCAACAAAGTCGACGGCACATCAATCGGACGTCCGGAGCTCAAGTTATAAGCGTTTCCGCTCCGGGGCCCGGTTGGTTTCGGGTTTGAACCAACCCGGTTGTACCCAAACTTCACCGAAACCTTGAGTGTAATATACCTAAATGACTGTCTCGATCCAAGAAATCCTACGCAACTGACGGTGCGTCGATCGGAGGTCCATAGCTCAAGATATGTCTGTTTAACCGAAAACAGTCCGAACATAGGGGGTCTGGGCCCGGTCCGACCAGGCCCAACACCCCCTGGGTCGGCCCAAACTGGGTCGACCTGACCCGGGCCTGGGTCTGTCCCGGCCCATGTGGCCTGCGTCCCAGCTCAAAAGATCGCCGCGGCTCGGCCACTGGCCGAGCAGGATGCAAAGGGGGCACGGCCCCCGGTTTTTGGAAACGGCGGACCCAGTGGGGTCCGCTCTAACAGCTGGTCGGGGGGTTACACCCCCCCCCCGGTTTCTAGGTAATGGTCGGCCATTAAGGTCAGACGAATTGTGAGATTTCGCGGGACCTATAAGGGGTCCCACCTCCTGGAGACGTCGGCCGCCCCTGCTGGTCCGCCGCGGCCTTAGGCCGCAGCTCGTCTCACCGACGTGGCGCGACGGCGCCGCGCCCCTCTGCCACAGCCCGCTCTGGCCACGGCCTTCCTCGGTCTCTCTAGCACGGTGCGACGGTGTCGTTCACCACCGCCATGGCCCGCTCTGGCCACGGCCCTCTACGTCTATGCGCGGTGCAACGGCATCACGCCTCCTTTGCCGCGGCCTTGCATGGTTGTGGTTCCCTGTCGATCACTGCATGGTGCAACGGCACCGTGCGCCTCCGCCTCCAACATCAACGAAGATTAACAAATAAGAGGGGAGGAGAATCTGCCATATTTGTGCGGTCTGATATCCTCCCGTTACGACGATATCATGCGTCCAAACCTTAAGTAACGAAGAACTATGATAAAGACTTGAACAAAAATAACCCCCACCTCGATCATGACGTTACACGTCGTCGGGCTGCAGAAAGAGGCAAGCGTCGCGATAGAACGGCATCGCTGGAGAATGGTATCGATCCCGTTGACATCGGAGGAATAAAGAACGTTGTCATTAGTGACGTTTCCCCGCGGAAGTGTCTCCTTCCTTGACGTGGAGGAAGAAGAAGAAAAGGCACGTCGTTGGTGACTTCGCGTTCTTCGAATCATAGTGCGTTCTTCGTCGAAGGCGCTCTTCATCGGGAGAAAAAACACATTTCTTTCCAATCCTTCAGAGGTTCCTCAGGGTTCTACAAAATATTTTCCAACCCATATTAAAAAGAGGCTTCCCCTATTAATAAACATGCCATGCCTTTTCAAATTCAAAACACTTAATTAATTAAAGTGTTGGCACTATTAAAGAGGGAGAGAGATGGTCTCTTTATTAAAGGAGTTGTCACATTAAATTGAAGGGGGGTTAAAGGGGTTTGGAGAGAGTTATGGGAATGTCAAAGGTTGGGGATCATGTGGGACCCACCTCACAAATATCCTTACATGGGTAGTTAGAAGCTTGTGGGTCCCACATCAACTCCCCCATGTAGGATATAACCATTTAAGATATAAAAATAAAATTGTTCCACAATTTTATTCACTTCTCATTTAATCCACAAATTTTAACTTCTCCTCCCGTGAAAACAAAACCGCAATAAATGTCCCCTTAAGCAATTATTGGCACTACGAGTTCATCGGTGCCCTCAGATTTCAATTCCGAGCACCGGTTCAAAAGATAGAAAAACTTGCTTGTTCGTTCACTGAATGTACCCGAGCGAAACTTCAGAAATTGATTCCAAGAACATCGGGCCTCGGAATCAAGTGCCGTCAGAAGCTAAAGACTCGTAAAATTACAAATAAATTAAGAAAAAAAATTCCTTGAAATTTCAGTGTCTTTACAAGAGCACCAGTGACCAACAGGGATTTTATAGCAGCTACCCATTCCTGAGTGGAAGTGGAATGATGTCGGATGGACTTCGTGACAGGGTTACTGAGATCGCCTCAAGGTAATGATGTTGTATGGGTTTTCATTGACAGGATCATGAAGGTTTCCCACTTCTTGATGATTAAGGAGACCTTTGGTGTCGATGAGCTTGGATGGTTGTACATCTGTGAGATTATACGCTTGCATGGGGTTCCGAGTACTATAATTTAAGATAGGGACGCCCACTTTACATCGCATTTCTGGAAAGGTCTGTAGAGGGCTTTGGGTACACAGGTACTTCTGAGTACAGCTTACCATCCTCAGACAGATGGCCAGTCAGAGCGCACGATACAGGTGTTAGAGGACATGCTACGAGCATGCGTCCTTGATTTTGGAGGTTCTTGGGAGAAACATATACCTCTAGTGGAGTTTGCCTGTAATAATAGTTTTCGAGCAACTATTCATATGGCACCTTAAGAGGCTTTGTATGTTAGGTTGTGCCGATCACCATTGTGTTGGCAGGAGGCAGGAGAGGCAGTTATGTTGGGACCTCATCTTGTTCAGGAGAGCACAGAACAGGTGGAGTTGATTTGGAAAAGGATGGCTACTACACAGTCTCAGCAGAAATCTTATGTTGATCAGTGAAGATGACCTTTGGAGTTCAAGGTCGAAGATTAGGTTTTCCTATGTGTTACCCCGAGGTTGGGACACAAGAGGATTAGGAGACAGGGAAATCTTTCACTGAGATACATCGGGCCGTTTGAGATTCTGTAGAGAGTCAGGTTGGTTGCTTATAGGTTGCAATTACCTCAGAGGTACCAGGCTATGCATGACGTCTTCCATGTTTCTCAACTTTGATGCTATTTCTCAGAACCGTCTCATGTATTTCAACCCGAGGAGGTTGAGCTAGAGTAGGATGCATCGTTCGAGGAGAATCCTATCAGGATTGTTGATCATAGTGAAAAGGTACTCTATGGCCAATTTGTCCCTCTGGTACGGGTTCTATGGTAGCACAACCGTGTGCAGGATGAGACTTGGGAGAGGGAGGCCGATATGTGATCACAGTGGCCATAGTTGTTCGATGTTTCTTATTTGCCACCGTGTTAGGGAAATTTGGGTACAAATTTATTTAAGGGGGAAGTTTTTAAGAACCCGGATCTTTATTTCAGGTATTTTTTTCCTTTTCTGGTTGTTTTTTAGGAAAAGAAAAAGATTTGGAAATTTTCTAAGTACATTTCTTGTACTTTATAAGTACACGTCGTGTACTTTATAAGTACATGTCGTGTACTTTGTTTCTGCATGAGGTCGTGTGTTGGTCGTGTCCGAGCCACACACACAGTGTGTAGGGGTGATGTGGAGGCCGCTTAATGCGGTGTACAGAAAATGTGAGTACACACCGTGTACTCAAGAAGTACACACTGTGTACTTTTCTTTTTATTTCATTAAACGGACCGGGGTCATGTCTAATCCCTTTTTCCGTCTTCTTCTTTGACTAATTACATCTAGAGCATCCGAGGAGGCCGAATCTTCTCTGAGCCGCTGATCCGTCACTAGTTATCTGAATCGAACGTCATCAGTTGCAATAGAATCGCAGCGATATTCTCCGTTCTAGGCCGATTCACAGGCATAGGTTCAAGTATATCGATCTCCTAGGATCTAGGTAGTTGGTTTGTTTCCCTACATTGAATGTCTTTGATTTTTTGTGAAAAAAGTGTTGGATTCCCATGTATCGGGTATCTCGGGTTAGGGTTTTGAACATGTATTATTGTCTACCTTATATTGCTTGTATGTTTGAGGTTATTAGATGATTAATGATTTCTTGTTAGCATGTTTGAGGATCACCCCATGGGTGTTTTCCTTGTTTTGGCTATTTACCACCGTTTGGATTAGGTTGCCTGTGAGGCATACCTTGTTGCATTGATTTCCTACTTGGAGATAATTGATTGCATGTATTGCCTGCTGTTTAAATTATTTTGATGCATTTTATCTATTAACCAAGTAGTTGTTGAACTTACTTAGGGCTGCTAACAGTCGATTACACATGACTAGACTACTCAGGGCTGTGTGAACCTGGTGCGGTAGACTAAATAGGTAATTGACGATTAAGGGATTCCCTAGAGAGTCTGTTATAAATTACTATCATTCGTAGGACCTATAGGAATTGGACTTTGTGATTCCTCAGAGTTTCCTTAGTTACGTATCAAGACTATAGGGGGAATTAGACGTAAGTGCTTCCTCAGAGAGTATATACCTATCATTGCAAGACCACAGGGGAATTGATGGTGAGTGCTTCCCAGAGTGTCTGTGCCTTTGTATGATTACTTGACTATAGGGGTCTTCCAGTATGAGCCACCCAGAGAGTTAGTGTAAATATTTTTGGTTGGTTGTGACGAGTCCACCAATCCAAAGAATAAGCTTTTGTTTTGTACTACTTATAGTTAGGTTGTCTGTTGAGATACCTGTTGTGTTACTTTCTATGCTTTGGGAATATATATTTGTTGCTAGATTCCTTGGGTGATAATTAAATGACTGAATTAAATTACTAAATAAATGTGAATGTAGATTTGTAGGATTGTTTACTTAGTGTACTCCTATTTCTCTACTGCATTTGTTTCATTTACTTTTTCTATATTTCTCACGGATAGTAGGGCACAGATCTTGTGGTTATTGCCTACTGGGATTAGTCTCACACCCTGTTTGGGTCCTTCTTTTCGGCCCAAATAGGTTATATGGTTTCAAGTGTGGATAGGGATTGTGGACCTTCTACTTCAATTACATGATTTTTGGTTGGATCTGGAGAGCATAGGACCGAGACTAGGCTTTTGATATTGTTGGAGTTGCTGATTACTTTTAGTACTTTGTTCTCAGTTGTATTTCAGCACGTTGTTGTGTTTGCTGCTTTCCTTAGATACATGTACCTTCTACATCATTTTCATCATTATTATATTATACATTTCTTCCAGTTTTTAGTTTCAGTTATTGTATTCTATTTACTACTTCCACTATTGACTTTTATTTCCTTTTATTTGTATACCTTACCAAAGGAGGGCATAGTTTCCCCAATGACTCACCAAGGCCCTTGCTGCTAGTCGGCAGCCTTAGGTGTTTGGGGAAACGCACTAGAGGTCATGTGGCGAACCAGGTACGGGGTACCAGTTGAGTGTCTCCAGATTCGGGTCATTACATATACTACCTTTTATCTAATTTTAACCATTATTGGAGACACTTCTCATGGTAAAAGTGTGTATGGAATTCCCTTTTAAAATATTTACAAGAGTGTCACTCCTCCTCCACTATAAAAATTTACTCACCCCTCCCACTTCCTTGCACCTATCATACCACTTTATCTAGAACAATATCTACCAAAAAATCTCTTCAAAATCCCTCCCCTAATCCTATAATACTCACCTTGTGTATAAATATATCTAAGGAATCCATTCTGTGCAAACCAAATGGAGTTACTCGAATAAGAGGTAACATCCTTCCTCAAGATAATTAGTTTTATTTTCATTCTCCATCCCCCTAAACTTTTATTATTTCATAATTATATAATAGCACTAGTATCCTTAATATACTTTTATTTTTTTATATTATAGTTTTTATCTACACCCACACACATTCCCATCTAATGGAAAACGAGCTTACCGTTTATGTGTACGATGAACTATCGCCTCACAAAGAAATGATTGTTTGTTTTTTCCTTTACCACCTTTCATGGTTGGGAATTATGATGGAAAAGATTTTTATATATGATATATATATATATATATATTACATTTATTATTTGTTTATTCTTATTTAATTATTTTATAACACATACCATTATACATTACATTTTGTGTAAATACGGTAACATTGTTCATGGAATTGTGGACTACTTCCTCCTCAAAACAATGTGATTCATTCACAGTATACATGGAACATGTTAAGGATAATTTTAATAAACCTATTTGAAATATATGAAATTGATATTATACTATAATTATAATTTACATATGTAAAATTTACTTTTAATTCTTTTTATACGACAAAGAAATGAAAGTAGTGTTCTTGCGTATGTGCGGTCTACCGTCTCCATGAACGGTGCATTTCATTTCTTATCTACAAATATTATGGATTATTATAAATAAATATATAATATATATATATATGATATTTAAATCATGTTTTAATTTCTTTAGATGATGAAACCATGATCTAATTAATAGGAACAACAAATAACATGTCAGAACTTACTCGAGAAACTAGGCAATTAACACCCGAAAAGTTAAAATAATGAAAGGTTATTAACAAACGGGTAATAAGATATTAAAATAATATTATATATGATATTATAATATTATTATTATTCTTTTATAATTTATTTACATGTTTAAAACCATTATAAAAGATGTTAAATTATGTTCACTTGAAAGGAAATGCAAGGTAAGGGATTTTCATCTCACTTTTTACATCTGTGAGATAAATGTCGTATTCACCACTTACTTACTTTATGTGTTGTATATAATACCAATTTTGATATATTATACCATGAATTATTTTTTGTTAATGTTATTTTGAGTTTCAATTTTAATTACTTATTCTAAGGGTATTTGAATTAAAAATTTCTAAGTGGTAAAGAATTTCATTACTTGATTCCTTTTCATTGGGTCATCTTACTCTATCATTATTTTTAATATTATAAGACTATGTGCATAATAAATTTTTAATATATATTGTTTTAATTTCACTTTTTATGTGGATTTACATTTTACACACATAATATATTAATTTATTGATTCTCGCATCAACGTTATGGTATTTTCAAGGGATTACTTAACAATCTCGTTTCGTTTTGGATTATTTACACTTGAATTTCCATCAGAGGAAATTAATTGATAATTTTATAATAAAACCATTAATTTTATTCTCATATGGTTATTAATGACACTTTTAAATTAATAGTACTATTTTTATACTCTTTTTTTAGAAAATGTTTTTAAGAAAACCCAACTTCATTTCTCTCTTTAGTCGAAGAACCTTCTTTCTTCTAAAAACCCAGTTTTCAAAAAATGTTTTCAAAAATGTTTTAACCTTTCCAAAATTATTTCTTAAATAAATCTTTACCCTTTTTGACATTTAAATATTTTTTTTCAAATGAATCTTCTTATCATTTTCTAAACAAGGTACTTTCATAACCTTTTTATCATGCAAAATGAGTGTTCTTTTACCTCATACAGCATGTAAGGATTTACCCACCATTATTTCTTTGAATATTCCTTTTCAAGTTTAAAGGTTAAATCTTAATGAAAATGTTTTTAAAAGTTATTTTCAAAGAAAAATATTTTCAAAATAAAAAATATATTTTCCTCAAGAATGTTTTAAAAGATATTTTTATAATATTTCCATTCATTAATTACAACAACCATTTATTATTAATCCACTTGGGATATGTTGTATAAATACCATCCTTATCCTTCCTCTATATGGGTTTTGATTGATTTGGACAAGTATAGTATTGACATTCATTTCCTTTATTTTTTTTTAGTCCCCTTTAAATATTCAATTTTCTATGATCATTAGACATTGAATTTCCCCTAATTATCCATATCATTTATCATAGATATTATTATTTCCTGAACCATATACCATTTTTACATACGGTGTTTACTTTGATAGTTATTTAATTATTTTTGGAAATATTGATAAATTTATATTCTGTATTCAACATGGATATTTGATAAGGCATATTTTTTATTACAATTATTCGATATGAGTAATTATTTGTACTGGCAATGATGGGTGGGGCTTAGGATTTATATAGACCCTCAATGCATTGACAGTTTCTCAGAAGACAAATAAGTTGTGAATATTAATTAGGTTTCAACCTATAGTTTTAAATTATCTTATGAAAGTTCTTAAAGGTATAGGTTTTTATGTTCCTGAGACATGACATCCAATAATTAAGTGTTTCCTTCATTTTGATTTAGTTATTATTTATTCATGAGATTTTGTGTTAACATATCTATGGATTTATTTCATTCTTAGTTCATTGATTAAATGGCATGTGTTTCAGTGTATTTCCTTACCATATTGATTTTTTATTATCTAGTTATTTGGATGGAATTTGTTTCCATTTATTTACCTTGCCTTATTGTTTATGCATTACTTTCTCATTTTATTGACTATATGGAAAGTTTATTCAGTTATTACCTCACCATATTTACTATTCTAATTGATTCATTATTTCTTTTTCTATAATTTACCCTTACTGGTCATTTTAGATCACCCTTATTATATTTCCTTTCCCTGTGAATCCAAGAAGTTTAATAAGAAAGATATGCAAGGATATGAATAAAGTGATCCTTAAAAAATATATTTTGTGATTAGTGTATTAAATTATAATACAAGGCTCATGTATGTATATGGTTTACCAAGAATACTAAACTCTTAAATCCTTCAGGATTTGATTACTTATAATCATGTCAATGTAATGGTAGTAGACATTTTCTCTATGACTCTGGGGTTGGTTCATTATATTTGGTATTAGAGGAAGCTTAGTAGAAACCTTGAGAAGTAGATTTAAAAAAACATAGATTATATAACATATCCCTAAAGTAAACTTTGAGGATAAGTATTGAAGAACATCCTAGAATTTTGGTAAGGTATATATTATCTAGGTCATCCTAGTAATACATATATGTCTAGATACTATATGTGGATGTGGTTCTAGAATAGAGGTACCTAGAGGTAACAACTCTGACAAGGTGTGCCGGGTCTAACTCAGTGTAACCTGGTACATGAAAACAGGCCTTATCATGCACTATTTTTCCACTCATGAGGAATACACTTAGGATAATTCACATTTTCTTTACAAACCATTATTGTGGATTTGAATAGATAGTGACAATGGATGACCTAGAATAAACTATAGACCATGGAAGAACCTATATAAAAATAAATGGAAAAATTATTTATGTATTGAGGTTGTATTGAAAACCATAGTTATAATGATATTTAGTTATTAACCTTATTTCAAGGATGTACATCTTATTTATTTTGAAAATTATATTAATATGGTTTTAGAAAAGTACAACCTGTATGTCGGGTGACAACCAATCAAGTCCAGCAAGGCCATGGGTCTTGAACCCATGACCAAAGGACAATAAGAGTTTTACACAAACCACTGATCTATGTAATGTCTGGGTTAATATTTCATTATTTTTAGTTAAAAATTTTGACAAATGAATATTAATTATGAACCTCTAGTGTTACTTTTTAGGATTAGAGATTAATGTCTTAACCATATTAGTTCTGGAAAATAGATAGAGAAAAATATAATAAATTATTTTATGGGTATTGACACATTCCTACCGTGGGGTATGGAAAAAACAAATATAACCTAAGTTAAAATGTATTATAGTGGGTTAACTAGGTTGTCTCCAGAGAGTAGTGCTCAACAATAGTGTTTGTCACTTAAAATAAGAGAAAGAAGTGATATTGTTTTTGAAATTGTTTGATTTGGAAAATACAAGAAATAAAATAAATAAAGTAAAGAAATTAATTTAAAGTTTAAAAACAAATTGAAAAATGATGCAATTTAAATTAGTGATATGAAATGGTTATCAGGTTAGGGTCGGTTTTCTAATTGTAATTCTATCACAGTTCACTTTACCCAATTCTCTTCTGCTAAATCGTTAAGAGTGAGAATCCACAATCGTTTCTTATCACTCCCTTGGTCAAATGAAAATGTGATAATAAACCTTACTAAAACCTTAGATTGGTCTACTATCCTTCCAATGTGTAATAGAGTTGTAGAGAATACCCCCAATTATCTTAGGCAATTCTCAATCGTGTCTTGTTTATCCCAAGAAATCAAGAATATTCACTACTCCTCACACACGTACCAATGATCACCAAGTAATTCACCACTAAGTCCTGGTTTATTCCATCATTTATAAACCAGAACCTAGTGGAGGGAGATATTTATCATTGACCAAATATGAATAAACAATAGAATCTAAAATCAGATACAATCAAACATGATAATAAAAAGTGTTATAAGAAATTGAAATTGATTCGCATAAGAGAAAAGAGGATTTTAAAACATTAATAGCAAGAACTAATGAAATACAAAATGGAAAACCTCTAATTCCCCAATCACATAGAATTTTACCCCACCATGGTAAGGGTAATTGTGAATAAGGGGAAAGAAGAATACATTACAATACAAAGAAGTGTAAAACAAAGAAAAGAAAGAACAAAACTTTGATCCTCCAGAATATGTCCTTCAGAAGTTTGCCTCTTTTCTGCCCACCAGACAGTAGAAACTCACTGAGGTCCCTTCTTATAGAATGTTGTAAATGAAGTTGGATATATACCATCAAAATTGGAGAGTCATTGGAAAGTTTTAAAGAAATATATGGCCGAATAAATGGACATTACTTTTCTAGCCGCCAAACACTGTTTCACCCACTCCACTTGGACGCGTCCAAATGATGTCTTAATGAGCTCCATATTTTATCAAATTTATTGTGAGTTGTCCTTTGAATGTCCTCTATCGACAACATCTGAAAGAACCTCATTCTAAGGTCGTATGAAGGAGATATTCTATATTTAATGTAGTGGGGTCCATTCTGCCTGCCAAACTGATTTATCAATTTGAGTGATTTTTCTGTACCATTGGTTTTTGAATTGGGTCTTGGTCCAGAATACATATTTTAAGCCCACAAGTATATGAAGCCTAAAAAACGATTCACTTAAATTAGACAATTATTTTAAAAGTTATGCCTGAAAAACATAAGCTATATAAAACTGTCAATTTTACAAAATTACCCCATTTTCACATTTAAGCCCAAAATACACCAAAAACAAATAAACGATGCAAATACACTCAAATTGAATAATTGAGAGGGATTAAATCATTGAAAAAATATTAATAATATTGAAAATATTAACTCTATCAATTCTCCCACACTTATCTGTAACATCCCAGGTAAATAAATGATATTACCTTCTAATGTTTATCAATATTTGTGAATAAAATGTTAATATTACTTTAAAGGGAATGCTATGCTCGATGGCGTACCCAATACGAAACAACAAGTTTCTTTAAAATTTCACATTGCACACTAATAATATAATAATATTATAATAGTTAACGCCTAGCCATTGTAATGGCGGGAATGAACAGAAATAACTACAAAATGATTACATATGTTTGTTAAATATTTTTACATTTATCCAATAAATGTTAGAGGCTTAAAATCCAAATGAATCCAATTTTAAGAATAAATACTCTAATATTTTTAATAGATTTTTTTACCGCATTTTGACGGAGAACCTTTTTTAAATCTAAATTTTGACAATTTTATAAGCTCTATTTGTCAAAATAAACTTATTATTTATTATTGGGACATTGAAATTTACTTTGGTTAAATTTTTGGTATTTTTCTAACAATGTTCTTTTTTTAATGAATAGTGAAAAATACTGCATTTTACATCAAAACTACTTTTTCATCTAATTTAAATATATGGTTAGATTATCTTTTTAATTGGTTTTAAAGTTTAATTAGAATATATATTTACCATTTAATTCAATGGTGGACATTATAATTAATTTCACTTTGAAAATGGACATAAACAAGTGCCAAACTTTTTATAGATATTGCTTCAAAAAAACCCGCTAATTGTTTTGACAATGGGAATTATTTTTAAATTAATTATTGCAATTTCTGTATTTGGAATTTGGTAAAATGGATTCCATATTTGGAATCATAAGGTCCAAATTATGTAATTAAGACTCTTTTGTTTTTGGACATTATGAATAGTAACGACGGTAATTATCTTTACTTATCGTGATTAATTAGTAATCGGGTAGTTAAGGATAATAAAATAATATCATAATAATAACAAATGACCCCAAAATGTGTCCTAATTATATGGGTTGTGTCATGGACGACCATGGGATGCCTTGTTCTAAACTTTGAGACCCCATGGAATCACTTTTGGGTGAAAGTGACACTATATCATTTTTATTTTTAAAGAAAGGAGAATATCACTAAAGAATGTATCACCCTAGTAAAACATTTTTAATTTTTTCTGTGTAAATGATATCTTATAATATAAATATTAATTGTAAAAATAAATATATTTCCTACATCATAGTATTTTTTTTATAATTTTTAGACATTAAATAAATTTATTTATTTATGACACCATGATGATGCAGCGATTACCTTATTAATGAACGATTTAAATAAAATGAAAAGATAATGTAAAATATATGACTTAAACTTAGATAAAACCTATTGTATGAGTATATTTCGAACCCTTATCACCTTATCCTCGAAATATATCAATGTGGGACCTTTAAAATCTGAAACTCATTTTAAAAGAAAGTAACATTTCTTGATTTTCCAAGAGTGCCCCTCCTCCCTCTTATAAAAGGCCCTCACCTCTACCTCCTTACCCACACCTCTCAAGCTATTGTATCATCCAATTCCTACCCATTTCATCTCTCCAAATCCCTATCTTAATCATTTAAGCCTCACCTTAGGCAGAAAGCTCTTCAAGAAACCGTTTTGGTTCAAACCAAAGGTAGTTACCCGATTTAAAGGTAATGTCTTCTCTTATGTTCTTTTGTTTTATTTTGCTTCTCCAAACCCCTAAACTCTTTTTATTCATTTATTTGGTAACAAAACCAGTATATTAAATATACTAGGATATTTTTATAAGAAGTATTCGAGCTAAACTTACACACACATCCGTCTAATGGTTAAAGAACATACTGTTTCTGTGGATGGAGAATTACTGCCTCATGAAACGATGATTGTTCAATATTCTTTTAACACCTTTAAAGGTGGCCATTATGATGTCACTGTATTTTATATATGATATATATGGTATTTATGTTTTCTATATGCTTATGTATTTAATATTTAAAACATACCTTTATTCTTTTTATGTTGTGCAAATGCGATAATTTCATATGAGGAAGTGTGGACTACCGCCCCCTCAAGTGATGTGACTCGTTCATGCAATACATGGAATGTATAAATAATGAAATTAATAAACTTATGTGACCTATATAACATATATATTATACTATAATAATAATATATATATATATATATCTCAATTATTTTTAATTCCATTAATATGACAAAGAAATGAAAGTAGCGTTCATACGTACGTACGGCCTACTGTCTCCATGAACGGTACATTTCATTTATTTTTATCTCCAAATGTTATAGAATAGTATAAAATGAATATTTACTGGATATATATGATATTTAAATCATTAATACTATTATGGAGATTATTTAATTATAACTACATGGGCAATTCTTTTCAAACAAGTTCATTTTTGACTCATGTACCAAGCATCAACAAAAACATCTGATATGAACTCACATAATTAACTAATTATTATAACATTATAATATGTGATCTGAATTTAATAATAAACTTTAAAGGATTTCCTTAAGAAATTATAAATTTACAAAAGTTTATTATTCAGGAATATAAAGAAACGAACAAGACAAGTCGGACTTGAGGTAAGGGATCCTACCTCTTTCTTTCTTTTTAAGTACTCTCTTTTGTGTCACTTATTTTAAGCTCCTATTTCTTATGTTGGGGGATGTTATTATATATTCATATTACTTTATTTTTTATTTTAATATTATGAGAGACCCTATTTGATATCATAAATCCATTTTTGGAAGTTTTAAGTGGCGCTGTTAGGCTGCCGAGTTTTCGTAAGGGATTTTTCATCTCACTTTTATTCCCGTGAGATTTATGATACATATGCCACCATTTACTTTGAGTGGTGTATGTAATGCCCATTATTCTACTATTTGTGTAATATAATTTCTTTTATGGGTATTTACATCAATGTTGTATAGTCCTTCTTTCATGGGGTGTACGTTTCGAAAGTTACCCAAGTCAGTAAGGGAACCTTTCACCCTCTTTTTTTTAAAGACTTCTTTTTGTTATGTCTTTTAACTTACATCTTGTTATGTTGGGATATGTTCTTATATATCCTTATTGATTTAAATTTTATGTCCAAGTGATGAGATACCATTTTCTATCTCATTAACTAATTTTATAAATTTTAAAGTGACGTCGTTAGGCTGTCGAATTTTACCAAGGGAACTTCTTAACCCAATTTCGATTTCTTTGGGTTCAACATGTAGTTATTGAATATGTAATCCTTTGAATATGTGTGAATGAACTTTGATTGTTTTAAACTTAATATCCACTTATATTGGGTGTATTTATATTTTTCACACATAATTATGAGATTGATTTATCCATAATTTAAGGATAACTTCTTTATAAGGGATTTCATCTCATTTTAAATTTCTATTGAGACTTTATTGTTGTTATGCACCAATTAACTCTTATATGGTGTATATACTGTCATTTGGAATATTATATCATGAATCCCTTTATTCGCATGATATTATAAAGTTCTTATTAAATGTTATTCCTCAATTATTGTATTCAAGTGTCTCTCATTTTGTTAAAAACCCTTTAACTAAAATATCGTTTTAAATGTTTTAATGATTTATTCTTATAAATATTTCTCATTAATGTACATGTTTTCAAAATGGTTTTAAGGATTTATTTATATGGATATTAATGGTTTAAAATGTTAAAAGCTTCAAAGTGGTATGGGACACTTTGATTCAAAAATCTCTTTATTAAATGTTTTAAATGGTTTTGAAAATGGTTTTTTGGAATGGATTCATTATTTCAATATCTTAAAATGTTATATTGTTATTGCAATGTGGGAATGTTATCTTTCCTTTATGCTTAAGTTATGTGCTATGATTATGTTATGGTTCTTGGGCATTGTTTATGAAGATGGGTGGTTCTGTGATAAACTAAGGGCGGGTGAGCCCAATATAGCTCTCCAATGAATTGGGTAACGCGAAGGGGTTAAACGTTAAGGTTTCTCCAAAGAGATTTAGGGAATATACTGTGATGGGTATTCCAAACGTAACCATGAGGGTTACTCCCTACGTAATAATGTTATGAATGCCTCAAGTTACCTTTATGTCTTATGATTTCTATGATTTATTCATGATTTGATGAGGTATGTTAAAATGATTATGTTTTATGAGTAAAGTATGATTTCATACAAGGACTAATGTTTTCATTTCGTACTTTTATATCCCTTACTAAGCTTTTTATTCTCATCCCAAGTTTTTGAAATGTTTTTCACAGGTCAAGGGAAAGGTACATGATGTGATGATAGTTTCAAGGAAGTGTCAAGAAAGAATCCATGTTTTATTTTAAATATGTTTCTGTTAATGGGAAAAATTATTAATATCTTTTATGTAACCACTTTGTTTTAATGTGGAATGTAATGCATGATTTATGATCTAATTCTCTAAAACTCTAAACCTGAAAAGATCCTCAACGCGTATTCTTGAAATAACTCAAGATTAAGTAATGTTTAAGGCCAGGGCCTTATAGTTGGTATCAGAGGCCGGTTTAGTTAACTTTAGAGGTTAGAGTGTTGTTTAAGCAAAAGTGACAAGTTATGTATAACCACAATGGTTAGTATATTAGATGGAGTCATTGATTTTTTTTTGAAAGTTATAATGAGTTTGAGATAACTTTGAGAAGTATATCTTGGTGTTTATATTCCTCATTACTATATGATATACTCACACTGACCTTTTTGGTTTTAGGAAATGGTTGGATCTATCAGGCACCAAAGTAACAGTGGATTTGAAGAAAACTGTGACAGTTTTATGAAAGAACAACTGAATGATATGGGATCTGCAATAAGAACTCTTGTGGTTATCCTCAACAAACTATATGGAGTCATGATTGACCACCTGAACCTTAGTGATTTTTATAAGGCATCGTATATGTGAGAAACAAATCCCTATGGAAGTTCAGGTAATAATCATAAAGGTAAGTATGTTCAAAAACCTATGTGTCAAAGATGTGGAAAGAAACACATAGGAAAATGTTTCAAAGGGACAGAAAGATGATATAAATGTGGAAATTAAGGTCATAAAGAAAGAACCTATCATGGAAAAAGGAAGCATCTAGTTGACTCTAGGAAATGGAAAGAAGTTCTTTCTGAAGGATCAATTGAATGTTTCAAATGTGGTTTGCATGGTCATTATGAAAACACTTGTCCTATGAAGAAGTTTTAGGAATGGGGTCACCAAGATCGTATAAATATTCATTTACCAATACCTAATTCCATTCCGATTGAGGATGAAGAAACTGACAATGACCAATGAAAGGTATGGATTATTTCTTAACATATGTTTTCCTATTATTGGAATCTTAGGATATGATTCATGATTTTTTTTTTTAGGAAATAATTATTTCAGAATAAGTTGAAAAGTAATGGATAATGGATCGTGAAAAATTTTGAATGAGTAAGAAGTCAACATATAAGGGATTCAAGAGTTATGGTATATTTTAGGATGGTGAAATTCTTAAATGTATTAATTCTATTTTGATGATGGGGTTACATTAGAAGAATTTTTATAGTATATGTAACCCTGATGTTTGATATATGAAAATTTTATTCAAGGAATAATTATCCTTTCTTTTTTGGATATAGTTATAAATAACCATTTGGGTTTATATAATCCTTGAATTTGAGGCAATTACTGGTTAATACATTTTGGGTTGCAAAATGAAATTTATTAGATAAACTTTATGGTTAAAATATGTTTTGGTTATTTTTGAAGATTTTATCTCTTTTTGGGGAATGTTTTAAGAATTATATAGTTTTGGAAAAAGGATAACATGCAGACCGTGTGACAACCCGTCGCGTCGGACGAAGCTGCGGGAATCGAACCCACAACCAAAGTGCAACTCGTATTTATCGCCTACCACTGGACTACGTGAAGCCCCTAGTTATTTTGACTGATTCTTTTTAGTTAGATGATTTTATGAATCAAGAGTAATTTGATTTTGGTTTATCTATGAAAATTATTAGCCTATCATGGAGGATATGTGATTAGGTTAATTACTTTTCAGTATGAGACTTTAAGAGTAACTGATGTTATTTTGGAGAAAAATGTTAAGATTTATCTTAGGAGACTATGTGATTAAATCCTTCAGAGATTTGGGTTTCAATCTTAGTTTGGTTTAATTTGAATAATTTTATGTATAGATGTTTATTGAATGGTATTTGTTGAACTTTGGGTCTTGTTTGACAAATTTTGGAGATTAGGAGTAGTTTTTCTTTTTGTAAAAAAAATTATCCTTTTTGGGTATTATCTGATCTTGTACTAAACTTTTTGGTTTGGTTTTGGTTAAGGTCTAAAGACATGGGAAATATATAGTTCTCTTTTTTGGATTAGGTGATTCTCAAGAAGTTTATTATAGTACTCTTAATATGAACAAGTCTTCCTAAATACTCATCTTTTGGGGAAAATATGAGTTTGAGTAATGAATCTAGTAAAAGTTGAAAGTCTACATGACAAGTAAGTATGTTTCCTTATGATTTAGTTAAGATCAAAAATAAATTCCTCAATGAAAAGTAACTTAAAACAAAAATGTTTTCCGTTAACTTTTCCTACTGGGGAATCGAATACCGTTTAACCCATCACAAGTTTGTGATTTTTTTGTGGTTAACTTTCTCCAAGACATGTTTACTATCACTCTCCATTAGAACATGACCCTTTTTTTCTCTTCCATATCCATATTCTCATACTTTTAATCCTATTATGGGTTAACTCGGGTGACCTTTTTACTTCTCTACCTTTCTTTTAAAGTGATAGTTTTACTGACACTTGCTCTGATGTGGGACTTTCAATGAAGTTTCCAAGCCCAATTTTGAAATTGCGAGGATGAAATTCCACAAAAAGGGGGAAGGATATAACATCCCAGGTAAATAAATGATATTACATTCTAATGTTTATCAATACTTGTGAATAAAATGTTAATATTACTTTAAAGGGAATTCTATGCTTGATGGCGTACCCAATACGCAACAACGAGTTTCTTTGAAATCTTACGTTGCACGCTAATAATATAATAATATTATAATAGTTAACGCCTAGCCATTGTAATGGCGGGAATGAAAATAAATAACTAAAAAATGATTACATATGTTTGTTAAATATTTTTACATTTATTTAATAAATGTCAGAGGCTTAAAATCCAAATGAATCCAATTTTAAGAATAAACACTCTAATATTTTTAAAAGTTTGTTTTACCGCATTTTGATGGAGAACCTTTTTTAAATATAACTTTTGACAATTTTATAAGCTCTATTTGTCAAAATAAACTTATTCTTTATGATTGGGACATTAAAATTTACTTTGGTTAAATTTTTGGTATTTTTCTGACAATGTTCTTTTTTTAAGGAATAGTGAAAAATACTTCATTTTACATCAAAACTGCTTTTTCATCTAATTTAAATATATGGTTATATTATCTTTTTAATTGGTTTTAAAGTTTAATTATAATATATATTTACCATTTAATTCAATGGTGGTCATTATAATTAATTTTACTTTGAAAATGGACATAAACAAGTGCCAAACTTTTTATAGATATTGCTTCAAAAAAACCCGCTATTTGTTTTGACAACGGGAATTATTTTTAAATTAATTATTGAAATTTATGTGTTTAGAATTTGGTAAAATGGATTCCATATTTGGAATCATAAGGGCCAAATTATTTAATTAAGACTCTTTTGTATTTTGACATTATGAATAGTAACGACGGTAATTATCTTTAATTATCGTGATTAATTAGTAATCGGGTAGTTAAGGATAATAAAATAATATCATAATAATAAAAAATTACCCCAACATGTGTCCTAATGCTACTGGTTGTATCATGGACTACCATGGGATTCCTTGTTCCAAACTTTGGGACCCTATGGAATCATTTTTGGGTGAAAGTGACACTTTATCATTTTTATTTTTAAAGAAAGGAGAATATCACTAAAGAATGTATCACCCTAGTAAAACATTTTTAGTTTTGCATATGTAAATTATCTCTTAGACTATAAATATATATTGGAAATATTAAAATATTTCCTACATCATAGTATTTTTTTATAATTTTTAGACATTAAATAAATTAATTTATTTATGACACCATGATGATGTAGCGATTACCTCATTAATTAATGATTTAAATAAAATGAAAAGATAATGTAAAATATAATACTTACACTTGTAAAAAAAACCTATTTTATGAGTATATTTATAACCCTTATCACATTATACTAGAAATATATCAATGTGGGACCTTTAAAATCATAAAATCATTTTAAAATAAAGTAACATTTCTTGATTTTCCAAGAGTGCCCCTCCTCCCTCTTATAAAAGGCCCCCACCTCTACCTCCTTACCCACACCTATCAAGCCATTGGCTCAGACAAACCCTACCCATTTCATCTCTCCACATCTCTCTATTAATCATTGAAGCCTCACCTTAGTCAGAAATCTCTTCAAGAAACCCTTTTGGTTCAAACCAAAGGGAGTTACCCGATTTAAAGGTAATGTATTCTCTTATGTTCTTTTGTTTTATTTTGATCCTGCAACCCCCTAAACTATTTTTATTACTTTATTTTGTAAAAAAAACAGTATATTAAATATACTAGGATGTTTTTATAAGAATTATTAGAGCTACACTTACACACACATCCGTCTAATGGTTAAAGAACATACTGTTTCTGTGGATGGTGAATTACTGCCTCATGAAACGATGATTGTTCAATATTCTTTTAACACCTTTAAAGGTGGCCATTATGATGTCACTGTATTTTATATATGATATATATGGTATTTTATGTTTTATATATTCTTCTATATTTTATATTTAAAACATACCTTTATTCTTTTCATGTTGTGCAAATGCGATAATTTCATATGAGGAAGTGTGGACTACTGCCCCCTCAAGTGATGTGACTCATTCATGCAATACATGGAATGTATAAAGAATGAAATTAATGAAATTATGTGACCTATATAACATATATATTATACTGTAATTATAATATATATATATCAATTATTTTTAATTCCATTAATATGACAAAGAAATGAAAGTAGCGTTCATGCGTACGTACGGCCTACCGTCTCCATGAACGGTGCATTTCATTTATTTTTGTCTCAAAATGTTATGGAATAGTATAAAATGAATATTTAATGGATATATATGATATTTAAATCATTAATACTATTCTTGAGATGATTTAATTATAACTACTTGGACAATTCTTTTCAAACAAGTTCATTTTTGACTCATGTACCAAGCATCGACAAAAACATCTGATATGAACTCACATAATTAACTAATTATTATAACATTATAATATGTGATCTGAATTGAATAATAAGATTTAAAGGATTTACTTAAGAAATTATAAATTGAAAAAAGTTTATTATTCAGTAATATAAAGAAACGAACAAGACAAGTCGGACTTGAGGTAAGGGATCCTACCTCTCTCTTTCTTTTTAAGTACTCTCTTTTATGTCACTTCTTTTAAGATCCTCTTTCTTATGTTGGGGGATGTTATTATATATTCCTATTACTTTATTTTTTATGTTAATATTATGAGAGACCCTATTTGATCTCATAAATCCATTTTTGGAAGTTTTAAGTGGCGCCGTTAGGCTGCCGAGTTTTCGTAAGGGATTTTTCATCTCACTTTTATTCCCGTAAGATTTATGCTACATATGCCACCATTTCCTTTGAGTGGTTTATGTACTGACCATTATTCTACTATTTGTGTAATATAATTTATTTTATGGGTATTTACATCAATGTTGTATAGTCCTTCTTTCATGGGGTGTACGTTTCGAAAGTTACCTAAGTCAGTAAGGGAACCTTTCACCCTCTTTTTTTTAAGACTTCTTTTTGTTATGTATTTTAACTTACATATTGTTATGTTGGGATATGTTCTTATATATACTTATTGATGTAAATTTTATTTCCAAGTGATGAGATACCATTTTCTATCTCATCAACTAATTTTATTAATTTTAAAGTGACATTGTTAGGCTGTCGAATTTTACCAAGGGAACTTCTTAACCCAATTTTGATTTCTTTGGGTTCAACATGTAGTTATTGAATATGTCATCCTTTGAATATGTGTGAATGACCTTTTATTGTTTTACACTTAATATCAACTTATATTAGGTGTGTTTATATTTGTCACACATAATTATGAGATTGATTTATCCTTAATTTAAGGATACCTTCTTTATAATGGATGTCATCTCATTTTATATTTCTATTGAGACTTCATTGTTGTTATGCACCAATTCACTCTTATATGGTGTATATACTTTCCTTTGGAATATTATATCATGAATCCCTTTATTCTCATGATATTATAAATTTCTGATTAAATGTTATTCCTCAATTATTGTATTCAAGTGTCTCTCATTTTGTTAAAAACCCTTTAACTAAAATATCTTTTTAAATGTTTTAATGATTTATTCTTATAAATATTTCTCATTAACTTCCATGTTTTAAAAATGGTTTTAAGGATTTATTTATATGGATATTAATGGTTTAAAATGTTAAAATCTTTAAAGTGGTATGGGACACTTTGATTCAAAAATCTCTTTATTAAATGTTTTAAATGGTTTTGAAAATGGTTTTTTAGAATGGATTCGTTATTTCAATATCTTAAAATGTTATATTGTTATTGCAATGTGGGAATGTTATCTTTCCTTTATTCTTAAGTTATGTTTTATGATTATGTTATGGTTCTTGTTCATTGTTTATGAAGACGGGTGGTTATGTGATAAACTAAGGGCGGGTGAGCCCGATATAGCTCTCCAATGCATTGGGTAACGCGAAGGGGTTAAACGTTATGGTTTCTCCGAAGAGATTTATGGAATATAATGTGATGGGTATTCCAAACATAACCATGAGGGTTACTCCCTACGTAATAATGTTATGAATGCCTCAAGTTACCTTTATGTCTTATGATTTCTATGATTTATTCATGATTTTATGAGGTATGTTAAAATGCTTATGTTTTATGAGTAAAGTATGATTTCATACATGGACTAGTGTTTTAATTTAGTACTTTTATATCCCTTACTGAGCTTTTTATACTCATCCCAAGTTTTTGAAATGTTTTTTCACAGGTCAAGGGAAAGGTACATGATGTGATGATAGTGTCAAGGAAGTGTCAAGAAAGAATCCATGTTTTATTTTAAATATGTTTCCGTTAATGGGAAAAATGAGTACTATATTTTATGTAACCACTTTGTTTAAATGTGGAATGTAATGCATGATTTATGATCTAATTCTCTAAAACTCTAAACCTGAAAAGATCCTCAACGTGTATTCTTGAAATAACTCAAGATTAAGTAATGTTTAAGGCTGGGGCCTTATATATCACTTGGACTCCTGGACAAGTTAAAATCAAAATAAAAACAAAGGAAATTCAAAACACATATCCATGAGATCCACCAATTTGAAAAAAAGAACAAAATATATCATGCCTCCTCAAAATCCTTTATTTCATGTTCTTAATTTAAGATCATTTAATAAATTTACTCTTCATTTCTCCTCCCATGCACACAAAACACTTACCTAACTTTCATTATCTCTCATCACACAAATTTCATTTTTTTAGCAATGTCTTTCTTATCCAAACTCATACAAGGGTCACCATAAACTTGATAAATTCCTAAATCTCCACCTTATGTGAGTCAAAGACATATATTTATCATGAGGACTTGTCAAGGTTGTTTTGTGGCTTAAGGTTGGTAGGATTTATATGTGAAAATTCTGAGGCTAAATATAGAGGGCTTAGCTCTTTTTGAAGAAATATTACATTACTCTAATTTTCACACAAATATGGTCTCCTCTTCACTCCCCTTAGTAGAAAATAAGATCCTTCTTCATGGAATATCAAGGAATGTTCACACAGTTAATCATTTCAGCAGAAAAAATTTCAATATTCTCAAATATAATATTTCTTGAAAGCTCCAAAAAAGGAACAACTTTATTTCTTCATTAGAAGCTCCAGAAAGGCACAACTTCTCTCATCGTGAAAGCTCCAGAAAAGGCACAGATTTCAGCAAAATGATTTTTTTTCATAGAAATAACATCTCTTCAGCATTTTATTTTCCACCCAAGGTTTCAGAAAATGAGCTAGCACCACACAAGACATCTTCCCCCACACTTAAGTTCAACTAGATCATGAAATTTCACTTCAAGAGCAGATTAGATAGGGAAAATTGGCTTGTAATGTGGCTAACCTAACAGGATGTTCATGGATTCTATGGGCTACACAGATTAAATTTACAAGGTAGGCCAGAATGAAAGGGATTATCTTGAAAAGGGGGATTTTAAACCAAAGAAATGTCTCAATAATTTAAAACACATGTACCCAAAACCCTCAAGTTTTGAAAGGAATAAATCAAATTCTGGTTAAAATAAGCATGGTTTGGTTCTCTCAAGAAGTGAAGTGAATGTAAAGAATATGAAAATAATAGGTTCAGAAGCCTCAAGGGAATGTGATTTCAAATATAAAGACAGTGATATGTGGCATGGGACTCAAAAAACAGAGTATGTTTCACAAAATTTCCAAAGAATTGAACTTGAAACAATTTAATTTTCAGCATTCATTTAAGATCAGTTTCATGGAATAAATTATTTCTCCCATGTACATGGGTTTCAAAAATGTCAAAGATAATCATTTCATCCCAAAAGTTTAAAAAATACACAAAAATTGAAAAATAAACACACATAATTTGAAACACACACATGTTTTTAAAACAAATAGGAAAATAAACAACACATAAAAATCCTAAACTACAAAGTTCCCCCCCCCCCCACACACACACTTAAATAATGCAGTGTTCGCAATGCATTCAAATGGGTTTAACATAAAAGAATATTTTAAATTGAATCATAATAATCAAGAAAATATAAAGGATAGGTATGATCTGATGAAGTTTATTGATAAACAGGTTGGAGGAGTGTGATCTCCTCCATTGGCTCTGATGGCATGGTCCTAAGGAATTTCTTCAACCTGTGCCCATTAACAGTGAATGGATCCTTAGCTCCATCCTTCACAATCTGAACAGCACCAAAAGGATATACATGAGTTACTATAAAAGGACCTTCCCACCTGGAATGAAGTTTACCTGGCATCATCTTGAGTCTTGAATTGAATAACAACACTTTGTCTCCAGGATGAAAGTCTTTTGGTTGGATTAGTTTTTCATGAGCCACTCTTGTTCTCTCTTTTTAAATCCTTGAATTTTCAAATTATTCCATTCTAATTTCTTCCAACTCTTGTAACTGCAATCTTCTCTCTTTCCTATCACTTTCAAGATCCAAATTCATCTTCCTCACAACCCAGTATGCCTTGTGTTCCAATTCCACAGGTAGGTGATAGATTTTTCCATAAATAAACCTATATGGACTCATTCCAATTGGGGTTTTGTAGGTTTTCCTGTAAGCCCATAATGTGTCTTCAAACCTTTGGCTCCAATCCTTCCTATTTAGATTAACAGTCTTTTCCAAAATTCCTTTGATTTCTATATTGGACACTTCAGCTTGCCCATTAGTCTGTGGATGATAGGGAGTTGATGTTTTATGATGCACCCCATACTTTTTCAACAAATCCTCCATTCTTCTGTTGAAAAAATGAGTCCCTTGATCACTAATTATGGCTCTGGGAACTCCAAACCTACAAAATATGTTAGCCCTGACAAAATCGCAAACAAATTTAGCATCGTCAGTCCCGGTGGATTTTCCTTCCACCCATTTGGAAACATAATCAATAGCAAGAAGAATATAAGAATTTCCAAATGACATTGGGAAAGGTCCCAAAAAATCTATCCCCCAAACTTCAAAAATTTCACAAAAATTAAGTGGATTTTTGGGAATTTCTTGTCTCTTTGAAATATTTCCTGTAAACTGACATTTTTCACACCGTTTGCAAAATTCATGAGAATATTTGAAAAGTGTTGGCCAATAAAGTCCAGATTCTAAAACCTTCCTTACTGTCCTTTGAGGTCCAAAGTGGCCTCCACAAGCTAATGTGTGAAAAAACTTAAAGATTGATTCACTTTCATTTTTAGGCAAACATCTTCTTATCATTTGGTCATTGAAAATCTTCCAAAAAAATGGATCATCCCCGATGTAATATCTAGATTCGGCTTTAAATTTGTGAATTTGGTGAGAATTTAAATGCGATGGGACCTAATATGTTACCAGAAAATTTACCATGTCAGCATACCAAGTTACTTCTCCTTCAATAAAGTACAACTGCTCTCCTGTAAGGCGATCATTTAGTGGTTCAGTGTCTGGAATTTCAACTTCAGTGGTGTTGGGGAGTCTACTTAAGTGATCAACCACTTGGTTCTCATATCCCTTCTTATATTTGATTTATATGTTTAACTCTTGTAGTAGTAGCATCCATCCCACTAGCCTCGGTTTTGCTTCAGCTTTCTTCATCAAGTACCTAAGAGCTGCATGATCAGAAAACACAATGACTTTAGTTCCAAACAGATATGATCTAAGTCTTTCTAAAGAAAAAACAACTACTAAAAACTCTTTTTTGTTGTTGTGTAGTTGAATTGGGCCACATCTAAAGTTCTCAAGGCATATGTAATGACTTTTTTCCTACCCTGAATTCTCTGAGAAATTACTTCTCCAACTTCTTGGTTTGAAGAATCACAAAGTAGCTCGAATGGTTCTCCCCAATTGGGTGGATGCATTATTGGTGGTGTAATCAATCTCACTTTCAACTCATCAAAGGCTTCTCTACATGAACCATTGAAATCAAAATCAGCATCTTTCAAAAGTAATCTAGAGAGAGGGAGAGAAATATTACTTAAATCTTTGATAAACCTCTTGTAGAATCCTGCATGTCCTAAAAATGATCTAACATGTTTCACACAAGTTGGGTAAGGAAAAGAATTTATCACTTCAATTTTTGATTTATCAACTTCAATGCCTTTATGAGAAATGAAATTCCCAAGGACAATTCCTCTCTCAATTATAAAATGAAACTTTTCAAAATTCAAAACAATGTTCTTTTCAATGCATGTTTTTAAAACTTTTTCAAGATTTTTCAAGCAATGGTCAAAATAATTTCCAAAAACTGTGAAATAATCCAACAAAGCCTCCAAGAAATCTTCAATGTGATTAGAAAATATACTTACCATGAACCTATGAAATGTACCTGGAGCATTACACAATCCAAATGGCATCCTTTTGTATGCAAAAGTTCCAAAAAGACAAGTAAAGGTAGTCTTCTCTTGATCTTTGGGAGCAATGGGTACCTCAAAATAACCTAAAAATCCATCCAAAAAGCAATAATGAGTTCTACCTGCCAACCTCTCTAGCATCTGGTCAATGAAAGGGATAGGGAAATGATCTTTTCGAGTGATTATATTCAACTTTGTAAAATCTATGCATACTCTCCAGCTATTCTGAATTCTCACAGGGATTAATGCATTCTTTTCATTCCTTACAATGGTTAGGCCAGTTTTCTTTGGGACTACATGGATGGGGATAACCCAGTTTGAATCAGATATGGGATAGATGATCCCAACTTCTAAAAGTTTCTCAATCTCTTTTTTCACAACCTCCATCAGGGTGGGGTTCAGCCTCCTTTGGGGTTGTCTAATAGGTTTGGAATCTCCCTCAAGAAAAATTCGATGTGAGCAAATTTTTGGGTTTATTCCTGGGATATCACATAAGCTCCACCCTATTGCTTAGACATTCTCTCTCAAAATCTCAATCAATGATTTTTCTTGAGTTTTAGATAGATTATTAACAATTATTACTGGTAATTTCTCTCCCTCCATAAGGTAAACATATTTTAGATCAGTGGGGAGTGGTTTTAATTCTATATCAGGAGGATGATCAAGGGATGAAACTAAAATGAGGTTCTCCACTTTCAATGGTTTGACATCCTGCACACAAGAAATCATATCATCTTCATCATCATTTAACAAATTATCAAAGAAATCAGATTTTACCTCTTATTCCAATAGGAAATTAGAATCTCCATGAGTTTGGGAATACATATGTTCAGTGATATTTTTAATGGAAAAATTATCTCCTAATGATAAAAATTCATGAAACATACTTGATTCTTCAATTGGTTTTATTCCATCTTCATGGGAGAGTGATAAGAGTGAATGATCATCTGATGGGTGCCTCATGGATTCAAAAATATTGAAGTGGACAGTGTTGTCTCCAAACTCCATGGTAAGTGTACCTTCATGGACATTGATGATAGTTTTGGCCATCTTCAAGAAAGGTCTCTCCAAAATGATGGGTGAGTGCGATGGGATCCTATCATCTTCCATATTCAACACATAAAAGTCAGCAGGGAATAAAAGATCTTTGACTTTTACCAAGACATCCTCTAGAACTTCTGTAGGGAAAACTGTGGATCTATTTGCAAGCTGAACCACCACTCTTGTGGGCTTCAAGTCTCCCATATGTAAAGAATTATATACTGAGTGAGGCAATACATTAATTTATACACCTAAATCGCACAAAGCATTAGAGAAATTTAATGAACCAATGGTTCATGGAATAGAAAACATCCCTGGATCTTGACATTTGGTTGTAAATTGTGGTGTGATAAGGGTTGATACACTTCTTCCCAAACTGATCCTCTCATTCCCTTGAAGTCTCCTCTTCTTGGTGCATAGATCCTTAAAATTTTTTGCATACTTTGGAATTCGTTTGAGTGATTCAAGAAGAGGTGTGTTGATTTCTACTTTCTGGAAGGTGTCCAGAATTTCTTTTTTCAGTGTTTCTTCTTGAAACCTCTTTGATTCAATCATACTTGATGGAAATGGTGGTGTTATATCTTTCTTCTCCCTTTTTTTCCTTTGAAATGGTGTTTCTTGTTTCTTCTTCCTTGGCCTATCCTTATCATCCTCCTCTTTCTTATCTTCTTACCGATGAATTTTCATAGAATTCTCATCATTTCTAACTTCATTCTCACCCAGATCAGGTTTTCTTGTTTCATCTTGAATGGTGGGTGGTGGTGTGAGTTCTTTTCCACTTCTTGTAGTTATAATACTAACATTCTCTTTTGGGTTAGGGATTGTTTGAGAAGGGAGTTTACCTGAATTTTTGGTTAGAAATTCTAGAAGACTTTCACACTTGTTGGAAAAATATTTTACGGTGTCCTTCAACCCTCAAACTCAGATTTTTGTTGCTGGATTTGAATTGGAGGTCGTGCACTGGTGGATGGCTGCTCATAGGGTCTTTGGAAAGTGGGTGTTTTTGGGTATGAAGGCTGGTTATAAGACTGCTTTTGTTGAAATGGTGGTAGGTTCTGGAATTGATTCTAGAATGGTGGTTGGTTTTGATTTTCAGCCATGATGACAGGCTTAGAGTGAACACTAGAAGTTTCACTTGAGTCTGCAAGGGTAACTTCCTCAAATTCAGATTCCAAATTAAGGTTTCTAAGTCTATTCAACAAGGTTCTTTCAATTTCAGGATCTATGGGTAAAGGTTCAGTTTTTGAGGTTCGAGTCATGCAATTTTGAAGAGAAAAGATGAAAAGAGAAAGGAAATAAAAGAAAATAAATGTTGGTGCTACCTAGGTTGTCTCCAAAGAGGAGTGCTCAACAATAGTGTTTGTCACTTAAAATAAGAGAATGAAGTGATTTTGTTTTTGAAATTGTTTGATTTGAAAAATACGAGAAAGAAACTAAATAAAGTAAAGAAATTAAGTGAAAGTTTAAAAACAAATTGAAAAATGATGCGATTTAAATCAGTGATATGAAATGGTGATCAGGTTAGGTTCGGTTTTCCAATTGTAATTCTATCACAATTCACTTTACCCAATTCTCTTCTGTTAAATCGTTAAGAGTGAGAATCCACAATAGTTTCTTCTCACTCCCTTGTTAAAATAAAAATGTGAGAATAAACCTTACTAAAACCTCAGATTGGTCTACTCTCCTTCCAATGTGTAATATAGTTGTAGAGAATACCCCCAATTATCTTAGGCAATTCCCAATCGGGTCTTGTTTATCCCAAGCAATCAAGAATATTCACTACTCCTCACACACGTACCGGTGATCACCGAGTACTTCACCACAAAGTCCTGGTTTATTCCATCATTTATAAACTAGAACCTAGTGGAGGTAGATATTGATCATTGACCAAATATGAATAAACAACAGAATCTAAAATCATATACAATCGTACATGATAATAAAAACTGTTATAAGAAATTGAAATTGATTCGCAGAAGAGAAAAGAGGATTTTAAAACATTAATAGCAAGAAATCATGAAATACAAAATGGAAAACCTCTCCTTCCCCAATCACATAGAATTTTACCCCACCATGGTAAGGGTAATTGTGAATAAGGGTAAAGAAGAATACATTACAATACTAAGAAGTGTAAAACAAAGAAAATAAAGAACAGAAATTTGATCCTCCAGAATCTGTCCTTTAGAAGTTTTCCTCTATTATACCCACCAGCCAACCGAAAATCACTGAGTTCCCTTCTTATATAATTTTTTAAATAAATTTGGATATCGACCCTAAAAATTTGAGAGTCATTGGATAGTTTTAAAGAAAGATATGGCTGAATCAATGGACATTACTTTTCTGGCCGCCAAACACTGTTTCACCCACTCCACTTGGACGCACCCAAAGGACGTCTTAATGAGATCCATATTTTATAAAATTTATTGTGAGCCGTCCTTTGAATGTCCTCTATCGACACCAGCTATAATCATCTCATTATAAGGTCTTCTGAAGGAGATATTATATATTTAATGCAGTGGGTTCCATTCTGCCTGCCAAACTGATTTCTCTATTTGAGTGATTTTTTTGTACCATTGGGTTTCGAATTGGGTCTTGTTCCAGAAGACATATTTGAATCCCAAGAGCATATGAAGCCTAAAAAAATGATTCACTTAAATTGGACCAATATTTTATAATTAATTCTCGAAAAACCTAAGCTATATAAAACTGTCAATTTTACAGAATTACCCCATTTTCACATTTAAGCCCAAAATACACCAAAAACACATAAATGATGCAAATACACTCAAATTGAATAATTTAGAGGGATTAAATAATTGAAAAAATATTAATAATATTTAAAATATTAACTCTATCAGGTATTATGATCCATTAAAAAAATATTTTAGTGCTTTAAAAAAAGGGGGTTCATTCTAGGATATTCATTTCATGGAGTAAAGGGATGTATTATAATTTTATCAAAGCAAAACCAAAGGATGAAATCATTCATATGAAATTGTAACCTATAAATTAAATATATTTCCTTATATTATTGGTTAATAAAATAATTTCTCAACTTTAGGAAAATTATCTTAAAACAAAAATATTTTCCTAATACCTTAATTTTGTTGAACTGGTGGTATTTTACATCATCACAGATTTAAGGCTTTGAGGCCTCAAATTTACATTGATCATTCACTTGTTTGTGATTGATGCCCTCAATTACTCTCTATAAATATTTACATTTCACCTCCATGTATATTTTAACATCCTTTTAATTTTTTAAAGTATTTCTAAACCCATATTTTTACACTACTTTGTTGTGTTTTTTTGGGTTTGTTTTATGATAAATTTTGGAAAATTTGGAAATTTTATGGTTTGTACACAGTTGGCACACAGTTTTCCAAAACCATGAACCCTCTCAGTGGAAACCATGAAAACCCAAATAGTGTAATTTTTCACAAATGGTGCATATTTTGAAAATATGTGCAACCACTTAGTATAAACCACTTAGTATATTTGTCTAACTGTGAGGCCATGACTAGATAATTGTTCATGCAATATTTTTTAATCTAAAAATTAATTTTAAAATTTCCAAAACCCTATTTGTAGATTCTCGATAGACCTGTATAACCCCATAAAATTTTATTCTTATAGGGGGGCTCCCAAAAGTTTATTTTGGCCCCTCTACACCCTCCCGAAAGTGGATTGAAGCTTCAAGAACAATGTTTGATCTCTACTTAGTAGGTTTCATCTTCCCATTATCTTTGTCCCACTCTCTTTTATTTTCTCCCTAAGGTTTCATAAAGCTCTATGTTTTTGGAATATCTAATACTCATTGTTTTAGATCTTGGATCTAGGTTTAAGTATCATATCCTCATTTTCAGCATTCTTCATTGGTTTTACCCAATTAAGGATTTGTGTTTTGAGATCTCATGATCTCGAGGTAGGTGGTTCCATCTGTGATTTCCAATTTTATTAACCCTAAATTTCTTGATTTAAATTCAATTGTTTGATTTAAATTCAACTACTTGATTTAAATTATTTTTTTAAATTGTTTTATTTAAAACCCCTATTCCATTAAATTAGGGATTTCACTTTGGTTTGGCACGAAATTAATAAAAACCCCCAATTCCATTGAATTGGGGTGTGTTTTTGAAATTGGATAGAAATTGTTTAAATTAAATTCTAGAATTTAATTATGGAAATTGATTTTATGAAAATGACATAAAATGGTTTTGATAGAAACCCATTAGTTTTATCTTAGAAAAAGGTATGATTTGATTAAAAACCTATTTTTGTTTTTAAATGGAAAATTGGCTTATTAAAATGGAGAATGGGATGAATTGTCGTTTAAGAAGTCTTAAAATAAATTTACCAGCATTGATTATTGTTTGATCACATGCAATCCTAGTTATTTAGTGATTTATTAGGGACAAACACACTAGGATGGGAATTCCCTATCATTGGATTGATGCTTTAAAACTCTAAAATAAACTATTTAGCACATTTTATTCCTCAGTAGGATTTTGATGAATCCTCATCGACCAGTGCCGAGGGATGTGTATACACATTGTTGTTATAATTATATAAGTATGTGAGGATCTCTTAACCTGGAACTATCATACCTCTTGGCAGATAACCATGTTTCTTGTTGTTTATACTTGAAATATATTCTATTATTTTTAAAGTGTTTTACATGTGCCTTCTAAATTTATATAAACTCCGTTTATATAAAATGTTTATTAAGCAATTTTTTAAATTATTTTATTCATTTTAAAAGTAAAGAATGATTTTTTAAAATATTATTTTAAAATTACAAGCATGTTTTATTAAAAATATAAAGCTTTATTTTTTTAATTAAATATTGGAATATTATTATGGAATCCTTGGTGAGACACTACTATGATTTTAGCTCACACTCTACCTATGACTTTAGGTGTTTGTAGATTATCTTCTTCCAGGTTAGAGAAAGGGTAAGGTGCCATAAAGAGGTGGTAGTAGTTGTTGATCCTTGGGCTTAGAGAGTTAAGTCTATTGGGACTTGGGAAGTTATCCTATTTTTCTGGTACTTGTGGTTGTATTTTGGATTTTCATACATGTTTGACATTTGGTACTCTTCTCCCTATGGATTTTCTCTTTTATGCATATTGACTTGTTTATCTTGATTTCATTGTGTTTATGGAAAATTCGTTACCACTTTTATATTGTATGATGCTAGGTGCTAGTCGCTAACCTGTGGGGATCGAGAATTACCTTCAGGCCATATCAAAGCTGGATCAGTTATTAGGTTACTAGGGTAACCATGATGGTTCGTGACAAAGTGGTATTAGAGTTGTAGGTTTTGAATCTTTCCTTGATGCTAATATGCAGTTTTGTATTCTTTTCAGAACATAGGAGGTAGTTATAATTAAGTGTCTAGCCAACTCTCACCGCAATGAGACTTAAGTTAGTAGGGGTGGTTTGGGAAAGAATTATTGAGGATTAGTTATGGTTTTTTCCTACTTTTGATTTGGATAGGATGAAATCCAAGTCTTGTGTTCTTATCTGTTAGAATTAATTTACCTTGTTGATCTGTTTAAGTGTTAATCTAATGTCTTAAATGTTTTCTGCTGATGTTTTGTAGCATCATTCCTCTAAGAAGACATGAAAATCATATCTAGGAGGAAGATAATGTTTAACCTCAGCAATAAAATCCTCTTGTGGACCTGAATCTGGTTGAGGTGATCGTGTGTACTATCCAAGCTATAGGACAAGCACCGCCACCAATCCTCATTCAGTATCCAATTATGGAACCTCCAAGGGATGCTTTATAGAATCATTCTTAGGTTTTCCTTTCTAGAATCCACCCACGTTCAAAGTATCCAATGATCCTCAAGTGGTTGAGTAATGGTTGAGTAGGATTGATAATTTGTTTAGATTATTAGAGATTCTTGATGAAATTAAGGTGAAGTGTGCCACCTTCATGTTGGAAGAATCAAGTAGGAGATGGTGGTACATGATGATGATAGCAAAGAAACATGAGGGCATAGAGTGGAAATACTTAAAGTGTCTTTAAACCAACTAGTTCTATCTAGATTCTATGTTTTTTTCCAAGTCCATTTATTTCTTCAAACTTGAGTAGGAAGATGGAACCATGACAAAATATGCAAACCGTTTTGCTGAGCTTGTGCAGTTTTCACCTGAGATAGCATCAAATGAGAAGATGAAAACTCTATGGATGAATTTGGGACTTCGATTGTATATTCATTCTCAGTTTTTATTACTAAAGATTCTCTCTTATGTTGATGTGATGGATAAAGCACTAATGGTCAAAATGGACCTGGATGGAAAGTCATGGTTGACAGGAGTTCCTTGTTCTCCCAGTTGAAGTGTGAGTTCCTCTAAATGAAAGAGGAATCATGATGATTCTTGTGGTGGATATCAATAGCATGTTCATTCTATAACTCTTTTATATTCTGTAAGAGACCCCTATAATTGTTACTAGTTTGGAAATATAGGGAATTTGAAATGGGTTTTCACTAAGGCACCCAAGTTATGTGGTTAATGTGGATGATCAGGTCACTTGTAGAAGTTCTTCCATATCTATTCCACTCTGTGTAGTGGAACGGGATCATCAGCACCTCCTAAAACTATAGTGAAATCATATATTTCATGTACAAATGGATTTCAACCACAAGAATCTGAAACGAAGCTTCTTCATACAGTGGAAGAGTCTCTATAGGAAGCAAGTATGGTTCCAGCGGCTGTAAGAGGTACCATCACTACAGCTTCATCATCCGTGACTACTTTATTTGATATTGTTGTATCTCATTCATTTATTTCAACTCGTATTATTAATCTATTAAATATTTCTATAGAGATTTTATCTTATGTGATGGATATTACTACACCCCTTCAAACAAAGAGGGGGTAGGGTGTTTGTAGTCCCTCTTATGTTTTCTATTTAGTAGATGTTGAGATTACTTGGAGTTTTTTGTTTATCTATATCAAAATGGATGACGTTGTATTTGGGATAGATTGGATCATTACCAATAAATCCTGGATTTATTATTATCTTTGATGGGACTCCTTTATCTCACCTAATGGGATTTTCTATATCTTTCAAGCCAAGGTCAAGTAGAGTTAGACCTTATTATCCAAAGTTGGGGAAATTAATTTCTATGTTCACTTTCAATCTAGAGCGGGGATCTTGAGGGTGATCTCCCTCCATTTTTCATCAAGTTTCTCAATGTATTCTCTTCTGACTTCTCTAATTTTTCACTGGTAAGGGAGGTAGAGTTCTCTATCGATTTAATGTCTAGTACTCAACCAGTTTTTATTCCTTATTACCACATGGAACCAATTGAAATAAAGGAGTTGAAGACTCATTTATATGATCTTATTGATATAGTAATTATACACCCAAGTGTGCTACCTTGGGAAATGCATGTGCTCTTTTCTAAGAAATATGATGGTTCACTTATCCTTTTGTTGATTATCGAAAACTAAATCGATTTATGGTAAAGAACAAGTATCTTTTTTCATATATTGATGATATGTTTGACCAGTTGAAGGGGGTGAAGTGGTTCTCAATGTTTAACCTTCGATCTGGTTACCATCAGTTGAGGATAAAATAATATGACACTCAGAAAACCACCTTTCAAAGCAGGTATGGCCATTATGAGTACCTTTTCATGCCATTTGGTCTAACTAATTCTCCTTTATTTTTTATGGATTTAATGAATAGGATTTTCCATGAGTATCTTGATACCTTCATGGTAGTCTTTTTGGAAGACATCATTGTTTACTCTATATCTGAGGATGATCATGTGCATCATATGAGAGAAGTTTTAGAATTGTTGATAAATCATTGAATTTATGTCAAGCTTTCAAAATGTGATTTATGGATTCAGTAAGTGAATTTATTAGTACACATGGTGTCAAAACATGGTATTTTAGTTGATCCTGAAAAGGTGAAAGCTGTTATGAAATGGGAGCAACCATGAAATATTTTTGAGATTCAAAGCTTCTTGGGCTTAGCTAGGTATTATTTTTAGTTTGTAAAGAAATTATCAAATATGACTTCTCAGATGACTACTCTAACTCAGAAGGGGGTAAAGCTTTCATAGGATTATAAATGTCATATTTATTTGATCTAAAATGTCTTTTGACTATTGTGCATGTGTTGACACTTCCAGAGACTGAGTAGAGCTATGTGGTCTTATGTGATACATCTGGTTCTAGTATAGTTTGAGTTCTTATATAGGCTGATCATTTTGTTTTTTATGGCTATCATTAGCCTAATCCACATAAGAATAATTACCCAAACCATGACCTCAAACTTGCAATTATGATTCATGTGCTTAAGAGTTTATGGCACTACCTTTATGGAGATATTTATACCTTATATTGTGAACAAAAAATCTTGATTTGTATCTTCTCTCAAAAATATTTGAATCTCCACCAGAGGAATTGGGTGGAATACCTGTAATATAGCGACCCAAGCCTTTTACATAAAACATTTCATGATTTTAAGCATAATTAATCATCATAATACAAGCCAAGGATCGTTAAGTCTAGTGTCTTGGAAGACTAGGTACATATAACATAAAACACGAGGCTAAAAAAATTCTTTATTTAATATCCATAAAGAGCTACTAACTTCCTTTGAGCCCTTACATCTGCATAGGGTACCCTGGGGAACACATGAACAAAGGGATGAGCTAAAAGCCCAGTAAGGGAATGAACATAAAGATACATCTCAAGCACATGAGTTAGGAGGCATGACATAATGATATCCAAAGCATGAAACTCATAAAATCATTTAATATAACCATGGGATCATATAAACATGGAATCATATAAATGTGGAAGAATCATAAATCATATCTTTAGTACGGGTCAAGGCTAACTGCCAATCCCGTTTCCCATTTTAGTACGGGTCAAGGCTAACCGCCAATCCCGTTTCACATCGCATATCATGAGACTTAACCTTACCCAATGCATTGGAGCGCTATCTGGGCGCACCCATCTCAACATTTTCATGAATATTATTGCCACATAAATATTCTTACCACATATACAATCATACATAATCAACCATAAGCAATCATAAGGGTACCCATGGAAAGAATTGGGTACCACAATCATGACATAAATCATAACCAATGGGCGTATCATGAAAGTGTCCATGTAAGGAAAGAATTAGAAAATACATGGATGTTCATAGGGTAAAATAGTCTTATAACATGGTAATTTGTGTCAAACATAAGTGAAAACGTATGATAAATGTATTTTAGAAACGTTAGTAATAAAACATTTTTGTGCGGTTTTAAGGAAAATACTATAGAGCTTTTAAAATAGTAAAGAAAACATTATTTTATATAAAACCAGAATTGAACCAAGAAGGTTTTTATAATAAAATTAAATAATTTACAAAGATAATGGTGTCTTAAAATAGAAGATATAGTGCACTTGAAATTGGCTAAAAGTTCAGGAAGTTCCTTTAAAACGAGTGTGCTTATTGGGAAGTATTGAAGTGGGATTCACTTAAAAGCATGTATATCCCCAAAAGAGAATGAGAGATGGATCTTGGAACATGAGTTTGGAGCATATAAACATAATGTTTAATTTATACAAGAAAATACAACAACATTTTGGTAAAAATAAAGATAGAGCAACCCAAAGGAATAAATGAAGTTTGGGTAGAATCCATCATGGTTTATTGGCATGGTATCGGGTGTAACTAAGAGGGCTTGATGAGAGAGATAAGGGGTTTATCATCACTTATAAAACATTAGAGAAGTATTTGGAAGGTGTATAAACGTACCCCATCACTTGGTATTACACAAAAAGGCATAGCATAGAGAACAATCTTGATTAGGAGTAAAAAGGGGAGGATCCCTTACCTTAAATCCGTTGGTGTTCTCCACTTGTTATTAACGACCTGAATAAAAAAATTAGGCTTATTAATTAATAAGTCCAGAACATCTTATATATTCAATTTATTTATTATAACCATTTTTAGTTCATTCAAATCCTTTTTGATTAGTTACAAGGTTCAATTTCATTGTTTGGGCTCGTTTGTTTACTTGGATTTAAAAGATCGGTTCACTTATATTCAAGTTTGGATTATAAGCAAGATGAAAGTGGTTGTCCATAATTGAAGTTATATTCTTTAGTTCATATCTAGGAGATTACATGGTTTTAATTTTAATTATTTTACTTAGAGTTAAGTCGAATTATTATATATATAACCATAGTGATAACCGTTTTTGTTAATTAGTGGATTTGATTACAAAGAATGTGTTTTGCTTTATAACTTAATTATATTTGTACCAAAGGATTACATAAAAAAATAGGATATATTAAATATATAATAATATGGTTTAACCATAACACAAATGGTTTCATGACCAGAATTAAAGATAATAATATAAATTGATAACACTACTGGAAATGCAAGCTATACCAACGCAATATTCTCAACGGTTTAAAAAACCGTTGGGAAAAGACTCCTATACCAACGAATCTGTAGAACTGTTGGTATATCCATAAACTAGTTTTTTTTTCCAATGGTTTCAATGAAACCGTTGGGTATAGTGATAATGGAGTGATTTTTGCCAACGGTTTCAGTAAACCGTTGGGTATAGTAGGAATTAAGAGGTTTTTACCAATGTTTTTTTAAACCGTTGGGTATAGTTTTGGAGATTTTTTACCCAACGATTTATAACTGTTGGGATAACATAAATTTCCCAATGGTTTTAAAAACCCGTTGGGAAATAAAATCCCCACATATCATCGATCTGAAACTCCTGAGATCTCAAAATTTTTGCCCTAACCGAGAGCTGGACGCACCCTCTCAAAATTGTTTCCCTAAACCTCAATTGTCTCGAAGGTTTGCCTCTAAATCTCGACCCAAACACTACTTTCCAACACAATAGGTCTAGTTTCCAATGATTTGTTCTTCCCATTTAAATCGGTATGTGTGATTTCATTTATTTTAGATTTGTTCTTCTCGTTCAAATCGGTACGTGTGTGTTAATTTATTTTAGATTTTCTCATTCTATTTTGGTGCAATCTAGTGTGTATTATAACCCCCTTACGAAAAATAAGGCATATATAATTTTAGGTTATGGTTCGAATGCTACTTCCCAACCTGCTCTAGAGGGTGCTAACTCTAATTTCCAACGGGGCATCTATCTTTGATTCAAGTAATTTTTGTTCTTCCATTCTAAATTGGTAGGTGTGCCTTCATTTATTTTAGATTTTTTCGTTCCATTTTTCTGTAATGTATTTTGTATTATGATCCCCTTATGAACACAATCAATATATCATTTTAGGTTGTAGTTTTGTTGTGATTTATCTGTATAGAATAATTTTGGTTGATATTGAAGAGGTCAATATGATCCTGAGTTATTTTATCCTTGGTTTATTTTAAATTTAAGGTCTATTGACTTGATTTCATTGGTTAGCCATAAATACAGTTATAGAATTTTTTATCCTAAGAGGAACGATAAGATACTCACGCATTATGAATGTACCCCTAAATATTGTCTTTGAAATATCACACCTTAACTTTAAGATGATGATACCCACACTATAAGTCATTCAATGAAGTGGCACTTCCACCTGAACCACTAGAGTGAGTTTGGGGTCATTTTCATGTGTGAATGGTGATAAAACCAAAATTTACTCTATTACATGATCATTTATTCCTACTCCATCAAGCGGTTCGGTCATACAGTTGTAATATTTTTTGAAATTCAAAATGAGTGTTAGGAATTCATGTCACAATTTTCATAGGTAGTTATAAAGCATTATTAAGGTATTTATATCATTTTTTATCCTAGGAAGGCACCCATAATAAAGGATTATAACCATCATAGAACTCACCAATGTTGTTCATGCCTACAAATTATTTACTTTATGATATATATCTCACGAAACAAAATAGCATGGTCATGTACACGTAATTATTCACTGCTAGTTGATAGATAGGCTTTAGGCCATGTGGCCATCTGGGTTCGGGTCACTAATGAGTGGCATCCTGGTTTAGGACGTCACAATTCCTGGATATCTTTTTTATAGGTGTTTATAATCAAATCCATACCTATAATTGTTGAAGTTCCCTCTCCAAAATCAATTGGGACATGATTCAATGAATACACCCTACCAACCTATGATCTATATCCCCAAACCTAGGATCCTTTAATCCATGGTTAAGGTGAAACTTGATGAGGCCATAACTACTTTTGATGTGATCCTCATCCTACTCCTCATCCTAATCTCCCTAAAGAAGTTAAAGTATAAAACTCATGTACTCCCAACAAGACCCTTAAGGATTATGTATTCCTTGATCCACTTCCAATATCTTACTAGGCAATCCTTGAATATAGGCATTATAAATTATGTATCTTATTTTCTTATATACACTATATTTTGTTGTATTTCTTAATATGATTCTCATATAGAGTAATTTTTCAGTTATGCTTTTATATAAAGTAAAAAAAATTCATTTACCTAAATATTTTTTTGATTGAACTTCAATATTATTGAATTGCTTTGAAATGACTTATTGTAATTTTTTTACAGAATGGATAGAAGTTGGATGTATGAAACTGATCGAATTTCAACCAATTTTCAAAATAATTTTAACAGCTTTCTAGATTTTTCATTTGACAAGGCTTCAAATAGTGGTCACATACACTGCCCATGTTCTAATTGTGTTGGAAGACCTTGGTTGAGTCATGAAGCAGTTAGCTATCATAAAACCAAATATGGTTTCCAAAAAAACTATTATGTGTGGTATCACAATGGAGAGAAAATGGAATCTCAAAATGCTGATGATCCAAATGATAGGACTGAATTGGAGAGTTTGATATATGATCGGTTTCCATTTATTCAGCATCATGAGAAGGAAAGGATGTCCAGCCAACAAGATTTTGATACAAGCACACATGATGCGTCTAATGAAAATGATGATGTTGATAGGGTGAAAAAATTGAATGATTCTACGATGACTCCAGTATATTGGAAATGTGGTAAAATGAAAAAGTTGGAATTTTTAATCTGGTTGTTTCATGGGAAAACTATGTATGGGATTTCAAATACTGCAATTGATTACATTCTTACCTTATTGATGGACTTACTTCCAGATGATGTAGATATTTCCTCAAACCACTATATGGCATGGAAGTTAGTTGATGAACTTGGATTCTCAAAAAAAATCATGCTTGCCCGAATGATTTCAGCTTATTTTGGGAGGAAACTGCTGAAAGAAATGATTGTATCAAATGTGGAACCTCCCGATGGAAGCCAAAAGATGATGGAACACCATCTCGTGTGCCACAAAAAGTAATGTGGAACTTTCCATTGATCCCCATATTACAGAACCTTTTCATGTCTGATGAAATATCAGTAAAAATGCGATGGCATGACACCGAGAGAAAAAAAAGAATAATGAAGAGTTGGTTCACCCTGTAGATGGATTTGCATGGCATAGATTTAATGTTCGATATCCTGAATTTTTAGCCGACGTGTGTAATGTGAGACTAGGTCTTTCATGTGACAGTTTTAATCCATTTGGGAAGATTCTTACTTCTCACAGCACATGGCTAGTTTTCATACACATTTATAACCTTCCCCCATGGTTGTGTATGAAAAATCCTTACACTTTCTTGAGTATACTGATATCTGGCCCTTCTGATCCCGACAATGATATAGATGTATACATGAAACCTTTAATAAAATAGTTAAAACTTCTTTGGTATGTGGGTGTGCCCACATACGCTGCATGTTCAAAAGACATATTTCATATGTGTGTTGCGCTTATGTGGATGATCAATGATTTTCCTGCTTATGCAATGATGTCTTGATGGAGCACAAAAGGAAAATTGTCATGTCATGTTTTTATGAAGAATACTCAATCGAGATGACTGAAATATCTTCATAGTTTTAGTTTTATGGGACATCGAGGATTCGTGCCAATGAACCATCTATATAGAAACAATTTTTGAATATTTGACAATACTATGGAGACTGACGATCCACCTCAGCGTATGTTTGGAACTGATGTGCTTAATGAATTGAAAGATTTTAGTTATTCATTTGGGAAGGGTGTAATGAAATCTAGAAAGAGGAATAATGTTTCCAATGATTCATGTTACAATTGGAAGAATAAGAGTATATTCTTTGAGTTTTCCTATTGGTCAACCAACTTGTTATGTCATTGCTTAGACGTAATGCACATTGAAAAGAATATATGTGAAATATTGCTTTCGATTCTTCTAAATGTAAAGGGGAAGACAAAAGATGATTTATGATCTTAGTGTGACTTGGTAGATTGGGGGATCAGACCAGAATTGCATCTTGTCTGTAACAATGAAAATAAATGGCAAGTTCCATGTGCTTCTTATGTGATGACACCTGCTGAAAAAATCAATTTCTAGAAGTGCTAGAGACTATTAAAGTTCCCGATATCTATTCAATCAATATATCAAAACGGGTCAACAGAAAAGAGTTGAAGCTGAAATCTTTGAAGACTCATGATTATCACGTCCTTTTTCATGAGTTGATTCCAATAGCAATCTGTAATCTCTTGTCCAATAATGTTAGAGTCTCAGTTATTTGGTTGTGCTATTTGTTTAGAGATTTTTGTGTTAAGAGGTTGTCCAAATCCTTCTTGCAAAAACTGTTGGCAGAGACACCATTAATTTTGTGTGAGTTAGAGAAAATATTCCCTCCATCATTTTTTAGATGCATGTTTCATTTGACTATCTATCTTCCGACCGAAATACTTCTTGGAGGACCTGTTGCTTTCCGTTGGATGTATCCAACTGAAAGAAACATGTGCACATTGAGGAGCATATACTGAGGGACACTCCACCTGTACAGGATATTCCTTCAGCTTTTTCACATCCAGTGACGCCCATTGATCCAACTACCACAGGTATATTTATATCTCTATCAAATTTTTATACCAAAATTTTATTTTTATTATAACTTGTACTGATATTTTTTTTTCTTTAATAACAGATTCATCTACTGATAGGAGGCGGGGGAGGAGGCGTACTCGCTTGCGTGCGGTATGGAACCGCCAGACACAATTGATGGTTAAAATTAAATGATGATGGATAGATGATTGAGAAATCTGGGCAGGAATGTTGGGGATTTTTGGCGACACTATCCAAATACTCTGACATCATTCCGGTCAGCCCTCTCTCTTGGAGACATCTGCCACACAAAGTCAAGGATAACGCGTGGGCACAAATATGGGTAAAAAATCTATTATATTTAATGTAGTATTTTTTTTATTTATATGAACTAATCTATTGGGTGTCAGCTTCAGTTTAACTTCATGAGGTGTACGAGGAGACGACACGTCATTCGGACACGCGGTTTGCGCGGCACGACTGAATATGTGTTTTTTAGGTGTTTGGCGCGCTTGAAAAGCGCACGTGGGGTGGTCAAAACTGGCTGAACGACCTCAGAATTCCATTAAACCAAACAAAAACAAAGGGTGGGTGAATTTTGAAATGGTCAGCCAGACGGCACATCAATCGGAGGTGTCGTGTGACCGCACTGGCTAAAAATGCACTTTGCGTGTCGTAAATGGCCAAAACATGCATTTAACAGTCAAATGCATGACGAATGACATCTTAATGACTTAAAATCACACAAAAACACCCTAATTATTATTCGTGTGGTGTACGAGGACACAGCACATCATTCGGATGCGTGGATTGCGCGACACAACTGAATATGTGTTTTTTAGGTGTTCGGTGCGCTTGAAAAGCGCGCGTGGGGTGGTTGAAACCGGCCGAACGACATCAGAATGCCATGAAATCGGATGACAACAAAGGGTGGGTGAATTTTGAAATGGTCGGCCAGACTTCACGCCAATCTGAGGTGTCGTGTGACCGCGGTGGCCGAAAACGCACTCCGCTTGTCGTAAATGGTCAAAACATGCGTTTAACAGTCAAATGCATGAAGAACAACATTATAATGACTTTAAATCACATGAAAACACCCTAATTATTATTCTTTAGGTTTATGAGGAGATGGAACATCATTCAGATGCATGGTTTGTGCGGCACGGCTGAATATGTGTTTTTTAGGTGTTCGGTGCGCTTGAAAAGCGCGCGTAGGGTGGTTGAAACTAGCCGAACGACCTCGGAATTCCATGAAATCAGACAAGAACAAAGGGTGGGTGAATTGTAAAATTTTTTTCCAGACGGCACGTCAATCGAAGGTGTCGTGTGACCGCGGTGGATGAAAAGGCACTTCGCATGTCGTAAATGGCCAAAACATGCGTTTAATGGTCAAATGCATGCCGAACGACATCGGAATGACTTGAAATCACACAAAAACACTCTAATTATTATTCTTGAGGTTTAAAATGAGACATCATGTCATTCGGACGCGTGGTTTGTGCGGCATGGCTGAATATGTGTTTTTTAAGTGTTCGACGCGCTTGAAAAGTGCGCGTGGGGTGGTCAAAACTGGCCGAACGACCTCATAATGCCATGAAATAAAACTACAACAAAAGGTGGGTGAATTGTGAAATGTTCGGCCAGACGGCACATCAATCAGAGGTGTCGTGTGACCGCGCTGGCCGAAAACGCACTCCGCCTGTCGTAAATGGCCAAAATTTGCGTTTAACGGTCAAATGCATGCCGAACGACATCAGAATGACTTGAAATCACACGAAAACACCCTAATTCTTATTCGTGAGGTTTAATAGGATAAAAAATGTCATTCGGACATGTGGATTGCGTGGAACGGCTGAATATGTGTTTTTTAAGTGTTTGGCACGCTTGAAAAGCGCGCGTGGGGTGGTCGAAACCGGCCGAACGACCTCGAAATTCCATGAAATCGGAGGACAACAAAGGGTGGGTGAATTGTGAAATGGTCAGCCAAACGGAACGTCAATCGGAGGTGTTGTGTGACCGCATTGGCCGAAAACGCACTTCGCGTGTCGTAAATGGCCAAAACATGCGTTTAACGGTCAAATGCAAGCCGAACGACATCAGAATGACTTGAAATCACACAAAAACACCCTAATTAATATTTTTGAGGTGTACGAGGAAACAGCATGTCATTTGGATCTGCGGTTTGTGTGGAACGGCTGAATGTGTGTTTTTTAGGTGTTCAGCATGCTTGAAAAGCACGCGTGGGGTGGTCAAAACCGGCCGAACGACCTTGGAATGCCATGAAATCGGACAACAACAAAGGGTGGGTGAATTGTGAAATGGTTGGCTAAACAGCATGTCAATCGGAGGTGTCGTGTGACCGCGCTAGCTGAAAATGCACTTTGTGTGTCGTAAATAGCCAAAACATGCGTTTAATGGTCAAATGCATGCCGAAAAACATTGGAATGACTTTAAATCACACGAAAACACCCTAATTATTATTTTTGAGGTGTATGAGGAGACGACACGTCATTCAGATGCACGGTTTGCACGGCACGGATGAATATGTGTTTTTTAGGTGTTCGGCGCGCTTGAAAAACGCACGTGGGGTGGTCAAAACCGTCCGAATGACCTCGTAATGCCATGAAATCGGACGACAACAAAGGGTGGGTGAATTGTGAAATGGTCAGCCAGACGGCATATCAATCAGAGGTGTCATGTGACCGTGGTGGCTGAAAACGCACTCCGCATGTCGTAAATGGCCAAAACATGCGTTTAACGGTCAAATGCATGACGAACGAAAAGAATGACATGAAACCACACGAAAACACCCTAATTATTATTCTTGATGTGTACGAGGAGACTCCACATCATTCGGAGGCGTGGATTGCATGGCACGGCTGAATATTTGTTTTTTAGGTGTTCGGTGCACTTGAAAAGCCCGCGTGGGGTGGTCAAAACTGGCCGAATGACCTCGGAATGCCATGAAATCGGACGAAAATAAAAGGTGGGTGAATTGTAAAATGGTTAACCAGACGACACGTCAATCGGAGGTATCGTGTGACCGCGTTGGCCGAAAACGCACTCCGCGTGTCGTAAATGGCCAAAACATGCGTTTAATGGTCAAATGCATGCCGAACGACATCGGAATGACTTGAAATCACACTAAAACACCCTAATTATTATTTTTGAGGTGTAAGAGGAGATGACACATCATTCGGACACACGGTTTGCACGGCACGGCTGAATATGTGTTTTTTAGGTGTTCGGCGCGCTTGAAAAGCGCGCGTGGGGTGGTTGAAATCGGCCGAACGACCTTGGAATTCTATGAAATAGGACGACAACAAAGGGTGGGTGAATTTTGAAATGGTCGGATAGACGGCACATCAATCAAAGGTGTCATGTGACCGCGCTGGCCGAAAACACACTCTGCGTGTCGTAAATGGCCAAAACATGCGTTTAATGGTCAAATGTATGCCGAACGACATAGGAATGACTTGAAATCACATGAAAACACCCTAATTACTATTCATGAGGTGTACAAGGAGATGACACATCATTTGGATGCGTGGTTTGCGCGACATGACTGAATATCTGTTTTTTAGGTGTTTGGCGCGCTTGAAAATCGCGCGTGGGGTGGTCAAAACCAGCCGAACAACCTCGGAATGCCATGAAATCGGACGACAACAAAGGGTGGATGAATTGTGAAATGTTCGGCCAGACGGCACGTCAATCGGAGGTGTCGTGTGACCGCGCTGGCCGAAAATGTACTCTGTCTGTCGTAAATAGTCAAAACATGCGTTTAACGGTCAAATGCATGCCGAACGACATCGGAATGACTTTAAATCACACAAAAACACTCTAATTATTATTCGTGAAGTGTATGAGAAGATAGAATGTCATTCGGACGTGCAGATTGCACAGCACGACTGAATATGTTTTTTTTAGGTGTTCAGCGCGCTTGAAAAGCGCGCGTGGGGTGGTCGAAAACGGCCGAACGACCTCGGAATGCCATGAAATCGGACAACAACAAAGTGTGGGTGAATTGTAAAATGGTCGGCTAGACATCACGTCAATCGTAGGTGTCGTGTGACCACGCTGGCTGAAAATGCACTCTGCGTGTCGTAAATGGCCAAAACATGCGTTTAACGGTCAAATGCATGCCGAATGACATCAGAATGACTTGAAATCACACAAAAACACCCTAATTATTATTATTGAGGTGTACTAGGATACAACACATCATTCAGACGCGTGCTTTGTGTGGTACGGCTGAATATGTGTTTTTTAGGTGTTCAGCGCGCTTGAAAAGCACGCGTGGTGTGGTCAAAATCGGTCGAACAACCTCGGAATGCCATGAAATCAGATGGAAACAAAGGGTGGGTAAATTTTGAAATGGTCAGCTAGACGGCACGTCAATCAGAGGTGTCGTGTGACCGCACTGGCCGAAAACGTACTCTGCCTGTCGTAAATGGACAAAACATGCGTTTAACGGTCAAATGCACGCCGAACGACATCAAAATGACTTGAAATCACACCAAAACACCCTAATAATTATTCTTGAGGTGTAAGAGGAGACGGAATGTCATTAGGACGCGTGGATTGCACGGAACGGCTGAATATGAGTTTTTTAGGTGTTTGGCGCGCTCGAAAAGCACGCGTGGGGTGGTCGAAACTGGCCGAATGACCTCGGAATGCCATGAAATCGGACGACGACAAAGGGTGTGTGAATTTTGAAATTTTCAGCTAGACTGCATGTCAATCGGAGGTGTCGTGTGACCGCACTGTCCAAAAACGTACTTTGCATGTCGTAAATGGCCAAAACATTCATTTAACGGTCAAATGCATGCTGAACAAAATCGAAATGACTTGAAATCACACAAAAACACCCTAATTATTATTCTTGAGTTGTACGAGGATACGGCACATCATTTGGATGCGCGGTTTGCACAGCACGACTGAATATGTGTTTTTTAGGTGTTCGCCGCATTTGAAAAGCGTGTGTGGGGTGGTCGAAACTGGCCGAATGCATTCGGATTGTGTTGATACATTAGGAAAATGATCCATGGGTCATTTGTGACGTGTACAAGTCAACCCTTCCTCAATATAAGGTGTTGTGTGGCCGACACCACTCAAAGTGTCTCTATTTTGTTTCAAAAGGACATCATTTTAAGTGAATACAACAACTGACATACGAAAAACCGACCAAATGCATTCGGATTCTGTTGAAACTTTAGGAAAATGATCCATGGGTAATATGTGACGTGTACGAGTAAACCCCGCCTCAATCCAAGGGCCAGTGTGGCCGACACCACTCAAATTGTTTCTCTTTTGTTTTAAATGGACAAGATTTTTAGTGAAAATAACAATTGGCATACTTAAAATGGACCAAACGCATTCATATTGTGTTGATATTTTAGGAAAAAGATCCATGGGTCATTTTTGAAGTGTACAAGTCAACCCCGCCTCAATCCGAGGTGCGGTGTGGCCATCACCACTCAAAATGTCTCTCTTTTGTTTAAAATGGACATGATTTTATGTGAAAACAACAATTGACATACGGAAAACTGACCAAATGCATTTGAATTATGTTGAAACTTTAGGAAAACAATTCATGGGTCATTTTTTATGTGTATGAGTCAACCCCGTCTCAATCCATGGTCCGGTGTGGCCGAAACCACTCAAAGTGTCTCACGTTTCTTTGAAATGGACAACATTTTAAGTGAAAACAACAACTGACATACGAAAAACAGACCAAATGCATTCGGATTATGTTGATACTTTAGGAAAACTATCCATGAGTCATTTGTGATGTGTACGAGTCAACCCCGCCTCAATATGAGGCATGGTGTGGCTGGTACTACTCAAAGTGCCTTTCTTTTGTTTAAAATGGATACGCTTTTAAGTAAAAACAACTAGCATACGGAAAACCAACCAAACGCATTTAGATTATGTTGATACTTTAGGAAAATGATCCATGGGTCATTTGTGATGTGTACGAGTCAACCCCGCCTCAATCCGAGGTGTGGTGTGGCCGACACCACTCAAAGTGTCTCTCTTTTGTTTCAAAAGGACATCATTTTAAGTGAATACAACAACTGAAATTTACACTCATCAATGATAGTCACAAACTCTTTTTCATGAGTTGGGTAGCTTCACTCATGGGGTCATAAGTGACGAGACTCCTATGAAAATACCTTTTCACCATATATTATAAAAAATACAAGTTCAATGAAAAATGCATAAGAAATCATTACATACCCAAATCTAGGATCAGAAAAAAATGGGATTTGAGCCAATTTCAAACTCTTATTCAACTCTAATAAGTATTTCTCAGACTATTCTGCCTATTAGAATTTGATAGGGATGTGGGGGTTGTGCAGGGGTGAGGTGAATTACTACTGGAAGAGTGGTTGTCGTTTGAGGATAGAAATGGGTGTAAATAATGTTTGAGTTATTGAAACTATTATTAACTCTACTGGATGATTTTTGTCATATCAATATTGAAATAGGGAATTGTAGTACATGACATGGTTAGAAGAGTTTGATGGTTTTATGTGTTTTTTTTTGTGCTATTTTAGGTGTTCTTTATGCTGTTTTAAGTCTGTATGTGGTTTTTGTGATATTTTTTATGCAAGTGTATACTGGAGGGGCTAATGGAGGGCTGTTGTGCAACAATTCTGGAAAAACACATTACCAACGGTTTTAAACCGTTGGTATAACAATTCTGTAAAAACACATTACCAATGGTTTTAAACCGTTGGTATAACAATTCTGGAAAAACACATTACCAACGATTTTAAACTGTTGGTATAATAGTTGTGGGAATATATATTTAAAAACTATACCAACGGTTCTAAACCGCTGGTAGAGTGTTTAGTATACAATATATACCAACGGTTTCTGGAAACCATTGGTAAAAACAGTATTGCCAACGGTTTGTAAAACCATTGGAAATACTCCAATTACACTGCCTTTCCCAATGGTTATACAGAAACTGTTGGTAATGGTATACTGCCACGCCTTACTTGCCAACAGTTTTCCAAACCGTTGGTATACTATATACCAACGGTTTGGAAACCTTTACCAATGGTTTAAAACTATTGGTAAAGGCTTAATTTCCAGTAGTGTAAACTGTTGTCCTTGAATGTGCTAAATTGGCACATCTCAAATGGTGCTTTCATTTCTTTCAAATAAAAGGGTGGGGAAAGGAGAGAAGACAATGAAATATACCACTAGCATGAGGAAATTACAGTACATGTATGTTACTGGATTTATCATAATATTATGGTGAAGGGAGGTGAGGAAAGAAATAAAAAAAGAAAAGAACTTAAAAGAAAAGAAAAAATTGGGAAGAGGAATTTACCTCTTGAGACTTCCTCCTTTGAGAACCTCTTAAGGGAAGAGGTTTTGGTATTTTGAGGAGGTTGAGAGCTTTTCGACATGGGGTAGGACCTTGGGGAGATATTTGGGCAGAATAATGGAAAGGCACAAGGCTTGAGAGGAGTGGAGAGTAGAGGGAGTGAAGGGGGGTTTTATAGTAGAGGAGAGGAGGGATTTCATAATATTATAATCATTAATTTATTATTTCTTCCCAAGACAAGGAATAGTAAGTATTCCATGACGAAGAATAGTAAATGGTTCATGTGAATTTGAACCATGGGTGGTGACATCAACCATGATTCTAGGAATAGTCTATTTAGCTTATAATGTATATATACGGTAAATTGTCGTATTTTACTATTCATCAAAACTTCAAGTATTTCAGAAAAATCCCAAAATTTCACCCTGACCATGTTTCGATGTGTAGAATCCAAAAATGAATTCCATTTTTCAAAAAAAAATCTAAATATGATTATTTTAATATTTAATTAAAATCATAATTTATTATAAAAAACCAGTTTTAAAACACTCATTAACTCATTCTAAAATATTGGTATATCGTACTTCCAACTTGAATATTATTTTTATACTATCATATGTGAGGTTACTATTTATTTAAGTTATATCACTATTCATAAGGGTATGTTACTATTCATAAGGGTAGGTTACTATTCACCAAAAATTATGTTTTCCTTATCGGACTTCAAAAAACATCTTGAACACAACCGTGTATGTCGTATTTTCAAAATTGCAAACATAGAAGTGACAAACATATGTTTAAAGGTCACTTATCACTTAGTATTTCATTATGTTGTGATTTATGGAATATTTATAAGAAGGTAATTTCCATTAAAATCATTGGGTCGTGACATTCTTCCCCCCTTAAGAAATTTCACCCCTGAAATTTCATTTTACATTCTAGGCCAAAAACAGAAGTGGGTACTTTTCCTTCATTGCTTCCTCCAGTTCCCATGTTGCCTCTTTGTAATTATGGTTTTTCCATAGTACCTTGACCAGATGAGTAGTCTTGTTGCGTAGAACTTTGTCTCTACGATCCAAGATCTTCACTGGCTGCTCCTCGTAAGAGAGATCATCCTCCAACTGTACCACCTCTAAAGAGAGTATGTGTGAAGGGTATGGTATGTACTTCTTTAAGAGGGATACATGAAAGACATCATGAACTTGAGCCATGTTTGGTAGAAGTGTAAGCCGATAGGCCATGGATCCTATGCGGTTAAGGATCTCAAAGGGGCCAATATACCTTGGGCTTAACTTCTCATTCTTCCTGAATCACATGACTCTCTTCCATGGAGATATTCGAAGGAAGACTTTATCTCCAACGTCGAACTCCAAGTCCCTTCAATGGTTGTCAGCATATCTCTTTTTCCGACTTTGAGTAGCTTTGATGTGTTTTTGGATGACTTGAACCTTCTCTGTCATCTCTTGAACAAGATCGGGTCCAAGTATCTTTCTTTCTCCAACTTTATCCCAACAGGTTGGAGTTCTACATCGCTTTCCATACAGAGCTTCATATGGATCCATCTGACTACTTGAGTGGAAGTTATTGTTGTACGAGAACTCAACCAATGAGAGATATTGATCCCATCCACCTTTGAATTCTAGAGAGCAGGCTCTAAGCATATCTTCAAGCGTCTGAATAGTTCTTTCAGGCTATCCATCATTTTAGCGGTGATAGGTCATGCTAAAATTTAATTCAGTACTCAAAGAATGTTGAAGGCTCCTCCAGAATTTAGATGTGAACCTTGGATCACGGTTAGAGAAAATTGAGAGTGGAACACCGTGCAGTCTCACCACTTCCTTCACATATATCTTTGCAAGTTGTTCAAGCGAGAGATCTTCCCGAATAGCGATGAAATGGGATGTCTTGGTGAGTTAGTCAACCACAACCCATATCGCATTATTTCCCTTAAACGTCTTTGGGAGACCCATGACAAAGTCCATAGTAACATTTTCCCATTTCCACATGGGTATAGGAAATGGTTTCATCATACCTTTGGACTTTTGTCGCTCAGCTTTAACTTGATGACATACCAAGCACCTTGATATATATTCCTCAATCTCTTTCTTCATGTTATCCCACCAGAAGTGTTCTCGGAGATCACGGTACATTTTGGTACTCCCAGGATGGATAGAGAAGGTCGAGCTAGGTGCATCATTCAATAGCTCCTTCTTTATCTCTGGATCAGATGGTACACATAATCATGTGCCAAATCTTACAACTCCTTCCTCATCAATTTTAAAATCGGAGGATTTCCCATTTTCAATAGATTCCACCCTTTTCTGAATCTCCAAATACTTTATTTGAGCATCCTTTATTTTCTCCAAGAGGGATGGTTGAGAAATCATTTAAGAAAGGATTGATGATGTTCCTCCCTTAATGATTCTCATGTCTATCCTTTTCAAATCTAAGAAGATCGGATCCTTTTCAATTCTCATCATTAATAAAGATATAGGATCCTTTCTACTTAGAGCATCCACCACCTTGTTTTCCTTACTGGGATGGTAGTGGATTGAGCAGTCATAATCCTTGATGAGATCTATCCATCTCTACCAGTGCATATTAATCTCTTTCTGTGTGAATATATATTTGAGACTCTTGTGGTCATTATTTATCTCACATTTTTTCCCATAGAGATAATGCCGCCAGATTTTTAACGCAAAGACCACAGCCTCCAACTCCAGATCATGCGTGGCATAGTTTTTCTCATGGATTTTCAGCTGCCTTGAGGCATAGGCTATCACTTTATCATTTTTCATTAGCACACAGCCTAAGCCTTTCTTAGAAGCATCACTATACACCACAAAGAGTTCTCCACTTGAAGGGAGTGTGAGTACCGGTGTAGTGATAAGCCTCTTTTTCAACTCCTTGAAACAGTCTTCACATTCATGTGTCCAGACGAACTTTACTCCCTTTCATGTCAGCTTGGTCATTGGGTTTGACAATCATGAGAAGTTATTCATGAATCGTCGATAATACCTAGCTTGTAACGTCCCGGTTCTGGGTGACACACAATTGGTGCCCCAAACCCGGTTCGCCACGTGACCTCAAGCGCATTTCCCCAAACGCCAGAGGCTGCCGACTAGCAGCGAGGGCCCAGGTCTGATAGTGGGGAAACTATGCCCTCATTTGTCAAAGTGTAGCGCAGCGGAATACAAAATAAAACATACAACAAACAGCGGAAGTAGTAAACCATACACAACTGAAATAAACAATAGCAGTGGATATAACCAATAGTATATAAATGATGATGCTACATGTCTCAAGTTCTAAGAAAATAGCCAGAACATGTTATACATCAATATGATACAACCTAAAGCAGAGTACAGCAAAACAAAGCAAAACAGTTGGCAGCGGCATCACGAGCCTAGGCTCGGTCCCATGCCCTCCTATTCTTCAGCAGCAATCATGTACCTATATAGGGACTCTTTCCCCTATCTACACCTGCAGCAACGTAATCTATTTAGTCCGAAAAGCGTGACCCAAACAGGGTGTGAGAAATATATCTCAGTAGGCACCCACCAAAGGCTCGTGCCCAACTGCGTGTAAGCATGCAACAACAGTGTGCAATAGTAAAATGCAATAAAGTAAGCAGTACTAAAAAGTAACTAACTTAACAATTAAATTTCCATTTCATTATCCATTAAATCCATTAAATTTAGTATCGTTATGTGCTCAATAGCACCAATCCCTCAGGCCAACCAGTATCTTGCCCTCAGGCTAATATAGTGAACCACACCCTCAGGCTATACAGAATCCAACCCACAGGTATTGCCCTCAGGCGTAACAGAAATTTCCCTCAGGCGTAGGAAGTGTCACCCTTAGGTATAGAAGTCAAGCCCTCGGGCACAAAAGGTTGCCCTCGGGTGAAATAATGACAGCCCTAGGGCTAAAACAGTCACGCCCTCAGGCTAATACAGTACAGTGCCCATAGGATAATCACAACAACGCCCTCAGGCTAAACAGGTAACCGAGCCATTCCCAACAGGTAAACAAGCAGTAAACAAGCAATTCCTCTCAAGGAAATTCTACAATTACTACTTTAAAGGCATACCCTCAGGTATCCTAGCCAAACAGCTAAACAGTGGAACACACCTCCAGGGTGGTTCCAGATCCAAGCAACGATCCCAACCAGCATTTTTATTATCAAAATTTAGTCACCTAAACAATTCTAGGCATTAAATATATCAACGGCCTTAGCCACATGACACCCCAACATGGGTTCATGGCACAAAAATGCACAAAACACACATCAGTTGGAAAACTAAACACCAAACCACCTACCTTATACGCCAACGAACGATATACCCGAACACCGACTCTAGAAACACCCAAGAATGGTATAGATATGACGAAGAACAAAACCCATTCAAACATAAATAACTTTACCTCAGGATAGAATTGGTAAGAATGGCTTAAGGAGAAGAAAGGGCTTACCCGCGCGGTTCCAACGAGATTGTCCGAGGCAGAAACTGATTCCAGACGAACACCCGGTGGATCTTCAAAGGTCCGGCCTCCTCCTTTGGCTTCAAAATGGCTCAAATGCCTCCTCTACCAAATGAGGAGGTTACTACCTGTTTTAAGCTGAAAAAATTAAGTACACGGCATGTACTTCCAAGTACACAATGTGTACTCCTTTCATTTAATTGTTCACCTGGCAGCTTTCCGCCAGCACAACACTATTCACCTGCCAACAAGAGTACACAACATGTACTCCTGAGTACATGGCGTGTACTGCCGCCCAGCTGGCGGATGCTCCACCACCTTACTTTTGGACCTGCCGACTGACTACACAGCATGTAAAGGACCACTACATGGCGTGAAGTCGGTTCCTACACCCTTTTTCGCCGGCAAGGCTACACGCCCTGTGTACTCATCCCAACACATCCAGTAGTACATGGAATGTGGAAAAAGTACATGGTGTGTAGTTCCAAAATTTGGGATTTTTCCTCATTTTCCATATTTTATTAAAAACACTTAAGGAAAAGAGAAAAGAGGAATCCCATACCTCAAAGAGAAGAACCGGGTTCTTACAAACTTCCCCCCTTATAGTAATTCATCCCTGAATTTCCCTTCCAAGGATAGAGAAGATATAGTCATGAACAACTCCGGCCACTGAGCACATATGTCAGTCTCCCGCTCCCAGGTTTCGTCCTGTGCTCAGCCATGCTGCTATAGCACCCGTACGAGGGGAACTGACCGGCCTCGGAGAACCTTCATGCTCCTGTCAACGATGTGAATCAGATGCTCCTCAAAGGACGCATCTGCCTCCAGCTCAACCTCATCGGGCTGAAAAACGTGAGACAGGTCTGAATGATAGCGACACAACTGAGATACGTGGAAGACGTCGTGCATGGCTCGGTACCACTGTGGTAACCACAACCGATAAGAAACCAGCCCGACTCTCTCAAGAATTTCAAATGATCCCACATTCCGCGGTGAAAGTTTACCCTGTCTCCTGATCCGCTTGTGTCCCAGCCTCGGAGAAACACGCAAGAAAACATGATTCCCAACCACGAACTCCAAAGGTCATCTGTAGCGATTAGCATAAGATTTCTAACAAGACTGCGCGGTAGCCATCCACTTCTGAATCAACTGGACCTGCTCAGAAGTCTCCTGCATGAGATGTGGTCCCAGCAAAGCTGCCTCACCTGCCTCTAACCAGCACAAGGGTGATCGGCACGGCCTACCGTATAAAGCCTCGTATGGTTCCATCTCAATATTCGCCTGGAATCTATTGTTATAGGCAAACTCAACTAAGGGTATATGATTCTCCCAAGAGCCCCCAAAGTATAGGACGCATGAACGCAACATGTCCTCTAGCACCTGTATCGTATGCTCTGACTGACCATCTGTCTGAGGGTGGTATGTTGTGCTCAGAAGCACCTGTGTACCCAACGCCCTCTGAAAACTCTACTGGAAATGAGACGTAAAGCAGTCATCCCTATCTGAAATGATAGAATGAGGGACCCCATGAAGACGTATGATCTCTTGGATATATAGCCTTCCGAGATCGTCAACACCGAAGGTCTCCTTGATCGGAAAGAAGTGAGCTACCTTCGTGAGTCTGTCCATAAAAACCCACACGACATCGTTGCCATGAGGTGACCATAGAAACCTAGTCACAAAATCCATCGCGACATCATCCCATTTCCACTCCAGAATGGGTAACTGTTGTAACAGTCCAGCTGGTCTCTGATGCTCCGCCTTCACCTGCTGACAGGTGGAACATCTCATAACGAAGCCAGCTACATCTCTTTTCATACCCGGCCACCAATACTGACGTCTCAAGTCATGGTACATCTTGGTAACCCTGGGATGAACTGCCCAAGCTGAAGCATGAAACTCTCGCATCAGCTCCTCGCGTATATCCCCTGGAACCCATACTCGTCCATGGAAACACAAAACCTCATCATCGCCTATCGTCCACCCAGGAGAAGGGTCCCCACTTTCCACTGACTCCCATAGAACTAGGCCTTCTAGATCCGATAGCTGCCTCATCCTCACTCTGTCCAGGAGGGTAGAAGTCACAGCTAAAGATGAAAGATAAGTCAGCCCCTAACTATCGTGCACCGCCAGATGCATTTCAGAGAACAAGGCCATGAGCTCCCACTCACCACTGGACTCCTTCACTGCCTATATCTGAGTCTTCCTGCTCAGTGCATCAGCTACTGAATTACCTTTACCAGGTGTATAGGAAAGCTCAAAATCGAAGGACTATAGGTACTCGACCCACCTTCACTACCTCAGATTCAGGTCACGTTGTGTAAATATGTACTTGAGGCTTTTGTGGTCGGTGAAAACCACAAAATGATATACCAATAGATAATGTCTCCAACAGCGCAACGCATGAACAACTGCTGCCAACTCGAGATCATGCGTCGGGTAATTCCTCTCATGTGGCCTCAACTGCTGAGACCCGTACGCCACAACTCGGTTGCCCTACATCAACACTACTCCCAGCCCAATACCTGATGCATCACAGTAAATTGTATAGCTCTTCCCCTGATCTGGGAGTATCAGGATCGGTGTTGATGTCAACCTTCCCTTCAGGTCCTGAAAAGCTGTCTCGCAAGCTTCTGACCAAACGAACTTCACACCATTCTTAGTCAAGCCTGTCAATGGTGCTGCCAAGCGGGAGAAGTCCTGTATGAAATGCCTGTAGTAACCAACCAGCCCTAAGAAACTCCATATCTCAAACACGTTCTTAGATTTCTCCCATAAAACTACTACTCTCACCTTCTATGGGTCTACTGAAACTCCTAATTCAGAGATGATGTGACCCAGGAAGTGAATCTGGTCCATCCAAAAGTGGCACTTTGAGAGCTTAGCATATACCTGATGCTCTTTCAGTGTACTCAATACGATCTTAAGATGGGTGGCATGGTCATGTAGAGTGTGAGAGTACACCAAGATGTCGTCCACGAATACTACCACAAAAGAATCAAGATACAGATGGAACACACGATTCATCAGAGCCATGAAAACCGCTGGCGCGTTCGTGAGTCTGAACGGCATAACCGTATACTCGTATAGACCATACCTACTCCTAAAAGCTGTGAGAGGTATATCAGATGGTCTAACACGCATCTGATGATATCCTGACCTCAAATCAATCTTCGAGAACACTCATGCTCCACGAAGATGATCAAAAAGATCATCAATCCTCGGTAAGGGATATTGGTTCTTAACCGTCAACTGGTTCATCTTCCGATAATCCACGCAAAGTCTAAGGGTATCGTCCGCCTTCTTCACAAAAAAGACCATCGAACCCCAAGGAGAAGTACTGGGTCGGATAAATCCCTTTTCTTGCAACTCCTCCAACTGCCTCTTGAGCTCCTGAAACTCAGGTGTAGCCATCCTATAAGGAGGAATGGACACCGGTGCTACTCTTGGCACAAGCTCAATGGAGAAATCAACCTCTCTCTCCGGAGGTAGACCCGAAAAGTCGTCTTGGAAGACATCCCTAAAATGATCAACAATAGGAGGGAAATCCTTCTGACAAGTCCCATGGTCATCCAGATATAAGCTCGCAATCTGAGCTGTGAGTTCACCTCGCCCACGATGCTCTGGTCCAGCTCGACTCGCCTGAACATCCCATTCTCCCTTGTATAGAAACTCTCTGCCCTCTGGTGACGTGAAACGCACCCTGCGATGATAGCAGTCTAAAAAGGCCCGAAAGGGAATAAACCAGTCCATCCCGAGAATGACATCATAGCTTGTCATCTCTAGGACATAGAGGTCCCAAAGGAAGTGACACCCACTAACCTCAAGGGGGCAATCCTTGCACTGACACACACCAGACGTTTTAGTCCCCAACGGAGTGTCTAGCGTCATGATAACAGAAGATGGAGAAACACAGAGCCCAAGGCTCTCCATAATGGGTACAGATATGAAACTATGTGTAGCACCCGTATCGAAAAGTACTGAAGATAAGACAGAAGATACTAAAATAGTACCTCTGACTGTAGAAGGTCCGAGATCCTGCTCATGCTGGGTCTGTTGCACCGCATATGTCTTCCCAGTGTCGTGGCCCTGCGACACAGCTTGGCTACCCTGAGCTGTCACGCCCTGTTGCCTTTGAGATCCTGGTGTCTGGCTACCACGGCCACGACCACCATCCCTGCCTGCACGCCCTGACGTATTCCAGTTCTCTGACTGGTAAGAAGCCACTGGTCCTGTTCCCACATGCGGAGTCTGCACAGAACCCCTCTCATTAGCCACCGGTAGAAACGCCCTGCAGAAGCACTACAGATGACCCATCTTTCCACAAGCTCGGCACTCCACTGGGTCTCGTGGACATTGTGGCCTATTGTTCCCCTCTCTACCACACTGGTAGCACCTGATCGGGCCACCTAAAGAGACTGCCTGGTTGGTACTGCCACCCTGAGAGAAGTCCATCTGTCTCTTCCTCTTGCCAGAAAAAAAAGTACCAGTAACTGGTGCTGAACCGCCCTGGTCCACACCTCTAGATTCTCAAAGGTTCCTCTCTGTGATCAATGCATGGTTCACAATAGCGTGTACAGTAGGAAACCTGAATACATTCACCAGTGCATGGATTTCATACTGAAGACCATCCTCAAAACATATGGATCTCAACGTCTCATCACCCACCAGCACGGGTGCAAAGCGTTGAAGCTCCGTAAAACGAGCAGAATAGTCCATCACTAACATAGCATCCTGCTGCATATTCATGAAATCTCAAGCTCTATCTGCTCTCAGCGTCTTTGGGAAGAAAAATTCATAGAAGACTTCCTGAAAGTCTTCTCATGACATGTCCCTGTGATGCTCTGACTGGGTGGTAACATCCCACCACCTCTTGGTGGAATCACGCAGCATGTATGTCGCGAGCTTGACCCTTCGCCCTGGAGGCGTCTCAAGATGCTCGAAAATAGTCTACATCGACCCCAGCCAAGACTCTACAGCCTATGGTCTACCATCCCCTGAGAACGTAGGCGGATGCTTCTGTTGGAAGATACGTGTCAGCTTGGCCATGGATGTGGCAGCCTGCGGTGCTCCCTGAAAGGTCTGCATGAACCGCAATAAGCCTTCACAGAACTGCGCCTCCGTGCCTGTGTCCGGTATAGCAGCTAGTGTCGCATCTGGCTCTGCTGGAGGATCAACCAGTAGCCCATGGCCCACCATCTCTGGAGTATACTCGTTGTCACTCTCCTGGAGAACAACGTGCGGTCGTCTAGGCGGCATGACACTACAAGGTCAAAAACACGCCTCAGAACAAGATTCATCAAAGACCAAAAGCGAAGAAACCCAAAAGGGAAAAGGAGGAATAAGGTATTCAAAAAATTTAAAACAAGACTACACGGCGTGTACCCTTACTACACGGCATGTACTTGACTTCCCTTCCTCTGCCCGGGTCCTTCTGCATGGCTAAGCCACACGGCTCCCGTTTGAACAAACTACACAGTGTGTATATAATCTACACGGCGTGTATGGTGTTATTTTCCAACTGCCCGTGTAATTTGTGACATGGCCGACTACCCGGATTGACACTACACGGCATGTTACACCCATACACAGCGTGTCAACAACCCCGTTTCTCCACCATACAGCTAAGTCCACACGGTCTGTCATTGGACAAGACTACACGGCATGTCCCAAAAGGTACACAGCGTGTTCAAGGAGAGGTGACACCGACCCGTGTTGTTAGTTACACGGCCGAGTCCCCAGGTCACACTACACGGCGTGTTCATCATTGACACGGCGTGTTCTGTACAGGAGTTCACCGACCCGTGTTGTTAGTTACATGGCCGAACTTCGGATCAAAACTACACGGCGTGTATATCTAGTACATGGCGTGTTTTTACCCAAGCTCTTCCCTACCCCGTGTCGCCACCCACACGGTTTGTGACACGGGAAGAGACTACACGGCGTGTAGTCAGAGTACACGGCGTGTACTTAAAAATTTCATTTCTCTTCCCGAACAGAAGTCCATACACGGTGTGTTTAAAATACTACATGGCATGTATACTGGGTTTCCGGACAGTATGCCTCAGAAACTTCCCCGGAACCCAGAACATATCGTAAACTAACACCTAAGTGTCAAATTCTAACCCGTAAGGGCCCATACTCTCCACGAATCAAAGTTTGACATCTTATCTGTGTTATAACTAATAAACAGTCAATGATCCACCAAATTCCGGTCAATGGGGGCCCATACTCCCCAAAAACCAAAGTTTGGAGTCCATTCAATAAACAGGCTTACACAAAAATTACCCTATCAAATAGCAGGTGTTTTTTTATCAGTGCAGCTATCACAACAGCATGCTTTTCTAGCACAACTACTATCACAGCAACATGCAACTTTCTAATGCACCTACATGGCATGGAACTATGCATGGCATGTGATTTCTAGCATGTGCCTATATGATTCATGAGATGGAATACCCTCATCTCATCGGGTTGAAACTAAATAGAACCCACAGATAAAATATAACTAGCACAATACAATTGCGTCACCCAATGATGAAATCATATCAATAGTAAAATTTGCAAAAAATTGAAAAATACAAGGTAGACTGGATTTTCCCTATACATGGGTTAGCTACGCCCGGGTACAGCTTATTACCAACTATCGTTTGTCCTATCCCTGACTACGACTCCAAATAGTAAGTCAAAGAAAATAACCCCTCTAATACCACTTTGTAACGTCCCGGTTCTGGGTGCCACACAATGGGTTCCCCAAACCTGGTTCGCCACATGACCTCAAGTGCATTTCTCCAAACGCCAGAGGCTGCTGACTAGCAGTGAGGGCCTAGGTCTGATAGTGGGGAAACTATTCCCTCATTTGTCAAAGTGTAGTGCAGCGGAATACAAAATAAAACATACAACAAACAGTGGAAGCAGTAAACCATACACAACTGAAATAAACAACAATAGTGGATATAACCAACAGTATATAAATGATGATGCTACATGTCTCAAGTTCTTAGAAAACAGTCATAACATGTTATACATCAATACGATACAACCAAAAGTAGAGTACAGCAAAACAAAGAAAAACAGCTGGCAGCGGCATCGCGAGCCTAGGCTCAGTCTCATGCCCTCCTATTCCTCAACAGCAATCATATATCTATATAGGGACTCTTGCCCCTATCTACACCTACAACAATGTAATTTGTTTGGGCCGAAAAGCGTGACCCAAACAGGGTGTGAGAAATATATCTCGGTAGGCACCCACCAAAGGCTCATGCCCAACTGCGTGTAATCATGCAACAACAGTGTGTAATGGTAAAATGCAATAAAGTAAGCAGTACTGAAAAGTAACTAACTTAACAATTAAATTTCCATTTCATTATCCATTTAATCTATTAAATTTAGTATCATTCTGTGCTCAACAACACCAAGCCCTCAGGACAACCAGTATCTTGCCCTCAGGCTAATATAGTGAACCACGCCCTCAGGCTATACAGAATCCAACCCGCAGGTATTTCCCTCAGGCGTAATAGAAATTTCCCTCAGGCGTAGGAAGTGTTGCCCTCAAGAACATAATTCAAGCCCTCAGGCACGAAAGATTTCCCTCAGGAGAAATAACGACATCCCTCGGGCTAAAATAGTCATGCCCTCAGGCTAATACAGTACAGTGCCCACAGGCTAATCACAACAACGCCCTCAGGCTAAACAGGTAATCGGGCCATTCCCAATAGGTAAAAAAGCAGTAAAAAAGCAATTACTCTCAAGGAAATTCTACAATTACTACTTTAAAGGCATACCCTCGTGTATCCTGGCCAAATGGCTAAACAGTGGAACACACCCCCGAGGTGGTTTTGGATCCAAGAAACGATCCCAACCAGCATTTTTATTATCACAATTTAATCAACTAAAAAATTCTAGGCATTAAATATATCAACGGAATCAGCCACACGACACCCCAACATGGGTTCGTGGCATAAAAATGCACAAAACACATAGCATTTGGAAAACTAAACACCAAGCCTCCTACCTTATACGCCAACGAACGATATACCCGAACTCCGACTCCAGAAACGCCCAAGAACGGCGTAGATCTGACGAAGAACAAAACCCATTCAAACGTAAATAACTTTCCCTCAAGAAAGAATTGGTAAGAACGTCTTAAGGAGAATAAAGGGCTTACCCGCATGGTTCCAACGTGATCATCTGAGGAGGAAACTGATTCCAGACGAACACCCGACGGATCTTCAAAGGTCCGGCCTCCTCCTTTGGCTCCAAAATGGCTCAAATTCCTCCTCTGCCAAATGAGGAGGCTACTGCCTATTTTATTCCGAAAAAACAAAGTACACAGCATATACTTCCAAGTACACGGCGTGTAATCCTTTCATTTAACTGTTCACCTGGCGGCTTTCCGCCAGCGCGACACTGTTCACCTGCCGACAAGAGTATACGGCATGTACTCCTGAGTACACGGCGTGTACTGCTGCCCAGTTGGCGGCTGCTCCACTGCCTTACTTTTTGAACTTCCGACTGACTACACGGCGTGTAAAGGACCACTACACGGCGTGTAGTCGGTTCCTACACCCTTTGTCGCCGACAAGGCTATACGCCCTGTGTACTCATCCCAACACAGCCAGAAGTACACGACATGTGAAAAAAGTACACGGCGTGTAGTTCCAAAATTTGGGATTTTTCCTCATTTTCTATATTTTATTAAAAACACTTAAGGAAAAGAGAAAAGAGGAAGCTCGTACCTCGAAGAGAAGAACCGGGTTCTTACACAGCTAGACCTAAAAAGCTGCGGATCTCCATTACAAAAGTTGGCCTCGGCCACTCTTCAATTTCCTTTGTATTGGAATGGTCCACAGATATCTCTTTCCTGGTGATAACATGCCCCAAGAATGATACTTTCTCCCTTCAGAACTCACATTTACTGTACTTTGCATACAACTTCTCCCTTAAAAAAGTCTTTAACACAGTTTTCAAATGCTCCTCATGTTCCTCCTTGCTCTTGGAGTATATCAGAATATCATCAATAAAGACCACCACAAATTTTTCGAGGTAATCTCTAAAGACTCTATTCATTAAATCCATGAAAATTGCTCGAGCATTAGTGAGTCTGAAGGGCGTCACTATGAACTGATACTGTTCATACCTCATTCGAAAGTTAGTCTTGGGAATATCTTTCTTCCTCACCTTTAGTTGGTGATATCCTGACCGAAGGTCCACCTTAGAGAAATAACTGGCCCCACGAAGCTGATCGAACAAGTCATCTATCCATGGAAGGGGATACTTTTTCTTTATAGTGATTTTATTGAGCTCATGATAATCAATGTAGAGGCGCATTGATCCATCCTTCTTCTTGACGAAGAGGACAAGAGCACCCCACAGTGAAGCACTCGGGCGTATAAAACCCTTCTCCATATTCTCCTGTAATTGCTTCTTCATCTCTTCTAGCTCTATGGTGGCCATTCTGTAAGGTGTCTTTGAGATTGGCAGAGATCCAGGGATAAGTTCAATTGAGAACTCAACCTCTCGGTCAGGAGGAAGACCAGGAAACTCTTCGGGGAATACATCAGTGTAATCCCTCATGATGGGCATGTCTTCAAGAATGATTCTATCCTTTGTCCCAATCATTTGAGCTAGATATGATTTATCACAGGGAAGCAGTATCCAAACTTGAGACGAATATTCTAAAGGAGACTCATCTTCTTCCTTACACTTGTAAAGAATAGGAGGATGCTTCGGAATGTGAAAATTGATCTCCCTTTCCCAACAATTGATGTTGGCCTTGTACAAAGATATCCAATCCATGCCCAAGATAGCCTCGAACTCCACTAAAGGAAGTATGACAAGATTTTCTAGGAGGTTTAGTCCACAAACATTAACCATGGAGGAGTTATAAACCATGGATGCAATAATTTTCCCATTCTTTGTTCTCACAGATAACTTTTCCTCCAAATTTTGAGGTGGTGTTTGAATAGTTCTACTAAACTTGCAAGATATAAAAGAATTCGTAGAACTAGAATCAAATAGTACGTTCGCTATTCTTGAATGAATAACAAGTGTACCTTTCATCACATCATTTTCTGGCTCCACCTCATCAGTAGTGATAGCATAAGCCCTTCCTTGTTGCCTTGGAGGTTGTTGCTGATTGCCTCCAACAACCCTCAACTTAGGGCAATTTTTCACATAATGCCCAAGCTCCTTGCAGTTATAACATTGCACTGTAGGTTGAGTGTTGATCTGAATATTCCTTTCATCTTCAACATTAGTGGGATTTTTCATATCCCTTCGGTAGTTCTTGGCCAGATGACTAAACTTTCCGCATTTGAAGCAATTCTTGGTTCCCTTGAGGCAGTCACCAAGATGCTTCTTCCCACAATTTTTTCAAAGGGGAAAGTGAGGCTTCTTTACATCATGGGATTTGTTTGATGAAACACCCATGTTTTTCTCCATTTTCCGATTCTAGTCACTAGGCCCATGAGACCACTGAGAGCCTCTAATCTCCATTTCAACCTTGAGGGCACAATGGACAATCTCCTCATAGATGTTAAAGTCTCTAATCGCCAACAATTTTTGTAGAATCTACTTTATTCCACTAAAGAAGCGATCCAACTTGCTTTCGGTGCTCATGACAAAGCCAGAGGCGTACCTTGCAAGCCTTGTAAAGTTTGCTTCATACGCCCCGATGGACTCATCTTCCTTATGCTTGAGTCCAAGGAACTATATTTACATCTTGAGATGGAGGGTTCAAGGAAAATATTTGTTGAAAAACATCCTCTTGAATTCCTCCCATTCTATGGAATCAATTTCCTCTTTGGACTTTGTATTCTTGATCAGTGTCCACCACTGATCAGCTTCCCCATCAAAACGATAGACTGTCAATACAACTTTCTCTTCTTACGAGCACTAAAGGACAGAGAAAATCTTTTCAATGGAGTTAATCCATTGTTATGTGAGGAGGGGATCAGAATACCCACTAAACATGGGAGGCCTTTGTTGCATGAAGGATTCTATGACAACTTGCTCTTTCCTTGGAGGAGGGGGACATTCCACCTGATTCAAGTTATTATTCATAACTCGAGCCAACTGATCAAGTACTTCCATGAAGTTTTGAGCACCCGCTTCTGTCACATCAGGCATGTCATTAGGGCAATCATCACATTGCCTATCACATTAGTTGTTGGAACATGTTCTTCTATTTCCCTCTATTAACCAAGAAAAAGAACGTATAATTAGAGGTCTTTAATACTTAGCTATTGAGCATAAAAAGAAACTTTGAACATAAAAGTATAAACTTATAAAGAATAAGTATATCCTGACTTGTGATTCCTTAGGTTTATATCTAGGTTATCCCCGATCTATTTCTTAACTTATATTCTTATGGGCTTCTTTTTTCCCTTAATAATGGTTTGTACTAAGCTCGTGAATCTACCAAAGCATATCCCCCGGGAGTGTCGTAACCAAGAGTGAAGCAAGGCCCGTTATCATGCACCAGTTCCCATTCGAGTCTAGCTCAAAGCAATGTTTTTGGGTTTTACCCCTAGATACATCTGTGCCAGAGCCGCCTCTACCTACTCGTATCCAGATAGGGATGTATTTTCTTGATAAACCACTTACTCTATACTCACCAAAATTTAAGACTGTTTTATTATACTTAGTCTCATCCTTAAGGTTATCACTAAGGTGCTCTATTCCTAATCTCCAAAAATAACTAGACCATCATCTGATACCAACTATAGTGACTTGAGCCTTACATAAAACATTTCATGATTTTAAGCATAATTAATCATCAGAGTACAAGACAAGGATCATTAAGTATAGTGTCTTGGAAGACTAGGTACATATAAAATAAAACATGGGGCTAAAAAAATTCTTTATTTAATCTCCATAAAGAGCTTCTAACTTCCTTTGATCCCTTACATCTGCATAGGGTACCCTGGGGAACACATGAACAAAGGGATGAGCTAAAAAGCCCAGTAAGGGAATGAACATAAAGATACATCTCAAGCACATGAATTAGGAGGCATGACATAATGATATCCAAAGCATGAAACTCATAAAATCATTTAATATAAGCATGGGATCATATAAACATGGAATCATATAAATGTGTTAGAATCATAAATCATATCTTTAGTACGGTTGAAGGCTAACCGCCAATCTCATTTCCCATTTTAGTACGGGTCAAGGCTAACCGCCAATCCCGTTTCACATCGCATCTCATGAGACTTAACCTTACCCAATGCATTGGATCTCTATATGGTTTCACCCATCTCAACATTTTCATGAATATTCTTACGACATAAATATTCTTACCACATATACAATCATACATAATCAACCATACACAATCATAAGGTTACCCATGGAAAGAAGTGGGTACCACAATCATGACATAAATCATAACTAATGGGCGTATCATGAAAGTGTCCATGTAAGTAAAGAATTAGAAAATACATGGAAGTTCATAGGGTAAAATAGGCATATAACATGGTAAGTGGTGTCAAACATAAGTGACAACATATGAGAAATGTATTTTAGAAATGTTAGCAATAAAACATTTTTGTGCGGTTTTAAGGAAAATACTATAGAGCTTTTAAAATAGTAAAGAAGACATTATTTTATATAAAACCAGAATTGAACCAAGAAGGTTTTCATAATAAAAATACAGAATTTACAAAGATAATGGTGTCTTAAAATAGAAGATATAGTGCACTTGAAATTAGGTAAAAGTTCGGGAAGTTCCTTTAAAACGAGTGTGCTTATTGGGAAGTATTGAAGAGGGATTCACTTAAAAGCATGTATATCCCCAAAAGAGAATGAGAGATGGATATTGGAACATTATTTTGGAGCATATAAACATAATTTTGAAGTTCTACAAGAAAATACAACAACATTTTGGTAAAAAGAAAGATAGAGAAACCTGAATGAATAAAGGAAGTTCGGGTAGAATCCATCATGGTTTATTGGCATGGTATCGGGTGTAACTAAGAGGGATTAACGAGAGAGATAAGGGGGTTTTAATCACTTATAAAACATTATAGAAGTATGGGGAAGGTGTATAAATGTACCCCATCACTTGGTATTACACAAAAAGGCATATCATAGAGAACAATCTTGATTAGGAGTAAAAAGGGGAGGATCCCTTACCTTAAATCTGTTGGTGTTCTCCACTTGTTATTAACGACCTGAATAAACAAATTAGGATTATTAATTAATAAGTCTAGAACCACTTATATATTCAATTTATTTATTATAACCCTTTTTAGTTCATGAAAATCCTTTTTTATTAGTTACAAGGTTCAATTTCATTGTTCGGGCTCGTTTGTTTACTTGACTTTAAAAGATCAGTTCACTTATATTCAAGTTTGGATTATAAGCAAGATGAAAGTGGTTGTCCATAATTGAAGTTATATTCTTTAGTTCATATCCAGGAGATTACATTTTTTAATTTTAATTAGGTTACTTAGAGTGAAGTCTAATTATTATATATATAACCATAGTGATAACCGTTTTTCTTAATCAGTGGATTTGATTACAAAGAATGTGTTTTGCATTATAACTTAATTCCATTTGTACCAAAGGATTACAGAACCAAAAATAGGATATATTACATATATAATAATCTGGTTCAACCATAACACAAATGGTTTAATGACCATAATTAAAGATAATAATAAAAATTGATAAATTGTTGTCCTTGAATGTGCTAAATTAGCACATCTCAAACGGTGCTTTCATTTCTTTCAAATAAAAGGGTGGGGAAAGGAGAGAAGACAATGAAATATCCCACTAGCATGAGGAAATTATAGTACATTTATGTTACTGGATTTATCATACTATTATGGTGAAGGGAGGTGAGGAAATAAATAAAAAAGAAAAGAACTTAAAAGAAAAGAAGAAATTGGGAAGAGGAATTTACCTCTTGAGACTTCCTCCTTTGAGAACCTCTTAAGGGGATAGGTTTTGGTATTTTGAGGAGAATGAGAGATTTTGGACGTGGGGGGGACCTTGGGGAGATATTTGGGCAGAATAATGACAAGGCACAAGGTTTGAGAGGAGTGGAGAGAAGAGGGAGTGAAGGGGGAGTTTTATAGTAGAGGAGAGGAGGGATTTCATAATATTATAATCATTAATTTATTATTTCTTCCCAAGACAAGGAATAGTAAGTATTCCAAGACCAAGAATAGTAAATGGGTCATGTGAATTTGAACCATGGGTGGTGACATCATCCATGATGCTAGGAACAGTCTATTTAGCTTATAATGTATATATACGGTAAATTACCGTATTTTACTATTCATCAAAATTTCAAGTATTTCAGAAAAATCCCAAAATTTCACCCTGACCATTTTTCGACGTTTAGAATCCAAAAATGAAGTCCATTTTTCAAAAATAATTTTCTAAATATGATTATTTTAATATTTAATTAAAATCATAATTTATTATCAAAAACCAGTTTTAAAACACTCATTAACTCATTCTAAAATATAGGTATGTCGTACTTCCAACTTGAATATTATTTTTATACTATCATAGGTGAGGTTACTATTTATTTAGGGTATATCACTATTCATAAGGGTATGTTACTATTCATAATGGTAGGTTAATATTCACCAAAAATTGTGTTTTTCTTATCAGACTTCAAAAAACATCTTGAACACAACCGTGTATGTCAGATTTTCAAAATTGCAAACACAAAAGTGAAAAAAATATGTTTAAAGGTCACTTATCACTTAGTAGTTCATTATGTTATGATTTATGGCATATTTATAAGAAGGTAATTTCCATAAAAATCATTGGGTCGTGACATGTAATATTTCAACTATGACATCACTTATACCTCAGAGAAAGGGAATATCCTCACAGATGTGTTGAGTAGGATACTTCCAACCTAGACAGTGAAAGAATCATCAGAAGAGTGGAACTTGATGGATCTCTCCGCAAAGTTGCGTATCAGAGTCCGGTAATCATGGGATGAGGTTTCTTTGGCCATTGATCAGTTGAAATATTCTCTTCTTAAGATGATTCTTCAGGAACATAAACTTGATGATGAGTTCTATAAAATTAGAGACTCACTTTCTAGCAGGGAGACTATACCTGACGAGTCGTTCTCCGTTGATGGAATTCTATGATATCAGAATCACTTTATTGTGCTGTTAGTAGTAAGGAAATATTTGATGGTGGATTTCCATAGTTCCTAGTGGGTAGTTAAATTAGGAACCATGAAGATGTTCTATGACCTGCATCGGTAGTTTGGGTGCCCAAGTATGAGATAGAGTATTGATAATTTTGTCTCTCATTGTTATATATTTCAACAGGTCAAGATCAAGCAACAGAAACCTTCGGGTTTTCTACAACCACTTCCAGTACCGACATAGAAGTGAGATGATATCTCTATAGACTTTTTGGTTGGGTTTTCATGTACTTGTAGAAAGAAGAATTTGATATGGTTTGTGATCGATCGACTGACTAAATCAGCTCACTTTATACCCATTCATTATACAATTAAAGTTAAGGATTTTGGAAATATCTTTGTGAAAGAGATTGTTCATTTTCATAGAGTTATATATGATATAGTTTTTTCTAGAGATCCTCAATTGACTTCTCATTTTTGGAGAGGCCTTCAAGAGGCACTAGGATCTCATATAAGGCCATGGCCTTAAACATCTCTTAATATTGAATTAAATGAATAATTCACATTGAGGATCTTTTCAGGTTTAGAGTTTTAGAGAATTAGGAAATAACTATTACATCTCAAAAGATTACAAAGTAGAAACTTCTACTAAGTTTCCATAAAATAAAAACTCACAAAAAGAAACATGTCTAGTTCCATGTTTTAGGTAGCATGACTTTCCCTTGATCCCATCCTTGACACTATTCCACGTTAAGTCCTGTGAAAAACATTTCAAAAACTTGGGATGAGCATAAAAAGCTCAGTAAGGGATACACAAAGAATGAAAACTGTTAGTTTTTCAAAACAACAAGTAAACCATGTATACTTTATCAAAGTAATACTTTTCACCTTCTCGAAGTAGTAAAAACTCTTCACTGAATAAAAGTTCATTACTTACCCTTCTGTAACCAAAAGATTTCCATAAAACCCATATAAATATCACATAACATATAAAGGTAACTTGGGACATAAACATACTTAAGTGGAATAACCATAAGGTCGACTTCCACACATATCACTTAATGGAATATCCATTCAACCAACTTCCATACATACTTAATGGAATAGCCATATGGCCGACTTCCATACCCAATGCATTGGAGGTTATAATGTAACCACCCGTCCTGGTATTCACGGCACCACCCATCATATGGTTTATCACGTAACCACCCGTTAAATGTCCAAGTACCATTATAAAATTATAACACATAAAACCAATATAAAGGAATGATAACATTTCCACATTTCAATAAAAATATTTCATTTAAATATATTGACATAATAGAATCCTTTATCAAAACCATTTTCAATACCAAAATACATAAAAGAGTACATGGCATTTATTTTATTTTAAAAACATTACGGCTTGTTGAGGAAGCCAAAGATCAAATAATACTCGCGGCGGCGGAAAAGGTCGTTGTCACCGCGTACGTTAAAAGAAACATTCCTTTTTTTCGTTTAGTAAAACACTTCGTAGAAAAAGATTCCTTTTGTATAAAAGTAAAATTCAAAGGGGTTTATACACCGTATAAAAGAAAGTTGTGTATAAAACGAAATATGCCTCAATGAAAGGAGATTGAGACGAAGTCCCTTACAAAGACGGTATCCTTGGATTAAGGATAAATCAATTACATAATTATGTGTGAAAAATGAATACACCAAATATAATTGGATATTAAGTGTAAAACAATCAGATGTTATTCACACATATTCATAGAACGACATATTCAAGGAGTACATGCTTATCCCAAAGAATCAAAATTGGGTTAAGAAGTTCCCCTGCAAAAATTTGACGGCCTAACGGCGTCACTACAAAATTCAGAAAATGAGTTGATGAGAGATAAAAAGGGTATCTCATCACTTGGACATAAAATTTAAATCAATAAGGATACAGAAGAACATATCCCAAAATAATATTACGTGAATTAAAAGACATAACAAAAGAAGTCTTTTACAAAAAGAGGAGGGTGAAGGGTTCCCTTACTGACATGGGTATCTTTCGAGACATGCACCTCGTGAAAGAAGAACAATACAACATTGATGTAAATAATCATAAATGAAAGTATATTACACAATGAGTAAAATAATGGGCAGTACATACACCACTCAAAGGAAATTGTGGCAAATGTAGCATAAATCTCACGGGAATAAAAGTGAGATGAAAAATCCCTTACGAAAACTCGGCAGCCTAACGGCACCACTTAAAACTTCCAAAATGGATTGATGAGATCAAATAGGGTCTATCATCATATTAACATAATGTTTATAGAAATAGGAATATAAAAGAACATCCCCCAACATAACAAAGAGGTTCTTAAAAGAAGTGACATAAAGGAGAGTACTTAAAAAGAAAGAGAGATGTTAGATCTCTTACGAAAATTCGGCAGCCTAACGGCGCCACTCAAAACTTCCAAAATGGATTGATGAGAGAGAATAGGGTCTCTAATCATATGAACATAAAAATTACAGTAAGATTAATATAAAATAACATCCCAATAACAAGAAAGATGAGATTTAAAAGGAATGACATAAAAGAGTGTACTTAAAAAGAAAGAGAGGAGTAGGATCCCTTACCTCAAGTCCAACTTGTCTTGTTCGTTTCTTTATATTCCTAAATAATAAATTTTGGTCAATTTATAATTGCTTAAGGACCTCCTATAAAGATTATTATTCAGTTAATATCACATATTTTAATGTTATAATAATTGGTTAATAAAGTGAGTTCATATCAGACGTTTTTGTCGATGTTCAGTACATGAGTAAAAATTGAACTTGTTGGAAAAGAATTTTCCATGTAGTTATAGGTAAATCATCTCCAGAATAGCATTGATGTTTTAAATATCATATATATCCAGTATATATTCATTTTATACTATTCCATAGAATTTGGAGATAAAAAATAAAAAGCATCGTTCATGGAGACGGTAGGTCGTACGTACGCATGAACGCTACTTTCATTTTTTGTCATATTAGTGGAATTAAAACAAAATGAGATATATATATATATTATAATTCCAGAATTATATCCATAATTTAGATGTAATATATTACATATATCTCCATTATATATATGTACTTATAATATTACATAACATTTGGAGATAAGAAATGAAATGCACCGTTCATGGAGACGGCAAGCCGTACGTACGCATGAACGCTACTTTCATTTTTATATCATACTTTAATGGAAAGAAAATAATAATGATATAAAGGTATATTATAATTCCAGTATAAAATCTTATATAATTACTTTAAATCCATCCTTTATACATCCCACATATGGCATTAACGAATCAAATCACTTTGAGGGGGCGGTAGTCCGCACTTCTTAAAATGAAGATATCACGTTTACCCATAATGGAAACCATAAAGTTAGGCCATAAATGAAAAATACATAAGCTTAATTAAAACATAAACATATTATATATCATATATAAATATAGTGACATCTTAATGGCCACCTTTGAAGGTGTTATATGAGTGTTGAACAATCATCGTTTCGTGAGACAGAAATTCTCCATCCACAGAAACAATATGTTCTTTAACCATTAGATGGAGGTGTGTATAAGTGTAGCTCTAATAATTAACATAAAAACATCCTAGTATATTTAAGATACTGGTGTTGTTACAAAATTAAAGAATAAAAAGAGTTTAGGGGGGTGGAGAAGCAAAATAAAACAAAAGGACTCAAGTGAAGACATTACCTTAAAATCGGGTAACTCCCTTTGGTTTGAGCTCAAAGGCTTCCTTGGGAAGACTTCTGCCCAAAGTGAGGCTTCAAGGAGTAATATAGGGATGTGTAGAGACAAAATGGTCAGGGTTTGGCCGAGACAAAGGCTTTGGAAGTGTGGTTAAGGTGGTAGAGGTGGGGGCCTTTTATAAGAGGAGAGGAGGGGCACTCTTGGAAAGTAAGGAAATGTTACTTTATTTTAGAATGAGTTTCAGATTTTAATGGTCCCACATTGATGTGTTTCAAGGATAATGTGATAAGGGTTCGAAATACACCCATATAATAGGTTTTGGACATGTTTAGGTATTATATTTTACATTATCTTTCCATTTTATTTAAATCCTTTATTAATGAGGTAATCACTGCATCATCATAATGTCATATATAATTTAATATATTTAATGTCTAAAAATTATAAAAAAAATATCATGATGTAGGAAATCTTTTTATCTTTATAATTAATATTTATAGTCAAAAATATGACTTGTATAACCCTATGTAAAAATTGTTTTAGTAAAACACCTCATGTTTGTGTCATTTTTACTTTAACATTAAATAAAAAGGTATTTATGTCATTTTCCAACCAAAGTGGCTCCATGGGGTCCCCAAGTTGACCCATGGATTTTCTTGGTCGGCCATGACACATCCAATGAGGGTAGGACATGTGTCTAGGTCATTTCATTTTATTAAAACATTATTCTTACCTTAAACTACACTAATTACCTCTAATCACGATTAAAAACTTAATAAGTTACTATTCACCAAAAAAATTATTCTAATCTCATTGAACCACATTTTACTTCTTAATGACAACCATGTATGTCGGATTTTTGAAAATCAGTTCATAGAAGTGGCAAAGTTTCATTTAAACGAAAAATCAGTTTCTTTAACTACCACTTAGTGGTTTCACTATTCATCAAAAATTGAAGTTTTTCAGAAAAATACCAAAAATTCACCCTAAGCTATATTTGATATCCCGAACTCAAAAATGATATCTATTTTACAAAATTAAAAACATATAAGTTGCATTAATTAATTTAATAATTAATTCCCGCTGTCAAAACAAATAGCATGTTTTTAAGAAATAATATCTATTAAAAGATTGACACTAGTTTAAGTCCAATTTCAAAGTGAAATTAATTCCAACGACCACTATTGGATTAAATGGTAAAAATATATTCTAATTTCACTTTAAAACCAATTAAAAATATGATCTAATCATGTAAATAAATTAGATTAAAAAGAGGTTTTAAATTAAAATACAACATTTTTCACCATTCATTAAAAAAATGAACATTATCGGAAAAATACCAAAAATTTACACAAAGTAAATTTTGATGTACCGATTCTAAAGAATAATTTTATTTTGTCAAATATAAACATAAAATTGTCAAAAAGTGGATTTAAAATAGGTTCTCCATCAAAAGGCGGTTAATCGACCCTTTAAAGAATATTTGGATGTTTACGCTTAAAATTGGATTCATTCGCATTTTTAATCCTCTAACATTTATTGTAAAGAGTAAAAATATTTGACAAACATATATAATCATTTTGTAGTTAGTTCTGTTCATTCCCGCCATTACAACGGCTAGGCGTTAACTACCATTTAAAATAATTTTATTTTATTATTAGAGTGCAACGTAAGATTTCAAAGGAACTCGTTATTGCGTATTGGGTAAGCCTTCGAGCATAGCATTCCCTTTATATTAATATTAACATTTTATTCACAAATATGGATAAATGTGAAAATGTCATATTCTTTATTTACTTGGGGTGTTATATCCTTCCCCCCTTTTGGGAATTGCGTCCTCACAATTTTAAAATTGGGATCAGAAACATCATTGAAAGTCCCACATCGGAACAAGAGTCGGTAAAACAATCACTTTAAAATAAAGAAAGATAAGTACAAAGGTCACCCTAGTTAACCCATACTAGGATTCCAAGTATGAAAATATGGACATGGAGAAAAAAACAAAGGGTCATGTTCTGATGGAGAGTGATAGTAAACATGTCTAGGAGAAAGTTAACCACAAGAAAATCACAAACTTGTGATGAGTTAAACGGTATTCGATTCCCCAGTAGGAAAAGTTAATAGAAAACATTTCTGTTTTAAGTTACTTTTCATTGAGGAATTTATTTTTGAGCTTAACTAAATCATAATGAAACATACTTACTTGTCATGTAGACTTTCAACTTTTACTAGATTCCTTAATCAAACTCATATTTTCTCCAAAAGACGAGTATTTAGAAAGACTTGTTCGCATTAAGAGTACTATAATCAATTTCTAGAGAATCACCTAATCCACAAAAGAGAACTATATACTTCCCATATCTTTAGACCTTAACCAAAACCAAAACCAAAAAGGTTAGTACAAGATCAGATAATACCCAAAAAGGATAATCCTTTTAAAAAAAACAAATCTATTCTTAATCTCCAAAATTTATCAAACAATACCCAAAGTTCAAAAAAGACCATTCAATAAACAAATTGTCCATAAAATACTTAAAAGTAAACCAAACTAAGATTGAAACCCAAATATTTGAAGGATTTAGTCACATAGTCTTCTAAGTTAAATCGTAAAATTTATCTCCAAACAACATCAGTTGCTCCTAAAGTCTCGTATTGAAAAGTAATTAACCTAATCACATATCCTCCATGATAGGTTAATAAATTTCCATAGATAACCCAAAATCATCTTAATCTTAATTCATAAAATCATCTAACTAAAAAGAATTAGTCAAACTAACCAGGGACTTCACGTAGTTCAGTGGTAGGCGATAAATACCAGTCGCACTTTGGTTGTGGGTTCGATTCCCGCAGCTTTGTCCGACGCGATGGGTTGTCACACGGTCTGTGTAACGACCCAATCTTTTTGAATAGTATATTAACTTACTCTTATTGATTTAATAATATATTAATGGTTAATGCAGAAAGAGGAGTCGATGGCTTCATCCAGTAGACTCGACCCTTATGAAGCCCACTTATCAGAGCTTGGGAAGGAGGTAGCATCTGTGGGCTTCGCTTTGGACCAAGCCCAAGCCGAGCTCCAGCGTGTCAAGCTTGAACGGAAACGCCTACGGGAGAAGTTCAAGTTAGTATAGATTACTACTAGGGAAATGTTATCTGAGCCTCCCTCAGATTCTCTCACCATAGCACACCTTACACTTAGGTCTTATGCCGGTGTTATAAGGGGCTATGTGACGAGACCCTAGCTTCCTTGTGTAATCCCTTCGGGTGAATAAATTGAGATTTCTTCCTTTAGTGATGTTTGTGAATTTTCAAATGTCCGGATAATTTTAGAATGTATTTTATTTATGAATTTTGAAAAAGGGATATTTTGAAATATTTATGTAAACCCTAAATAACTAATGATGTGTAATGATTTTCAAAAAATGGTCTTCTACAAAAGTGTTCATTAAGGAATTTGGAGTCTAATAAGATCAACTTAATTTTTGATGAATAGTAAATAGTGAATAGTGATTTTACGCTTAGGATTAGTAATGTGACCAAATGGATTAGTAATCTCACTTAAAGAAAGTTTTAAAATAATCTAGGCACCTTGATTAAGTAATGTGATTCAATAAAATGGGTAAATAACAGTTTCATAAATTATTATTCAAGTATTAGTTTTTTCGGATGAATAGTGTTTTTTAATTAAAAATTTAATTAAAAATAATTAGAAAATTATTTTTATAAAAATGACTTTATTTTTGAACTCGGAGCATCGATATTATGTTATGGTAATTTTTGGGGATTTTTCTGAAAAAATAAATTTTCGGTGAATAGTGTATTTATTTAAAAATAAAATTAAAAATATTTAGAAAATTATTTTTATAAAATAGATTTCATTTTTGAAATCATAGCATTGATATTTGGTTAAGGTGAAATTTTGGGATTATTCTGAGAAAGTTGAATTTTCGGTGAATAGTGAAAGTATAGTTTTTAAGTTACGGGTGTTTAATGACATCATTAAATGATGTATTAAGTATATATTCAATATGTTCAAATTATGAATAGTAAGATAAGGTGTGAGGTGTCCCAAGTGGCCAATACCATGGGCAAATACCATGGGCAAGCCCATGGTTTTGCCAAAACCACTAGTGAGGTGTCCCTTGGCCATTAATGCTTTGTCCCCTCACTTTCCCTATAAATACCCACCCTTTCCTCCTTTAGTTTTCACTCCCAACTCTCCCCCAACGAAGTTATGGTCTTCTTACCTTCTAAGGAGTCCTCCCAAGGTGCCCCCAAGCCCTCAAGGTCCAATCCTTTGAGTTTCAAGAGTCACGTTTTAAGGTAAGGGATCTGACCCCTCTCTTTCTTTTCATGTAATCTCTTTTATGTCATTCCTATTATGCTCCTTGTTTTTATGTGAGAGGATGTTCTTTTATATTCCTCTTACTGCCCTTTCATGTTTATATGATGAGAGATCCCCTCTTACTCTCATCATTTCGTTTTATGAAAGTTTAAGTGACGCTGTTAGGCTGCCGAATTTTTAAGGGATTCTTTCACCCTTCTCATTTTTCAAGTTCGATTTTCATGTCAAGTCTTTCAAGTTCCTTTTTATTATGTTGGGGTATGATCTCTATATCTATCATACTGATCTCTTATGATCATATGATGAGGGACCCTATTTGATCTTGTCAAATCATTTTCTTTTGAAGTTAAGTGACGCCGTAAGGCTGCCGAATTTTCATAAGAGAAATATAATCTTTTTTTCCTTCCATGTTTTTCATTTCAAATGGTATGTCCCTAAAATTTCATTACCATGTCCATATTTCCTTCTTATTCTTTCACCCTACTGTTTTATGGATCATTTATGAGTGGGTGACCCATGTCCCCTCTCATTTCAATGTTTTCTAAAACCCCGAAACTTAGCCGTTATGCTGCAGAATTTTCCCCTCAAAACGCCTCTCTCTTTTCTCAAAAATTATTTTATGTTATAAAGTGAATACTCAAAGCTCTTATTTCTACAAGGGTATTCACATATATATCAAAATTTTCCATTTTAAATTCTGGGATTTACATACATGAGACCCGCTTTCCCTTTCCGTGGGTTTAAAGTGACGTAAAGATCATGTCTTTAAAGCAGTTTTTAAAACATTATGATTATGAAATGAAACCCATTTATTTTATGCTATGTGGGTTATTTATGAAATGTTTGATGATGATATATGTGGCTCACATGATAATAAAGGCAAATTTAAGGGTGCGCCCTGATAGCGCTCCAATGCATTGGGTAATGATGTAACCACTAGAGATTACAATTTTCACGATACCTTGGTGAATAACCTTGGTAATTTTCAAATGACACCTTGGGGATGGACCATGGTGATATGTTCATGATTGTCTATGTTAAATGATGTAGCCACATCTTCAAGTTATGAAAAATTTTATTTTTATTATGAAATGCCTCATGATTTCTTTCTCATGCCTTAAAGTTCTTTTCATGTCCTTATTGAAGTATCTCAAGTTCACATGTAAAATGTTCCTCTTGTTTCCCTTACTGGGCCTTCTGCTCACCCTTTCTTTTGATGTATGTCCCCAGGTTATGAGATGCAGTAATGAACCTAGAATGAACATAAGGAGATGCCTTGCAAGTGTTTAAGAAGAATGTTTTATGTTTTTTTTATGTATTATGATCCTTGTTTCCAAGACACTAAACCTTAACGATCCTCAGATTTGTGTAATGTAATGAAAGTTTTTGTTATAAAATGGCGGGATGCCATAGTCTGCGTGTTGTCCTTTTTCCAAAACTATATTATTCTTAAAACATTCCCCAAAAACGAGATAAAATCTTCAAAAATAATCATAACATATTTTATCATCAAGATTATCTCATGCCTTTCATTTTCCATCATATCATAGAGTAACCCATAATTACCTAAAAAGTAAGGATCAAATAAACCCTAATGGTTACCTTTATAATTATTACCTAAACTTCCACATCGATTGGTCATCTCGTACATGATGCATTACAGAACATACCAAGGTTAAATTGGATGATCATGACTCCTTGATAGTTGGTTTAGAACAACCATGAGTTTCCTCATTGAATACCTCATTTCATCAGTCTCTTAATCAGAGAACCGCCACAGTTTCCTTCAAACCTATTGTCACTTTGGTGCCTGCTAGATCCATCCATTCACTAAAAATAGAAATGTCAGTGTGAGTATATCAACAAAATCATCATGTACTAATGAGGAAGATAATCCACTAAGATATACTTACTTATTCACTTTATCTAAAACTAGGACTATTTCTGAAATCCTAACCATTATGGAAATGTCACTTATGCTTAGAGGATACCCTAACCTCTAAAGTTATCTAAACCGACCTCTGATACCAACTATAAGGCCCCAGCCTTAAACATCTCTTAATATTGAATTAAATGAATAATTCACATTGAGGATCTTTTCAGGTTTAGAGTTTTAGAGAATTGGGAAATAACTATTACATCTCAAAAGATTACAAAGTAGAAACTTCTACTAAGTTTCCATAAAATAAAAACTCTTAAAAAGAAACATGTCTAGTTCTAGGTTTTAGATAGCATAAAGGTAAATTGGGACATAAACATACTTAAGTGAAATAACCATAAGTTCGACTTCCACACATATCACTTAATGGAATAGCCATTCAGCCAACTTCCATACATACTTAATGGAATAGCCATACGGCCGACTTCCATACCCAATACATTGGAGGTTATAACGTAACCACCCGTCTTGGTATTCACGGCACCACCCGTCATATGGTTTATCACATAACCACCCGTCAAATGTCCAAGTACCATTATAAAATTATAACACATAAAACCAATATAAAGGAATGATAACATTTCCACATTTCAATCAAAATATTTCATTTAAATATATTGACATAATAGAATCCTTCATCAAAACCATTTTCAATACCAAAATACATAAAAGAGTACATGGCATTTATTTTATTTTAAAAACATTACGGCTTGTTGAGGAAGCCAAAGATCAAATAATACTCGCGGCGGCGGAAAAGGTCATTGTCACCGCGTACATTAAAAGAAACATTCTTTTTTGTCGTTTAGTAAAACGCTTCGTAGAAAAAGATTCCTTTTGTATAAAAGTAAAATTCAAAGGGGTTTATACACCGTATAAAAGAAAGTTGTGTATAAAACGAAATATGCCTCAATGAAAGGAGATTGAGACGAAGTCCCTTACAAAGACGGTATCCTTGGATTAAGGATAAATCAATTACATAATTATGTGTGACAAAAGAATACACCAAATATAAGTGGATATTAAGTGTAAAACAATCAGATGTTATTCACACATATTCATAGAACGACATATTCAAGGAGTACAAGCTTATCCCAAAGAATCAAAATTGGGTTAAGAAGTTCCCTTACAAAAATTTGACGGCCTAACGGCGTCACTACAAAATTCAGAAAATGAGTTGATGAGAGATAAAAAGGGTATCTCATCACTTGGACATAAAATTTAAATCAATAAGGATATAGAATAACATATCACAACATAATATTATGTGAATTAAAAGACATAACAAAAGAATTATTTTACAAAAAGAGGAGGGTGAAAGGTTCCCTTACCAACATGGGTATCTTTCGAGACATGCAACCCGTGAAAGAAGGACAATACAACATTGATGTAAATACTCATAAATGAAAGTATATTACACAATGAGTAAAATAATGGGCAGTACATACACCACTCAAAGGAAATTGTGGAAAATGTAGCATAAATCTCACGAGAATAAAAGTGAGATGAAAAATCCCTTAAGAAAACTCAGCAGCCTAACGACGCCACTTAAAACTTCCAAAATGGATTGATGAGATCAAATAGGGTATCTCATCATATTAACATAATGTTTACAGAAAGAGGAATATAAAATAACATCCCCCAACATAAAAAATAGGTTCTTAAAATAAGTGACATAAAGGAGAGCACTTAAAAAGAAAGAGAGAGGCTAGATCTCTTACGAAAATTCGGCAGCCTAACGGCGCCACTCAAAACTTTCAAAATGGATTGATGAGAGAGAATAGGGTCTCTCATCATATGAACATAAAAATTACAGTAAGAGTAATATAAAAGAACATTCCAATAACAAGAAAGATGAGATTTAAAAGGAATGACATAAAAGAGTGTACTTAAAAAGAAAGAGAGGAGTAGGATCCATTACCTCAAGTCCAACTTGTTTTGTTCGTTTCTTTATATTCCTGAATAATAAACTTTGGTCAATTTATAATTTCTTAAGTACATCCTATAAATATTATTATTCAGTTCATATCACATATTTTAATGTTATAATAATTGGTTAATAAAGTGAGTTCATATTAGACGTTTTTGTCGATGTTCAGTACATGAGTAAAAATTGAACTTGTTGGAAAAGAATTTTCCATGTAGTTATAGGTAAATCATCTCCAGAATAGCATTGATGTTTTAAATATCATATATATCTAGTATATATTCATTTTATACTATTCCATATCATTTGGAGATAAAAAATTAAAAGCACCGTTCATGGAGACGGTAGGTCGTACGTACGCATGAACGCTACTTTCATTTTTTGTCATATTAATGGAATTAAAACAAAATGAGATATATATATATATATATATATATATATATATATATTATAATTACAGAATTATATCCATCATTTAGATGTAATATATTACATATATATCCATGATATATATGTACTTATAATAGTACATAACATTTGGCGATAAGAAATGAAATGCACCGTTCATGGAGACGGCAAGTCGTACGTACGCATGAACGCTACTTTCATTTCTATATCATACTTTAATGGGAAGAAAATAATAATGATATAAAGGTATATTATAATTACAGTATAAAATCATATATAATAACTTTAAATCCATCCTTTATACGTCCCACATATGGCATTAACGAATCAAATCACTTTGAGGGGGCGGTAGTTCGCACTTCCTAAAATGAAGATATCGCGTTTACCCATAATGGAAACCATAAAGGTATGCCATAAATGAAAAATAAAGAAGCTTAAGTAAAACATAAACATATTATATATCATATATAAATATAGTGACATCTTAATGGCCACCTTTGAAGGTGTTATATGAGTTTTGAACAATCATCGTTTCATGAGACAGAAATTCGTCATCCACAGAAACAGTATGTTCTTTAACCATTAGATGGAGGTGTGTGTAAGTTTAGCTCGAATCATTAACATAACAACATCCTAGTATATTTAAGATACTGGTGTTGTTACAAAATGAAATAATAAAAAGAGTTTAGGGGGTTGTAGAAGCAAAATAAAACAAAAGGACTCAAGTGAAGACATTACCTTAAAATCGGGTAACTCCCTTTGGTTTGAGCTCAAAGGCTTCATTGGGAAGACTTCTTCCCAAAGTGAGCCTTCAAGGAGTAATAGAGGGATGTGGAGAGACAAAATGGGCAGGGTTTGGCCAGCCAAAGGCTTTGGAAGTGTGGGTAAGGTGGTAGAGGTGGGGGCCTTTTATAATAGGAGAGGAGGGGCACTCTTGGAAAGTAAGGAAATGTTACTTTATTTTAGAATGAGTTTCGGATTTTAATGGTCCCACATTGATGTTTTTCAATTATAAGGTGATAAGGGTTCTAAATCCACCCATCCAATAGGTTTTGGACATGTGTGGGTCTTATATTTTACATTATCTTTCCATTTTATTTAAATCCTTTATTAATGAGGTAATCGCTGCATCATCATGATGTCATATATAATTTAATATATTTAATGTCTAAAAATTATAAAAAAAATATCATGATGTAGGAAATCGTTTTAGCTTTATAATGAATATTTATAGTCAAAAATATGACTTGTATAACCCCATGTAAAAATTGTTTTAGTAAAACACCTCATGTTTGTGTCATTTTTACTTTAACATTAAATAAAAAGGTATTTATGTCATTTTCCAACCAAAGTGGCTCCATGGGGTCCCCAAGTTGACCCATGGATTGTCTTGGTCGGCCATGACACATCCAATGAGGGTAGGACATGTGTATAGGTCATTTCACTTTATTAAAACATTATTCTTACCTTAAACTACACTAATTACCTCTAATCACGATTAAAAACTTAATAAGTTAATATTCACCAAAAAAATATTCTAATCTCATTGAACCACATTTTACTTCTTAATTACCACCATGTATGTCGGATTTTTTAAAATCAATTCACAGAAGTGGAAAAATTTCATTTAAACGAAAAATCAGTTTCTTTAGCTACCACTTAGTGGTTTCACTATTCATCAAAAATTGAAGTTTTTCAGAAAAATACCAAAAATTCACCCTAAGCTATATTTGATATCCCGAACTCAAAAATGATATCTATTTTACAAAATTCAAAACATATAAGTTGCATTAATTAATTTAATAATTAATTCCCGCTGTCAAAACAAATAGCGTGTTTTTAAGAAACAATATCTATTAAAAGATTGACACTAGTTTAAGTCCAATTTCAAAGTGAAATTAATTCCAACGACCACTATTGGATTAAATGGTAAAAATATATTCTAATTTCACTTTAAAACCAATTAAAAATATGATCTAATCATGTAAATAAATTAGATTAAAAAGAGGTTTTGAATTAAAATACAACATTTTTCACCATTCATTAAAAAAATGAACATTATCGGAAAAATACCAAAAATTTACACAAAGTAAATTTTGATGTATCGATTCTAAAGAAGAATTTTATTTTGTCAAATATAACACATAAAATTGTCAAAAAGTGGATTTAAAAGAGGTTCACCATCAAAAGGCGGTTAATCGACCCTTTAAAGAATATTAGAATATTTACGCTTAAAATTGGATTCATTCGCATTTTTAATCCTCTAACATTTATTGTAAAGAGTAAAAATATTTGACAAACATATATAATCATTTTTTACTTAGTTCTGTTCATTCCCGCCATTACAACGGCTAGGCGTTAACTACCATTTAAAATAATATTATTTTATTATTAGAGTGCAACGTAAGATTTCAAAGGAACTCGTTATTGCGTATTGGGTAAACCTTAGAGCATAGCGTTCCATTTATATTAATATTAACATTTTATTCACAAATATGGATAAATGTGAAAATGTCATATTCTTTATTTACCTGGGGTGTTACATCTCAAGTCTATTTGGTAATGGCATATCATCTGCAGTCGAATGTCCAAACAAAAAGAGCTATACATATTCTTGAGGACATGCTTCATAATTGTGTACTCAACTTTGGCGGGGCTTGGTATGACCATCTAGGGGTGGTTGAGTTTACTTATAATAATAGTTACCAGTCTGTGATCAGAATGGATCCTTTTGAGGCCTTATATGGCTATCTATGTAGATCTATGTCATGTTAGTAAGATATTGGTGAAAGTTCCTTGGTTAGACCATGATTGGTTCTAGATATGATGACAAATATTTAATTTATTCATCAGAGAATGTTGAAGGCTCAGATTCGGTATAAGTATTATGTTGATCGTCATCATAGACCATTGGAATTTTCAATTGGAGACCTAGTGTTCTTGAAAGTTTCACCTCAGTTGGGTCATTTATGGCTTGGGAGGCAAGGGAAACTTGCTCCCAATTTTATATCACCCTTTGAGGTTGTTGATCAGATAAGAAAAGTGCCTTACTATTTATCACTTCCACTATAGTTGGTGTTGATACATAACATGTTCCATGTATCGTAGCTCTGGAAGTATTTATCTTATCCATCTCATGAACTGGAGTGATCCTGAAGTCAAACCTGATTTATCTATGACCGAGCAATCAGTTAGGATAGTTGATTTTGAAACCAAGGTACTTCATGGGAGGATGATACATTTGGTTTGAGTGCTATAGAATCACAGTTCTGGTTCTCATGAGACTTGGGAGAGGGAGGCACTAATGAGAGAGCAATGGCCTTATCTTTTTTGGCATGAAAACTTCTAAGTAGGCTTTATGGGGACAAAAAATTCTATGGCGGGGAGGTTGTAACATCCCGTTACATTTTTAAGGTATTCCTAAACCCTTATTTTTACCCTTCTTTGGTTGGGTTTCATTTAGGGTTGTTTTGGGAGAAATTTTGGAAAAATTTCAAAAATTTCGGGCTATGAACGGTTGGTGCACGGTTTACCCAAACCATGCACCCTCTCAGTGGAAACTATACAAACCCATATAGTGGGGTTTTTTCACGGCTAGCACACGATTTAAAAAACCATGCGGAAACATAGTAGAAACCATGAACCTCGCCAAAAGGGGAGCATGACCAAGGTGTGCGGTTTTTCTAATCGTGTGGCCCTGCCCAGATAACCGTGCGTGTGAGATTTTTTAATCTGAAAATTAATTTTAAAATTATTGAAACCCTCTTTTTAGATTCCCAATGGACTTGTATGACCCCATAACATTTTCTTCTTCCAGGAGATCTCCCAATATGTGATTTTTCCCCACTACACCCTCCCAGAAGCGGGTCAAATCTTAGTGAACAGCGTTCGATCTCTACCTGATAGGTTTTCTATTCCAATTCTATTTATCCCCCTCTTCTTTTCTCCATTGGGTTTTATAAATTTCTGTGTTGTTGGAGGATCTAATACCTACTGTTTTGGATCTTAGATCTAATTATGAGTCTTGGATCTTCATTGTCACCATTCTTTATTGGTTTTCCCTGATTGGGGGTTTGTGTTTTGAGATCCCGTGATCTCGAGGTAGGTGGTTCCATCTACGATTGCCAATTTGTTTAACCTTAAATTACTTGATTTAAATTAAATTATTTAATTTAAATTAAACTACTTGATTTCAATTAAATTGATTTCAATTTTTTTATTTAAAAACCATATTTTGTTGAATTAAGGATTTGGATTTTATTTGGCATGAAATTGGGAAAAAAACCCAATTCGATTGAATTGGGGTGTGTTTGAGAAATTGGATGGAAATTGTTTAAATTAAATTGTGGAATATAATTGTGAAAATTGGTTTTATGAAATTTATTTCAAATTGGTATTTGATGAAAATGACTTAAAATAGTTGTGATAAAAACCCATAGGTTTTATCTTGGAAAAAGGCATGATTTGATTAAAAACTCATTTTGCATTTTAAATGGAAAATTGGCATATTAAAATGGAGAATAGTATGAATTGTATTTTAAGAAATCTTAAAATAAATTTCTCATCATTGATTGTTTTTTGAGAGCATTCATTCCTAGGTAGTTAGTGAGTTATTGGGGACAAACATGCTAGGATGGGAATGCCATAGCACTGGATTAACATTTTATAACTCTAACATAAACTATTTGGAACATTTTATTTCTCAATAGGATGTCAATGAGCCATATTTGACCAGTGTCGAGGAACATATGTACACATTGTTGTTATCGTTGTACAAGTGTGTGAGGATCCCATAAACTGGAACTATCGTACCTCTTGGTGGATGACCATGTTGTTTGTTGTTTATACTTGAAATATATGGCATTGTTTATAAAGTGTTTTACACATGCCTTATAAATTTATATAAACGGTTTTTGTATAAAATGTTTATTAATCCATTTGTTTAAAGTATTTCCATCATTTTAAATGCAAAGCATGATTTTCTTAAATATGATTTTGAAATGTCAAGCCTGATTTATTAAAAATTGAAAGCTTTATTTGCTTAATTAAATGTTGGCATCTTATTATGGAATCTTTGGTGAGACCCTACTGGTATTTTATCTCACACCTTACTTATGCCTTTGGATGTTTATAGATTATCATCTTCCATGTTCAAGTAAGGGTAAGGCGCCACTTGGAGGTGGTAGTAGATATTGATCCTTGGGTATGGTGAGTTGCATCTGTTGGGACTTGGGCAGTTATCCTATTTTTCTGGTACTTGTGGTTGTACTTTGGGTTTTCAAACCTATTTGACATTTGGTACACTTCTCCCTATGAAGTTTCTCTTGTATGCATACTGACTTTTTTATCTTTCTTTCATCGTGTTTATGAAAAATTTGTTCTCACTTTCATATTTTATGATGCTAGGTTCTAGTCGTCAACTCATGGAGATCAGGAATGTCCTTCCATCCATTTCAGAGTCAGCTCGATTATCGGGTTACCAGGGTACTCAGGCCGGTTCTTAACATATGTATCTCTAATTTCCACTAATATTCTCCTACATAGAGATCTAGTTATATGTTAGTCCACGTGACATTTGTACTTCCCATTCTCTATTTTCTAGTGGATATTTTAGGAACCCTTCTCACGATGTGGGATTTCAACATAGGAAATATCAAATAATTTATTACCAAATTCGAGTTTAAATTGTGAGGATGAAATTCATTTAAGGTGGGGAGAATGTAACGCCCTGAAATTCTAAAGTAATAACATTGTATTTGATAGTGTGTATGACACGCAACACCAAGAATATAAGGGAATATAATATCCAAATACTTTTTAATATATTTACTATTTGTAAGTAGATTCAATATATTATATATATTTCAATTCATGCAACACCGAGTTAGCTTGCATCGCATGCAAGAACGAGTTTCTTCAATGGTTTGCATTACACATGAGATCGAGTTTTATTGAACAACAATATATTATTAAAATACTATTATTTAATATAATAAGAAATAATCTGGTCATTAAATTAGCGGTTATGAATAGTATTAACCAACATATAAAAATATATGAAAATTTTTATGTGTAAAATTTTCCATAAGAGAATTATATTAGGAAAAATTTCTCAGACCCGGGTCCCGAACAAAAAGGAAGATTGGAGTTTTGTTCTGATTTAGGTTTTGAACCGTACTGAAAACCAGGTTGTTCTGCTCCTCAAAAACTAGTTGAAGATGAACCCATGCCTTTGAGGGTTATCTAAATTAGCGTTTCCGATTTCGATCCGTACAAAACTCCCATTGCTGAACAGGTTCTCGGAATGAGCTCTAATGAATCCCACCAGTGGTGAAGACTTGCCGAGGAAGGTGGAACCAGGTCGTCCGACGCTGACGAGCGAGGATAACCAAGACTCGGCTGCGCTTTGTGGGAAATTGAAGTTTTCCGAATGGAAGATCCAGATTTATTGAGGCCGAAGGTTCTCGGGTTTCACTAAAGGAGATCTGGTCCGAGCCTAGATTTTCAGATGAAGATAATCCTCTATATGAGGTTTCCAAATCTAGGTTGAAGAAGATGTTTTTGAAAGAGTTTGATTTCCAGTTATTGAAGCTGACGTATTGAGCTGAGCCGCCAAATCTGTTGATAGCCAACCAAACCCGATGCAAGCGTGATGGAAATCTGAGACGATGGGCCATCAAGGAAGGTAGATACTGGTAAAATCTGAAGAATATGAACTATATACAAAGAAATTGAGTTGTATCTCTATTGGAGGCTGATAATCTGATGAATTGAGGTTTTGAATTTCTGAGCATTCATTGAAACCAATGTTGTAGAATCTGATTCAATAGTTAAATTCTATTTTTGGGATTTTAGGATTTGATCTCGGATGCATGGGTTCTGAGTTGATCATTTTTTCACCAAAACTCGAAGAAGATGGAAGGTCTTGGCCGAGTGAAGTATTCAGGTTGGTTTTGTTGGATAGAATTGTTCTATTTGTAGGTTCTAGATTAATTGATTGTGGGATTTTTATTTAGTCCAAGGGATCCCTCGTACAGTTGGGTGAAGGGGTAGCTGGTCTCAAGGTTCTTTGTGTTCCATGAATCTGCATGTGCAATCACCATTGACTAATTTTTTGGGTTAGGAATTTAATTATTGACAGATGCACCAATTAACACTGACAAGTGACAGAGATGGAAGGGTGTGTTGAAGGTAAATTCTAAAATGACAGGATAGTGATAGAAGTCCATGAAAATATTATACTTGCAGTGATGACTTCCAAGTGAGCCCAGTACAACAAATCAGTGTGCATTTGAAGGAATAAAATGGAGTGCAGAGTGGAGTGCAGGTAAGAGCTAAAAGCGGGCATGAGTGTGATATGGAGCAGAAGATTAAGGGAATATTTCTCATCTTCTTCTTTCTTTGTTATTGAATTTTAACTCTCAACTACTTGATTTCATAATGGTTTTTGGCTAAAAAATTATCTTGGGGAATAAAATTTCTTGGTTATTTCTTCTATTTCTTCGCTTCACTATTTTGATACATCAGAATCTTATGGCGATTTTGATTCTGGTGGTAGAAATTGTATTCTCTTTTGCAATTTAAAAAAAAATTGATAGAATTTTCAGTGAGATTATTTTGATCATGAATTATTTCAAAATTTTATTGGTTGAATGTTCTTATTGGTGGCGAGCTGCAAAAACCTCCCATCTACTGGTTAATCTCTTGTAGGAAATTGACCTAAACTTTTTTTTTTGAAGTTCACACAATTAATTTTCTAAGTGAAATATCTTTTAAATCAAGCAATTGAATTTTACATTTCTTTTAAATATTGATTCATTCTCTTTAATTATGCATTTTTTCATTTATTGCACTTCATAATTCTAAAATCATACTTTTCTCATGTTTGTTTCTATTAAAAATATTCATCATTGTTGAATTCTTTGTTGTGTATTTTATTTTATTTTTGGTTATCATTCTTGGGCTACACATTCAATCTTCCTTCCCAGAGGAATCGATGCCTTTTTTGCTACTTTCTTATAGTTTTTAGGTTTAAATTTTGAGGTAATAAATGACTTACTCATCAAGTTTTTAGCATCGTTGTCGGGGAAGGATTCACGCATCCAAAAAGAAATCTTAAAACAAAAATTAATATACAAAAAAATGTTAAATAAAAAAAATTGTTCAAAATTCATTAAAAAAATTCTATTAAAAAAACTTTTCCTGTTGTGTACTGCTAAAAACATCTATTGTGCATGTACACATGTTTTTCATCTCAAAAACTCAAACCGATTAATTATGAAATTGACATAAATTTAAGAGTTTTAAGAAAAGAAAACAAAACTGAAATGGAAAATTTGTGAGAAAGAAATAATGTTTAAAATGAACAAAACCATAAAGATGCAATCATCCAAAATAACATTTAAATTCCTAGGATGAGGGATTTTCAACACCCTTAGGTGTCTATTAATTCATATTCCATTATATTGACACATAGAGCCCAAAATTATGATCTCAAATAGTCACATATGTTGATTTTTCTTGCATTTAATGGTATATCCAATGAAGACTCGTTATCCTTCATTAGGGAATTTTATAACATTGTGCAGTAGTTTTCTTTGTAAGGAATCAATGAGGATCAACTTATGATGAGGGTGTTTCCCTTTTGTATTAAGGGAATTTCAAAAAAAAAATGGTTCTTTTATTTAAATGAAATTATTATTGAAAAATGGGAGTAAGTTCACAATTCATTTTTCATGAAATTTTATCTGAAAAGTCTAAAGGGGGAGTTTCGAACAAAAATTACATGCTTTTATCAAGAAGATGTTGAATCCTTTCATGTGGCTTTGGGATTGATTTAGGGACCTGCTTAGGTTGTGTCCTCATCACCAACTTTCATCTCATCTCCTAATGGATATCTTCTATGAAGAATTGTCCTCTTCTAGAAAAAATTTAGTTTACTAATATGCTGGGGGAAAATAATAATGATTTAATTGATGAGGAGTTGAGGACAATTTTCAATAATCTTTCTTTAAATTATCAACACACAAATTCTAGAAGGAAAAGAGAGAATAGAGGAGGAAACAACACTTGTTCTGGCTTTGAAATGAACTCTCAACTGATTAAAAATAAGAAAAAACATCATTCCATAATGAACCAAAATTCCAAACAATTTGTAAACCAAGTGGGTTGTTGAAATCAAAATCAATCACTTAGAGAGAAATGTTCTCAATGTGGGATGTGTTGGAGTTGGTGGTCTAGAACCAACTACTTTGTACTTTATTCATTAATAAAAGCCTTATCACATCTTGATTGTTCTTCTGGATGACAATGCATGTGATAATGTCCTAAGGACAACTGTTGCATTAAAGGGTCATAGCGGATCTCTGCTATGATGAGAACCCAGAAGTGCCATAACACTGTTCTTGAATATATGTTCTATGGCCGAATGATATTATTTGAGGGACACAAATAATACAGGTCATTAGGGGTGAGGACTCATAAAACTTTGAGGCACCTTCTCATGATGTGCGCCCTTGGTAATATCCAGGAGGATATTATGAGAACGAGACCCGCCAGTAGGAAAACCACATTTCATAGTGTCATTGGATGTTCATATCTGCGGACATGTGTATTGGTCCTTAGACTTTAAGATTATTATTAATGGGTATTACAACTCGCACACTTATATGTATTGACGAAAACTGTGACGACACACTGTTCGCAGCGAGGTAGGATACGTTGGGTGCGTCACGAGTAATACTGCATTAATAGATAATGCGAGAACAGATTTGTCCCTTATGTTCCATAACGGAAGTAGATATCTCAGACCCTTTGATGGAATTGATATAGCCTAAATAAATCTATGGCCATGACAAGGTATGTGCGAGTTCAATTTCGGGAAGTCAAAGAAAAAATAATCGAGCACATGGGTTGATGACACTAGCATGCAACCCGTTTGATTATAGATATCGAGACAAAGAGATTATATTACACGGTAAGCGTTTGTAGGAGGTGACACGTCATTGCGGCGTTAACTTCTTTCTCTATGAGTGCCTTGGCGTGTTGCTAGACGCTAACCTTGGACTTTAGGCAGGCTCCGCCTAATGCCACTGAGAAAGAGGCCTAGAGGGTCACACACTAAGTGTGTCCATGTATCTCAGTTAAATATTAATTTAACAAGTTAAATAAATATTATTCCCGACTGTGGTTTAATAATTATTTAAGGATGCCTGATCGCATTTATTTCGACATTAGTTATTCGAGAGAATATATTGTGGGCGAAATAATATATTTATTAGCGAGTAATGCAGTTGCATTTATTTAACAAATAAATAGTCATTACTCAAGGTCTAATAAATGTGGTGGAGAAAAATGGAAAATAAAAGTACACGCCGTGTATTAATTATTACACGCCGTGTAGTTTTCCAGTCGGGATTTTGAAGATATAATATCGTTTTATTAAGTGATATTAATTATAATCAGCGTGGGCGCATGTCAAGAAATTAATAATTCGATATGAGGTTTCAATAAGAGTTAATGAAATAAATAAAACGCGTAACGCGTTTATTTATTGTCATAACTCTGTTAACCTCAAACCCGATTATAAATATCCTCACAACCCCAACACTTTTCCTGAGCCATTGTTGTGCACAACGGATTTGGAAATACTCTCAAGCCAAGAGAGAATTCCCTTTCTACCAAGAACGCCCTCAAGTTACGAGAGCGATATCCTCCACCGGATCAAGGCGGTCGAAGGCAGACATCGCAAGCGAAGGTTCTTCCGCGCTAGCACTCGGAGATCCCTTCAGTGACGTCCAAAGATACGTGGAGCACGTGTGGATCACCGCTAGAGGAATCCTATACTTGGATTCTACGACGCAACAACGGATCACAGGATCGTGACCGGAGACATCGACGAAGAAAGAATTCCACTGAGGTAATTCTTGTGAATTAATTAAATTAATTATAACCAACATATGATGATCCTATCTCAATGGTTTCGGGACTCTTCTTTTCTTTTTCGTTCTTCGTTCCATTCCGAATATCCGGCGTTTTATATCGTGACGAATCTCGGATTGAACGTTGTTTAACGCTAAAATTAAAGTTGAGCTAACCCACCAACGCGCTTCCGCTGCGCCTGGAACCTACAAGTGGTATCAAAGTGGTCATATCGTTGGTTATAATTATTTAGTTTTTTGTTGGTGATTTACGCATTTAATAATTTAGTTATTTCAATTCTTGTTTAATCGTTCTGGAAATCTGAATCTCGAGATCTGTTCCTCCTCCCTCGTTTCTCGTTCACCTCACAAAAACGAATTTTTCTTTTAATTTTGATTAAAATAAAATAGAGAAACACATCCGGAGGTGCCAAACGTTTTTGGCCGTACGACACTAGAATACACGGCGTGTATTCGGAAGTACACGCCGTGTAGTCTAGGTTCAATGCATTGACTGATCCGCCAAATCAGGCCGTATATTGGATTCTTTCTAAGAATTTAAGACACCGTGTGTTGATCAGAAACAGGTGGCACACGGTTTCCGGATTACACGTCGTGTGGTCCAATGAACACGGTGTGTAGTCCCTTCGGGTTAGGGTTGTGCCGTGTACCCCGTACACGGCTTGCCCGGCTAGAAACCGTGTAACGCGGAAACTACACGGCGTGTGTCCCACAGAACACGCTGTGTACTCCGAAAAATTCCGAAGTACATTAACACGCTCTGTCCCCGGGCGTGTACTTCGGATGGACGATGAAGAAAAGTACACGCCGTGTAGTCGGAACTACACGCCGTGTACTCACCCAAATTACGCAGATTTATTAAAATTTATTATTATATTATACAGACCCTTGAGACGTGTACCATGGTGCAGACGTAAAGCTGAGGCACAACACGTGATAGGTGTTTTATATATATGTGTTTAATTTAACATCTGCGTAATGAACGAGAATTCACCGGGTTGCCTCCAAGGTACAAGTTACGTACAAGGATAATTTTAAATGAATTTATTTGTTTAAAATTATGATGGATGAGAATCTCAAGGAAGTTTAGAAAAGGGTTTAAGATAAAAGGATTGATTAATTAAAGATAATTAATTAATTCGAGCGTGATTTATCTTAAACAAGAACGATTAAAGAATTGAATGCTAGTTTTATTTATGCGTAAATATCGTTGCATGTATGGATGATCATGAGCTAGACCGAGACATTTGTATGTGAATTGTTTCTTTTAATTTATTTATTTAAATTAAATTTGTTGGCCTGCGAGCCATCTCCTCATTAATATGTAGGGCATGCGTGCCTAAAGATTCTTTTATGTAAAAACCCCTTTTACCCCTCACCTGCGTGTGAGATAAATGCATATGTAATGGATGGAGATCCCAAGCTAGTGGAGGCGGCTCAAGTCAGGAGCCAAGGTGAAACCAATCCAAGGAGATACAAAGGTGGACAGGTGGAAAACTGTAAACACAGACCCGAAAGGTTCAAGGTGTTTCTCCCCTAGGTCTTGGGTTAGTTTATCAACCGCTGGATAAACTAACCAACATAAAAAGCTCACGATCATACCATTTATTTTATTTCTGTCAGTTGCATGGTTTATTTATTGTGGGTGTGTTGTCACGATCACACAATTAATGAATTGAACGAGCATGTAAGATGGAACTAAAATAAAAACCAGCTTATACGTAAATATTATCTTAGACATGGTTAATCATTTAAGTATATCCCACTTAATATTAACAAGCATGTAATCAAAGATAATAAAATGACAATTTACGTATAAGGATAAAATCCCTCAAAAGAAATATTAAGTCGGTATAGCCTTCCATAATCTTGGTTAGAATCGAACCATAGTTCAAAGTGCTTGACCAACCATAGTTGGGGTGCTTTCAATTATTGGGGAATTCTAATTCAAGGTTTTGGGTTGACTTGACTTGGTTCGCATCAAGGGTTGACTGCCACAGCAAGACTTGGTGTGACCAAGAGGCAAAGGTTGAGGAAATCCAAAATAAAAGGATTTCAGGATTGAGGAGTCCACTCAGCGGATCAAGGAGCTGCGAGTTAATGCAGTTGACATTTGGAATGCCTACCTAAAACCCTTCAAGTTGCTTGACCAACCCTAGTTGGGGTAATGCGAAGGGCAATATGGATTCTTGCCACTAGAATATTCAGGCAATAGAATATTCCGAAATCAATGGTGAGGGCTATTGGATTTCGATAAAATAGTGGGAGACTAATAAGTATTAATTTATTTATTTGTCTCAGTTTTGTAATAAAGTACTAAACCTTTGCTCATCTTAATTTGTAGAAACGACAAGAAAATGACTTCAAATATATCATTGTGAACCATACTCGAGAAGGAAAACCTTCTCACCGACACCAATTTCCAAGAGTGGCAGAGTCGTTTACGCGTCATCCTTCGCCACGAAAGGAAATTGTATGTGCTGGAAGAGCCTATTCCAGTTGTGCCTGGGAAAGAGGCCAGTGATGAGGAATTATCTCTCTATATGAAACACATGGATGATGCCACAGATGTCCAGTGTTTCATGCTATCAGCCATGTCCAATGAGCTCTTGAAGCAACATGAAAACATGGACGCGTATAACATGATGTCTCACCTTAAGGATCTCTACCAAGAGAAGGTGAGACATGAGAGGTATGAGATCTCCAATGATTTGTTTACAACTAAGCTTGGAGAGTCTGCGCCAGCTGGGCCTCATGTAGTCAAGTTTATTGGCTATATTGAACGCCTGAACATCTTAGGGATTAAATTCCCGGATGAGTTGCGTACAGATCTCATCCTATCATCACTGCCCAAGACCTTCTCTAGCTTCATTGTCAACTATAATATGAGCGGCAATGAGAAGAGTGTATCAGAGCTTCTGACCTTGATTCGCCAGGTAGATAAGGACATGGGGCGTGACAAACCTGCGGTCCTTATGGTGGACAAGAAAAGGAAGGACAAGGCAAAGGGGCCAAAGACTTATAAACGGTCTGAAGCCCCCGAGCACCGTCCCTCTAAAGAGGGGAAGATCCAGAGGCAGGGTAAGGAACGGGAGACAGTGTGTTTTGCATGTGGCAAGCAGGGCCACTGGAAGAGGAACTGCACCCAGAAGCGTGGGGACGCTAAAGGTGCGTTTGTTATCGAGTGCAATCTTTCTATTTCTACACATTGGGTATTAGATACAGCTTGTGGGGCTCACATTTGTATTCAAATGCAAGAACCAAGTAGATTTAGAAAGATCGCCAGAGGAGAGGTGGATCTTCGAGCTGCCAATGGCGCAAGGCTGGTTGCGTTGGCTATTGGCGACTATCACCTCTCATTGCCAACTGGCATGATTTTGGTTTTACACAACTGTTATTTTGTGCCTAGTGTTACCAAGAACATAATTTCTGTATCTTATTTGGATATTGATGGATTTGTTTTGAAGTTTGGAAATAAGGGTTGTCTCTTTTATAAGAACAACGTATGTTATGGTATGTCACATTTAAATAATGGTTTGTATGTATTAAATTACGAAAACCAAGTGTTGACAATCGATAACGAAACAAACTCACATGACTCACACATCACCCAGTCGTGGCATCACCGTCTCGGTCATGTAAACGAGAAGCGCTTGATAAAGCTCTGCTAAGATGACTATTTAGACTCTACTGAGCTAAAACCACTTGATAGATGTCACACTTGTTTACAAGATAAAATGACTAAGCTGCCTTTTGGTGGACAGGGTGAAAGGGCCACAAAACTTCTAGGATTGGTACACACGGATGTATGTGGACCATTTCCAGTAGAAGCTAGAGGTGGATATTCTTACTTCATTACTTTTACTGATGATTTGAGTAGATATGGATTTGTCTACTTAATGAGGTATAAGTCAGAAGCCTTAGAGAAATTTAAGGAATTCAAAAATGAAGTAGAGAATCAGCTTGGTAAGAAGATAAAGAAACTTCGATCGGATCGAGGTGGAGAATATCTGAACCAAGAGTTCATCGATCTTCTACGAGAGTCTGAGATTCTATCTCAGCTCACTCCTCCTTACACACCATAGTGGAACGATGTTAGTGAAAGGAGGAACCGCACCTTGTTGGACATGGTGAGGTCGATGATGAGTCATGCGGATCTTCCATTATCCTTTTGGGGATATGCATTACAAACTACAACATACACATTAAACCGAGTACCAACTATGGGGATGCGAGGCGTTTGTTAAGGCCTTCTCAGGCAACAAACTAGCACCCCGGGGCACGAAGTGTATCTTTATAGGATATCCCAAGGAAACGAAAGGATATTACATATATAACCCTCAGGACAAGAAAGTGATTGTCGCCAGACAAGCCGTCTTTCTTGAGAGAGAGCACATCCTAAAAAAGGATAGTGAGAGCAAGATGGACTTCGACGAAGTTGATGCTCAAGATACACAGGAGTTGGTACAGGAACAAGTTCCACAAGTCCCCATGGAAGAGGTTCCAGAAACACAAGTATTGCGTAGGAGCTCAAGAGAGGTAAGAGAACCAGAGAGATTTGGTTTCCTAGTCATCAAGGATAGTGAATCATTATTGTTGGACAATGATGAACCTCTCTCCTACAAGGATGCAGTAGAAAGCTCAGAAGCTGCAAGATAGCTAGAAGCTATGAATTCTGAGATGAATTCCATGTATCAGAACCAAGTCTGGGTTCTGGTCGATGAGCCAGTTGATGTAAAGCCTATTGGATGCAAATGGGTATTCAAGAGAAAACTGAACATGGAAGGTCAAGTTAACACCTATAAGGCAAGGCTAGTGGCTAAAGGATTTAGACAACGTCAAGGAATTGACTATGATGAAACCTTCTCGCCAGTTGTCATGTTTAAATTCATAAGAATCATACTTGCCATAGCAGCTTACCATGACTACGAGATTTGGCAAATGGATGTCAAAACAGCATTCCTTAATGGGAACCTTCAGGAAGATGTCTATATGACACAACCAGAAGGGTTTGTGACACCAGGTGAAGCCAAACGGGTTTGCAAGTTGCAGAAATTCATTTATGGATTGAAGCAAGCATCCAGGTCATGGAACATTCGATTTGATGAAGCCATAACGGAATTTGGTTTCATTAAGAACGAATGTGAGCCATGTGTTTATAAGCGGTTTAATGGGAATGCGGTCGTTATCCTAGTAGTATATGTTGATGACATATTTCTTATTGGAAACGACGTACCAGCCTTACAGTCAGTTAAGGACTGGTTGAACAAGTGCTTCTCCATGAAAGATTTAGGTGAAGCAGCCTACATTCTAAGGATCAAGATCATTCGTGATAGATCCAAGAGGCTTCTTGAACTAAGTCAGGGTACATACATTGACCAGATACTAAATAGATTTAGTATGAAACAATCCAAGAGGGGATTGGTTCCAGTGTCACATGGACTACATCTTTCTAAGAAAATGTGTCCTCAGACACAACAAGAGAAAGATAGAATGAGTAAGATCCCATATGCTTCGGCTATAGGATCCATCATGTATGTCATGTTATGTACCAGGCTTGATGTTGCCTATACACTGAGCATGGTAGACAGATATCACGCAGATCCAGGAGAACAACATTGGACTGCTGTTAAGACTATCCTTAAAGTATCTGAGAAGAACTAAGGATATGTTCCTGGTGTATGGAGGAGACGAGGAGCTTGTCATCAGAGGGTATGCTGATGCTGGTTTTCAGACAGATCAGAACGATTTGAAGTCGCAATCTGGATATGTTTTCTGTCTCAATGGAGGAGCTGTGAGTTGAAAGAGTTCAAAGCAGCCAGTTGTCGCCGATTCTACAGCAGAGTCCGAATATATAGCGGCTTCTGATGCAGCCAAGGAAGCTGTCTGGATTCGGAACTTTGTCCAGGAGCTTGATGTGGTGCCTAGCAGTAAAGATCTCATTACATTGTATTGTGATAATACTGCAGCGGTGACTCTTGCAAAAGAACCAAGGTCACATCAACGGACAAAGCACATACTCTGGAAGTATCACCTCTTGAGAGATTTCTATCAGAGGGGTGAAGTTGGTGTGAGCAGAGTGTCCACGGAAGAGAACGTGGTGGACCCCATGACTAAAGACCTATCTCAGCAGAAGCATGAATATCATGTGAGAGCTAGCGGGTTAAAGGTTGTTAGCAGTTGGCTCTAGTCCAAGTGGGAGTCTGTTGGAGTTGGTGGTCTAGAACCAACTACTTTATACTTTATTCATTAATAAAAGCCTTATCACATCTTGATTATTCTTCTGCATGACAATGCATGTGATAATGTCCTAAGGACAACTGTTGCATTAAAGGGTCATAGCGGATCCTTGTTATGATGAGAACCCGGAAGTGTCATAACACTGTTCCTGAATATATGTTCTATGGCCGGATGATATTATTTGAGGGACACAAATAATACAGGTCATTAGGGGTGATGACTCATAAAACTTTGAGGCACCTTCTCATGGTGTGCGCCCTTGGTAATATCCAGGATGATATTATGAGAACGAGACCCGCAAGTAGGAAATCCACATTTCATAGTGTCATTGGATGTTCCTATCTGCGGACGTGTGTATTGGTCCTTAGAATTTAAGATTATTATTAATGGGTATTACAACTCGTGCACTTAGATGTATTGATGAAAACTGCGACGACACACTGTTCGCAGCGAGGTAGGATACATTGGGTGCGTCACGAGTAATACTGCATTAATAGATAATGCGAGAAAAGATTTGTCCCTTTTGTTCCATAACGGAGGTAGATATCTCAGGCCCTTTGATGGAACTGATATAGCCTAAATAAATCCATGGCCATGGTAAGGTATGAGCGAGTTCAATTCCGGGAAGTCAAAGAAAGAATAATCGAGCACATGAGTTGATAGCACTAGCATGCAACCCGCTTGATTAGAGATATCGAGACAAATGGATTATATTACACGGTAAGCGTTCGTAGGAGGTGACACGTCATTGCAGCGTTAACTTCTTTCTCTATGGGTGCCTTGGCGTGTTGCTAGACGCTAACCTTGGACTTTAGGCAGGCTCCGCCTAATACCACTGAGAAAGAGGCCTAGAGGGTCACACACTAAGTGTGTCCATGTATCTCAATTAAATATTAATTTAACAAGTTAAATAAATATTATTCCCGATTTTGGTTTAATAATTATTTAAGGATGCCTGATCGCATTTATTTCGACACTAGTTATTCGAGAGAATATATTGTGGGCGAAATAATATATTTATTAGCGAGTAATGCAGTTGCATTTATTTAAGAAATAAATAGCCATTACTCAAGGTCTAATAAATGTGGTGGAGAAAAATGGAAAATAAAAGTACACACCGTGTATATTAAATATACACGCCGTGTAGTTTTATGGAAAACAAGTACACGCCGTGTATTAATTATTACACGCCGTGTAGTTTTCCAGTCAGGATTTTGAGGATATAATATTGTTTTATTAAGTGATATTAATTATAATCAGCATGGGCGCATGTCAAGGAATTAATAATTTGACATGGGGTTTCAATAAGAGTTAATGAAATAAATAAAACGCGTAACACGTTTATTTATTGTCATAACTCTGTTAACCTCAAACCCGATTATAAATATCCTCACAACCCCAACACTTTTCCTGAGCCATTGTTGTGCACAACGGATTTGGAAATACTCTCAAGCCAAGAGAGAATTTCCTTTCCACCAAGAATGCCCTCAAGTTATGAGAGCGATATCCTCCACCGGATCAAGGCGGTCGAAGGCAGACATCGCAAGCGAAGGTTCTTCCGTGCTAGCACCCGGAGATCCCTTCGGCGACGTCCAGAGATACGTGGAGCACGTGTGGATCACCGCTAGAGGAATCCTATACTTGGATTCTACAACGCAACAACGGATCACATGATCGTGACCGGAGACATCGACGAAGAAAGAATTCCACCGAGGTAATTCTTGTGAATTAATTAAATTAATTATAACCAGCATATGATGATCTTATCTCAATGGTTCCGGGACTCTTATTTTCTTTTTCGTTCTTCATTTCATTCCGAAGATCCGGCGTTTTATATCGTGACAGATCTCGGATTGAATGTTGTTTAACGCTAAAATTAAAGTTGGGCTAACCCACCAACGCGCTTCCACTGCGCCCGGAACCTACAGGTTGTTTGGTCACAATGAGAACTTTCCAAACTTTGGCATGCATGCACAAACATAAGAAGAGGCTAATTTTGAAGGTTATGGTTCTACATTTCAATGTAGGGATGTCCCATTTTCAAATAACTACAACTTTGGTTATAGAAATCATCCAAACCTTTCATTAAAAGATCAAGGAATTATAAGACAATAACCGCCTGGTTTTACTCAACAACCAAAATCACAATTTCAAAACCAATAAACGATTGAATCTTCTAATTTTCAAGGGAGTTTTGAGAAATAATTACTTTATAAAATGGATCAAATGATGAGTATAATGGACTCTCAATATGAGAGGCATGAAACTGAAATTTCCAACCTTAAAACTCAATTCAGTCAAATGGATATAGAGTTAGGTGGTAGGAGGAAATGGAAGCTTCCAAGTAGAACTGAAATGAATATCAGGTAGAGTGTCGTGATTTTGGTCACTAGGAGTGGTTTAAAAACTCAATAGGAGGTTATATATGACCTTAGGGAAGTTCAAATTGAAAATCTTGAAGATTCTATACACAAAAATTTGGGTAACACTAAATCTGTAAAAGTGGAAATCACTACTATAACTCAAGTAAATCTAGCCATTCCACCTGAAAATCTTGAAGAAAAAGACTCTAAAATGATAAATAATAGAAGGAAAGAAAATATTGCTGAAGAATTCAGGGAAATGCCTGTTGTTCTTAGGAATTTTTCCCCATCCATCCCTTTCCCTCAAATATTAAAATCCATGAATAACAAACCTAATTTGCTTCAATTCTGTGGGATTTTCCACAAGATCCATGTGAATATTCCCTTTATCCAAGATTTAATTCAGATTCCATCATATTTGAAATATCATAAGAAAATTGCTACAAATAAGAAAACTTTGGAATATTTTACTACATAGATCCTCACAAAAGAGTGCAGTGTTCTTCTTCAAAAAAAATCCCACCAAAGTTAAAAGATCCAGTGAGCTTTTTCATTCCCTACACCTTGGGGAATAATGGTCAGTTGAATTGTATTTGTGACCTTAGCGAAAGCATAAATCTACTTCATTTCTCGCTGTTTCAATAGTTGGGTTTAGGAGAATTTCAATCTACCATTGTGGTATTACAACTAGCCTACTGCTCTTTTACTCATCCCATAAGAAAAGTTGATGATCTTCTTGTAGGGGTTGTTAAGATTTTCTTGCCTGAAGAATTTATTGTCTTAGAAATAATGAGTGACCAAGAAGTACCTATCATTCTTCGTAGGCCCTTCTTATACACTCGAGGAGATGTTATCAATGTGGGAAAGGGAAGTCTAATTTTTTAAGTTTGGTGAGCAAGAAGAAGAGTTTCATGTGTTTAAGAATGTGAAAGAACCAACATTTGGTGAAAAATATTGAAGATTTGATATGTTGGAAGCCAAGGAGTCATTAAATCAAGAAGAAAATTTTTTAAAATAATTTTTATCTAAAGAAAGTCTTATAGATGATCAAATTAATTCTTTCCAACAATATAGAAGTGTTAAAAATGACAATCTAGGTAATCTTCTTGAACTAGAAAGCAACTCTGTTCTAACTTTGGAGAACTGTCAAGAAGATGAAATTTTTGTTCTAGAACTTATAAAATTTATAATAGAGATTGAGGTTGAATTTCCCTCTTTAAAACAAATTCGAGTAACATTTTGATTCTTGTGAGGGAGAGATTTTCCAACACTTCGATGAATTTTTGAAGGAAAATATTTTAAAATCAAATCTGTACATTGAGTGCAATAAGATGTCCACTTTGGACAACGGTGGGGAAAAGTGTGTTTCTGAACATGGAATTGAGAATTTGTTAAATTTTCAAACTCAATTTAAGAAACATGTATAAAACCTTGGACCTCCTAGACCCAATATTCTACCATTCAGAGAAGAGGTGCCATAACTTGATCTTACACCTTTTTCGTCACACCTGAAATATTCATTTTTGGGTGAAAACTCTTCACTTTCAGTCATTATTATTGCTGAATTAGATAAAAACCAAGAGGAAAAGTTTATCTTTATTAAAACAGTACAAAAATATCATAGGCTATACCATTTTAGATATCAAATGGATTAGTCCATCATTCTCTATGCATAAGATCCATATAGAAGCTAATCACAAGCCTAAAGTAGAAGCACAAAGGAGGTTAGATCCAAAAATGAAAGAGGTTGTGAGGGAGGAGGTTATCAATATGCTTGATGTTGGGATTATATATCCCATTTCTGACAGTGGTTGGGTTATTCTGTTCCAATTTGTACCTAAAAGGGGGTGTTTTATGGTTGTGACCAATGAGAAAAATGAGCAAATTTAGGTTAGAAAAGCTACCAAGTGGATAGTTTGTATCGATTATAGAAAGATCAATTAGACAGCTAAAAAGAATCATTTTCCAATGCCATTTCTAGATCAAATTCTTGAGAGGTTGGTTGGAGATTAATTTTTCTATTTTTTGGATAGTTATTATACAACAAGATTCTTGTAGCCCCATAAGACCAAGAAAAACCACTTTCACATGCCCCTTTGGGACATTTGATTACCAGTGAATGCCCTTTGGATTATGTGGTGTGTTAACTACCTTAAAAAGAAGTATGATAGCTATATTTTTAGATATTATTGAGCAAATTATTGAGGTTTTCATGGATGACTTTTCCATTGTTGGTAACAAGTTTAGAACTATTTGAAAAATCTGGAATTGCTTTTAGAAAGACTCTTATAGATAAATCTTATTCTAAATTGGGAGAAATGTCAATTTATGGTTACCGATGACATAGTTCTTGGTCACAAGGATTCTAGGAGGGGTATAGAGGTATATAATGCTAATATTGAGGTCATTAAAAAATTTCCTCCTCTCAATGTCAAGGGTGTAAGAAGTTTTCTAGGCCGTGACAGTTTTTACTGGAGATTCATTAAATACTTTTCTAAAATCATTAGGCCTCTTTGTTCATTCCTAGATAAATACGAACCTTTATTTTTTGATGGAAAATTTATAGAATCTTTTAATCTTCTTAAATGGAAACTCATATCTTCACCCATCATCACTGCACCTAATTGGATGTTTCCATTTAAACTTATGTGTGATGCAAGTGATGTGGTTGTAGGAGTAGTTTTTGGAAAAATGAAAGAAAAGCGATTTCATGTGGTGTACTATGCCAGCCAGTTTCTAGATTCTTCTCAAAGAAATTACACCACAACTGAGAAGGAGTTATTGGCAGTTTTTTTTGCCTAGGAAAAATTCAGGCAGTACCTTATTGGATCCAAAGTTATAGTTTTCACAGACCATTCTTCCCTTGAATACTTACTATCCAAAAAAGAGGAAAACCCAGGATCATTAGGTGTATATTATTGTTACATGAATTTGATTTAGAAATTAAAGACAACCAGGGTGCTGAAAATTTGGTGGCAGATCATTTTTCTAGACTTTAAAATACCCAAAGTGATGAGCCTAGGGAGATAAACTCAAATTTTCCTGATGAAAAATTACTCATTGTTTTGATTAAACAATTTTATTGGTATACAGATTTTTCAAGATTTCTATCTTTCAGAGTCATTCCTAAATACCTTATCTATAAACAAAGAAAGAGATTCATTTCTGAACTTAATTACTACCTTCGGGATGACCCACTCTTGTTTAGAAGGTGTGCTGATGCAATTCTTCTAAGGTGTGTTCCTAAAGAGGAGATTTTTTCCATTATTGAAAAGTTTTACTCATCACCTTAGGGTGGACATCATGGAGGATAAAGAATAGCTCAAAAATTATTACAAGCTAGATTTTATTGGTCATCTTTGTTCAAGGATACTAAGAGTTTAGTTGTTGGTTGTGATAAGTTTCGGCGGTTAGGGAATGTTGGAAGAAAATGTGAGTTTCCTCATAAGGGAATTCTGGAAGTTGATATTTTTGATTTTTGGGGTTTGGATTTTATGGAACCATTTCCATCATATCATGGGAATAAATACATCTTAATGGATGTATATTATGTATCAAATTGGGTTGAAGCAGTGGCACTCCCAAATAATCAATATAATAGTGTTATGAAGTTCACAAAGAAAAATATATTTTCCAAATTTGGAGTGACAAAAGCTTTTATAACTGATAATAGAACACATTTTAAAAATTTTAAGTTCAAATATTTGATGGAGAAATGTTGATATCTACAAAAAACTAGAATTCCTTACTATCCACAGTCTAGTGGACAAGTTGAAATTTCAAATAGGGAGTTAAAACAAATTTTAGAGAAAATTGTGTCTAATTCTAGAAAAGACTGGTCTTTAAAGATTGATGTGGCGTTATGGTCTTATAGAACTGCTTTTAAAACTCCCATATGAATGTCTCCATATAGAATTCTTTTTGGAAAAATCTTTTCATTTTCCCATAGAGCTTCAACATAAGTCTTTTTGGGCAGTGAAGACCCTAAATTTTTATTTTAAGACTGTTGGAAAGAGGAGGTTTCTAGAACATAGTGAGTTGGACGAGATTAAGAGAGAGTCTTATAACAATTCTAGGATTTTCAATGAGAGTTACAAGGTTTTCATGGTTCTTCCATTCAAAACTAAAAATTCAAAGCTAAAGAGAAGGTCTTTCTCTTTAATTCTAGACTTAATATCTTCCCTATAAAATTGAAATCAAAGTGGTCTAAACCTTTCACTATTCTTAGAGTGTTGAATAATGGAGACATTGAAATTATAGGAGAAGAAAATATACCAATGCTAGTAAATGGTCAAATAATCAAACTTTATTTGGGAGGGAATCCAAAGGGATTGGGTTCCATCATTGTGCTTAAGAACTGATTCTCACTAAAGTCTAACTGATGACTTTAAATTAAGTGCTTCATGGGAGTCAATCCATGGTCTTTCTATGTTTTTATTTTGTTTTTTATTGGTTAAGAATAAAATGTTTTTTGCTTTTCCTTTTTCCAAATATTTCAACTGGATTTATACTCTTGATATTCTTGGTCTTTCTCGTCATTTTTCTTTAAGAAGATTGGTGATGTCTACAGAGGAGCATAGTTCCCATTTATTATCATATCACAAGAAGTTGTATCCGGGGCCTTTATTGGATACAAATTCCTTAAACTCAACCTATGGTTTTTCATTACATATAAGTTTAATTAGTTGAATTGTTATGTTAATCTTTTTCATTATGTAGGAACTATATAAAAATAAACCAGTGGATTGCACTCAAAGTTAAGATGGGGGAATTAATTTTGGATTGTCTTTGAATAAAAATCTTATTTAATCAGGGGAGTGCCTTAATTTTAATTTATTCTTTTCTTTTCTACTCAACTTAATTGTTTTCATGTTTCTTATGAAATTTATATTTCAATACTTTTAAATATATTCACTATGTGAAATTAAGTGTGGGGGGAATGTTGCTATTAGAAATTTTTTTTGTGAGTCTCTTTAGAAATGTTTGGTGTCAAGCTTTCTTGTATCTTCTATGTTGAAAATTATTTTGAAAATGATTTGAAACCTTGTTTGGAACCATTTAAATATATTTGGACTAAGCACTTTAATTAAAGTTAAAACAATTTCTTACATGCTATATTTTTTAGTTTAATTGAAAACATTTATTCTGTTATAATGTCAAAGCATGTACTTTTTTTAAAAAAATATTTTTTTTAGAATTTACTAAAAGTTTGTGGAAAACATACTGTTTGAATTTTCTGTGACCCTTAAAACATATCAATGTACTGCTTAATTGAAAATTTGTTTTGAATTAAAATTCTTAATTGTTTTATTTCACCTTAAGATTTAACTTTAAGGAAAAAGTTGAGTCTTAAGTGTGGGGGAGAGGGTCTTATTAAAAAGCTAAATTGTGCTTTAATTCAAGCTCGTTAGAATCCCTTAAAAATTTTCAAAATTGGGAGTTACTCAAGATTTTAATTACAATTTTAGTGGATCAAAATTTTTCTTGAGTTTGAAGATTGTGATGTCACTTTGAGGTGGTTAATTTTTATTACTCCATTGATTTAATTAAGCATGTCATTTTTTGTTGCCCTATTGAAAATTTTGTTTTCGGTAAAAGTTTGGTGGAATGTTATACAATTATCATTGGATTTAAACCTTTTTATTAAAATTAAAATTACAAGATATATATCTAAATGGATTATGAAATGAAAATCCCAATACAGGTTGAGACACAATTCTTTATTCTTTAATTCTGTATGATGTTGGATGCGTTATTTATCTTGATTTTAATTATTAAACCTGCCCATCCAAGCAGAGTGTCTATTTGTTATGCCTTTTAATTATCTGTGTCAGCTTACCTAGAGGTAAAGAGATGTTTGGGCTTCCAGTTGGATAAAAATTGATTTTTTTAATTCTTTTCAAAATTTTCAATTTCAATTACTTTTGTAAAATAAGAAACTAACATTGAAATGAATTTGTTTGATATTAAGGGGGAAATTAATTTTTATAACTTGAGAGAATCCATGGAGGAAAATATATTTGAAACTAATTCTATGTTTCATTCCAGTTTTTCACTTTTAATATTTATTTAACTCCACTGAAATTGATAGTTGATCACTTGAGGACAAGAAATGCTTAAGTGTGGAGTAATTTAATGTGGATTATTTTTCATGTGTTTTTTCACATTTATTTTGATATTTTAAGGTATTTTTAATGTAATAATACACGTTTAAGTGAGTAATTTTAGTATTTAGAGTTATTTTTTGTCAGGAGTAAATTGTTGATTATCATGCTAAAATGTTTAAATTATTGTGTAAAAAATGAGTGTGTGGGAATTTGTATATTTTATTTAATTATTTCATTATAATTTTAAGTTTCATAATTTAATATTGTAATTATTATTTTTAATGTTTTATTTTCTTTGTTAATAGTTAAATCATTTATGTTTTAGATTATTATTTTTAGTTATTTTGTTTTAATGTTTTTATCTTATTTATTGTTTATTTATTATTAGTTTTAATTTAATCTTGTTTATCTAACATCATATTCTCTGAGGAAGGTGGAACTCAGTCATCTGATGCCGATGAGCCAGGATAACCGAGACTCGGCTTCCCTCTGTGGGAAATCAAAGTTTTCCAGATAGAAAATTTAGATCTATTGAGGCTAAAGTTTCTTGAGACACGCTAAAGGAGATCCGATCGAAGCCAAGATTTTCCTATGAAGATAATCCGCTTTCTAAGATTTCTAGATCTAGATTGAAGAATATGTTTTCGAAGGAGTTTGATTTCCAGTTGTTGAAGCCAGTGTACTAAGTCGAGCTGTTAAATCTGTTGATATCCAACCAAACTTGATGCAATCCTTATGGAAATTTGAGACGATGGGCCATCAATGAAGGCCGAGACTAGTGAAATCCGAAGAAGATGAATTGCATTCAAAGAAATCAAGCATCTGCTTTATCTGAGGTTGATGCTCTCATGAATTGATGTTATGAATTTCTGAGTGGCCATTGAAACCAAGGTTGTAGAATCTGATTCAAGAGTTGATTCTATTTTTGGGATTTTAGGGTCTGATCTCGGATGTAGGGGTTCTGAGTTTATGATTTTTTTTTCACCAGAACTCGAAGAATATGGAAGTTCATGGTCTATGATTTGGTTTTGTTGGATGGAATTATTTTGTTTGTAGGTTCTAGAAAAAAATGATTGTGGGATTTATTGTTGTTCAGTCCACACATTGATATCTTTTAGATTTAAAGATATTTTTTTTGGAAATTTAAGATCCTTCCATTGTGTATCTTCCAACATGAGATTCAGGCGATATCTCATGATATCTTTTTATGAGATATTTTCAGATATCTATTTCAAAAAAGATTTGTGTCATATGGGAACCTATAAAAGGGGAAGCAATGAATCAAGGAAAGAGAAGATTTGGTGGTGCATGACAACCCAAGGAGAGAAGATACTCGGGTGATAGTTTCTAGGCATGGGTAGCAACAAGTAGCAACAAATCAGGTTGTGCAACGAGGTGTTGTAATGATGCCGCGAGTCCGATTTTGATCTCTGAAGGGTGACGTCTTGTCACAAACTATTATTAGAGAGGTGAAAAAGGCGTATTAGAGTGTGTGTTTTCACATGAGTTTTTACGCTGTATTTGTGATTCAAGTCTCGGGTTTTACTTTAATTTTTGTACTCTCTGATTCATAGTGAATTTTCTCGGAGTTGCCCTATGGTATTTTTAATCCTTCGAAAGGAGGGTTTTTTCACATTAAAAATTTGTGCCCCCATTTATTATTATGCTGTTTGGTCTGATGTTTCATTTACATTGTAGATTCTCACAAATATTTTTTGTCACAACTAAGTTTATTTTGAAACCAATCTGCTTCTGATCCAATATCTGGTATCAAAGGAGTTTATTCGTGTTTTATTTTTGATTAAATATGGGGGATTCATGCCGTCAGATTTCTACTCACATTGAACTGTTAAACGGGAAAAATGATTTTACACTTTGGTAGCAAAGAGTTAAAAATATTTTGTTCTGTGAGAGGATAGTGAAGGTGTTGAAGAAAAAAATCAGAGAAGCCGGAGACGATGAGCGATGGTGATTGGCAGGATATGTGATAGTTGGAAACAAGTATGATTTAGATGTATTTGGGTGATAATACACTATGGGAAGTGATGAATCTGATAGATCCGAAGAAGATCTGGGCGAATCTTGAAAGTAGGTATTAATCGAAATCCCTCACAAATCATTTATATCTAAAAAACAGTTGCATCGTTTGCAAATGCCAGAGAATGGAGATTTAAGAAATCATCTGGATGAGTTCACTAAACTTCTGACGGAGCTCTCTTCGGCGGCGGTCAAGATCAATGATAATGGTAATGCAATACCTATTGAGATGGAAGAAGAAAACGAGGCTTTCATTCTTTTGGGTTCATTACCTGATTCATATGATAATCTTGTTACCACATTGTTGTTTGGGAAAGACACACTGAAGTTGGATGATGTGATTTTATCTTTGTTGATGAATGAGACTCGATGAAAGACCAATGATGGTGAATCTTTAGGTAATGGTGGTACTCTAGCTATGATAGATGGATGCGGTAATCATAGAGGTCGGTCGAAGACAAGAAGAAAGGCCTAGTGCTTCTTTTGTAACAAAAAGGGTAATGTGTAGAGACACTGCTATGAATTGAAAAAGCTTAAGGAAGAAAAGAAGGCGCACGACACTGATTCTAAGGATACCAACGTAAGTCTTGTTCAGGGTGAGGGTGATTTACTTTCAGTTGGTGTTGATTGTCACATGTTAGATTTGTACATCGAATGAGTGATTGATTCAGCAACGTTGTACCAATTTCACCAAAGAGGGGGCTATTTTCTTCATATGAAGAAGGTGAATTTGGTATATTGAAGATGAGAAATTTATATTATGCTGATTTCATTGGTGTTGGTGATATTTGTATCACTATGAATGCAGGTTTTACACTGACATTGAAGGATGTGTGACATGTTCCAGGTATACGCCATAATTTTTTATCTCATTGTGCTCTTGATACTGTCAGATTCATGAGTTTGTTTGGCAGTGGAAGATGGAATTTTTCTAGAGGATCAATGGTTTATGAATGAGTAAAAATGGATGACATGCTTTATAGGAAAAATTTAAAGGTGTGCGGTGATGTAAAGAATCCAGTTGTGAAGAGGACTTCTTCATATTTGTGGCACGGGTGATTGTTGTGCATGAGTCGAAGACCATCGGCTAAGTTAAAGAAGGTTTGGAAGCCGAAGCATGTCAGGGCAGGTGTTTCAGATCTGAAACCTAATTATTTTTCTTCAGAGAGTGCCACTGCTGAAGAAATAGTGAAAATCAAAGATCGAGGTGATGCACTGAGAGTTTTTGACTGGTCGAAGGATGTTGAGAAGAGGGAGAAAGTAATTCCTGTAGGTGCTCCAGATCACATGGAAATCACAATTATGGGGGAGCCAGATATTGTTGATTCTGGTATTGATGATGAAAACATAGGTATGAAGAAGACTTTGGCATTTGGATTTCTTTTATAGGGAGAGATTTCAAGTTTTCATCAGAGATGCAAAAGGGGGATGTCATATTTTCTACAGAGGATGGCGGTTGGTGCGATACCAATCGGTTTTATTTCCAGCTGAGTTTGTTGGATGTGATCTCCTTCTTCGATGGGCTGAAGGGGAGATTGTTGGGGTTTAGTCCACACATTTCTATCTTTTAGATTTAAAGATATTTTTTTGGGAAATTCAAAATCCTTCCATTGTGTATCTGTCAGCACGAGATCCAGGTGATATCTCATGATATCTTTTTATGAGATATTTTTAGATATCTATTTCAAACAAGATATGTGGAATATGGGAGCCTATAAAAGGGGAAGCAATGAATCAAGGAAGGAGAATATTTGGTGGTGCACAAAAACCCAAGGAGATCAGATACTTCGGTGACAGTTTCTGGGCATGGGAAGAAGAAAGAAGCAGCAAATCTGGTTGTGCAATGAGGTGCTACAACGATGCCACAAGTTCGATTTTGATCTCTGAAGGGTGACATCTTGTCACAAAAGATTATCAGAGAGGCGAAGAAGTCATATCAGGGTGTGTTTTTTTGCACAAGTTTTTATATTGTATTTGCGATTCAATTCTCAGTTTTTACTTGAATTTTTTTACTCTAGGATTCATAGTTGATTTTCTCAGAGTCGCCTCGTGGGTTTTTTAATCCTTTGAAAGGAGGGTTTTTCACGTTAAAAATTTGTGTCCCCATTTTTTATTATGTTGTTTGTTCTCATGTTTCGTTTACATTGGAGATTATAACAAATATTTTTTTCGCAACTGGGTTTATTTTGAAACCAATCCGCTTCCGACCCAACATCTAGTATCAAAAGAGGTTATCTGTGTTTTCTTGCTGATTAAATATGGTAAATTCACGTCGTGGTATTTCTATTCACATTGAACTATTCAATGGGCAAAATGATTTTACACTTTGGCAGCAAAGAGTAAAAACTATTCTGGTCTATGAGAAGACAGTGAAGGCATTGAAGAAAAATCAGAGAAGTCGGGGATGATGAGCGATGGTGATTGGAAGGATATGTGAGAGTTGGCGACAAGCATGATTTAGATGTATTTGGGTGATAATACACTACAGGAAGTGATGAATCTGACAGATACAGAGGAGATCTGGGTGAATCTTGAAAGCAGATATAAATCAAAACCCCTCACAAATTGTTTATATCTAAAAAATGGTTGTATCATTTGTGAATGCCAGAGAATTGATATTTTGGAAATCATTTGGACGAGATCACCAAAATTCTGATGGATCTATCTTTAGGGGCAGTCAAGATCAATGATAAGGGTAACGTGGTACCTATTCAGATGGAAGAAGAAGACAAGGCTTTGCTTCTTTTGGGTTCATTACCTAATTCATATGATAATCTCATCACCACATTTCTATTTGGGAAAGACACACTGAAGTTATATGATGTGATTTCATCATTGTTGATGAATGAGACTCGATGAAATACCAATGATGGTGAATCTTCAGGTAATGGTGGTACTCTGGCTATGACAGATGGACACGGTAATTAGAGAGGTCGGTCAAAGACAAGAAGAAAGGTCAAGTTATTCTTTTTCAACAAGGAGGGTCATGTGCAGAGACATTGCTATGAATTGAAAAATCTTATGGAGGAAAAGAAGGCGCACGACACTCATTCTGAGGATACCGGCGTATGTCTTGTTCAGGGTGAGGGTGATTTACTTTCAGTTGGCGTTGATTGCCGCATGTCATATTTGTATACCGAATGTGTGATTGATTTAACAGCGTCATACCATATTTCATCAAATAGGGGGTTATTTTCTTCATATGAAGAGGGTGGTTTTGGTAGATTGAAGATGAGAAATTGATATTCTACTAATGTCATTGGTGTTGGTGATATTTGTATCACTACGAATGCAGGTCGTGCACTAAAATTGAAGGATGCGCGACATGTGTTAGGTATATGCCATAATTTTTTATCTGCATGTGCTCTTGATGCTAATGAATTCAAGAGTTCATTTGGAGGTGGAATATGGAATTTTTCCAGAGGATTGATGGTTTATGTGCAATGAAAAATAGATAACATGATTTACAGGACAAATGTAAAGGCATGTGGTGATGTGACGAATCCAGCTGCGAAGAGGACTTCATCAGATTTTTGGCACAGGCGATCGTCGTGCATGAGTCAAAGATAGTCAGCTAAGTTGAAGAAGGTTTGGAAGCTGAAGCATGTCAAGGAAGGTGTTTCAGATCTGACACCTAACTATTTTTCTTCAGAGAGTTCCACTATTAAAGAAAGAATAAAAATCAAAGATCGAGGTGATGCACTGATAGTTTTTGATTTCTTGAAGGATGATGAGCAGAGGGAGAAAGTAATTCCTGCAAGTTCTCTAGATCATGTAGCGATCACAATTATGGGGGAGCGATATATTGTTTATTCTAGTATTGACGGTGAAAATATAGGTATGAATAAGACTTTAGTATTTGGATTTATTTTGTAGGGGCAGATTTCAAGTGTCCATCAGAGATGCAAAAGAGGGATGTCATATTTTCTGCAGAGGATGACAGTTGGTGCGATACCAACCGGTTTTCTTTCCAATTGAGTTAGTTGGATGCGATCACCTTATTCGATGGGCTCAAGTGGGAGATTGTTGGTGTTCAACCCACACATTTCTATGTTTTATATTTAAAGATATTTTTTTGGAAATTAAAGATCCTTCCATTGTGTATCTTCCACACAAGATTCTGGTGATATCTTATGATATCTTTTTATGAGATATTTTCATATATCTATTTCAAACAAGATATGTGGAATATGAGATCCTATAAAAGGGGAAGCGGCAAATCAAGGAAGGAGAATATTTATTGGTGCACAACAACCCAAGGAGAGCAGATACTTGGGTGACAGTTTCTGGGCCTGGGCAGCAGCAAGCAACAACAAATTAGGTTGTGCAACGAGGTGCTTTAATGTCATCGCGAGTTCAATTTTGATCTCTGAAGGGTGATGTGTTATCATGGAATATTATCATAGAGGCGATGGGGGAGTATCAGGGTGTGGTTTTTTCAGACAGGTTTTTACACTGTATTTTCGATTCAAGTTTCAATTTTTACTTGAATTTTTGTACTCTTTGATTCATAGTGAATTTTCTCAGAGTTTCCCCATGGTTTTTTAATCCTTCTAAAGGAGGGTTTTTCAAATTTAAAATTTGTGTCCCCATTTGTTATTATGATGTTTGGTCTGGTGTTTCGTTTACAATGTCGATTCTCAAAAATATTTTTTGTCGCAACTGAGTTTATTTTGAAACCAATTTGATTCCGACCCAACATGATTTTGATTTAGACAAATGGATCCTGAAGGGGAGGCTGGTTTGTAGGATCCCTATGTTCCATGAAGCTACATGTGCGATCACCGTTGAATAATTTTTTGGGTTAGAAATTTAATTATTGACAATTGTTCCAATTAATGCTGACAAGTGACAATAATAGTAGGATGTGCTGAAGGTAAATTCTAAAATTAAAGGATAATGAAAGATGGCCATACAAAAATTATACTTGTTGTGATGACTTCCAAGTGAGCCTAGTAGAAAAATCGGTATACATTTGAAGGAATAAAAAGGGGACCTGGTTATAATTTTTACATACATAGTTTCTAGAGACCTAAGCAGACGGACTTCCAAACCAAAGCAAAGGAAAGAGTTGGAAGCAGAAAAGAGAAAAATTTAGAATGGAAGATCAAGAGATGATTTCTCATCTTATTCTTTCTTTTTTATTGAATTGTAACACCGAACTTCTTGATTTCATAATGGTTATTGGAAAATAAATTATATTAGAGAATAAAATTGATTGGTTATTTCTTTTATTTCTTCACGTCACTATTTTGATACATCAGAATCTTATGGAAAGTTTGATTCTGATGGTAGAAATTGTCTGTGCGGATTTTTAAATTTAAAAAAATGATAGAATGTTTTGGTGAGTTTATTTTGATCATGAATTATTTCAAACTTTTCTTGGTTGAATGTTATTATTGGTGGTGAGCTGCAAGAACCTCACATTTACTGGTTAATCTCCTGGTGAAGGAAATTGACCTAAACATTTTTTAAAGCATAGGAAATTAATTTTCTAAGTGAAATGCCTTTTAAATTAAATAGTTGAATTTCCCCCTTCTTTTAAATCTTGATTCATTCTATTTACTTTTGAATTCGTTCATCTGTTTCACTTCATAATTCTCAAATCATACTTTTATCATGCTTTTTTCTATTAAAAATATTCATAATTGTTGAATTCTTTGTTGTGTATTTTGTTTTTTTGTTATCTTTATTGGACTTCACATTCAATTTTCCTTCCTTGAGGAATCTATACCTTTCTTACTACTTTCTAGTAGTTTTTAGGTTTAAAATTTTAGGTAGTCAATGACTTACCCACCAGACACGATGTTTATATATGATATATATATGTATGATATTTATTATGTCTTTATTCTTCTGTAATTATTTTATAACACATACCTTTATAATTTTCATTTTGTGTAAATACAATAACATTGTTTGTGGAAGTGGGGATTATCACCTCCTCAAAGTGATGTGATTCATTCACACTATACATAGAACACATTAAAGATGATTTTAATAAACCTATGTTACATATATGACATTAATATTATACTATAATTAGAATATACATATGTATCATTTACTTTTCAATCTTTTAATATGACAAAGAAATGGAAGTAGCATTCATACGTACGTATCGACTAGCATCTCTATGAATGGTTCATTTTATTTCTTATCTCCAAATATTATGGATTATTATATACATATATATATATATATACTAGATATATATTATATTTAAATCATGGTTTAAATTCTGGATATGATGAAACCAAGATCTAATTAATAGGAACAACAAATAACAAGTCAAAACTTACTAAAGAAACTAGGAAATTTACACCCGAAATAGTTAAAATAATGAAAGGTTATTAACAAATGGGTAATAAGATATTAAAAAAAGATTATATATGAAATTATAAATATGATTATGATTATATTATAAGTTAGTAACATGTTTAAACCCCTTATATAGAAGGTTAAAGGACGTTCACCTAAAAGGAAATGCATGGTAAAATATTTTCATCTCACTTTTTACATCTATGAGATAAATGTCATATTCACCACTTACTTCCTTTGTGTGGTGTATCTATTACCCATTTTGATATATTATATCATGTATTATTTTTTCTTCATGGTATTTTGAGTTTCAATTTGAATTATTTCTTATTAGGGGATATGAAATAAAAGTTACCAAGTGGTAAAGAATTTCATAACTTGATTTATTTTTATTGGGTTATATCACTTCTCAATTATCATTAATATTTTAAGAATGTGTGTAATAAATTTTTACTATCTATTGTTTTATTTCCACTTGTTTTATATGGATTTACATTTGACATACATAATTTATTCATTTATTGATTCTCACATCAAAGTTATGGTCTTTTCAAGGGTTTACTTTACAATCTCATTTTGTTCAGGATTATTTACACTAGAATTTCCATCAAAGTAAATTATTTGACCAATGTATAATAATACCTTTAATTTTATTCTCCTCTAGTTATTCATGAACATTTTCAAGTAATAGTACCATTTTTTACTCTTTTTTTAGATAATGTTTTTAAGAAAACCCAACTTCATTTCTCTCTTTAGTCGAAGAACCTATTTTCTTCTAAAAAACCAGTTTTCTAAAAAGGTTTTCAAAAATGTTTTAACCTTTCCAAAATGATTTATTAAATAATTTTTTGCCCTTTTTGACTTTTATAAATTCGTTCAAAGGAATCTTCTTGTCTTTTTCCGAACAAGGTACTTTCATAACCTTTTTATAATTCAAAAGGAATGTTATTTTTACCTCATAAAACATGTATAGATTTACCTACTATAATTTATTTTAAGATTCACTTGAAATTTTAAAGGTTAACTTTTAATGAAAATGTTTTTAAAATTGATTTTAAAATAAAAAAAATTTCAAAATAGTTTTCAAAATAAAAAGGATATTTTCCTCAAGAATGTTTTAAAATATCTTTTTATAATATTTTCATTCATCAATGAAAACAACCCGTTATTTTTAATCCACTTGGGATATATTGTATTGACACCATCCTTATCCTTCCTCTGAATTGTTTTTGATTGATTTGGCCAAGGGTAGTATTTATATTTACTTCCTTGATTTATTTTTCAGTCCCCTTGAAACATTCAATTTCCTATGATCATTAAACATTGAATTTCTCCTAATTATACATATCATTTATCATGGATATTATTATTGCCTAAACCATATAACATTTTTACATACAACGTTTATTGTGAATTTCCGGGTTACTATAGCAGTACTGTAGCAGTCACTATAGCAGTACTGTAGCAGTTACTGTTTGGTACTGTAGCAGCCGAAACTATTCACCAGATTTGAGCTTTCGGGCCACCGGTTTGTGCCTACAAGTCTCTAGGGCCTTCGGGTCATCAAAGGCCTTCAGGCCATAGGGCCTTCGGGTCACGTAGACCATGGAGTAACCCATTTCACACAGAACATGCCCCAGAAGAGGATCAGAGCAACAGGAGTAGTAGCCACCAGATGCAGACCTAACCGGATTGGAAGAATGAGAGGGTATGGCAGCCGCCATCGGGACCAGGCACCGTGCAGCTTTGTACGGGGCAATGCTAGCCGATCAGCAATGCAAGGTGGGGAGCTAGGTGATCAATGATGCAGAAAGCTGGGGAGGGGCAATTCAAGTGGGATGGGCCTACGAGTCATGTATTGGGCATGGTATGCCTCTGGGCCTTCGGGTCATGTATTACGAGTTTGTCAGGCCTTGTGCCCTGGGCCTACGGGTCATGTACGGGTTCCCCTTAAACCCTTAAAAAGGGGATTATCCATAATAAAAATAAAAAAAAGAAGGCCTTCGGGCCATTCAGATTAATAAAGGGTAGAGCCTGTACTTTATATAGACCCTTGATGCATCAATTGGTTCTCATGAGACAAATAAGTTTCTCAAATTAAATAGGTTTCTACCTATAGTTTTAAACCGTCTTGTGAAAGGTCTTAATGATATAAGTTTTCATGTGTCTAAGTCATGGCGTCTAATAATTAATCATTTCCTTCATTTTGATTCAATTATTATTTATCCATGAGATTTGGCATCGACATATATATGGATGCATTTCATTATTATTTCATTGATTAAATGTCATGTGTTTCATTTTTTTACCTTACCATATTGATTCTTCCTTATTAAGTTATTTAGATGGAATGTATTTCTATTTATTTACCTTTCCTTATTTTTTATGTATTTCTTTCTCATTTTATTGACTGTGTGGAATGTGTGTTCAATTATTACCTCTCCATATTGACTATTCTTATTTATTCATTATTTATTTCTCTATAATTTATCTTTACTGAGCATTTGAGCTCATCCTTATTATGTTTCCTTTACATAGGAATCCAAGAAGTTTACTAAGAAATATATGTAAGGATATTCTATATGGAATAGAGTTATCATTGAAAAAAAATATGTTGTAATTAGTGTATTCATTTGTTATAAAAGACTCATGTAAGTATCTTTTTTACCAAGACTACTAAACTCTTCGATCCTTCAGTGTTTTTTCCTTGTAATCATGCCAATGTAATAGTTGTAGACATAGGCTCCTGGCTTCTGGGGTTGGGTTGATGCACTTTTTCCATCAAAACCCTTATTTGAAAACCAATTTCACAATTCTTTGAAAAACATATTTATTTTACCAAAACAAGGGGGAAACCATATTTTCCCAAATACTCATTTACAAAAACAAATAAATTATTTAAGAGTAATTCCAATTCATTTTGAAAACTATTTATAAAACAAAGATCAATTATAGTTCTAATGTTATAGGCTATAGATGGAACCGCATACCTCAAACTTTGGTCATACACTAACCATGATGGGATACACCTAGAGAAGAAATGGAACAAAATATCAATTAATAGAGGCCCTACCATCAATCCTTACATATTATAATTGAGTAACATAAGTAAAAAGGGTTAGCAGAGAGTTAAGTCAGCACATACCTCGAGAACCTCATGTGTCGTACCACAACCAACAAAAAAAAATAGTCTCTGCTTGAAAAATGTACAAAGAATATCAAAGGGTTTGAGATAGATAAAAACCAAATTAAAAGACTCTAAAAATGAATCTTAATGTCATTAAAAAAATAAGAGAATGAAGAAAAATAAAATTGAATTAAACACACATACTGAAGGGAGAAGAAACCCACCAACTGAAGATCAAAATCCAAATATAGAGGTCCAGAAGGGATGTAATTACCCAAAATTATTAGAGTGGCTCTAGGGTTTGATGGAGAGAAAGAATCATAAAATAATAAAGTTTCATGAGTGAAACCCAATAAAAACTAATGGGTGGACTAGATTCACATAATGAATCCTTGATTTTGGATGTGAATCTCCCATTTTGCATATATGAAAAAAAGGCAATGTCTTCCTTTAAAAAATTCAGATGATGAATTCACTACATAAATTTAGTTCACATCATGAACCTTTTTCAAAACTTAAACTTGATTCATGGACTCCTATATGGACTGATTCATGTCATGAATAATCCATTCATTGTGTTAATTATCTATGTAGTTGGTGCCCAACAAAATCCCTATAAAAAACTCCTAAGTTTCCTCCAACACCCTCTGAACCCAAATTAAAAACTTTGAAACATTAAAGGAGAGCGTACCTTAACCAGGATATTACAACATGATCCTCCTTAAACGTTTAGAACATAAGGATTTCATTGATGAACACTACCATGAACTAATCCAAGAAATCGTGAAATATTATGTTTATCAACCCCATGAAAATAAAAAGAGAATTCAACACACTGAATGGAATAACTATAAAATCGAAGTGCCTATATTGACACTTGAATGCAGTCTTCAAGATAATCCTCTTTCACCCTCATTTGATGATATATGGGCCACAAATTGATCTTTGAGAACTAGATTTCCCCATTAAATTAATCTATGGATCTTCTATCCTTAAAAGGGGATAGTTGTTACTCATTATCACTCAATTTAATAGATGGAAATCAAATTACAACTATATACTACCATATAAATTCTTAGAGATCAATGTTAGAGTGCCTTAAGGAGACACATTGGTTTATATGAAAACCCTATATAAAAAATCATCGATCTAAATCCACAACTCAAAAGATGTCATCTGATAAAGATCCATTGAAATAAAAGAGATATTGGGTTGTAGCTCTATATCAAAATTGATTTCACATCAAGGGGTATCATTGTAACCTATTTAGGGAAGACATTGGGGAATTCCTCAGTAAATTTAGGAAACACTGCTACATAAGATTCAACCAAACCCAATACCAACTCCTCAAGCTAAGAAGAAAAGGGCTCCAAACACTCGCAACCCTTATGATGCTTCTTCTTGTCAATGAACACCACACACTCATCTTCCAAACCAAAGAAAACAACTCTACACCTAAAATAGTCAATAAAAATATACATAAAATAAAACTAATCTATTCCAATAATGAAATTGTATGGTTATATATACAATAGTAGGAAATATCCCAACAACTGATGCTACCCCATGATCAACTAACAACTGTGACATGCCTTAAGAAAATTAGATTGGCCTCTAAGTGGTTTAGATTTCACTAAGGGAACTAGAAGCCTCTCTACCTTGATTCCTAAATCTAGGACTAACATAGTCATAATAAAGGAGTTAAAATCCTATGAACCAAACAATTCATAATCCATGGTAGAGGATAAACTAATGGTACCTCAAACGATATCTAGCTTTCCTAGAATTGGGAAATACATGGAATGAAACTAAATATGGCCCACACCTCTACCTCTCTATACCCGATGGTGACCACCAACATGACCATGCTCATCCCTACATACCTAAGGTTGAGGTATATCATGGTGTTTTCCTCTACCTACCCCATCTCCTCTCTATTGTCTGTAAGCCTACTGACCATGTTGATTCTATTGAGGATACATAGAAAACTGGACACTTATACCATAATTGTCTCCAATGATGGTCAAGTACTAGAATTGATTATATCCATGACCTCCATAAGAAAGAAACTCTATGATGGAACTCTTGGTAGAATCCTGAGAACTTCCAACTATAGAGATATGGGGAGAAGAAGGTTGTGACTGACTCCCTATCAGGAGAAACCTTGGCTACCTAGACAACTAAGAACCTTCATCCATAGCCCTGATTTTTGGAAAGTTTTGATGAAATCCCTTTAGAGATGACCCAGTTGGAACATGTATCTTCTCTATCACTTACTCTTTCACCAACACCTAAAGAAACATCATCAATGTAAATGGGTTGACCAGACACTGGATCCATGGATGTGATTTCTCCTAAAGATGGTGCACCCTATCATCCTCATTAGGGATAAGATACAGAGAAAATTGAAGAAGATTCTTGAACTAGATTATGAGCTCATGTATGCTCATGATCCTTAAAAAATATAGAGAAAATCCAATCAACTATCCCCCTACAACATTGAAAAATAATAATTCAGGAAAAAATGATTCCAAAAAACATCTCATGAGACTACAGGCTCCTAATACTCACCCAAAAAAAAATCCAAAATTGAGGAGAAGTGCCCCTCAAAAAACTGATGGCCAACAGGATCCAATGCTCCCTCTATGAATGGATTATACTAAAATAAATCTCAAGCTTCTATAATCACTTATCCATCTCTTGATAATCGATATTCCCCTCATATTTCACCAATTTATGCTAGTAAAACTCACACAACACCTTCATCTAAGAATCATCCTATTCCATCGAGCTAAGCCTCCTATGTTTGACCAGAGGATCTTTTTCACCTCTCTAATCTGGAAAACACAAGGAAGATTCTTACCATCCATATCTACAACACAAAACAATGAAAATTATAATCTCAAAAACATGAAATTCATTTAAGATCATCTAATTAGATTCATTTTATTTTCCCTATAAATTTCTCAATTCAATCATAGGTGTAGACAATAATGATTTATGTACTATACCTAGGTCTCTACCCTGTAATTAGAATCATGCCACTTGGGAAATTTGGTAAGATTAAGTTCCACACATTGAATCACTAGGGCCCCTAAATGCCTATGCACTAGTCGATTTCCCTTTCATACATCATAACTAAACTTGAATAATTATATCACCTTACCATAGACATGCATTCCACACCAAAATTTGAACCCAAAATTTTATCATAAGTCTGATCCATATCTCTGATACCCCTATTCTAGTACTCTCCCCCACTAGAACCCCTCCTATGTTGGAAGTGAAAACATGTGTGACCCCTAAAGCTCACCTATAATAATCCATGAATTGGATATTGGAACCGATGGTATAAAACACACATGATGAGAGGAATTATCCTCATAAGTCCTAGGAACATAAGATAAACCAATAAAAAACTCCATATAATATAAAATAAAATTCAATCTATAATTCATGTAATGTCATACAAAACAAAGGTCTCTAAAATATAATACTAAAATCACTCCTAGCATAGTGACACTAACATCGATCATAATCTTTGCATGCTAGTATAGCCCAGCTTGATCACTAAATCCCTCCCAAAAACTTGTAAAAACACACACACACACATATATATATATATAGGAGTGATAATAAAAGTATACTCAGTGGTATCCTCCCCAAAATCTTTCACAAAAATATGGAATAAGTGTACTTATGCGTCAGTGAATAAACAGTTGAACCAACTTTTTACATAAACCAAGTAAACTACCACCCAACCTAACCAAGGCTCACCTTCCCAAATATAGAAACCAAGTGTAGTAACATAAACATAAAAATAAATCTATCAAGAAGGTTTCCTATAATAACTTAACCACTAGTCTAGTTTCTCTCATTCCCCCAACAATATATGTCTTGTCACTCCCATTATTTCCATATCCATGTAACCTCATAATCACATAGACACACCATATCATAACCACGTATCATGCATCCAGAGAAATACCATCACTATATATTCACAAACATATCCACATTCCATATCATCACATCATAACCACACATAACATCCTCATCACAGTAGGGTAATTTTAAAATGAAGTTCATCCACTCCATGCCCTCCTCCTAACATGAGTGTCCCCCACCACGAATCACAACACAACCACATTATAGAAATCTCTATCTAAAATCCATTATATCTTATGTATTATAACATCATGTCATCATGGGCTATACTTTGTCTAAAAGTAATATCTAGGAAGATGGAGAAGTTAGCCATCTACTCCCACCCCAACTTAAAAGTTGGGGAAACACCCAAAATCCAAAACCTCAAATGGGTGTCAGTAAGGTTACTTGACTTGGGCCATGGTTCATATAAAATAATATAAAAATACATAGAATATATAATAAACCACACAAACCTAGATTAAGGGTTGACTCCGAAAAATGTTTCCATTTATTATAACAACCTTCTATAACAACAAAAACCCAAGCACCTTACCCCAACAACCATTTCCATAACTACCACAAAACAAGACGACCATTAAAGCACCTTATAATAACTGCATAATAATTATAATTTTCCATTTGATATCATCATTACCAAATTCTAGATTTATCATCACCAGTCATATTAAATTAGTTACATTACATTCATTCCAAACCATCATTAGTTCATATAAACACTTCAATTTAAATGTTACCATCCAACTTTAACACATATCATTTACCTGTTACTTCAATTATTAATTCTAGAACAAACTTAGACCATCTTACAATTACACTTTCAATTAATTACCCGCATATTTTCTTTTAATTTAGCATTAAACAATATTTACATGCCATTATGACACAAACACATCAACCACTCCTCAAAACCAGATCCACCACTACACAAACCCAGCCAACATCCACTATAGAGAAACCAACACATCTAGAACACTAACCACTTAGTTTCTATGTCATCCATGTCAAACCATCTCCCAATAACAAACACATAATTGTCCCTAACTCTTCTATAAGACCCCAAACCAACCACATGATTCACTACCATGACCAATTATAACCATATCCAGAGCAATACAATAAATGATATAAAAAATAACAATTAATGTAATAGACCTATTTAAAAACTATCTTTTATTCATACCCCCATATTCATTTTAAACTTTAGGAATAAGACCATCAATAATAGTTTCTAGGTTCTCATTCCTCTAATTAATTATCATCCATAAGTGATTATCCAATTATGAATGGTGAGACACATGTCAAAATAAATAAACATAGGCTTTACAATAATACATAATAGTCAACAATGCAATGAGATAATGAAAAAAACATAGATTTTACATAATGGACATGTGAATCATCTTTACTCTTTAAATTTAATTAATATGGTTCATTATATTTGTTTGGTGAATCTTAATCATTTATCCATCGAAGGAAAAGAAATGATAATTACACATTCACACTTAAAAAAGGAAGATAAGTCTCAAATCCCCTACCTCAATAGAATCTTGAAATAATGTATCACAATAATGGGGAATAATCAAAGGTTAACCACTAATAAACTTGAAGGGATCCACCAAAACACCTAACCATACCAAAACCCCATAAAAACCTCATCTAATACATCACCAAATAAAATAACCCTACCATTAAACCTTTGATAATAGATAAATGACAAGGGATAAAGAAAATAGCGATAGAAACACACCTTAGATCACAATACCTAAACCATGCCAAGATAAGGTTTAAAGGATGCTAAGGAATGACAAAAGGGATGTTGATATACTCTACATGGAAACTAAGGTTTGGAGAAATTCAAATAAATATAAGAGAATATGATAAGAAGCTTTAGTTTCTAATTAAAATTTTAAAACACAACATCATGACATAACGGGCTTCATCACACCGAAACGGTAGCCCAATTTGGAAATCATGAAATATTCTCCCCTACATATTAATAATCCAAAAAATTAAATTTCGATTAAATAAATGAACATTGTGGCCCAACAAATAGGGTTTTTTTATAATTCTTGAATCTATAAGGATCATGGCACAATCCTTAGCCTCCTCTCTCAAAATTGATCACCCCCATCGAAAAACCATCATGGAACAACTCCCATCACTATGGTTAAATAACACTAAAAATGGAAGAAATAAAGAAATACTATGTCAAGGAATTCAAGGTGAAACTATAATACCAAAAAACAACCTATGAAAACTAACCTAGAAACACAACATGTCCCTCCACGCCACAACTCGAATAATATTGGTACAACCCAAAAAAACATATCCAACCAAAAGTGCACTAAAATATCTTGTCTAAATTCCAATTATGTAACATAAGACTTGTGTAACAACCTTATTTATCATGTCACAACATGTCAGAATATATAAATTACTCTTCTCTAAGAAACTAGCCATTCCATAGTAGTCATGGTCATAACATGATCCATTCTACTAACTAATGGATAGTCCAATCCCTCACAAGGAAATACATGGACAACAACATTGTAGAAATTTGGACCTTTAATTGGTTTTTATTCTAAGGAATTTAGTAAATTTGAAACTTATAATAATATATCAATAGATCCTAAAAAATATAGAGATTATTAGATTTTTATAGAAATAATTAAGGGCTTTATTGCTAACCATGATCTTGTAAAATCCAAGATAATGAATAAGAAGGATCCATTGGTTAATATGACTCTTAGATCCATCACCACTAGTTGGTTTAAAAGAGTAGAGTAGAGGTGTAGGAAACCAATTGGACATGAGAATTATTCACTATATCATATAATATTCCCCTATCAACTTTACTAATTTATTCATCAATTATTTCATTAGTATAGAAAATAAAAAATAAATAGGAAATAATTGGGGATTACTTTTTTGCACATTTAGTCAAAAATATAGGACATTTAGATAAAACCAACCCATTAACTTAATTTGGAAAACCTACTCCCATGGATTTGAGTACCCTATTAAAAATGGATATGCCACGAAAAAGGATGAAAACTTATTATTTTTTCAATAACATATGGAAATATTATATATTTTTTAGTTGTAAGTCACTTAAAGTATTTTGGAGTTTTTTAATATGTATGGAGTTGAATTCAGATGGTTGGTGAAGGATATTGAAGTTATTGGAAAAGGTTGTGGGAATATATCATGTTATAAACTCATGCATCACACCATGACTGGAGTAGTAATTGAAAAAATGGACAAGTCCCATATATTACATATGAATTCCTAGATTAAATTTAATATTTCTTCCTTTGTTAAACTTTTATGTTTTTTATTACACATCGCAATGAAATGGGTAACATTATGAAGTATTCTTGTGTTATTTTAGTGTTTTTGGAGATCTGGTGCTCGTTTCATGACCAAAATTCCATTTCACAATTAGTTTAATCATAAAATACAATTGAAGGAATCATGTTGAGACTATTGAACCTGAAAAAACTATAGGTTCATGATTTTGGAATCTTCATGATGGCTAACACTAAAAGATAGTACATGTTGTGAAGGTTCATTTCATGTTGCGACTTATCTAGAAGTTGAAAATAGTTAAAGGAGAAATAAAACTATCATGCCAAAAATTAGTAATTCATATCCTAATTTTTGGATTCTTAATAATTATAATATAAATGATGATATGGAAGTCTCATGGTTATTGGTTATTTAAGAAACTAATAACTAGCTATTAGGATTTCTTTGGTAAATATCCACTATAATTTAATCCAATGGTTGAATTTGACTTAACAGAAGTTATAATTTTTTTATAGTTCAAATTTAAAATTTAAAATTCAAATATTCTCTGGAATATATTTTTTATTTCTATGTATAGTAAGATGGATCACACACATAAAATAAATAGATGAATCTTGAGGATCTTGAAACAAAGAGAGAGTAGTGAATTTCATTGAATACTTGGAATTGAAAGGAAAGTGTCATAAATTTGAATTAAATTAAAGATAAAGCTTTGAATAAAGTATTATTGTGAATAACACTAAATACAGTTAATTAAAGAATAGATCATCATGAATAAAACCCATTATTGTTTTGTGTTTTATAAACATTTGATATCTTTATGATTTCGACATGCATATTGATTATATCTTTGTAACCGCGTTGAAAGTATTTAGTGGAAGATAGGAAAAGGTCATCAACTGTGGATGAGGAGTGAGATTATCCTAAAGATTGTAATCACATACTAGTGAAGTAGTGTTTAATTGGTATATAAACACATCATTGATATGGGATCATTATATATATATATATCCCATTATGAGTTAACTAAATAAAATTATTTGTTCATGTTCTTTATTATTTTTACATTTGATTATACCTATAAAATATATTCAAGGTGTATCTTATCATGTGAATACAATATACAATTTTTATTAAAGATAAGAAGAATTTTTCAAGACACCTTAATTCACCCCCCTAGGGTGTACAATGGGACCATAGGTTTCAAAAAGTGGTATTAGATCCATTGGTTGTTTCTTAGAGAATTTATCATAGAATTTTTATCATGGAGAATAATATAAATGAAAAAGGAGTTCCTATATTTGATGGATAAAATTATCATATATGAAATAACATAATGATATCACCTCTAAAATCTCATAGGCTTGATTTTTATTAGGAATCTTTTTATGGAATTCAAGTATGTGATTCTGCTAAAAGGTTAATGAATGAATTTGATAAGAAGTTGTTGAATGATGATGATAAATCTCAGAATGATCTATTAGAATAGTTATCTAATCAAATATATATGAATTTGATGGATTTTATCATAGCCAATGAAGTTTGGGAAAAACCTATTAACATCTATATAGGTGATAGGAAAGTGAAAGAAGAAAAACTATAGATTTTTAAAATAGGTTTGATGGTATGAAAATGAGTTATAATAAAAATGTGGATGGTTTCTTTAAAAATATTACTAATTTTTTTGGAATTATACATAGACTTGGTTATGAGATAAAATATTTTGATATTATAAATAAAATAATTAGAAGGATACCACCAATGCACAACCCAACAACATCAAAACTTGAAGAATGAACTTTATAGAATTATCTCTTAATGAATTACACAATATTCTAGTCACATATAAAATGTGGGTAAAGTTGAAGATATATTTAGAACATTCATCTAAAGAGATATAATTAAAATAAGTTGATAAGTAGGAGGCCAATAGGATTAAAATTATGATGATGTAAGTGATGAGTTCTTATCATTGGTGGAAAGAAAAATTACTAGGAAAATGAATGTTTGGGCATAAATTACCCATGTCGTGATTCCATTGTGGGAAGGCTGGACACATCATTATAGGGTTTTCAAAAAGAAATGATAAAGAAGAAAGTGATTTTAAATCCTCACCAAATAATAAGAAGAGGTTTCCCCCAAGAAGGAACTTTAACTCATGTAGTGAAAGTGGAAATAAATTTCAAAGGAATGTCTTGGTAAGTAGAGAGGATGAATATGAAAAGAAAGATATATTGGAAGGAGTAAAGAAAGAGTTTATCTCAGATGTAGAAGATGTAATGATGGATTCAGTGGACAAGTATAAAACTGAATTTCATGTGTATGATCAACCAAGCCGAGTTGTAGATCTAAATTTTCAATTATAATTGGGTCGTGAGGGTATTGATCTACAGATAAAGAAAAATAAGAAAATTAGAGGTTTCTTTAAAGAGTATTTAAGTTATGTTGATGAACTTGAAGAAAACATTGATCATATTGAAAAGGTAGTGGAAGAATAAGAAAAGAAAAAAGTGAAGTTTGAAGAAGATATGAATTTCATATTTAAAATGGAGGAATATACCAAGATTAATGACGATCTTAATATGTCTATCAAGGAGAAATTTAAAAAAATTGAAACTCTTTAGGATGAATTTTTATCCTTGAGAAAGAATCTTGAAGATGAAATTAAAATAGAAAATACTAAGAAGAAAATTTATTTTGGGAAATTCTACATCAAATACTTAAAATAAATGGTATATTGAGGTACAAGAACTTTGGAGGAAATTTTGAATGCTCAAATTCCAAGTGGAATGGTTAAAACCAATCTTGGATATGATCGTGAAAAATCAAAGGAAAATTCAAAAAATATGAAGAGCATAATGAAGCGGAATAAAGGAGAAATTTATCAACCATTGAGAACTTACCAAAAATTTGGTAGGTATTCAAAATTAGGATACTTATGGATAAATGAAAGTACTGGGATATTCCCATTGATGAAGTTTCAGTTTTGTGGTTTTCTTAACCACACCATGTTCTATTATGATGAATCTGAAAGTTATTCAAGAGGAGAATCTATTAGAAGTTAGAAAAGGGGAGTTGGAATATATCCTTTATATCAAAATAGAGATTCATTCAATGGGTACTATTTTAATTTTTAAAAATTTAGACATAAAGCACTGAATTTCAGGAAAATAATAGGTATATTTTATTATATAAGTCAAAGGAAAATGGTTTTAAGATAGTCTAATTCAATTCCTTTGAAAAAATGTCTTAACCTTTTGAATAAAAAAAATTCAATCTGATTGATTATGATGAAAAAATGATAATAGTTAAAAAAAGTATCAAATCATTTGATAATATCTTAGAAGGAATGGAAGAATTTTGAGAAGGAAAATTTGGCTGAAATTTCCTTGAAAGAATCAAATAATGGTGGAACATGTGTTATAGACACTGTGCATTTATCTCATATGATAGGAAATATGAATCTGTTAAATAATTTAAAGGGAAGAGTTGATTAGATAGTGTGTTTTAGAAATGATAGAGAATTAAACATTAAAGGAAGTGTAAATACCTATTTTTATAGTGAAAAATTTAAGAATAATGATATACTTAATGTTGATAGAATTCATCAAAATTTATTGAGTGTTTTTATCTTTATAACTTAGGTTTGGAAGACATATTCAATAGAAAATATTATATTATTAAAGTAAAGGTTGGTAATTATCTTAGAAAAGGTTAGAGGACAAATGGAAATTTGTATCAGGTTGATAACAAAGATAATACTTGTAATATAAAAATAGAAAAAGAAAATAGTTTTTAGCACCAAATGCTAAGACACATTAATCAAAAAAGTATGTATAACTTGGTAAAATTTAGATTTGTAGTGGATATTCCTAACTTGTAGAGAGATCAGAAAAATATATGTGATGCTAGTCTGTAAGGAAATATGGTTCAAAATTCATATCCACCAAATAAGAAGCAAGCATCGGGTTTGCTAAATATGGTCTTCACCGATGTATGTGGTATAATTGGTCAGGTTAGAACTTATGGTGAGAAGTAATTCTTCTTATTTATTAATAATTTTATTAAGATGGTATGTTCTTTTTTTATACAATAAAAGACAAAAAATTTGGATTATATAAAAATATTTTGAAAAAGAGCATAAAATAAAACTAGAAAAAGTCTAAATATTCTGAAATTAAATAATATAATAGAGTATGCATCCTATGAGGATTAAAATTACCTTAAAAATAATGGTATTAAACATGAATTATCTTTGGTGAGAACATTCCAAAAAAATAGGGTTGTGGAAATTAGAAACAAAATAGTGAATAACATAGAAAAGAAATTATTAATAGAAAGCAGCATCTCACATCACTGTTGAAAACTCAAAATAGAGCATTACTCAATCCAGAAGTAGAGAATATTCTATATGAAATATGGAATAGAATGAATCCCTCAATGAATCACCTTAGAGTGTTCATAATAAAATGATTCATTTGAAATAAAGAGAGTAATTGGGGTAAATATTTTTGATGTAATGGATGAAGTTTCATTTTTATGTCACTCATTAAATAATAATGCCTATAATATTTTTAATAAAATTCTCAATAATATTGTTTAAAATAGTGATGCAAGGGTTTTTTAAAATAAAGATAGAGGGAATTTTGGAATTTTTGGTCTCAAAGAAGTGAATAAAGAAGAAGAAAAATAAGAGATATTTATGGAATTAGGATAATCTCAAAATATTCAGATTCATGATAATTTGAAATTTGAATAAATAGAATAACAAAGTGAAGAAGAGAGTCAACTGGTAACTCAATCAAGAAGGAGAAGAGCTCAAGTTAATATGAAAAATATTATTAGATACAAATATAATTTAACACATACTCATAGTATGGGGAGCACATGAGCCTCAGCCCAGTTGGTGAGGACTTGATAGGTGCATCCAAGAGACCCGAGATCAAATCCGAGTGGAGGCATATTTCTGGGGTGCTATAGCAGTATTGTAGCAGGCACTGTAGTAGTATTGTAGTAGGAACTATTCGGTACTATAGCAGCCAGAACTATTCATCCATCTGGGCCTTCGGGCCACCGGTTTGGTCCTCGGGTCCTGTAAGGATTTCGGGCCACCCAAATCCTTTGGTCCAGTTGATTATCAAGGACTTCGGGCCACCTTAAGGCCTTAAGGCCACCCCAAGGACTTCGGGCCATATGAATATAGGCCCCAAACACACTACAAAAAAGGAGAAACCCTAGAAGAGGATTCAGAGCAGGTGCACTCACCAGAGCAGAGCCAAATGGATTGTCAGAATGAGAGGGTATGGATATGCCATCGGTACCAGCCTATGCTTGCATGGGAAGCCTAGCCAGACAGTCATGCAAAGGTGGAGAGCTACTATCAGGATGCAGATGATAGGGAGGGGCAGTTCCTTGTAGATAGTCTGCTTGAATTCCCTAAGACCTTTGGGTCATGTAATCTCCTAAGCCTATAGGCCATGTAATCTCTGAGCCTACGGGCCTTGTAAGGGTTCCCCCTCATCCCTTGAAAGGGGGGTTATCAAAAAATCAATAAAAATGAAGGCCTTCAGGCCATTCAGGAAGGATAGTATGAGAATAATATATCATAATACTCTATTATAATAAATAGATCCCACTTCATTTGAAGAAGTATGAAAGGAATAATCATGGGTGAAATAATTGAATAAAGAATTAGATCTGATTGATAAGAATAAAAAATGGAAGCCTCCAGACAGACCAAGATATCATAATGTGATTGGTATAAAATGGTTCTTAAAAAAAGATTTATGAAAAGGGTGGAGTGATCCATAATAAAGAGAGACTATTATGTTAGGGTTATGCACATTTTGAAGGCATTGAAGTTAAAGATACATTCACTCTAGTGAAAATAATGGAGTCTATAATAATTTTATTAGTAGTAGTTGTTCAAAGAAAGTTTAGAGTATTATAAATGGATGTGAATATAGCATTTTTAAATGGATACTTGAATGAAAAATTTTATATACAGTAGCATATTGTATTGTTTATTAAAAATAATAATTAAAAATTTTACAGATTGAAAAAGGATTTGTATGGCCTAAAGAAAGAATCTCATACTTGGTATGAATGATTGGATACTTTCTTGAGGAATTTTAAGTACAAGAGATAAAGATATGATCATAACCTCTATGTGAAAATCTTATAATAAGAACAGTTTATGGTGATGGTGTATGTGGATGAAAGTGTCTTTAGAGGTGATGAGCAGAGCTTGGTTGAAAATTTTTATTGGTTATTGATTTTGTAATTTTATATATCATTGATTGTATAATTGAATTAATTTCTAAGAATGAAAATACTATAAAAATAGGAAATTATATTCATCTTGTAGGTAAAATATACAAGGTAAGTTTTGAAGAAATTCATAATAGAAGAGTGAAATCCAATTTTATCTCTGATATCAATTATAACTAAACTAAGAAATCATAATGAAAGTGAGGGATTATATTCAACTCTTAATAGAAGAATCATCAATAGTTTTATTTATATTATAGTAACCAGACTATAAATTTTTTATTCTATGCATTGGGTAGCATAGTTCCAAAGTTTTCCTAATAAATAACACCTCTTGGAAGTGAAAAGAATAATGAGGTATATTCTAGGAACACTGAATTTTGTCTTGGTGTTCAAGGCTATAAAATATTTGAATCTATTGAATTATTTAGGTGTAGATTGGGATAATGACATTATGGATAAAAAATTCACAAGTGGTAGAGCATATTACATTTGAAGAAACTATGATGGATAGATAAGTAAGAAACAATATTATGTTTATTTGAGTATAGTAGAGGTTGAGTATATTTTAGTTACCAAAACCTATACAAAATTGGTTTGGATAAAGATGTAGTTATAATACATCAGTATAATGGTGAAACAACCATTTTTTATTTCGTGAAACAAAAAAAGTTCCATCAAATTAACAAATAATTTGTTAAAACACTCACACAAAACACACTAAGATATATTACCACTTTATAAAGGATAAAGTGTGGAATAAAATTTTGAAATTGAATTTTTTTGGAACGCAACAATAGGTGGAGTATATATTTAAAAAACCATTGGTTTCATTTGTTTTTTAGAATCACTAGTTGAACCTTATAGTTTAACCAATTCCCTCAAAGTGAATAGGTTTGCATTCCCCTCTCCCTATTTCATTTAATGTTATCTTTTGTTTTTGTATGTACTTTCTGGGATTCATTTTTTTATTGGGTGTAAGAAAATAGGGGTTGATACTATATGTGGGGATTTATAAGTAGTTCAAAGGCTTGATTAAGTTATTAATTATTAGAAAAAATTTCATCACTTAAATGTTTCTATTTCTTCCTACATTTGTATTTGACTCATGTAACCTTAAATATTAGTTAAATTTTCTTTTATGAGATTTTGAATAGTGATTTCATCCAAATAAAATAACATGATCTAAATTAGAGTATATGAACCCATTTCATTTTCTTTTAAAAGAGGTAGAATAACTAAAGTGGAGAATATCTCAATCAAAGATAGAGAATGATAGAAGAACTGTAGGGGAGACTACTGGGTCAATGTTAGGTGGGGCATGTGATATCCTGGAAGAAGATATTTGGAATTTTGATAAACATAGACGGTAGTTGAAAATAAAATCTAAATGGAGATATTGTTGCAAACATGGAATGTAATATTGGATTTTTTTCATCTGGATGTCAATTAGAAGCCACTTGAAGTGTTTTAGAGTATGTGAAGATGCATGGATTTTAATTGATATGGATGGTGAAGGATTTTGAAGTTATAGGAATCGTTTATAGGAACATATTTCATCGTGAACTCATGCACCATGATGCAACTAGAGTAGCAATCAAAAAATGGAAAAGACCCATATATTATGTATGACTTCCTAGATGAAACATTTATTCTTTTTTCAAAATTTGGATTTTTTTTGTTACACGCCATGACCAAATAGGTCACAAAAAAATGGATGCTTGGGTTATTTTTGTTAGTTCTAGATATAAATGATTGATTTTTCAAATCCCTCCCTTTTCATTTTCCCAGGGTATATATGTGTTGATAGGGAGTTTAGTGGTGTTATGGAGGTGTGATATGGGTTTTTAGATATCTAAAAGTTCACCATGTCATGGTGGAAGGTCTGGTGGTAGTTTTTTTGAGTTTTTTTTAGTCATTAGCATGATGAGGTGTTTTTTAAATATTAGTGAACTAGGGAGTGAAATTTCTATTTTTATGGGTGTGGTGTGTAATGAGTTTTCCTATCTGAAAAAATGAAAGGCTTTATGACTGTGGTGTAGGGCTTGGTATCACGAGAAGTCTAGTGATTCTTCTCTTTTCATTGTTTGGAACACCATGCCCAAGGGTATCCATTTTTTTGGGTGTAGATGGGGACTAATGAAATGCCCAAGTCGATGGGAATGGTGTTGTGTCTATGTGAGTCTGATCTGATCAAGGAGTGGAAACAACAAACATGATCTAAAAACACTATGGTCTTAGTCTGGTGTGATGAATCAATGATGGATTTTCCTTTATTCCATGGTGATAAACTATGGTGGTTTCCTAGGGATCAAAATTTAATTCTATACACCATGTTTTATGTCATGGTTTCTATCAATCTTACTTAAAATGGTTTTATAAAGAGTTACATATTTGGGGGGGGGAGGTATTTTCATTTCATATTCTTGGAAAATTATATCACTATTTTAATAGAGGCACCATGTTCATGGTTGAAGCCACTGCATGATGGTAAATGTATCTTGGGTTTTCTTTATAAATAGGGGTTTGGGTATCCCTTATTTTAGATTTTATTTTATCCATTTGAACCCTAGATGACACCAGGGCCTCTTAGATATCCTCATTGTTTCTCTTAAGGTTTTAAACCTTTCGATTCATTGGGATTGAACTATATTTATTTGAAGTGCTCTTCTATAATATTCTCTTATTATTCCTTATTCCTTCCATCCATGCGGTTTTTTATGGTGATTTAATCTAGTTTTAGGTCAAGATTCAAGAATATCATGATGGTGGTTTTTTGTGGTTAGGCATGGTGTGGTTTCCTTCCAGTTTAGTGGTGGTTGATCCTTGATTCTTTTATTCTTATATAGTGATTCTTTTAGGCTTTAAATCTAAGTGGGGGATTCATAAAATTCTCCTTATTTATGTGTTTATGTGGAATTAGAATGTATTATCTTCAAGGGGTACATGTTTAAGATCAACATGAAGATAATAATTTAGAAATTAAGAATGGAATAATATTGGAAGGGTGTTCTAATTCACATTAATTTATACTTTAACCATGATGGTTGCCTCATGTGATTTTCTAGATAGTGTGATTTAACATCTCTATAAATATTTTTGTTTTCTAACATATTTTACATGATGAAATTGGTTAAATAATGTAAATCTGATAAGATTAATTTAATAATGAACGAGCCTTGTGAATTTAACTACCATTATTTCATGAAATATAATAATAATGAAAGTGTTGATTAAAGTATTCATATGGTTGATTTTTAGTCATTGATAGCTACTATATTTATAGTTTCTTGTTGCAAAAACCTATTCATAATTAATTGGTTGATTTAATATGGTAATGTTTAATGATGATTTCTGAAATTAAATTTTTTGGGGCTATTAAGAGCTCAACTTTTCTTATTTAGTTTGTTTTACTTAGTTTGATGGCCTTAGTTTCCCTCTGTTTTTTTGCGCTAAAAATATGTTTCATTACCATGTTTATATATTACTTGAGATTTTGTAGATCACTTTCTATTGATTGTTGTGAAACCTGGTGTGGTTGTAATATTAGGTAAGGTATGTGTTTTTTTCCCTAGTTATGGAATTTGTTTTGTGTCAGTGATTGTGGGATGAAATGTATGTCATAGGCTGATAGATAGGCTTTCTTATTTTCTAGATCATTTTTTGGGGGTCATTGAAAGGTTGGTTGACACGGGTTGAGAGATGGGATTGCCTTTTTTATTTGTTTATTTCTTGGTTGTGATGCTTAATTTTCTTCTTTATATGGTTTGGCCTAGTTTATTGCGAGTGCATCTTCCTTGTGGTAGATCAAGTTGAGTAATAGAATACCTAAGAATGTGGAATGGTAAATGAATTATAAATTAATTGATGGTAATGATTGTTATTGATGGTAATGATTCATTAATTGAGAACTATGGAAGTGGTTCAGATAAATGCTCTAAGATCATGGAATGGAAATCTATAAATTATAATGTTGAACCAAAAATTATTTTTTATTTTTATGATATGAAAAGATTATACTATAATTTATATAGTAAATAAATTATTTTTAATTTTCTAAATTACAAAATGAATGGGCTCATACTAGACCTTGATGCTTGTATTCTTATAGGGCATCCAATTTTCTAGACCTCAATGGTGGTAGTCAGGTGTTATGTGGGATGGTGGTTGAAGTTTAAGTCTATGGCTTGTTAGTTTCCCCTATTTTGTTTGTGTAATATACTAATCATTATGTTTTATGATTTCATATACTCCATCATCCGATTCATGCAGGCAGCCGACACCAAAATGTTTTGGGTTCCGGGTGATTCCCCTAACATCCAAGTTGGTGAGGGAACCAATAGCTGACTACTACCTATTCCCCACCCTCCCTTTAAATGTAGCATAGTATGTATGCACATTTGATCTGTATTGGATTCGGGTATAGGGTATGTTCTCATATGGGCTGTGATGGTTCTCAGTTTCACCATACATGTGCGGGTTATAGCAGCTTAAGGTTATTTAATATACATGTATCATGGTCATATTGATTTTGGTTACCACCATTATACTTTCATGGGTTGGGATGGATTGAATTGCAATACATGATACATGGACTATGATGTCTTTTGGAATTATTACTTGGTTATGTATGTGATGAGATGTGGCATAGATATGTGTGCATGGGGTGTGGATTTAGATGATAATATGGTTTTGATATAGTTTTTGGATGATATTGATGAATTATAAAAGGTATTAAATCATTGGACATTTGTAATTGGGGTGTGAGATCAATAAACTAGTGTGTTGGGTCAAATAACAATTCTGTATCCTTGTTTTAAAAATCATAATACACTTTACATTGAAGTTGATTTAACTTGAAGTTTTATTTTTGGTTGTTTGTGATGTGTAGGATTAAAATTTGATAAATTTAAAATCATAGAATTAGGTTAGAGATGAAATTTGTGAAAATCTAATGATATAAGGATTCATGCCAGATTACTTTTACCAAATGTTTTAGTGTTATAGAGGCTTATATTGATTTTATTGAAAGATGATGTGTGATGTTAAACCCATTGGAAGATAAAGGGTTTAGATCCTGATATTATTATAATTCTACCTGATGTTGTTGAAATATGACCATTAGAGTGTCTTCTATAAATAGAGTCATTGCCTCATGGAATGGAAGATTAATAAAGTAAATGTTGGAAGTTTTATCTGAAAGAGTTGCTAGTCATTTTGATTTTTTCATGATCTTTTTACTAAGTGTGCTTCTGAATGTAGTGGTTTTTCTTACTGGGTGTGTCTACTTAGAGAATCTATTTGTGATGATTTAATTGTAATTTCTCTATGTTTTTTCATTTTTAATCATTGAGTTTTTAATTTTGGTATTTTGGGATTCTATAATGAATAAAGATCATGTTCTCACCACTATGTTGTGGGTTTCCATTGAGGAAGGTAGAGATACTATTGATTAGGTTGATCAAGGGCCTCTAGTGAGGAAGAAATAGTTCCTTTTTAGAGGTCTACAATTGAGGTATACCATGTGGAAGACATAATACCTTCCAATAGGTTTAAATTTAAGGGACTTTTGAGCTATAAGTAGGACACCTAGGACAACTTCTAAGATCCTCCTTATAATTTGGATTAAATGTTTTCTTTTATAATATCCTTTATAGGAGTATACTTATTCTTATCTTTTACTTCATGTTTTGTTTTAATTATTCCATTCTTACTATTTATTGTATTTCCACTGTGTTTATATCAATAATTCTAACAGTTAAATTTCCACTTCATTTAACTTTGATACTCAGATATGTGAGTTGATTGGAAATTTGTAATTTCAATGATATTACACTTGAGGTGGATGGATAATTATAATTTGTTTTAAAAACTATAATTAACCTCCCCCTATTATAGTGTGTTTGGTGTTTTTTACTGGGACAACATTTGGTATCAGAGCTGGTCTCTATGTTTGAGACTGTTCCTAGTATTTTTTTTAAATTTCTATTAATTTCATTTTAAATTAATTAATTAATTATAATTAATGTGTTCATAAATTAACAATTTAAAAGAAAATTTATTTTCCTAAAATGTTTTCATAAATTAACAATTTTATGTCTTATGGGTTTAAGATAATTTTATAAGACCTTATGTAATTTTTGAAAGAGTTATAAAATTAGTTTTAATTTCAAAATATTTATTTTTTCAAGTAAATTATGATTTTAATAAAAAATTAAATTAATCATATTTATAAAATTATTTTTGAAAAATGGAGTTTATTTTTGGATTCTATACATCAAAAAATGGTTAGGGTGAATTTTTGGGATTTTTCTGAAATACTTGAATTTTGGTGAATAGTAAAATACATTAATTTTCCATATAAATACATTATAATTTAAATCCGCTATTACTAACATTAAAAGTGATGCAAGAACCCAAATATCGAACTAAAATTACCTCTACTATTCTTGGTCAGGTAATCATCACTATTTCTTATCTTTGTGGAAATTAATAAACTAATGAGTAAAATATTAAGAGAACCCCTCTCCCCTCCACTATAAATACCACCCTTCACACCCTCATTTCCTCACACATATAAAGCTTCAAGACTTGTCCAAATTCTGCCCAAATATCTTCCCTATCCCCTCCCCCACTACCATTATCTCTTTTCCTCATCAAAATACCAAGACTAGGTTCCATAAGGAGGATCTCAAGAGGGGGATTCAAGAGGTAATTCCTCTCTCTTTTCTTTCATTTCCTTTCAAGTTTATTTTATTTTCTTCTATTATCCTAAAATTATCTTATAAAAATTTCATTATAACTCTATTATGATTGATATACTAGTATGATATCATTTTAATGGAATATTACTCATTATACTCCTCCCTCCCCCTCTTTGTTAATAAAATGAAATTATTGCCTGTGACGTGTTAATTTACCTAAATCATGGGTGATACACTTCAATTTTCCTTTAACTCCTTTAAGGATGTAAATAAAACCATAAAATTTTTGAAAACAAAATTTAAATTTTATGTTTTATACCCTTTCATGTTTTGTAACTAACTTATTTACATGACACTAAGTGATAAAATAAAACAAGTTCATTGTGACCCAAAACCACCCAAATTAACTAAAAATGATCATCATAAATTTTTACCTAATGATTCATCCTCATAGTATATAACCAAATTAATTATAAGATCATTTATATCTCTTTAATTTAACTAATAATATATAATAAGAATTATTTATGTTCAAACACATTTCAAATGAACATCCATTGATTAATACAAGTGAAATGTTCATAAAAGCTAAGGAAATTAACACTCCCAAACAATGAATTTAATATCTATAACTCATAAAAAGGCCCATAAAAGAACTTAATGAAATCATATTAAACCATATTAATGTATAAAAGGTTCTTTAATTTTTAATTAATTAATATAATGTCATTATACAGGAATTAAATTGAAGAAAGAGTTTGGATACAAGGTAAGGGGAAATTCTCAAACCTAACTTTCTTTCTTTGGGTTCTCCCTCTTTCACTCCATTTTTGGTATGTTCACTCCTTAAAAATAATTTTTTCATCATTATCTTAAATTTTCTAGGATATAAATTTTTTCCACTAGAGTTTATGTAAAACAAAATGTTTTCCAAAATAACTCTTCTTTCAAAATCATACCTTTTACTTCTCACTCAAGGTTGATGGTTCTTGTATCAAGTATGTCATTCCCTCTTTCTTTTGGGAACCAAATGTTTATGAATTTGTTATTATGATATGAAATCCATTCCTTTACATGGTTTATTTATGTTCATTATTGGTATATGTTCTATGTGGCATGCATAATAATGAAAATGTTATGATGTGAAGGGTGCATCTGGAATTATATAGTGCAATATGAATGTTTGAATGTGATGGGTGCACCCGGAATTATACAGTTCTCCAATGCATTGGTTAAAGTGATGAATCTTATGAGTTAAATGGAAATGATGCGTGAACAAGATGCTATAATTTTTCACAAATATGTGTGGTATTTAACCACTAAGACATGATGTTTCATTGTTTATGCATTGCCACATTCCAAGTCTTCTCTTAATGTTTCCTCTCATGATTATGATCATATCACTGTGTTATGATGATAATGATTATTCCCATACCATGTTAAGTTGTTTCATGTTATTATTTATCCACTTACTCGAATTTTAGCTCACCCATTTTTGATGTATATCCTTAGGTGACTACATGTACTAAGGAGAGGTCAAGTACGAATAAGAAGCTAGAGAAGAAGGAATTAAATAAATGTTTATGTTTGATGTTGTAAATGTTATGCATGGTCCTAGTTTTCCCAAGACACTAAACTTATATATACTCTTGGTGTAATACTATTATGTTGCTTATCCTTATAATGATTTAATTGTAATGTAAGAAAAGTCTAGGTCATTATAGTTGGTATCATAGGCAAGGTTTAGTTAATTTGGGAATTAGGATCAGTGAACCCTAGAGAAAACCTCTAGTATGAGACTAAGTAAAAATATGCAAACAAGAAGCTTTAAATAGGGATCCCATAAATTATTCTTTTAGTGAAAATTGTACAAATGAATAAGTTATTTATTCATGACTCATTGACTTATGTTTTGTTCTAACCTTTTCTATTTTAGAAAATGGTGGGAACAAGGAGAAACCAGACCAACAACTCATACGAGGGCCAATGCAATGATTTCCCGAATGAAATACCCGATTCTTTGGGAGGTGGAGTTAAAAACTTCATGGTAATGCTTACCCACCTAACTCAGGTTATGAACAATAACCAAAATAATGGGGAACGTCTTATTTCACCTAAGTGGGAGCAACTGGCTATCGAGTGTTTTATGCAGCAATGACCACCAACGTTTAGTGGGTCTTGTGATCCACTATTTGAAAAACAGTGGGTCAAATCCATGGAGAATATATTTTCTATGCTTAATTGTTATGAGATGGATAAGGTGACACTATCCATTTATTGTCTAAATAGAGAGGTCTATCAATGGTGGGCTTTGATTAAGAACACCAAGGAAAGTGATGAAATTGAAGAGATGGAATGGGAAGACTTTAAGATCATGTTTCTTAACAAGTATTTCCCAAGAACTCTTCGTACAAAGATAGATAGAGAATTCATAGAACTAAATAAAAAGGAATGAGAATCTATCACAACCTATGAAGTGAGTTTCACAAGGCTTGAAAGGTACGCTTCGGGTTTTTTTATCAACAATGATAGCAAAATTGATAGATTCTTTAGTGGATTAAAACCAAACCTTCAAAAGTCTCTTACAATTCGAGACTTTGGGAGTTATAAAGAAGTTTTTTAGTGTGCCCTCAAAGTGAATATGGAGTTTGGAGAATGTTCCCATGAAAATGGTGATAATAAATGAAATATGGAGTTTCAAGATGGAGGTTCTAATGATAAAGTTGGGAAGAAAACTCAATGACCCACATGCCAAAAATATGGGAAGTTGCATCATGGGAACTACCTCAAAGGAATGGGGAAATGCTTCAAGTGTGGGAAAGAAGGCCACCATACTCAAGAGTATCAAAAATACATGAGAAGGAAGGAGAATTTAGTGGAAGAAGGGGGAGCTCCACCTATGGTTCAATGCTACAACTTTATGAAGCAAGGGCACTATGCAAGCCAGTGCACTAAACCTCAAGTCCTTAAGGGTAATCAGTGTCAGCAGCCACCAATGCCAAAGGAAAAAAAGGGAAGGATTATGCCATCACTACTACAGAAGTGGATCAAGATAATGAAGTTGTACAAGGTACAATTCCCATTCACTCAATAATGGAAAAATTATTATTTGATTCTGGTTCTACACATTCCTTTATATCTTGAAAGTTTTCTAGAACTATAGAATCGAAGCCTCAAAACCTTGAAGTAGAGATATCTGTAAAAACACTAAGTGGTGTAATTATTTCAACCCAAGTGTTTGACTATTCTCCTATTGGTGTATTTGGGAAGATTCTTCCAGTGAATCTTGTAATACTTACCTTGGTGGAATTTGACGCTATATTGGGAATGGATTGGCTATCGTTATATAGAGAACATATTAACTATCAGGAAAAGGAAATATATTTTCATATTCTGAACTATCCCATACTCCTCTAAAAATGAAAGGAAGATCACTAATATCCTTTGAAAATTACATCAACTATGTGGGTGTTGATTCCCTATGAAGTATCATACCTCACTCAAATGGTTGAGTCAAAAGAAAATGCCAACCTTGCAGAAATGCCCATCGTGTGGGAATACAGTGATGTATTTCCTGAATAGTTACCTGGAATTCCCCCTGATCGTGAGGTAGAGTTCTCAATATAACTCATACCTGGAGCTACTCCTATCTCAAAGTGTCCATATAGGATGAATCCTATCGAAATGGAGGATTTAAAGAAGCAGCTACAATAGAATTTGGAAAAAGTGTCCATACTCCCTAGTGCATTACCATGGGGCGAGTCAGTGCTCTTTGTGAAGAAGAAGTATGGATCAATGAGGCTGTGTATTGATTATCAGGAACTCAACAAGATCACCATAAAGAACAAGTATCCTCCTCCAAGGATTGATGACTTGTTCGATCAGTTAAGAGGATCTCAATACTTCTCAAATTTGGATCTTCGTTCTGGATATCATCAGTTAAAGGTGAGGAAGGAAGATATTTATAAGACTTCCTTCCGTACAAGGTATTGGCACAATGAGTTTCTGGTAATTCCCTTCGGACTTACTAATGCCCCTAAAATCTTCATGGATTTGATGAATAGAGTCTTTAGAAATTACTTATACAAATTTGTGGTAGTGTTTATTGATGATATTCTCATCTACTCTAAGAGCAAGGAGGAACATGAAGAACATCTAAGACTTGTGTTGGAAACATTGAGAAAGGATAAGTTTTATGCCAAGTTCAGAAAGTGTGACTTTTGGATTAAGCAAGCCATGTTCTTGGGACATGTGATCACAAGTGATGGAATTTCTGTGGACCCTTCAAAAATAAATGTGATTGAGGATTTGACCAGACCCTCTAATGTCACAGAAATCTGTATTTTCTTGGATTATTTGGGTACTACCAACATTTTGTGATAAATTCTCATGATTATCAAGCCCACTAACTAAATTAACAAGGAAATGGGTAAAGTATATTTGAACGGAAGAATGTGAGGGAAGCTTCAAGAAGCTAAAGATAAGGCTGATCACTACACCTATACTCACATTACCGAAGAGTGGAGAAATTTTTTGTGATATATAGTGATGCTTTAAATAAATTATTAGGTTTTGTACTCATGAAAAATGATAATGTGATTGCCTACACCTCATGGAAGTTAAATATCCATGAGCAGAACTACCTAACGTATGATCTAGAGCTAGCAGCCATGATTTATTCCTTGAAAATCTGGTGGTAATGCCTTTATGGTTAGAAGTGTGACATATATACTGATCACAAGATCCTAAAGTATATATTCACACAAAATGATCTCAATATGCATTAAAGGATATGGTTAGAGATAATCAAGGACTATGATTACTCTATTCACTATCATCCTAGAAAGATGAACAAGGTAGCTGATGCTCTAAGAAAAAAGAACCAAATACTCTATCCATGATTCATATTGAGAAAGACCCTATCTTCTTGGATATGCAAAGTATATATTTTGAAATCATAAGGGTAAGGGATACATGATCGTACCACGATTCACTGTTTTATTCCACCCTTACACCACAGTTTTAAACTAGTTTTGTAATGAATATTCCAAATATAATAATAAATTGCACTTCGTGTTTGAATAAATCAATTAATTTTAATAAATATTATAATTGGAAATGTTACTTGTTTTTATTGTTTCAATGTAGGTGGAGGTGATTTGGAGGGCCTTTGATGAAGTGGAAGAAAAATGGGCCAAAATTGCATGGATCCATGGACATCTGTACACTTTTTTGCATATTACATGAAAGACGTGCATCTAAATGGGCTGAAATTTTTTGGACCTGTCCAAAATTGAACATTCTCCATTTCATATTAAGGAACCCAATGCTTATTAGGCTTCTATGGGGCCCATCCGAACTGATCTGTCCAAGCCACCGAATTTGGACCATGTCAAATGATGTGTTCTGTATTTTATCAATATCTTGAGATGTAGTTTTCCAAATGGTGCCATACTTTCGGTGGATACATTCAAGAGGTAGTGCTACAACTTTTATATTTTCTCCAAAGTGAGATAATAATTTATGAAGGCCGAAACGCGTGGAACAAGTGGATTGAATAAATCTGTGTGCCTAAAACCACCTTCCAATTTTTCTATAAAATGGAACCTTGGGATCCCCATTTGCAAGTTCGGACAAGAGGCAAGGTGCTGCCATTTTGGAGTCCCCAAAGAGTCTTCTAAACATTCCGAGAAGTTATGGAGGCCATGGGAGGTGCTACTTCAACATCTTCTTCTTCTTCCCCTCCCATGGGTTTCTAAACCCCTTGTGATCACCTGGGGAGGAACGTGATGTACATCCTGAGCTTCGTGTTTGTAATATTTGAATGATATTTTAAATTCTAGGTTGTTGTGTTGTTTTTCATCATCATCTATTCTTATTTTATTTAGTTATGTACTGGTATTTCATGCTCAACTCATATGATCATGTTTGGTGGTACCCATTCATGTGATGTTTCACACACCGTTCACCACTTTCTTTCCCCCTTTCAATTGCGGTGTTTGTGTGGTTTATATTGGTCAATTGAACTCACACAAGAACTGTCAAGGATATGTACATTTATGTTATGGAATCACAAAGAAATAACATACAAATCTGGATAGAGGATCGAGTTTTTCGTGTGTTGCCTTGGTGAGTTTTGGTTATGAAGTCAAACACAATTCACTCAATCATCGGCGGTGTCCGGTGAATCATTGTGTGTTTTTGACTGAACCCTAGGAGGTATCCTAGTATAAACTCAGTAACATTATATTTCTAGGTGTTACAAACCAGGTATTAAAAGTTCATAACCTTATATCATGAAGTGATGAAGGATAAACATCATGCGAGTACCTCGGGTTGATCACACTTAATTAATTCTGTTAATCTCTACTTTGTTTTATAGCTTCTATTTTATATTGTCATCTTTAATCATAAAACCCAAGTATTATAAAACCCCATTTTCATTTTTAACTTCATAATCAAACCCCATTTTAGAATTAATGATCTAAGGCTCCATCGAGAGACGACCTAGGGTTGCTGCTATACTGCAGAAATTCTAGTTAAAAATAAATATCTAATTTGACGCGCTCGACAATGCGGTCAAATTTTGGCGCCGTTTCCGGGGAGCCAAGATCATTTTTTTTCTTTATTTACTTTTATTTAGTTATTTTTCTTCTTAATTAGTACTCCTCTAAATACCCCACCCCCATTTGATTGTTTTTGTTTTGGGTTTTGTCTTTATTTTTTGTTGTTTTTGGTGTGTTCTTTCTCTCTCTCTCTCTCTCTCTCTCTCTCTCTTCTTCTCCATCTCCCTCTCTAATTTTATAGTATAACATTATATTCTTCTTTAACCCTTATTAAGTTTTTTTATCCATATCAAATAAAAAAAACACAACAATCAATCAATCAAACTGGACATCATTGTTGCATGACAAGATCTGGTAAAGGAACACTACTTGAATTTGATCCTGAAATTGAAAAGTCACTTCACACACAAATCAAGGCATCTAGAGAAGGTCAATCAAGTAAAATTGTGGAACCTCAAGTGGTCCTAAACCAATCCAAAATTGAACCAAATCAAACCCCATAGATCATGGCTGCAAATAATCGAACTTTAAAAGAACTTACTACCCCTGATGTGGAGTACCAACCTGCGTACATCCAATATCTTGAGGAAGCGGCCAATTTTGAGCTAAGATCAGGCCTCATCCATCTCCTTCCAAAATTCCATGGTCTTCCCAGTGAGGACCCTCACAAACATCTAAAGGAGTTTCACATAGTGTGCTCCACCATGAAACCCCAAAATGTGTCTGAGGACCTCATTAAGTTTAGGGACTTCCCTTTCTCCCTTGATGGGGTAGCCAAAGATTGGCTATACTATTTGCCTTCCACAATTGGGGGATGGAATGACCTAAAAAGACTTTTTCTAGAGAATTTCTTCCCTACCTCCCGAACTGCTTCAATTAGGAAAGAAATATGTGGAATTAGGCAATCACAAGGAGAGACCCTTCATGAATACTGGGAGAGATTCAAAAGACTTTGCTCAAGAAGCCCCCACCACCATATTAGTGAACAACTTTTAATTCAATACTTCTATGAGGGACTTATCCCCATGGATCGTGGAATGATTGATGTTGCAGCTGGTGGTGCCCTAGTTGACAAAACTCCTTCTGCCGCTTGTGACTTAATAGCCAACATGGCTCAAAATGCACAACAATTTGGTACACGACCTATTGCACCAACCCGAGGAGTTCATGAGGTAAGTCATTCAGCCCTAGAACAAAATGTAGATACTAAACTTGATGAGATGCATACCCTTTTAAGGCAATTAGCTCAAGCACAAGGTAACTCACACTCTACTTCTATTCCATTGCATTGTGGTATTTGTTCTGATAACACTCATTTTTCTGACCAGTGCCCACAACTTCAAGATTCATCTGAGTCTTGTGCAGCTGTGTTCCCAGGGTGTCCATTCCAACAAGCACCTCCCTTCAAGCAAGAACAATTCAGGCCAAATCCAAATCCAGGGTGGCAAGCATAACCCCAGTACCGATAAGGAGGAAACTCAAGCTACCCAAAGCAGAATTGGTATCAACAAGGCCAAGGTATACAACCTTCTTATCCTTCAACATCTCAAAACAATCCTCCTCCTCCCAAGTCTGAACCAAGCCTTGAGGATATAGTGAAGAAAATGGCAACCCAGAACCTCCATTTCCAACAAACCACACAATCAGCTATTCAAGACCTGTGAACTCAAGTGGGGCAATTGGAAAAAACCATTGGTGAGCTTAATATGCAAGGCTCTGGACAACTACCATCCCAACCCATTGCCAATCCGAAGGATAAAGGTAATGTATGTGGAATTACACTTCGTAGTGGTAAAGAAGCTTCTCCTTCTACTGATTCTATGAAACAGGTATGTCCCCCTCTTGAAAACACTCCTTCCCAACCCTAAAAAATTTCATGTAATGAAAAAAAGGGCAATCAAATTATCATTGATGATTCAAATGAACAATCAATTCCTCTTACTTTCCCTCAAAGACTCTCTAAATCTAAGAAAAACTTTGATAATGAGATTGAAAATGAAATAATGGATACATTTAAAAAAGTTCAAGTTAATATTCCATTGTTGGATGCAGTTAAGAAAATTCCCCGTTATGCCAAATTTCTTAAAGAGCTTTGCACCCATAGAAGGAGGTTGAAGGGGAATGAGAGAGTCAACCTGGGGAGGAATGTCTTGGCCTTGATTCAACCAGCAATGCCAACCAAATGCAAGGATCCAGGCACATTCACGATACTATGTACCATAGGGGAGACCTTCTTTTCTGATGCTATGCTAGATTTAGGTGCTTCCATTAATGTGATGCCTCACTCCGTATATACTTCTCTACAGGTTGGAGAGCTTCAACCAACAGGAATTATCATGCAACTTGCCAACCAGAGTACAATGCATCCAAAAGGAGTGATTGAGGATGTCCTTGTTAGAGTGAAGAATCTCATCTTCCCTGCTGATTTCTACATTCTTGAGATGGAAGATACCCGAACCCAAGGACACACTTCTCTCATACTTGGGAGGCCATTCCTCAAAACAGCAAAGACGGTCATCAATGTTCACAATGGTACATTTTCCATGGAATTCGGAGGAGAAAAGGTAAGTTTTAACATCCTTGAGGCTATGAAACACCCCGTTGAAGAGAACTCCACTCTTCCTGTCTATTCGATGGAAGTGCTCTCAAATGATGCACACACACACAATTCTCTCCTCAAACCAAACTCTGATTCATTTTTGTTTTCTTCACCCTTGAATGATTTGAGTTTTGATTCATGTTTTGAGTGTTGTGTGGGTTCTGAAAAATTTAAATTTTGTGCTTTAATTGATGAGTGTGTTTATTCTGAGGTACCCATGACTATTGATGATTCTGAAAATCTCATTTCAATAGATTCTCTTTCCTTTGAGAATAAACATGAGAAGATAGATAGTTTCATGGACCTCACTCCCCCTAAATCCCCTCCCTCAATCCAGAAACAACCGGTGTTTGAACTTAAACAACTTCCTTCTAATTTAAAATATGCATATCTTGAGGGTATTGACTAATTTCCCGTCATTATTGCCAATAACCTCTCTCCACAACAGGAATTGAAACTGCTCAAACTATTGAGAGAGTATAAAAAGGAAATAGGATGGACATTGGATGATATTCCTGGGATCATCCCATCTATTTGTATGCACCATATACTTTTGGATGATGAGGCTAAACCCATAAGACAATATCAACGCCGTTTGAATCCCACTCTCCTTGAAGTGGTAAAATTGGAAGTCAGTAAATTACTTGATGTAGGGATCATTTATCCTATATCTGATAGCAAATGGGTTAGTCCAGTACAAATTGTGCCTAAAAAAATAGGAATAACAGTTGTTTCAAATGAAAGGAATTAATTGGTTCTAACACGTGTGCAAAACAGTTGGCGAGTTTGTATTGACTACCATCGACTGAATCAAGCCACGCGGAAGGACCACTTTCCTTTACCTTTCATTGACCAAATGTTAGAACGATTGGCTGGTAAGTCCCATTATTGTTTCCTTGATGGCTATTTGGGTTATTTCCAAATCCATATAGCCCCTGAGGATCAAGAAAAGACAACATTTACTTTTCCATTTGGCACATTTGCATACAGAAGGATGCCATTCGGTCTATGTAATGCTCCTGGTACTTTTCAGCGATGTATGTTGAGTATTTTTTCTGAGTACCTTGAGAGTTGTATGGAAGTATTTATGGATGATTTCACGGTATATAGATCTTCTTTTGATTATTGTTTGGAAAACCTAGGTTCTATCCTCCACCGCTGCATTGAAAAAGATCTTGTTTTAAATTATGAAAAATTCCATTTTATGGTTGAGTGGGGGATAGTTCTTGGGAATATCATTTCAAATAAGGGAATTCAGGTTGATAAATCTAAAATTGAATTAATTTCATCCCTTCCATTTCCAAAATGTGTTCTTGAGGTGCGGTCTTTCTTGGGTCATGTTGGTTTTTACCACCGATTCATTAAAGACTTTAGTAAGATCGCACTTCCCTTATCTCGGTTGTTACAAAAGGATTATGAGTTTGTGTTTGATAAAAATTGTGAGGATGAATTAAATTCACTAAAAAAGAGTCTCACATCACCTCCTATAATCCAACCACCAAGGTGGGATCTCCCCTTTGAGCTTATGTGTGATGCCTCTAACTTTGCAGTTGGGGCAGTTTTATCACAAAGGGTTGAAAAGGCTCCTCATGTCATTGCATATGCCTCGCGTACCCTTGACCCTGCCCAGGTAAACTACACAACCACAGAAAAAGAACTCCTTTATATTGTGTTTTCCTTGGAAAAATTCCATTCATATCTTCTTGGGTCAAAAGTGATTGTGTTTTCTGACCATGCTGCCCTTCGTTTCCTCCTAAAGAAACCTGAAGCCAAGCCCTGCCTCATTTGGTGGATGCTCCTCCTCCAAGAGTTTGACCTTGAGATTAGAGATAAGATAGGAGTGGATAATGTTGTAGCTGACCACATTAGTAGGATTTCCCCACCATTGGACCATCATGTTGACTCACCCCTACCCATTAGAGAATTCTTCCCTCATGGGAACCTTTGTGATGTTGTGGACCTTACCCCCTGGTATGCGGACATTGTGAATTTTCTAGCAACATCTAGGGTCCCCCCCTGATTTTATCACTTCACAATCCCAGAGACTTAAGAATGATTCTCGTTGGTACATTTGGGATGACCCATACTAGTGGAGAATTTGTAGTGACCAAGTAGTTCGTCGGTGTGTCCCTGACCATGAGTTCACCTCTGTTTTGACCTTCTTCCACACTTTGGCCTGTGGGGGCCACTTCGTCTCTCAACGTACAGCTCAAAAGGTCCTTGACTCAGGAATTTATTGGCCAACATTGTATAGGGATGCCCATAGATTTTTCAAGTCATGTAGTCATTGTCAATTCACAGGGAATATCTCCAAGAGGAATGAAATGCCCCAAAAACCCATGTTATTTTGTGAGATCTTCGATTCATGGGGCATTGACTTCATGGGGCCTTTTCCAAATTCATTTGGATTTGTGTACATATTATTGGATGTTGACTATGTATCTAAATGGGTGGAAGCAAAGGCCACCAGGACCGATGACTCTCGAGTGGTTGTTGATTTTGTGAGGTCCCAGATTTTCAGTAGGTTTGGTCTACCAAGATTCATCATTAGTGATCAGGGGTCACATTTTTGCAATCGTAACATGAAAAACTTGATTCTTAAGTATGGGGTTGTTCATAAAGTCTCCACTACATATCATCCCCAAACTAACAGACAAGCAGAAATTTCAAATCGGGAAGTTAAGCGAATCTTGGAGAAAACGGTACAACCCAATAGGAAATATTGGAGTTTGCGCTTAGATGATGCACTTTGGGCATACCATACTACTTTTAAAACCCCAATCGGAATTTCACCATACAGAATTGTGTTTGTAAAGGCTTGTCACCTCCCGGTGGAGGTAGAACACCATGCATATTGGGCTGTTAAACAATGTAATATGAACCTTTCAGATGCAGGTGAGGAAAGAAAGCTACAGATTCAAGAGTTGGAAGAAATTATACGTGATGCATATGACAACTCCCGAATCTATAAAGAGAAGACAAAGGATATTCATGATAGCATGATTCACCAGCGAAAGTTCCATATTGGTGAGAAGGTCCTCATGTACAATTCCAGGCTTAAGCTCCACCCAGGTAAGCTTCGTTCCTGATGGCTCGGTCCTTATACTGTTACTAATTTTTACCCTTTTGGTGCAATACAGGTTTTGCATGAGCAGAGTGGACAAAGTCTTACCGTCAATGGGAAGCGACTTAAACACTTCTATGAGGATTTTCCAAAGAATATGGTGGAGGAAATCCACCTTCTTGACGCATCATACCAATAAAACACACCAGGTTTTATCCTTCCTTCTCACACTCTCAATTATTTCAGTGAGGAAACTGCATACTCTAGGTGTGGGGGGGGTGGATACATTCCTGGTTTAGTTAGGAATTTTCATTGTTTTCTCTTTTTGGCCTTCTTTATGGTATTTTCATTTTTCCCCATCGACAATTTTGAAGTTCCATGATTTGGAGACCATAAAGTGGGGAAAGTAAAAATACCACAACGAAGGCTAAAAAGAATTTTTGTATGAGTTTACCATCAAGGAGTGATTTTTAGTGAATTGTTTTTCTGTCAATGATATAAATGGTCGTATCTATGTGAAACCTTTGAGATGATTGATGCCCTTTGTGTGAGTAGTTTTTTTGGAAAACTGTGTCACTAATATCTCCACAATTTTTTGCACCAAACCAAAAAGTGTGATTATTTCTTACTTAATATAAGGTAAATATATGTTGGGTTAATATTTTTCAGCTTTAAATGATATTTCCATACGTTCGTTCCTTATCCGATCTATTTTATTACTGTACCAGATTGACCTATGCGTGTGTACCTAATGTCCGACTGTTGTACGCCCTAAAAAAAAATTTTGTGTCTTAGGCAGGTGAAAAACCACTCCTCCTCAACCTTTTATCTTTTTATAACTATTGCAATTAGTGTCGCGAGGAGATCAAACAATGGTTGAGAGATGAGTGTGAGATTTTTTCCAATTGCAACTTCAAAAAAAATATAATAAATGAGGGGAGTGATGAAATGTGAAAAATATGAGGATATCTAGGTCGGGAGCTTATGGTTTGACTTCTGGGAATGCTTAAATGAGTGGGTCTTGAAATATGATTGCAAAGGATATAGGATAGGTTCGGTGACAAAATCATTTCAAGCTGAATAATGTTAAAATAACCTATATTTATTTGATAAAAAGTGGAAAGAATAGAATGGAATGATTTTCACACACACACATGGAGAGTTAGTGTCATGGTTTACTTCTGAATTCCTTTCTCAATTGAGTATCATGAATCTTTTTGAATTTCACAATGATATGATTTATGAGACATCTTTTTCTATTTTCACTAAGAAGAACTCCTTGGTGTGGTTCATGCATTGATCACTTTAATTTAAATAAAATTCCCTCAAATGATAAATCTTCAGGATGTTGTAAATATATATATATATATATGCATCATTTTATTTGGATATGTGACCTTGCCCAGGATGCAAATGTTTAGGTGTGGGGGTGTGATCGTACCACGATTCACTGCTTTATTCCACCCTTACACCGCAGTTTTAAACTAGTTTTGTAATGAATATTCCAAATATAATAATAAATTGCACTTCATGTTTGAATAAATCAATTAATTTTAATCAATATTATAATGGTAAATGTTACTTGCACTAGTAGAAAAACGGTTTTTAACGTCGGTTTTTTTTTTATTTTGGACGTCGGTTTTTAACCGACGTCGAAGTCACCGACGTAAAAAATATGAATTTTTACGTCGGTTTTTGTAAACCGACGCGAAAAATGAATAACATTCATTTTTTGGCGTCGGTTTTGTAAAAAACCGATGCCAAAAAAAATAATTCATATAATTTTTCGCGTCGGTTTTCATAAAAACCGACGCGAAAAATTTAAAAAACTAGTTTTGGCGTCGGTTATTTAAAAAAACCGACGCCATAAATGAAAAAAAAATATTTTTCGCGTCGGTTTTTATAAAAACCGACGCCAAAAATCAAATTTTTTTTTCTAGGTTTTAGATCATTTCCTAAGCTTCGATTTGACAGGCTGTGGACCTAAAACGGAGTTACGGTTCAAAAGTTATCGCCGTTAGAAGTTGAACCTATCAAAGTTTTGATTGATACAACTCGTTTCAAAGAAAACATGATAAACATAAATTAAAATCATATACACCAAATGTAATAAAATAATCATAATACATCAAACATATTTCAATGGTTTTAGGGGCTTCCATCGAAATGATATGTTCTTTATTATCATATAACTTGTATTTAGAAATGAGAATGAATCATCATTATAAGAAATCCAATCGAGTTGTTTAGAAATGAAGGATAATAATAATAAAGAAAACAAATGAATAGAATATGTACCATGTTCAAATTAATGATTGAAGTCGCATTGAAATCGTGATTGAATCGAAGATGTTGAAAATGATGAAAGAAGGAGAAACTGGATATATATATAGTAAACGAAAATATTTTCAATTGCGTTGTATGAAAATGTAGGCGGGATTTTAAAAAGTTAAACGCGCGTTGTGAAAAAAATTGAAATTCTGATCCCGCGTTACTCTTTGGCGTCGGTTTTGTTTGAAACCGACGCAAAATAGTATTTACATTGGTCTTTTGGAGTCGGTTTTCTAGAAAACCGATGCAAAAAATGTCAATCAATATCCTTTTTGGCGTCGGTTCATAAAAAAACCGACGCAAAAAATGAAAAAAAAAATTTTGGCGTCGGTTTTTATGAAAACCGACACCATAAAAGTTTTAAAAAAAAATCTTTGGCGTCAGTTTTTTAACAAACCAATGCTAAAAATTTAAAAAAAACTACATTTCGCGTCGGTTTTTTTAAAAACCGACGCCAAAAACAAAAAATAATTTTTTTGGCGTCGGTTTTTAAAAAAACCGACGCGAAAAGTTAAATTATATTTTTGGAGTCGGTTTTTATGAAAACCGACGCCAAAAATTAAAAACAAAAATTACAGTGTTTTAGATAATTCTCTAATATTTTATTTGACTGGTCGTGGAGCAAAAACGGAGTTACGGATTAAAAGTTATGGATGTCGGAAGTTGACCTTCTCTAAAAGAAGTCTTAAAGAAGTTCAACTTTCAAAGGCCATAACTTTTAATCCGTAACTCCGTTTTTGCTCCACGACCAGTCAAATCAAAGATTAGAGAATTATCTAAAACAATATAATTTTTTTTAAAATTTTTTGGCGTCGGTTTTCATAAAAACCGACGCCAAAAATATATTTTAACTTTTCGCGTCGGTTTTTAAAAAAACCGACGCGAAAAGTAGTTTTTTTTTAATTTTTAGCGTCGGTTTGTTAAAAAACCGACGCCAAAGAATTTTATTTAAAACATTTATGGCATCGGTTTTCATAAAAACCGACGCCAAAATATATATTTTTTAGTTTTTTGCATCGGTTTTTTTATGAACCGACGCCAAAACAATTTTTTTCCCTTTTTGGCGTCGGTTTTTTTAAAAACCGACGCCAAAAAATCACCGTAAAAATTATTTACGTCGGTTTATAAGAAACCGAAGTCAAACTGGCGACGTTAAAAATCATTTTTCTACTAGTGTTGTTTTTATTGTTTCAATGTATGTGGAGGTGATTTGGAGGGCCTTTGATGAAGTGGAAGAAAAATGGGGCAAAATTGCATGGATCCATGGACATCTGTCCACTGTTTTGCATAGTACACAAAAGACGTGCATCTAAATGGGATGAAATTTTGTGGGCCTGTCCAAAATTTAATATTATACATTTTATATTAAGGAACCCAATGCTAATTCGGCTTCTATGGGGCCCATCTGAACTGATCTGTCCAAGCCACCGAATTTGGACCATTTCAAATGCGGTGTTCTGTATTTTATCAATATCTTGAGATGTAGTTGTCCAAATGGTGCCATAATTTCGGTGGATACATTCAAGAGGTAGGGATAAAACTTTTATATTTTCTCCAAAGTGAGATAAGACTTTCTAAAGGCCTAAATGCGTGGAACAAGTGGATTGAAGAAATCTGTGTGCCTAAAACCACCTTCCAATTTTCCTATAAAATGGCACCTTGGGCTCCCCATTTGCAAGTTTGGACAAGAGGAAAGGTTATTCCATTTTGTAGTCCCCAAAGAGTCTTATCAACATACCTAGAAGTTCTGGAGGCCATGGGAGGTTCTACTTCAACATCTTCTTCTTCTTCCCCTCCCATGGGTTTCTAAACCCCTTGTGATCACCCGGGGAGGAACGTGATGTACATCCCGAGATTCGTGTTTGTAATATTTTAATGATCTTTTAAATTCCAGGTTGTTGTGTTTTTTTTCATCATCCTCTATTCTTATTTTATTGAGTTATGTACTGGTATGTCATGCTCAACTCATATGATCATGTTTGGGGGTACCCATTCATGTGATGTTTCACACATCATTCACCACTTTCTTTCCCCCTTTCAATTGCGGTGTTTGTGTGGTTTATATTGGTCAATTTAAATCACACAAGCACTGTTAAGGCTATGTAAATTTATGTCATGGAATCAAAAAGAAATAACATATAAACCTGGATAGAGGATCGAGTTTTTCGTGTGTTGCCTTGGTGAGTTTTGGTTATGAAGTCAAACACAATTCACTCAATCATCGGCGGTGTCCGGTGAATCATTGTGTGTTTTTGACTGAACCCTAGGAGGTATCCTAGTATAAACTCAGTAAAATTATAGTTCTAGGTGTTACAAACCAGGGATTAAAAGTTCATAACCTTCTATCATGAAGTGATGAAGGATAAACATCATGCGAGTACCCCAGGTTGATCACACTTAATTAATTCTGTTAATCTCTACTTTGTTTTATAGCTTCTATTTTCTATTTTCATCTTTAATCATCAAACCCAAGTATTATAAAACCCCATTTTCCTTTTTTACCTTCATAATCAAACCCCATTTTAGAATTAATGATCTAAGGCTCCATTTAGAGACGACCTAGGGTTGCTGTTATACTGCAGAAATTCTAGTTAAAAATAAACATCTAATTTGACGCGCTCGACAACACGGTCAATACTTCCTACCTTTCCCAAATTATTGAAAAACAATCAATCCAAGAGATGATTAAGGAGGCACAAAGGGATAATCTGGAGTTACAAAAGAAGGTGAATGCAGTAAAGTAAGGGAAGCTGCATGAGTTCCATATCGATGATGATGGTGTGATTCAATTTGGAACATGAATTTGTGTGCCTTAATCACATGGGATAAAGAAGGATCTATTGGAAAATGCACATAGATCGACATTCTCTATCCATCCTGGTTGCACCAAGATGTAACAAGATCTTAGAGAACACTTCTGGTGGGACAACATGAAGAAGGAGATTACTGAGTATATCTCAAGGTGCTTGATATGTCAACAAGTTAAAGTAAAGAGACAAAAATCCAAATTGATGATAAATCCATTGCCTATAACCATGTGGAAATGGGAGAATGTCACTATGGATTTTGTCACGGGTCTCTTAAAGATGTCCAAGAGAAATAATGTGATATGGGTGGTGGTTGACCAACTCACCAAGACTGACCATTTTATTGCTATTTGGTAACATCTATCACTTGAAAAACTTTCAAAGATATATGTGAAGGAAGTGGTGAGACTGTATGGTGTTCAACTATCAATTGTCTCTGATCTTGATCCAAGGTTCACATCTAAATTTTGGAGAAGTATTAAATATGCTTTGAGTACTGAATTAAATTTTAGCATAACCTATCACCCCCAAACTGATGGCCAATCTGAAAGAACTATTTAAAAGCATGAAGATATGCTAAGAGACTAATCTCTAGAATTCAAAGGTGGATGGTATCATCATCTCCCATTGGTTGAGTTCTCATACAACAATAGCTTCCAATTGAGTATTCAGATGGATCCATATAAAACTCTATATGGAAAGCGATGTAGAACTACAACCTATTGGGATGAAGTTGGAGAAAGAAATCTACTTGGACTTGATTGTGTGAAATAGATAACAGATAAGGTTCAAGTCATCCAGAAACATATCAAAGCTTCTCAGAGTTGGAAAAAGAGCTATGCTAACAACCGTCAAAGGGACTTTGAGTTTTACGCTAGAGATAAAGTCTTCCTTTGAATATCACCATGGAAGAGAGTCATGTTGTTTGGAAACAAAGGGAAGATAATCCAAAGTTACATTGGACCCTTTGAGATCCTTGACTGTATAGGAGTCATGGATTATCAACTTTCACTTCCACCAAATTTGAATCGAGTTCATGATTTGTTTAACGTATCACTCCTGAGGAAGTACATACCAGATCCCTCACATGTACTGAACTTGGAGGTGGTACAACTAGAAGATGATCTCTGCTATGAGGAGCAGCCAGTAAAGATTCTGGACTGGAGAGATAAGGTTCTATGCAACAAGACAACCCATATTGTTAAAGTTTTATGGATGAAGCATAAGTTTGAAGAAGCTACTTAGGAACTGAAAGAGGCAATGAAGGAGAATTACCCTCACCTATTTGTGTAAAATGAAATTTTGAGGGTGAAATTTCATAAGGGGGAAAGAATGTAATGACCCAAAGTTTTATCAACGGAATTCCATTCTTATAATTATGCCTTATAGTATAATAACATTAGGAAGCACAATAATATATCATGATACTAAATACTATGTGATAATTAAACATAATTTTTTTACTTATTTGTTTTGAATTTCAAAAATCTGACATACACGTTTACGTTCAGGGTGATTTTTGGAGTTTAATAGAACAAACATAATTTTTGGTTAATAGTAACATACCCTTATGAATAGTAACCTACCCTTAAGAATAGTAATATAACCCTTATGAATAGTCAATCATCCAAAATAATAGTAACCTCACCCATGAATGATTAAATAAAATTTAGGCATCTTATAAGTGACAATATGACCATAATAAAAGTATTGGTATTTTTGTAAGTCATAAATAATTAATTGTAATTAATTAATTAATTTAAAGGAAAATGTATTTTCCTAAAATGTTTTCATAAATTAAAAATTTTATGTCTTATGGTTTTAAGATAATTTTATAATACCTTATGTAATTTTTGAAAGCATTATAAAATCATTTTTAATTTTAAAATATGTATTTTTTCAAGTAAATTATGATTTTAATAAAAAATTAAATTAATCATATTTAGAAAAATTATTTTCGAAAAATGGAGTTCATTTTTTGGATTCTACACATCAAAAAATGGTTAGGGTGAACTTTTGGGGTTTTTCTGATATACTTGAATTTTTGGTGAATAGTAAAATACGTTAATTTACTGTATAAATACATTATAATTTAAATACACTATTCCTAACATCAAAAGTGATTTAAGCACCCAAATCATGAACTAAAATTACCTATTTAATATTCTTGATCATGGAATAATCACTATTTCTTATCTTGGTGTAAATTAATAAACTAATGAGTAAAATATTAAGAGAACCCCTCTCTCCTCCACTATAAATACCACCCTTCACACCCTCATTTCCTCACACCTCTCAAGCTTCAATACATGTCAAAATTCTGTCCAAATATCTTACTTAGACCCTAAACCACTAACAGGAGCTCTTGGCCTCATAAAAATACCAATCCTAGGTTTCTTAAGGAGGATCTCAAAAGGAGGATTCAAGAGGTAATTCATCTCTCTCTTTTCTTTCATTTTCCTTTCAAATTTCTTTTATTTTCATCTCTTATCCTCAAATTCTCTTATCCAAAATTCATGATAACTATATATTATTGATATAATATTGTTATATCATGTTAATTTAAGATTACTCACTATACTCATCCCCCCCCCTCTTTGTTAATAAAATGAAATTGTTGCCCGTGATGTGTTAATTTACCAAAATCATGGACGATGCACTTCCATTTTCCTTAAAATCCTTCAATAATATCAATAAAACCATAAAATGGTTAAAATAATATTTTAAAGTGTATGTTTTATCCCCTTTTATGTTCTGTAACTAACTTATTTACATGACACTAGGTGATAAAATAAAACAAGTTCGTTGTGACCAAAAACCACCCAAATTAACCAAAAATAATCATCATAAAATTTTATCTAATGATTCATCCTCATGGTACATAACCAAATTCATTATAAATAATTTATATCTCTGTAATGTAACTAATAATATATATTAGCAATTCTTGATGTTCAACCACATTTCAAACGAACATCCATTCATGAATACAAGTGAAATGTTCATAAAAGCTAAAGAAATTAACACTCCCGAACAATGAATTTAATCTCTATAACTCATAAAAAGGATCATAAAAGAAATTAATGAAACTATATTAAACCATATTAATGTATAAAAGGTTCTATAATTTCTAATTAATTAATATAATGTCGTTATATATGACATTAAAGTGAATAAAGCATTCAGATACAAGGTAAGGGGAAATTCTCGAACCCAACCTTCTTTCTTCAGGTTCTCCCTCTTTCACTCCATTTTTTGATATGGTCACTCCTTAAAAATAATTTTTTAATAATTATAATACCTTTTATGGGATATAAATGTTTTTAACTAGAGTTTATTTCAAACAAATTTTTTTCCAAAAGAACTTTTCTTTAAAAAACACACCTTTTATTTCTCACTCAAGGTTGATGGTTCTTGTATCAAGTATGTCATTACCTCTTTCTTTTGGGAACCCAATGTTTATGAATGTGTTATTATGAGATTAAATCCATTAATTTTCATGGGTTATTTGTGTTCATTATTGGTATATTTTCTATGTGGCATGCATAATAATTAAAACGTTATGATGTGACGGGTGTGCCCAGAATTATATAGCTCAATATGAATGTTTGAATGTGATGGGTGCACCCAGAATTATACAACACTATAATGTATTGGTTAAAGTGATGAATATCATGATTTAAAGGTAAATGATCCATGAAAATTATTCTATAATTGTTCACAACTATGTGTGTTAGTTAACCAGTAAGACATGATGTTTCATTGTTTATGCATTTCAACATTCCAAGTCTTCTCTTAATGTTTCATCTCATGATTGTTATCATATGCCTGTGTTATGATGATAATGATTATTTCCATCCCATTTTATGTTGTTTCATGTTATTATTTATCCACTTACTGGGCTTTTATCTCACCCCTTTTTGATGTATATCTTCAGGTGACAACATGTACTAAGGAGAGGTGAAGTGCCAATAAGAAGCTAGAGAAGAAGGAATTAAATAAATGTTTTTGTTTGATGTTGTAAATGTTATGTATGGTTTTAGTTTTTCCAAGACACTAAACCTCTGGATCCTTATGGTGTAATACTATTATGTGGTTTATCCTTATAATTGTGTAATTATAATGTAAGAAAAGGTTGGGTTGTTATAAGAAATCTAAATCTTATTTTTATAAACATTATAATAAGTATAGTGAACTTAAGGATAAGTCTTATAAACAAAAAAAATAATTTTTTAAGTCTATATATGATTTCTAAAGTTAAATGATAGAAATTAGAAGTTAAATTTTTAGTTGGAAGAATATAAGAATAAAGTTTCTAAGACTAATATGGGAAAAAAGGGTAGAGGATTTTTTGTTTCACCAAAATATCATCTAAAGTTGGATAATCAGGAGAATATAGATTTTGGGAAAAAATATGTATCATTTGTAAAAATAATAATTAAGCTTTAAAGTTTAAATATGAATTTGGAAAGTTGAAAAAAATGTTGAAAAAATTTACTTCTAGAAGAAAATATTTTGAGAAAATGTATGGTCAACTAAGGGATAATAAGAATACTTCTAGACTTGGTAGTAAAACCACTAGAAGATAAAATTATCTAAAAAATTACTTTTTTATGTGTAAAGAATCTTTCTTACTTTGTGTCATAGAGGAGGACACTAGAAAAATTATTTCTCTCTAAATATAATTCAATCATTCAATAGAACTCATACATTTTTTTCTACATAACTTGATTCTTATGAGCATAAAAGAGATAAACAAATTTGGATACCAAAAGTTCTATTTTCAAATAATTCTAGACCTAAAAAGGTATATATTTTGTGAACTTAGTTATAAAGACTCGAATTCATTGTGCACCAAAAGTTTCATACTTATCACCGGTTCCCGGTAACATTTTATTTTCTAATTATGAAAAATTTTACTTTATGATTGGTTTTTTAAAATATTTGGTTATATCTTTTCTTAAATTTCTTTAATTTATAGGAATTTTTTGTATTTGTTTTTAGAACAATTTTTGAGTAGATAACTTTTAATTTATAAAGAGTTTATAAGTTTTTAAGATAGAATTTATTTGGAACCATATTCTATAAAATAAGATCAAGAAAATTTATTGGAAGATAACTTCTAGAGGAGTCTCTTTATTTTTAATCTTGTTGGATTTTTGAAGATATATCTTTACTTTGTATGTGATTTTAATAATTAATGTTCTATATATTTTAAATTTCATTGACAGTTTACAAAAATATATTTAATAAACTACAAATTTATTTCTTATAATAATTACTCTATCATATGCATTTAGTTTGGTTCTTTTTGGACTGTCTGATCAAGGAAGATTGAAGGATTATTGTGGAGCCTATATAAGGGAATGTGGCCCTAAATTTTGTTGCAAACATTAAATATTGAATTAATCCAAATAGATTTCTAAATTTCTGGTTTCATATTAATTTTTCATTTGTGTAATGGATTCATCTAGAGATATTACAACTAGGTAAATTATTCAAGAGATACTGATCAACTATGAGTTATTTTCAAAGTTTGATTTTCTACTTAAGGAAGTAATCAAGTTTCGAGGTTGGTAATTTATAGATCTTCTAAAGGAAGGGTGTGAATTATTCTTTCCTCAATTTATCCATGAGTTATAAAAAACTAAAAAATTCATTGAAGTGGATGGCGAGAAATTATTTTTGTAAAATCCTAAAAATTTAGTTTAAAATAATGCTGTTATTTATAGATTTGTTAACACTCAACACCGAGCATTAAGCAAATTTTGATATATTATAAAAATATTATTATTTAAATGTGACTATTATAACCTAGTTATTAAATTGGTGGGTATGAATATGAGAAACCTAATTATGAAATAATGTATAATGGTCCTACTTAATACAAATTTATTGATTAATTCTTAGGAAATAAGTACTTAATTTTTAGTGAAGTTATTTTATACTTCAAAAATGATTTTTTTTTTCAAAATTGTTTTTTATTGCATTTTGTACATAGAAATTATAATTAATTTATTCCACTTTTATAAATTATATTTTATAAAATTAAAATCATTTTTAAAATTATCATATAAAAATTTACTTATTGTGAAATTTTAGTAATTTATTGAAAATATAAAATTTTCAATGAAAAGTGAAAAAATACTGATTTTATGGAAAAATATATTTTCCATTAAAGTATTTAAAATTTAATATTTTGTTTTGAATTTATTAGTTCATCTTGGTTAAACATAATCCAATTAATATAATTGGAATCAACATTATGCTTAATTTTTGTATAAAAATGTTTTTATAGTTAAAAAATGCATTTTTCTATAAGACTATTTCATCACATTTTGTGGGTTTATTTTAAAAGTAATTTATGCCACTTATAAAACTTGGTTTTGATAAAATGGATTCTATATTTTGAATCATCATGTACAAATTTGGTAAATATTTCAATTTTATTTTTTGTTATTATGAATAGTAATTATGGGAAATATTTTTCACCTTAGTAAGGGTAAAACGATTAAAACAGGGTTAAAACTGTAGTATAAGGCTTTAAAATAACTATAACACTTTATTTTATTCTATTGGATGAGTTTGGTTCTACTATCCTATTCTAATATTTAATTTTATAGTAATTTTGTTCCATTTTTTATAGTGACTTGTATATTATTTTAAGTAAAGAAAAATACAAAATGTCACTCTCTTACTTTTAAATTTTTCTTATATATTCACATAGAGATAAATATTAGTTTTGAATGAATATTAAAGGTTATTTTGAGAATAACTAAATTATTTTTATTATTTTAATTTATTTCTATTTTTTAGTGATTATATAATTACCTTAAATGCTTATACAACGTTGACATGGTGCTTGTGTAAATAGTGGGAAATCAAAGTAAATAATTTTAAAAACATTAAAATTAATTAATTTTGAATTAATAATGGTTCCATAATAATTTTAAATTTAATAATAATTTATTATATATTTTTAAATGTATTATATTATAATTCCATTATTTTCTTGATGTCATTAAAGTCAGATTTTTTGAATAGTTATTAAAATGAATTTAATACAATTTTATGTTCAATATATTTTATTAAATTATTTAAAAATCATAGAAATATTAAAATAAAAAAATTATGATGAGTAATGGTTTAAAATTTCATCCCTTATACATCTATGATCCAATTTTTACCTTATAAGTAAAATTTTAACCCTTTAAAACTGAAAAATTTGTTACCGCAGTTAAGGCTAAAATTGGTTAAAAGGGGGGTTAAACTAAAAAATAGGGTTTAAAATACCACTTAAACCTATAAAAATTTTATTAGTTGAAGTAATTTAAACCATATAGTATCGTATCCTTGAAATTCTGTCCACATGGTTCCATTTTCATGGGAAAATGACTTATTATATTTAAATCTCTTTATTAATTTTAGGTGTGTCCTTTCCATCACTATAAACGGAAACTCATCTTATCTACTCTTTATACCACCTTGATCCACCTAGTGAGTGGATCCTTGAACCACTTTATGTTTTTATAATTACAAATATCTGTTTTTTTATTTCCTTTAAGAGTCTTGATACTTTGTATTATATTTTTATTAAAGTATGCTTAATTTTGTTTATATAATTATATTTCTTCACTTTAAATATCATTAAATTGAATTTTTTCATTGGTTATAACATGTTATACAAGTTTAATATAGTATTAATAGGAAAAATAATCCATCTAGGACCTTTAAATATCATTTTTAGATGTTTTTTACTATTCTCACATAGCCAATTGTTCCACGTAACCGTTTTTCCCACGTAGCTGATTCAAATATTTGATTTTCTTGATTTGGATACCATATGTATTTTGACCATAAATCAGGTTAAAAATTAAAAATTGATTCGTTCTTGTTGATTATAAATATAAAAAAATCATCTACATTTTATTAGAATATATAAAATTCCAAATCGATATTTATCCTGTACTAAATTAGGTTAGAAATCACTGCATGTTTTCAGACTAAATTCTGTAGTTTTCCTAAACTAATTTTCTACTATATTTTGATGATAACTTTATCTATATAAGTATTATTAATATTATTATTTATTATATGGAAATATAATGAAATTATATAAATATATTTCAATTGGATCTAAAGTCGATTCTCTTTTTTATGGTTTGTTTTAGGTTTGAAATTTGTTAAGTCAAACTGGTTTCAAATTTCTAGAATTCAGCTACAACAATTTTTGGATACATTATGAATTTGATTACATGGTGAATCACCTAAATGATTTTACTACATGATTAACCTATGTGAATCCCTTACGTTAATCCCCTATGTGAATCCCATACCTTGATTTTACTACGTGGTTTGTTGATTTTCTATATGATATTCTAAGACCTGGAAATATGCTCTATTTTATGTAATATTTTACATTTCAATTTTATGCAAGTTTATTATGGTTATAATTAGTGTTTTATTTGTTATATAATTAATTATAATTATTTAGAATCTATAAGAATTGGTTTTAAGTTATTTAATGATGAATTAAATATTATTTACATGGGATTAAGTGTGTATCGATATTCACACTGAAAATTCTAGAATTGAAATATCCTAATTCAAATTGGATGAAATACAAAGGGTCAATATTAATTATTATTAGGGAGTGTTCTAAAGATACTAATGCTTATTATTTAATGGTATATTAAATGTTCTAACTAGTTCCATTTTATAGTTTTCATTAATTATACAAGATATCAATAAAGACTCACATAAATATTATTTATCATTTACACATGGATTATTGTATGGGAAATAAGAATGGAAAACTTTGAAGTAGTTCATTGAAGTTTCACGAACAACTCTTGCTTTTTGAAAAAGTGATATGAAATGGTCTTCAGGTTTAAAAGGTATTGTTCATAAAGAAACTCTATATATAGATTTGATAGATTTAATGTAAGATACGGAGGTTGAGAATATTCTTAAATTGTATAAGTGATGCATTTTTCTAGTGATAAAATATTGTTCCTAGTTGAACTAAAATTTGTTTAATCCTTTATTTATGGAGAATTTATTGTCTCCTGAAATCTCAAACTATGATAAATTCATATGGTTATTTATTTTTTTACTTATTCATATTCTTCTTCCATGTGTGTAATTGTAAAGGGTTATACTACCCATTAAAAGGTTGGTAATTGGGTTGTTAATCCCAAAACAAATCGATGCATTGGATTGTGCCTCTAGATGAAAAAATAAATACTATTTAGTTTGTGCTTCCAGGTGTTAAAAATGCAAGAAGTTTTGGGTTTAAGCCTCCAAGGAAGAACTAATTTATAATTGCATTGTGACACCAGGTTGGAAAAATTCATTTTAAGATTCCATTATATTGATTATAGTGGAAGTCATCACTCTCAGTTTGTGAGAGGGGTGAAGAGTAGAGTAAGATCATTTATATATGAACCGCTATAATAATATTTTGTGTCCTTTTTATTTTTTCTTTTCCACTTCATTAAAACTAATTATTTTATATAATATCCTTTAAATATTTAAATTAATTAATTCAATTTTAAAAGAGAATTCACCCCCCATCTTGGATATTTTTTCTATCTTAACTCTAGAATAACACATAGATATACAAAACCCTACCCAATTATCTTTTCAAATTACCTATCCAATAATTATAGGTGGTGTTCTTCTCAAAATACCATTCCAATGTTCCATAAGAATGTATCTAAAGGAGGTTTACTGAAGAAAATGTAATCATCTTTATTGACTCTTTAAAATTCATTTCTTATTCTACTTCCTATAAATATGTTTTACCCATCCTAAAATAATAAATGAAGTATTATAAACATATTTAAATGTTATTATGATAATGGGAAAACTATTTTCCACCTCTTTTCTATCCTATAAAAAGTGAAAACGTCCTTTGTGCGTACGTATGGTTTGTCGTCACAACATAGCAGTGTAATTCATTTTTCATCATCATTTTACTTGGATGGTTATAAATATGAAACTAATGAATATATATATGATAATTATAACATAATTATAGTCCTGGTAAAATAATATATCATCTACCTTTTTAACCTTCCATCTGTTAAAAAATGATAACGTTGTTTGTGCGTATGTGGGGACCACCACCTCTACGAAGCAATGTGATTCATTTTTCATATACACATTTAAAAGATGATTATAAATATGTATATAATGAATATATATGATATTTATATTAATATTAATATTTTTTATATGATGGAACCCTGAAAAATATGCAAGGACTGAAACCAATGAACCTAAGATCACATGAAAAATGAAATAGATAACACTCAGAAATGATGATTTTAATAAATTATTATTAATAAATAGGTATTGAAATGTTTTAATTGGATCATATATGATATTATAAGTATTTATATAGTTATAGTATATAATTATAATATATTTAAATTTATTATAAAGTAATTTAAAATCACCTACAAAGCAGTTCAGTCCTGAGGTAAGGGTTCTTCGTCTCAATATTGTTTCGTTGTGACAGGTTTGATTTTATGCACTTATTTATGTTTATGATGTGTATATATTTCAACTTTTACATGTTATATTATGGATAATTCTTAATACATTATATTTTAAGTTTCAACTCAAATTATTTAATCCAATTTTTTTATTTGAAAGTTACCAAAATGGTAAGGGTTTATTTTACAATCTCCTTATTATTTGGGATTGTTTATGTTTAAGTATCCATAGGGAATATTATATGATCTTTCTATCTTAAACACAATATATTTTCTTATCCAATAGTTATTTTTATAAATTAAAATGTTTACTTTAATTTACCTCACTTTATGTACTCAATAGACCGAAAGAATGTTTTTAAGGAAAACCAACTTTGTTTTCTACTCGGTTAAGAATAATTTTATTCCATGTCCATATTTTATTTAAAATGTTTATAAGAATATTTTTACTATTCTACAATTATTGATTAAATACATCTTTACCCAATTTTTAAATTCTATAAAAACATTTAAAATTAATCTTCTTTTCTTTTTCCAAATGAGGAACTTTTACCAAAGGTGTGAATGAAATCTTTGTTTTAACATACACTGCATAAATGTATTATCCTACTATCATGACTACTATTTTCTTTGAAGTTTCCTTTATAATTTTTAATGGTTATTGAGAGGTTATGGGGCTCTCATTGGAAGCCGGTGGGCTAGGGATTTTAAAATTTTTATCAATGGGTTTACGGAACTTATCAAATCCAACGATCAAAGCCCTGGTAAAGTCCGAGGATATCACATAAATTATAAAGAGCACAATATTAAACTGAAAACATACTCATTTCAAATGTAAATCTATGGTTGAATAAAAATAGTCAATGATGATCGTTACTTGAAGGATCCATAGCAAGAACCATATAGATCATCCACACGTGCTTCAAAAACCTGTGGGAGCGTTGATCGTCGAATTCTAGGTGCTAGCGCAGAGATCTGACAACTCCTTCGACACCCTGATGATCACCGCATTAAGATCCCTTAGATGCTTGAGGAGGATCTTGATCCATGCTCTTGGATCAATTTATTCTCTCTCTAGGTAGCGGTATGAGAGAGAGGCTCTCGTTTTTCATTGCATGAAATGAATGAATAGTTACTTGAGAGAGAGCCTCCTCCTTTATTTATAGTGGTGTTGCTAAATACCCGGTTGGGTTCCCTGGCCCCTATTTATTTCAACATCCACTAAATAAATAATTTTTATGAACTAATCTGCATCAATATTATTTATTATTTTATCACATATTTGTAATATATATAAAATATACTATATGATAAAACTGATCCATTTAACTTGACTCGTTATCCCTCTTAATATTAAACGAACCTTAAATATTAAAATAATATTCGTTCGATTAATATTTTCTCATATTTACTTAACTTGTAAATACATTAAATAAATTAAATCCCAATTATTCATAACTTGAATAATAATGAATTGATTTAATTATCAGTGATTGATACTTTGGACAACACTCGGACCCCGTGATGGGGCCCACCATGTCTAATATTCCTTTTCAACCGAATAGGGCGTATTATTGATTTCGCTATTATGTGTGACCCTCTAGTCCCCTGTCTCGATAGTAGTGAATAAAATACATAGACCAAGAGCTGATTATAGCAACCCATCATGACCCCTAAAGAGATAAGGATTGTCATAGCAATGACAACTAACTTATGAACACTGATTGTGTACTACAATCTCTTTATCATTAACTATCTCATAAAGAAGTATGCACACTTGTGTCATCATCATTTTTATAGATTTATTATTTGTTGATCTTCCCAAATGGATTTTATTTTCTACTGCTTTGGCCAAATACTTATCAAGGCAGCTCCATCCTGATCAACTAGGCCTAAGATATACAACTTCCTAAACTTGGAAGTGACAAATCCTTTCTTGACCATTCAACCAATGTCATACCACCAACGATGCACCTAACACAAGCTACCTCTCCATGATTTCAATACCATGATTTTTTCCTTATATCAAAGTATGCAATTAAATGATACACATTGGTAATGTTCTCAAGTTAGGAGACCAATACACATGTTTGTAGATAGAAACGACCAATGACACCCAAAACATGTGGTGTTCCTATTGGCGGGGCCATCCTCATGATCTCACTACTAGATATCACCAAGTGTGAACTTCATGAGAATAATTATCAATGCTTATGATCCCCCAACACCTAATAGTCAAACATCTACTGTGTCTAGTCGGTAAGATGTATCTAAACCATAGAACATATATTTAAGATTAATGTCATTGTATCTCAAGGTTCTCATTATAGCATGAGATTTGCTATAACCATTTGATATGACAATTAATCTATGGATATTACCATTATATAGTAGATATATAAATATCTACACTATAATGGTAATAATACATCATGAATAACTAACTCTACACATGATATGGTAATCAAAATTAATGCATAGTTGGGTCTAGGGAACCCACTATTTCAACACTCCCACTTGCACTAGAGCCAACTTTCTAACCAAACTTGTTAGATACTCACATGATAAAGATCATGCTTTTGCTGAGTAATGTCTTTAACTATTGGACCTGCCACGTTTTCTCCGCATGGCATATCTATTGTATGAAACCTCATCTCCTTAAGTAAAACTTCTCAAGAGATGATATACCTGAGTATATCCCTTTTTTCCATTGTCATAACTTGACATCTTGTCTAGTGAGAATATCATAATTTATATTATGATAATACTTTTCTTACTAGGTACTATTCTAAGAACTGGAACAAATCATTGTGATTGATAACTGCTTCTTAGATTCCTTAGAAGCTGCAACGTACTCGGTATTTATAGGGATGGATACCACTAAATTTTATGATCTTGACTCACTCATCACCTTTTCCTAACTATGATACTAGATCAAATTGATCTAAGGTTTGCTAGTTTGTTTCCTACAAAAACTAGTATACCTTCTTCTATATATACCAAGAACATATCATTTATACTTACCAAAGTTCAAGATGATAGTTCTAACTGCTTCACTTGCAGTGTTCTTGGATATAATTGATATCTGTCTATTATAAAGTATATCCTGATAGTATCAATTATTGTACATATTATGGAATGCGTGATTGATACATCACTAGAGAATATGGAACACAACTCACAACTTTAATTACTTCCTATGTTCCGAACATGTCAACCTGAAGAGATTAATCCATGTGACATTGACAAAAATTCTTAATTTGAATTATTCTAACTTGTATTTTTCAATATAATGTCACTTTATGTATGATTGACTAGGTCCAAGAAACTGTTAGATCTACTTTGATAGATCTAGTTCCCTAGAAAATAGGTTGATACTTTAAGTCAATCAATGGAGAATTACTTTTAACCTCGTCTTATCTAACTATAAGACTAAGTTCTGTTTTCCATATGTTTCCAAACATATTTTTCATAGAAAATGTTGGCTCTACCACTAACCTTTATTATACACAAGGTAAAGATTCATTTGAAATGAATGCTCTAATATCTTGTTTCTTAATTTAATCTTGAACTTTATTTTAGTAACTTTCAACCTTTATTATCATTTGATGGTTTCATCATCCCTTTCTGGTTGCGTCGTATAGACACCTTCCACAAAAGATGACTTGACATCCAATTACCAATAGAATGATCTTAGAATTTTAGCTATGACAAATAAAATTCTAATGGATTTAGGTATATGGAATTGGTATTACCAATCTATACTTATTGGTACCACACTTTTACCATCCATGTATCAACTCACTTGAATACCCACTACAATATTCAGTTTATAAGCCCCTTTTCATTTTGATACATGTAATCTATTATTGAATTTATAATTATCTTTTCAATATTAACTAATTTCCATATACTTATTACTTGAAGGATTTATTATTCTTAATGAATAATTTATCACCAGCTGCAGTGAATATAAAACTATCACCATGGTTTCTTCTTCCTACGCATTATGTGTTACTAGAACATGCCTCTTCCACATGAACTCGTGAAACTTGTTCCTATGTCAACCATTTGTGCATCTCAAGCATTGACTAAACCCAAGTCAATATTTCTCCCACTATCTCTAATAGACATGTGCACCCTTATATAGAAATTTATTCTAATACTTGACTACATCTTTTCTATCTTAGGGATTTATGTAATATCCTAAGAAACTTTTAGGATATTTACTTAGATGAACCATGTGTTTATCTTGATGCATGTTTGTTTGTTTTTCCTTAACAAATGCTTTGCATCTTTAACACATGTCGTATGACATAATGGATTTTCATCATACTATGAATCATATGATATCCATTTTTCATTTTATTTGGCATATTGGTTATGGGTTTACGCCGTTATTTTCAAATCACATCTTGAAATATGATGGAAGTTACTACAGGTTGTAACATTGATACTACTTACATCATAACTTTGATGTATAAAATGTGCATTTAGGAATTTCTCCACACTGCATTTTTTTATCTATGCTGACATGTAAGACTTTATAATCGATCCTTCTTATGAACATCAATACCATGATGTAGATAAGGTAATGTGTGTTTAAGAATTACTCCACGCTACATTATCATGATTGATGATTGTTTGGTCAAGATATTCTTCGGCATGTTGATCTGAAGCAACTCATATCTTATGACCATGAATATACTTCAGTATTACATTCCTTAATAACTTAAAGGAATATTATGAAGTATCTTTACCTCTAGCTTCCCTTTATAATATTTCATGCTCACTTGTTGAACTAACCCCTAAAGCTTTGTGGCATACCTTTATTTATAAAGGTCTCTTTGTCTAAACTAAAGACGTCAGTAATACCATAGGTGTTTAAATATTTTGAGAATAAATACCATACTGGGTATATTCTTAACATCCACTTTTTGTTTAACTTGAAAAAGAATCATCTTACAACAACTGTCTAAGTATTACATTTTTATATTCATCATGTATTGCCTATGATTCAAGTACGTCTGAACTATTTGTTGAGTATGTTACACCACAAACAACATTCATTCCTGAATTTGGAATAATGTATCATTATGAAAAAATGGGCACTTGAGATAAATTTTTTGGTTACAATAAATAACTTGTTCAATGAAAATCATTCACTTAGAAATTAGAAGTTATGTGTTTCTCACCACTGACTTAGGAATCACCCTTTCTCAACTACTTGGAGAAGACACTTTACTTCTTATAATGTTCCTATACTTACTTGGTTATTGTATTTAAATACACATATTTTATTGGAATATTGTATTCAATACCCAAGAAGTATGTTAGAAACATTAATTTTTATTGATGAATATACCTAAATGTGAAGTGGGTACTTTCTTATTGTATTTTAGTTCATTGCATTTTTAAACTTCCATAAATTTATTTCATTATATGTGATGCAAATAAACTCTTATTAAATAACCAACCTATCTTATTTGAAGAGTAGTACGAAGGTGCCTTTGACATAACTTGGCATTGTCCTTTTCACGTTTTTCTTTCAATTTATTCTCCATAAGAACAAAATATGATACATTCTTTAATATTCTTATTACTTGGAGAATGTTACTTTAAAGGTACTGAAGTGCTTACTCCATACCGTTAGTTTCAATCCTTAAAATAAACTAGAGAAATTAAGTGTAAAAGGTATAATAATGGGATGGAGTGAAAGATCATGAACTGTCTTTCACTTTACAAAAACTGAGTGCAATCATCACATTCAAATCTTGCTTAGATTTATCCTTGGAAACTACTTGGAGATGAGACTACATGTAATATCATCCATGTCGTGATGTAGAGACCATAAATAACATCAAACTTTGATGATAAAATTATGATATAACCATCATATGCTTAATTCATGAGTCTCCTATAAGCAATTTTACACCCACACTTCCTGAGGTGGATTAACGGGTAGGGACACAAGCACCTTGAATTTTCGTTATAGTAGTATTATGTGCAAGTTCCTATACTACACTTGGAATTTCATGATTTTTTAGACATTAACTTTGTATAATATTTATCGTAGTTTTATTGTGGTATTACTTTCCATTCTCTATAAATAAACTTTAGAAGATTAATACTTTTTATGTTGATTACCAAATGTGACATTACCGATTAATTTAATCATTAAATGTCTCCCACTAATTTATCAAATTATAGGAACCCTCTGTATTAGAATTGGAATACTATATCATTTGATTATTCTAGTGGAAAGGATCCCTGAACCTCCCTCATAGTCCACAAGCTATGGCTACGCCACTACTTGGAGGGTTCAAGGTAGGCTTTTGGCTGGCCAACCGTATTAACTCGCGATTCCTTGATTTGTGGAGTGAAGTCCCAACTTCTAATATCATAACCTAATTTACTAAATGATTGCATATAAAATTACGACAAGCTAGATATGGATATTTCTTTGTTGCAACTTTAGTTAAGTCAACCCACCACCCTAATAAGAACTCCCCGATAGTAAGAGCCACTATCAGTTATGGCATGACTGGCACCCCAAACACCCAGTTTTGTTTAAACTTTAATTATTGAAGGTTGTGGTGACTTAATATTTATTTGAGGGTTTTGTGTTTTTCTATCGACGAATGTAACCCATTTCGATTAATCTTGTTCATCTATGAATCGCGCTCATAACATAGCATTAATATAAAAACATACGTTGCTTCTTTATGCATTTTATTATCTATTATTTTTTATATATTTTTCGTTGTTCATAAATTCATAAAATAATAAATAGATGCATAAAGGTAAACTACTTCCTAAATGGTCTTGAGCATCTAAACAACCTAAGTGCATCATACCTGAGTCGTAGCTTGACTCTTGATGCAGATCACACCTATCATGTATATCTTATTCACATATGAAGTATCGCCTTGTCTTGATGGGGTCCACATCATGTCTTGGAGTATCGCCTCATCTTGGAGGGGTCAACGTGTCATCTTGAACCATCTTGATCAACATACACCACCTCATCTTGGTAGGGTCCACATTGTTCACTGTCTTCATTTGAAGTACAAAGATACTCGTGCGTGGGAAAGGGGAACTAAGGGTATTAATGTACATCATGAAAAGTAGACGCATAGGCCCTTATACATTTTAACCAAAAATAAAGATGATGCGCAAACCATTTATTTAATTAATTACAATCATCACATTCAGTTAAATAATTAATTAAATAAATAAATGCAGAAATAAACGGGTCGGTGCTCAAGACCAGAATGTGAGTAAAAATAATGCGCGATGAAAGTTAAATTGTATTAAATAAATATGAGGGTTATAAATTAAATTAAATAAATTTAATAATTCAAATAATTTAATTAACTATCGGTCCTTTAATTAATTTAATTTTAATATCAAAAATAAATAAATTAATTTAATTTAATTTAGTAAGAAAATTGAATTAATTTTATCTAGGTATTAAAATTTATTACATTCAACCATAATTAATATATTAATCAATTTAATTTAATTCAGTAAATTAAATTAATTAATTAATTTAATTTAATTATAACTAGGGTCTCGAAACCCTATTCTAACCCATTGCTGGTTGCGCTGAACCTGCGCAGACCCGTAACGGGTCGAGTAAAGCCCATGTTGGGCTTTTCAGGGCAAGGTAGGTCCGCCCAGATCCATACTTGGTCGGGAAGGTCTGCCCGGTCCTGTTTTGAGGTAAACCAGGCCCTGAAGAACCTATCAGGGGTTACCTGCACCCAGGTCCATTGCTGCGAGGGAGGTGGGGAGCCACTGCATCATCAGGGGTTTGGCATAACTGTTGTCTGGCGGAAGGGAGGTCACCAACACTTTTTGGCGGCTTGTGCTTCGTGGTGACCTGCGGGCCTCGGGGAGGCCGGAGTTGAGCATGACGGTCGAGCTAGTCTGGCGGAGAGCAGTCCAACGGCGGTGTCGTGGCAGTAAAGGTGGTCAGGAGGTGATGGTCCTGTGTTTCAGTGCTTTCCCTAGTGGAGTGCGATCGAGATGGTGGGTTGGGATCTACGACATGGGAGGAAGGTGCTCGGGGTGACGCGCTGTCGGCTATGAGGGCGGTCTGGAGGGTCGGACGGCCGCAGATCGATGGTGCTAGGAGGAATGGAGGTCAGGCTCTAAAGGTAGCGGTTGGGACATAGGAAGTCTGACGCTATGGGAGGCAGGACCGTGGCCACATGTGACAGTGCGGGCAGCTGGGATTTGGCCAAGGCGCGGCTGGCGCTGCCTAAGCAGGCAGCAATGTCACGAGCGGAGGGCGGCATCTAACTATGCTACAAGGTGGTGGAGGCTGACTCTGATGGGATTTGGGTTTCTAGGTGTCGGCTAGGGAAGCTCCCTCCTGAGGTGTGCTAAGGAAGTAGTCCAGGAGGCGGGCTGTACGTCCATGAGGAGGAAGGGGACACCGGGGGTCCACTGCAAACCCCCTTTCTTTAATTCTTTTTATAATTAGCCACTCCATCTTTTTAATTTAATAAACAAGATCCTTTTATATATATATATATTTTATTGGAGACCTACAAAGTAGGTCTCCCCACCCACTTTTTTTTTACTTCCATTTAATTTAATTTTTGAGTCAAGGTCTTCCCCCCATTTAAATATTTTGTGCTTTTTGCCACACACAAATTTTCTAAAGGCTACTTAGACTTTAAAATATAATAATAATAAGATTATTATAATAATATAACAATTTATTATTATTATATCATTATAATAATAAAATAAATATTATAATAATAATAAAATTATTATAAAAATTAGAGAAATTGTAAAATTTATAATTTTTATATAATTTTAATTATATCTAATGAACCGATCTAAACTTGATCAGTCTTTTGGAACTAATAAAAATTAATACCTTAGATCAAATCACAAGTTTCATTCAAACTAAAAAATTAAAATGGCCATAACTCGGTCATTCGAGATTAGATCGAAACACTGTTTGAATCGCTGGGACCGTCTTTGAACCCTCTACTTAATTATAATGAAAATTTAATTTTCTAGGCTTAGAAAATCTATGTGATCACTCTGATACCACTAATAGGTTTTGGGGCCCACAACAGAAGCCAGTGAACCAGGTATTTTAAAATTTTCATCAACGGGTTGACAAAAATTGTCGACGCCGATGATATGATCCCCAGTAAGGTCCAAGGATCTCACATAAATTACAAGGAGAACAAAAATAAACTAAAAACATACTTGTTTCAAATATGATGTCATGGTTGACTACAACTAGTTGATTGTGATTTTTTCTTTAAGGATCCATAGTAGGAACCCTCTAGATCATCAACAGGTGCTTCAAAAACCCACAAGAGTGTCAATCATCTAATTCTGGGTGCTAGCACAAAGATCTAGAGAGGCCTTCGATGTCCCAAAGATCACTGCATCGAGATCCCATTGATGCTTGAGGAGGATCTTGATCCATGCTATTGGATCAACCGCTTCTCCCTCTTGGTAGTGGGAGGAGAGAGAGGCTCTCATTTTTCATTCCATGAAATGAATGAATATTTAATTGAGAGAGAGCCTCCTCCTTTATTTATAGTGGTTTTGCTAAATACCCAGTTGGGTTCCCCGACCCCCATTTATTTCAACATCCACTAAATAAATAATTTCAAAAAACTAAACTATGTCAATATTATTTATTATTTCATCATATACTTGTAATATATATAAAATATACTACATGATAAAACTAATCCATTTAACTTGACTCACCATCCTGCTTAACATTAAACAAACCTTGAATATTAAAATAATATTTGTTCAAAGAATATTTTCTCGTATTTACTTAACTAGAAAATAAATTAAATAAATTTAATCCCAATTATTCATAACTTGAATAATAATGAATTTATTTAATTATCGGTGATCGATACTTTGGAAAACACTCAGACCCTGTGATGGGGCCACCATGTCCAATATACCTATTCAATTGAATAGGGTGGATTCTTGAATATGCTATTGTGTGTGACCCTTTAAGCCCATATCTCAATAGTAGTGAATAAAATCCATAGACCAAGAGTGGATTCTAGAAACCCATCATGGCCCCTAAAGAGATAAGGATTTTCATATAAATGACAACCAACCTACAGACACTGATTGTGTACTATAATCTCTTTTTCATTAAATATATCATAAATCAGGATGCACACTTGTGTCATCGTCCTTTTTCTTGCTTTATTATTTGTTGATCTTTCTGGATGGATTTTCTTTTCTACTAATTTTGAAAAAGAATTATGAAGGCATCACCATCCTCATCAATCAGGCATGAGATATAAAACTTCCTAAACTTGGAAGAGATAAATAATTTCTTGACCATTTAACTATTGTCATACCACCAATGACGCACCTAGAACAAGATACCTCTCCACGATTTCAATACCATGGTTTTTTACTCATATCAAAGTACACAATAAAATGATACACATTAGTAATGGTATCAATTCAGGAGACCAATACACATATCTGTAGATAGTAATGACCAATGACACCCAAAACATGTGGTGAACCTATTGGAAGGTCTGTCCTCATGATCTCACTACAATAGATCACTGAGTGCGAAATTCATGAGAATATGTCTCAATGCTTATGAGCCCCTAACACCTGATATTCAAACATATACTATGTCCAGTTAGTAAGATTTATCTAGACCATAGAACATATATTTAAGATTAATGTCATTGTATCTCAAGGTTCTCATTATAACCTGGGATCTGCTATAACCTTTTGATATGACAATTAATCTATGGAAATTTCCATTATATAGTAGATGCAGAAATATCTATACTATAATGTTAATAATACATCATGTATAACTAACTGTACACATGATATGGTAATCAAAATTATTGCATAGTTGGGTCTAGGGAACTCACTATTTCAATAGTTCTTTCTAAAGAAAGTGTTTTTCTTATATTTTTGATATTTTTATATTTCAAATATGTGATTTCAAAATGAAAAGAGTATTTTCCTCAAGAAATATTTCAGTGATCTTTTAAAAGTATTTTCATATATGTTAAAATCCTTTGATGAATCATATTATAAATGAGGTTATACTTTAATGATACCATCCACCATATTTCTTTGGATTTCTTATGATATTTTTAACATGGGAAAGTATTGACATTCTGTATTCTAGTTATTCCAATACAAGCAGTTATTGATTATTAAGGTATATTGAATAAATTTTATTATTTATTCATATAAATAATGCATTGGACTTATTAAGTGATGGTTATAAGCTGGAAATATATATCCCCTTAATAAATTGGTGGGTCTCATGAGATAAATCAAGTTGGGTATTTGGCTAAGGCCATACCCATTTATTAAGTTGTCTTGGCATGAGGCTTCGACGGTAAGTTTTAGATGTATAAAAATATGACTTAAATTAGTATAAAATAAATTATTAATGTCCATGAGAGTATTTTAATAGGTAGATTATCCATGGATAAGTTTAAAGATCATGTGATTATTTATCTAGAATTATTTGATCATTGTTTATTCCTATCATATTATTCATTCCTTATTTATTTTATGATTTCTTATATTGTATGTATTCCCTTAATAAGTATCTGAGATCACCCATTTCTTATGTTTACTTTCCCCATGATTTCAGGAAGTATATTTTAATTGATATACAAGGATATAATAGAGGTAATAATGAAGTTTTCAAATAAAATACTTTGTTTTATTTTTTATTTTCAAATGTAATGTGAGATTCAATCATGTATCTACTTATCCAAGACTACTGAACTAATCGATACTTTGTGATCTGATTGATTATATCTAGTGATAATGTATTAATGTAACCACTGGATCTAGTATACTAGAGTTGGGGTCTTTAAAAGTTTCCTTTACTCACTTTGAAAATAAATTTAGTCTATTGTTGAAAAGATTTGTTATGGCCTGACCCACCGAGGCCTGAGCCGAACTCCCCAAGCCTGCCTCCAATAGGCCAGGGGATGGAATCTAGAATTGAGTAAGAATATCACATACATAGGAGGCCTTATCCTAGGATACTAGTATACACACCGCCACATACATCTCTATAAAATATTGTAGAGATAAATAAGCTCAAATAAAAAATGCATTCATACATCTATCCCACAACAGAGTACAACAGAATTATAAAAAGGTAAAAATAAAATCCCACCAAAAACCATAAAAGCATCCAACCTACTTAGATTGATGGCATCCCTATCAAATGAAACTTCTATAAATCTCCTTAGCTAAGTATCGAAAAACACCTCGGTTGGTCTATCTCCCTATGTTCTTCCTAGTCCGGGTTCTCCTGGGACTCCTTCAAAAGTCATATCATCTACACAAGACAATACATGTGTGGGAAAATACCATACAGGGTTGAGTATAATAATACCCAGTAGGTACCCCAAAAAACCCAAAATAAAAGGGAGTAATTGAAATGAAACATTTCACTCAACCCAATACTGAGAGAACCTAAGAGAGAGAGAGAAACTCCATCTTGACCTCTCATCAGCTATACATGACTAGTCATATCAATCTAGATGGTATGTCAACCAAGATATGTAAAAACACTACAATGAATCTTAGAAAAAATCCAAATATAATTGTCTCAGACTCCAAGTCTCATGAGGTCCCAACCACATATACAAATACAAGATTCTACTCAAGAATATATGAAATAACTCATCCAAGATCATGCACTCCAAGAGCCCTTACATTCCAAATGGAACTCATTAAAGAGATAAAAATCTATCAAAAAAATCTTTACAATCCCTTATGGAATGTCCAAGAGATAATATTCATCAGAAACAATAAACTGATGGGAATATCATTCCATATCATGGAATACATCCTAGAGAACATTCATTTCAGGTCTATCTATGAAGAAAGTCACATCAGAACCCAAAATATCTCGATAATTAGATAAGAGATCTCACCCATCCCTAATGGGGGATGCCTTTAACCCTACTGTAACATTAGAAGATCTTATCACCCATAGTGGGGATCACTCCAAAAACTATTGGGGGACACCTCAAACCTAGTTTGGAATACTGAACATCTCATCTTATTAGATAGGGGATCACACCTATGACCACTAGGGGACACCATGAACCCAATTTGGTAACTCTAAATATCTCCTAGATAGGGGACCATACCCAGGACTTCTTGAGGACACCAAAAACCTGATATGATACCCTAGAGAACATATCTCTAATATAGGGGATCATTTCCCGTGTAGGGTTAGTAGCGACGATTCCATAAACCCCATATGGTACAACTTGTGAAGTAGTGGGGTCTTACTTCCTATGATACCAAAAATCCTATTGAAACCATCTACTAAGTATGGGATCATGTAATCGACAATTCCACAAAGCCTACTCTTACTACCCCTATATAGGGGATCATATAACCAATGATACCACAAAACCTATTAGATTATCCTTCTAGATAGTGGATTGATACTTGTGTAGTGTTGGCCACGAAGATACCACAAACCAGATCTAGGGAAAAATGATAGAGTATCCCACCCCAGCCTCTTGGAGGGACACACCAACTCTATCAGAGCTTGTCATGATGATGGGATCACAATATTATGGTAAGGACTTTATGTTGCACTAAACCCTTGTAGGGATAAACTAAGGGATTCACTCAATCATTTCTGGTCCAAACTTTTCTGATAAGAGTGACTCACAATTTCATCTTGTGTTGTATCTCTCACACCCAAACCACTATCATGTCTAATTTGGAAAACAACTTAGGATAGGATACTTACAGGCCTCCATAGGAGACCTGAATATGGAGATGCATGAAGAAGAACAACTCTAAGGTGAATACACAACATGTACCCACAATACATGGCATTCCTTTCCAAACCATCCCTTGGTCACATCCTCTCCAAAACATGGTGTTTCTGTCCATGTGATCTTACACGACGTGTACTTAGTGTACATGACATGTATAACCTCACCTGGGCCCTAGTCATACTTTTCCTCATATGGCTCGGACAGTCATGCCTCAATACATGGTGTATACCCCTGGTAAATAGCATTTCTCGACTAATTGGACACTTGTTCATGTCCTACACCTGTTCTTGTGTATGGAACCTTATGCTTATGTGATCTAGTCATGTACTTCTATACATCCATGTCCCTTGACACAGCTTCTCTGGCCATATCCCTCGACCACATGATCTGGGATCACTACATGGTGTGTACCCCCAGTACACGGAATATAGCCCCCAAAAGTTCATCTTCCCCAAATGGGAAGAACACATGGTGTGTGACCCTACACTACACAGTGTGTGATTGGAAATTATAAATGGGAATTCCCTATGAGCCGCTCAAAAACACCCCAATTTCCACTGAAACCTATAGATTGACCCTAATAGGATCTATAGAAGTCTTAATAGGGCTCTAAATCCCTAAAACAACACATAAAAAGAATATGACTCTCTCGTGAAAAAACGTTGAAGCTTTAGGGGCAGATCCATGCTCAGAAGCCGTTGCAACATGATCTGAGATTGATCATCTTCAATATCAAAGATCATTAGTGCCTATTCTCCTTGGTTTCACATAGGTTAATCTATCATGAAAGGTGGTTTCATCCTCTCTTTACATTCCCACACAATGGGGGTAATAAAGGGTTTATTTATTTAATTTTTATTAAATCTATAAACCCCAATTTAACTTTCCACCAATGCTCACCCCTTGAACAGGCACCTGATGTTGAATTTTTTTTCGTACCTAGGGTAAACACCATATTCTAAACTCAAACACAGTCTCAAATTTATGATCTGAGAATCTTATTTATATTTATTCCATGTTTATAAATAAATTTTGTGTGCGTGATATCATATATTTAATATTTTTAATATCACCACACTAAGGCACTTTGGGCCTCATAATCCCACACTAAATCAACACCTAGCTTCAGAAATATTCCTAAAAATATTCCAAAGTTCTACAAGTCTATGATTTTATGAGATTTTGGAGTTACCACTAGAATAATAATCACTTTTTATTTATTATAAATTACTATAATGTAATGGGTATTTTTCTAAATCCATAGTGAAAGAAATTTTGTTTTACTACAAAGGAGAGAGTTTATAAAAGAAACCATATTTCACTAGAATATATAGTCATTTTATAGTGGTTTCAATCTTTTTTATTACTAAGGAATGGAGTTATGGGCACCATAAATATCTAGGATGTGTATCTTTTAGATTTCATTGTGAACAAGTGGAATTTCAACCTGGTGAAGTGCATATGGACTTACATTGAAACAATTTTTACCATGATGGTTAATTTGAATATATTGTTAAATTATCATATGTTAAATAGGTTGTTGGAAAAGTTTTTGAATATATAAGGTGTTAAAAAAATCTCATGTTGGGAGAGTTAAAGAGAATCTAATTAATACAAAGTCCATTTCTAGGATGAGATTAATTTATGACCGCAATGAGAAGAGGTTTGTTGAAAAATATTATAATGTGGTCCAATAGAAGTCCAAAAATATATTAATAAGAAAAACACTTTTAAAATAAAATCATTATAAGTATCTTATATTGTGAAGCCACCCCCATGAAAAAAGAATAATAGTGGAGAAGGTGAGGTCTGGTAGAGAAGGGATACTGTAGAATTTGAATTAAAAAATTTGGGGGATAAATATAGTTATTCTTGGAAAGAAATGTATGAATAAATTAAGAAGAAGACGGAAGAGAGAGACACTAGTAAACCCTATTTTGTTATAGATAAGCCTAAAGCTAGATCTCTAAAAGAAGTTGATAAAACAATGGAAGTTGATTTTCAAATTAAAGAGGTTGAGGTAGAAGTTGAAAAAGATATTTAAATGAAGGAATCCTTAGTTCACACATATGTTTATTATACCAAACCCCCTATATGATTTCATTGAATCAATTAAATTCATTGGGGAAATCATCTGGACCAAGCTCATATTTATCTAGTTTAGAGAAAGGAAAGAAGATGAAATCATTAGAAATAAGTGACTGAAATTGAATAGATGTTGAAAATTTTGATCAACCAAACAATATCATTGATGTCACTCCCAAAAAAGATAATTTTTTTTTTATTTTTATCCAAAATATACTTTGGAAATAATAGAAAGATCTGATAGTTCAACAAAATATTTCGCGAGTACAAAATATCATAGAATCAAACAAAAATTGGATTTGAAAAGTAATCTGAAGAAAAAGTTGATGGTTTTTCTAATAATTTTTCAAATTTAAATACAAGGGTTAATTTTATATAAGATAAAATGATAAAATTTTAGAATGCTAAATGGAAAATTTAGTTAATAAACTTAGTCACTAAAGTCAAAGGGAGTTTGAGAAATGTAAAGGAGGAATGTGATTCCCACTCTTGAAAGATGAGAGGTTTTTTAAAATATTTTAAGTCTCAAGATAAATAAAATCATTTCATAAATGAAAATTATGTTTCTATAAATTAATGTTATGAGTATCTTTTTAAGAAATTATAAGGGTGTGAATAAGTTGTTAAAGAGAATAGAGAAAAGTTATATCAAAAAAGTAAGTTGACTGAGGAGTTTATGAGCATATTTTTTCTCTATAATGTAATGTTGGAAGATAAAGAGAAGTATATCAAAGATCATAATGTCAATTTGGTAGTACATTAGAAAAAAAATCAATAGGTTGATTTATATTATTTGAAAAATCCAAAAGAATAATTAAAATTTTAAATTTTTGACATTTTCAACATCTAATGATTAAAATTATTGATACTTGTATTTTTTTATCTGTTGTGGATGTATTTTATCAAACTTAACTATAATTATTTTATCAAGGTGGGAGATTTAATAAATTTTTTAATGGATTTAATTCTCATTTTATGAATGTTTTTACTTAATTATACTTTCTTATTCAATTTTTTCTTAACTATTGTGATTCTTTTTTAAAATTTCAAAGGGGAGAAAATTTGAAAATGATAAGCTCTATCCATTTGGAGAAATTTATTATTTTTAATTTATTAAAATTTATCTCTAAATTTATCTATGTTCCCAATTATTTTTTTCATATGTTAAGGTGGATACAATTTGATTTTATTAGAACTAAATTGAGTATTTATTTTTAAGTTTTCAGTTAAACTTATCATTTATTGTGTGTCTTGTTCTTTTTGAAAAGGGTGATATTTTTATTAAAATATCACTTTCATATACTTATTTTGAAAATCAAAATGCACTTTACTTTGAAGTTGATTTAACTTGATTTTTTTAGTTGTTTTTTCTATACAGGATGAAAATATGGTAACTTTAAAACCAAAGAATCAAGAAGTAGTTGAAAAATGTGAAAATTTGTTGATATGAGGATTTGTACCAAATTAATTTCATAAGATGTTCGATAATTGTAGCGGCATGGATTGATTTAATCAAAATATGTTATGTGATTTTGAATCCATCATAATATGAATTTTATATCTTTTAATGTTGTTACAAATCTAAAGACCCCAACTCTGGTATCCCATAGCCAATGTCTACTTTATTACATTAAAATTAGATACGAGGAATCACATCCTGAAGGACCAAATAGTTTAGTAGTCTTGGTAAACTAGGTAAATACTTGAATTTCTCATGCATTTGAAAACATAAAATACACAAAGTGTTTTTTTAGAATAACATTATTTCCCTTATCATATCTCTTCATATTGATCACAAAACACTTCCTAGTATCCTGGAGAAAATAAAACATAAGAAAGGGGTAAACTCATATGCTCGATAAGGATAATAATACAATAGAATCTATCATGAATAAATAAGAATAATAAATATATAAAATCAATTAACTAAAACACATTCCATTTATACAATAACTTGAGCATAATATGGTACGAATAAATGATGATCAAATAAAGTCATATAAATAATCACATGAGGTTAAAACTTATACATGTATATTCTAACTAATTTAATAATAACTTGGAAAATTAATAACTAATATCATAATGGGGTTATGTATAATTACAAACATATGAAAAATACTTTCAAGACCTTTAATAAGAAATTTTAAATCTATGGGTAAAAACTCATCTAATTTGTCCAACTGATTTGTCTCAAGGGAATTGTTGATGCATCAAGGGACTATATAATTTTGACACCCATACATCACTTAATAAGTCCAATTAATTCCTCATATAAAAGGGTTAAAACATAATAAACATACAAATTCATATTTAAAAACTAACATACAAAATGTTATTACATAACCCAGTCAATAAACATAATCATAAACCATCTAAAGTAATATGGTTAATGATAATAAAATTGTACATCCCCAGTCAAACTGATCATAAACCATCTACAGAAATAATAAGGATGGTATCAATACAAAATATCTCTAGTGGATCATAAGTATAATAAATTTTTGACATCATTGATGAAAATAAATACATTAAAAAGATTCCTTAAAAACGTTCTTGACGAAAATAACCTATTAATTTTGGAAATAAACTTTTTAAAATGAGAAGTTCCCAAAATATTTTTAAATATTTTTATTTAAAAATAACCTTTAAAACTTATAAAATATTCTTTAAAATAGTGATTGGTCATGATGGCAGTAAATTCCGTTCATGTCATTCATGTTAAAAAAAGATTCCTTTCACATTTTTGGTAAAATCCATATGGGCATTATTTGGAAAATTAAATAAATATTCCTTTAAAAAAATTGAAAAAAAGTAAAAATGGGTAAAAATTTATTTAATAAATAATTTTGATAATGTTAAAAACATTTTTATAAAATATGGTTTTGGAAGAAAAAGGATTTTTGACCGAAAAATGAAGTCGAATTTTCTTAAAACAAATTTCTCAATCATTTTAAGTACCAAAGAGTGGTAAAATGATACTGTTACTTGAAAATTTAACGAATGACTAGATGATATTAAAATATATTGTTTTTAATATAGTACTAACAAATAATTCCCCTAAGGTATACTTAAATAAAAATAATCTCGAATAGTGATGAGATTGTGAAATACACCCTTAGCACTTTGGTAACATTTGAATCATAATCCCAATGAAAGAAATAACATCAAATGAAAACTAAAATACCATGAATATAAATATATTCATAATATAACATATCAAAATGGGTAATATATACACCACAAAAAATGATTAAGTGGTGAATATGACATATGTCTCACGGAAGTAAAAGTGAGATGAGAAACCCTTACCTCAAGTTTAACTTCCTTCGTATGTATCTGAACCAACTGTATAATAAATATAGGTTTATTATAAGTATATTAAAGAACCATAATCACATATTTCATACCATATATTATTCACTTATAGTCTTTTATCACCTATTTATTAACAATTATTTGTTAAAATGATTGTTTCAGGTGATAATTGCTTTGTTTTTCATGTATGTTTTTGTTTAGTAATTTCAATCCTCTTACTTTAATCATAGTTAAATCATCTTGAGAATTTAAAAAATGATATAAATATCATATATATTCATTATATATGTATTTATTTTAATCCATATAATTTAATGATAGAAAATTAATTACACCGTTCATGAGGACGGTAAGTCTTTCGTACGCACGAACGTTATTTCATTTTCTTGATGGATGGAATGAAAGGAATATAAGTATTAATTCACCTATATAGAATCATTATTATTTTATATATGGAATATATATTAATAAATTCCATCCTTATTACCATCCATGTAAAAATAAAATAAAAAACATTTTACATCACTTTGTGGAGGCGGTAGTCTACATGTACGCACAAGTGATGTTATTGTTTTCCAATGGATTGGAAGATAAAAAGTTAGATGAGAAATATATTTATAGAAGTATGTTTAGGTAAAAAAAATCACATATATTTATTAATTTTATCCTTAATTCCTTCGATGTAAAGCGTAAGTGAAAAATGAATCGCATCACTTCACGAGGTGGTAGTCTGCCGTACACACGAGCAACGTTATCGTATCCCCCAAGGAATGGAAAGTAAGAAGTTATATGTGATTAAATGATTCCATAATCTTAATAATTTCATAAATATCATATATATGTGTTAAATACATCATTATATCTATCCTTTAAAGGTGGTTATGGAAAAAAATTACATCGGTTCGCGAGGTGGTAGTTCGCCGTACCCACGATCGACGATAGTGTTTTCCATTTAATGAAAGTGGAGATTCATATAGGTTATAAAATTAAAATAATAAATATTATATACTTTTTTATTATTTTTTCATATTTTTATAATATTATAATGATTTATAAGACCAAGTAAAATGAAAACTCATAGTTAAAAAATTTACACCTTCTCTAGGAAACCTCTTTAGGTTTATCCTAAAGCCATCCTATATTAGATTTCTGATCAAAAAAAGGACTATGGGGTGTTATTAGGGAGTTAAGGATCATATTTTTATAGGTTTTTTCTTAAACAAATGTATTTTGGAGTGTGAATAGGATAGAATATGGGTGGCATTTTATAAGTGGGAGAGAGGACACACTTGAAATTTTTGAAAATAAAAAAAGCAATACCCACATTTTTATCATTACACAAGACTAAAAAGTGTGTCATTATCAAACCATAGAGGATATAAGGTCACAATATGTCTATAAATTGTGTTTTTTACAAGTTTTAGGTCATTTTTAACCCTTATCTTCTTACTTTAACCCCCAGGTAAACCAAATTTAACCTTAACTGCAGTAATTAATTTTTATTATTTTAAATATTAATTATGGTCAAAATTTATTTCAAATTATTATATAATATAAATTATGATGATTAAAAATATGGAATACATTTTTTAAAATTAAATTTATATAATTGGTAGAATTAAATTTAAAATTAAACCCACAGGCATGATGAAAAAGCAGGTTTCTAAAGGGAAAAATCCCATAAATATAAAAGGATTTAATATAAAAATTCAATATAAAATTGATTAAAATGACCTAAATTGAATTTATTATAATATAATTTAACTAATTTTATTTTAAAAACAATTTAAAATATAATTTAACTTTGTAAATAATTTAAAACAAAGGCGGTTTTCAATAAAAATTTGTATTTTCACTATTCATTGAAAAATGAAACTTTTTAGAAAAATCAAAAGAAAAACATCCTAAGATAATTTTTATATTATTAATTTAAAATTTAATTTAATTTTATTAACTAAATCTTCTAATAGTTTCAAAAAATAATTTTCTCATAAGTGTGCAAGAAGTGACGAAACCATTTTCTTTGAAAAAATACAGTTTTTCAGAAAGCAATTTTTTTACTTTCAAATGATTCTTATTTTTTTTATAATCAATATATAACCAATGAAAATATGTGAACCATATACTTTTCATAATTTAGTTAGTCATATTCATAATTTCCAATTTAATAGCTAGGTTATAATGGTCATTTTTAAATAATATTTTAATAGAGTATCATGTTTCATTTAAACCCAGTGTTGCATGTATCACAAGCTATAAAAGTGATTGAATTTATTTAAAATAAATATATTTTAAAGACTTAGGGTGTTATATTATCTTCTAATATTGTGTGTTATACATGCTATCAAACATTGTGTTCCTCTTTTAAAATCTCAGGGTGTTGCATTCTACCTCAGTAAATAAATTGTGTCCTCAAAATTTAATATTGATCTCAATAATCAATGGTTTAACATTTGAAAATACCCTCCTAGAAACCCCATGTCATAAAAAGGGTTAATGAAACATCCCCTTGATAATAGAGTAAGGGAAGTACAAAGGTCACATAACTAGGTTTACATATAGGAGAACATTAGTGGTAAGTAAAGATATGGAAATAGAAGAAAAACATAAATAATTATGGAGGGTGATAGAGATCATTGATCATAAAAAACTGAATGGACTATAGAAGGTTAAGTACCTCAAAACTATAAATTGATATGGTATAAAAAATATCATCAGTTCATCAAAAATTAAGGTACCAGGATAACATTTTTGTTTCAATATCATTTTCTTGGAGTTGAGTTATTCATTTACCATCTATACTAGGAACATAAGGAAATATACTCACTTGAAAAGTATCATTTAATCAATTTCCATCAAAATATCATTTTTTGGTCCAAACAATGAGTATTTAAGGTGAATTTTCATTCTTAGATCATTAAAATTAACTTTAAACATATCATAATATCCATAGAATAATAAAAAGTTATTCATCCTATCTTTACTAAAACAAAAAAAATTAGCACAAGTTATTCAATATAATAAATTAATCTATAATACCATAATTGTAACCCCCAAAATTCAACTTAATCCATTTCATAAATGGTTAACCTTATGATTCATCCAAAATATGTTTAACCAAGTTCAATATCTAAAAACTTATAATTAATTTCACTAAATTAATATTATATTCCCCAGAAAATATAATGTGGATCTTAATGTCGCATTCCAAATATTTGAATACCATGATCACCATAAAACCTTAATGAAAACATGCATGGTTCCAAAAATAAAATCTTAAGTTTTTAAATATATTCCATAAATCAATATTTTTTTACTAACAAAGATAACATAAACCATCAAATCACTAACCAATTTCAAGGTCACTAATATTATCCCATAAACATCACTTTATTATTATTATCTAAAAATAGAGAATACATTAAGGGTTTTATTCCCCCATTCATATGTTTTACAAAAAGATAAAATTTCCAATAAATCAATTTTCTTGGTACCATTCAATATATTCTTTCAAATCCTTATAGAAATACTAATGTAGTATAATCAATATACATTTCCCGATTCTTATAATGAGAATATCATCAACAAAATACTTCTACAACATATTTCTTGAATCCAAATTCAATCAAATTAATCATTCCACTTCGGTTGTATCAATATCATAAGCTTGACCATTATCCCTTAGCTTCCTTTAGGTTATATTCCCTTAACACCTAGGATATTCATTTGTATAGTGTCCCATATCCTTATAATCGAAGCATTGAACATTAGAAACATATTTCTTTCCCTTAAAATCATGATCATGGTGGACATTGTAACGCACCGACCCCAGTTACCCAAAGTCGGTGCATTATTGCGTAACATTGGCATGATCACAAAAGATCAAGTCTCGAAAGACCGATTAGTTTAGTAGCCCTGGAAACACTAGATACATTCATAAGTCTTACATTACATCATAAATTAAAACAAAACTACAACAACATCTTGTATTCATATCCCCTCATACTATCCCTATAGTTCATTCATAATATACTTCATCACATCCTAAAAAAATTAAAACATTGAAATGGGTGATCTTAGATGCTCAGTAAGGATAAAAATATAGCGGAAGCTTTCATAAATACACATTAACATTTAAGGCAATGTATAACTAAAACAAAAGACTTTTAAATTTGAACTTTAGCATAATATGGAAAAAATAAAATGAAATAATGCCATTTACTTATTCACATGGATATTCTACTAGTCGAATAATCACATGCAATATCAATAACCACTTTCATAATGATGGAATGCATAATGCCAGACTATCATAACCACATAGCCAAGGCCTCGTGCCAAGACTACAAATAAGATTTTTTCAAGGCCTCGTTCCAAGACACTAGTTTGTCTCATGAGACCCACTGATGCATCGAGGAGCTATAGCAGGCTTCACCCGTCACTTATTAAGTCCAAATCATTCCTCGTATGTACAGGTTTAAACATATCATAAACCATAAAAAAATTGTATCACATAAAACATGCATAAAGGAAACATAAAATTTCCACATTTCAATCACAAGATATAAATACAACACATTTAAATAATAAAAACATTATCAAAACCATTTTCAATACCAAAATAAAAGAAAATTAAAACTTGGTATTTATTTTTATTTAAAAAAAGTTATGGCTTGTATAGGAAGCTGAAACTCAAAATAATGGTCACGGCGGAAGAGAAGTCGTTGTCGCCGCATACGTACGAAAAAAAAACATTCCTTTTTGTTGTTTAGTAAAATGATTCATATAAAAAATATCCCTTTTTAATAACCATAAAAGTCAAAGGGGTTTATACACCGTATAAAAGAAATTTGTGTATAAAACAAAATATGCCTCAATGAATGGAGATTGAGACGAAGTCCCTTACAAAGATATTTTTTTAAATAAAATAGATATATTATGTGTATTCACTATAAGTACACATAAATAAAGTACAAATACAAGATAGTACATAATAATATCATGACATAATTTGAAAGTAGGATATTAACCCAAAGAACAGAAATTGGGTTAAGAAGTTCCCTTACCTTGTGTCCGGACTTGAATCGATCGTTCTTTAACCTCATAATTAATAAAATAGAGTTAATTTATAATTTCTAAAGAACATTTTTCATGTTCATTATTCCTTTTATATCACTTATTACCATGTTATGAACATTATGTAATTATTTAAGTTAATAACGGTTATTTTGTCGATCTTTGGTACTTGAGTCAAAAATAAACTTCTTATAATTACAATTTGTTCATGTGGTGAAATATACATTATATCCAGAATTATATTCATGATTTAGATATCATATATATCATATATATCCATTATATACATTCATTCATAATATTACGTAACATTTAGAGGTAAGAAATGAAATGCACCGTTCATGGAGACGGTAAGTCGTACGTACGCATGAACGCTACTTTCATTTCTATTTCGTATTTAATGGAATGAAATAATAATGATATAAAGGTATATTATAATTACAGTATAATATCATATATAATATCATTTACTCCATCCTTTATACATCCCACATATGGCATTAACGATTCAAATCACTTTGAGGGGGCGGTAGTCCGCACTTCCTAAAATGAAATTATCGCGTTTACCCATAATGGAAATCATAAAGGTATGCCATAAATGAAAAATACAGAATTATAAGGAAAAAAACATAATATATATCATATATAAAAATAGTGTCATCATAATGTCCACCATGAGAGGTGTTAAAAGAATATTGAACAATCATCGTTTCGTGAGGCAGTAATTCGCCACCCACAGAAACAGTATGTTCTTTAACCATTAGATGAAGGTGTGTGTAAGTGTAAATAAAATAATTCTCATAAAAAATCCTAATATATTGAGGATACTGGTTTTGTTACAAAATAAAGTAATAAAAAGAGTTTAAGGGGGTGGAGAAGCAAAATAAAACAAAATAACATAAGAGAATACATTACCTTAAAACCGGGTAACTCTTTTTGATTTGAGCCAAAGGCTTCCTTGGAAAGACTTATGCCCAAAGTGAGGATTCTAGGAGTAAGAGAGGGAAGTTGAGAGAGTATTTGGGCAGAGGTTGGCCAAGACAAATGGCTTGGAAGGTTTGAATAAGGTGGTAGTGGTGGGGGCCTTTTATAAGAGGAGAGGAGGGGCACTCTTGGAATGTCATGAAATGTTACATTATTATGAAGTGCTTTTCGGATTTCAAAGGTCCCAAAATTATATATTTAGAGGATAAGGTGATAATAGTTCTAAATATACCCATCCAATAGGTTTTTGACAAATGTAAGTCTTAGATTTTACATTATCTTTTCATTTTATTTAAATCGTTAATTAATGAGGTAATCGCTGCATCATCATGGTGTCATTAAAATTGTAATTTATTTAATGTCTAAAAATTATAAAAAAATTACCATAATGTAGGAAATATTTTTATATTTCCAATGAATATTTATAGTCGAAAAGTTAACTTATATAACCCCATGTAATAATTGTTTTAGTAAAGCAACACATGTTTGTCACAATTTTATTTTTACTTTGAATAAAAAGTTATTAATGTCATTTTCTTACCCAAGTGGATCCATGGGGTCCCCAAGCTGACCCATGGATTGTATTGGTCAGTCATGACTCATCCAATAAGGGTGGGACAAGTGTAAAGGTAATTTCATATTATTAAAACATTATATTTACCTTAAATTACACTAATTACCTTTAATCGCGATTAATTAAACTTAAAAGTTACTATTCACCAAAAAATTATTTTAATCCCATTAAACCACATTTTAATTCCTAATGACAACCATGTATGTCGGATTTTTGAAAATCAAATCACTGAAGTGGTAATGTTTCATTTAAATGAAAAATCAGTTTTTAACTACCACTTAGTGGTTTCACTATTCATCAAAAATTGAAGTTTTTCAGAACAATGCCAAAAATTCACCCTAAGCTATAATTGACATTCCGAATTCAAAAATGATGTATATTTTAAAAAATTACAAACATATAAGTTGCATTAATTAATTTTATAATTAATTCCCATTGTCAAAACAAATAGTGTGTTTTTAAGAAAGAATATCAATCAAAAGATTGACAATTGTTTAAGTCCAATTTCAAAGTGAAATTAATTGTAATGACCACCATTGAATAAAATGGTGAAAATATATTCTAATTATACTTTAAAAAAACCCAATAGTATAATTAATCAATATAAATTATTTTGATTAAAAAATTTGTTTTTAAGTATTTTCTCTATTCATAGAAAATTGGAAGTTCTCAGAAAATTACAAAAAATTCAACTTAGGATAATTTCGATATTAAGAATACAAAAATGAAGTCCATTTTGAAATATAAAATTTATATAATTTCAAAAATTGGGTATTAGTATTCATAACTGCTACTTTGATTGGTCGCGGTGTGTTAGAATCTCGAACTTGTGTACAATACAAGCTATTGCATTATTGAAAGAGAAGCGTATCGTGGAAGCTCAGGGTGTTACATTCTCCCCTCCTTCAATAAATTTCATCCTCGCAATTTGAAAATAAAATGTTGAAAATAGAAAATACCTTTGTGGAAAACCCACATCGGAAATAGGGTTAATAAAAATATAACATTAAAAGAAAGAAAGAGAAGTATAAAGGTCATCCAAGATAGCCCATACTAGGATTCTATGAAAATATGGATATGGAGGAAAAACAAACCATCAAGGTCTGATAGAGAGTTGTAGAAAACAGGGTTAGGAGAAAGTTAACTACAAGAAAATCACAAACTTGTGATTGGTTAAACGATCATTGATTCCCCAGTTGGAAAAGTTAACCGACAATGTTTTTGTTTTAAGTTACCTTTCATAAAGTTGAGGAATTTATTTAGGAGATTTACTAAGAACATAAGGAAATATAATTACCTGTCATGTAGACTTTCATTCTTTAATAAATTTTTACCACAAACCCATCTTTCAATCCAAATGGTAAAAGAACTCAAAAATATTCTATTTATCCTAATTGTATAAGGTTCCAAATATTAACACATACCATTTAGATTAGGAAAACTATTTGAAATAACCAGGGACTTCCTGTAGGCTAGTGGTAGGTAATAAAGGCATGTCTCACTATGGTTGTGGGTTCGATTCCTGCAGCTTTGTCCGACGTGACGGGTTATCCCCCAACCTGCAAGTTGTCCTTTTCCTAAAACTATAGTATTATAATATTCCAAAAATAATCTTCATAAATGTTTTAACCTTAAACAAAACTATCAAAGGTTAAACTTAATCCATTCCAATCTTTATGGTTATCCAAAATACCTCTGTCCAGACTTTCTCTAAAAGGTCTCTAAATTCCAAAATCAATTGTAACATCTGATTCCCCAAACAAGGTAAAGTTTCTCTTATTATCACATACTAAAAATATGATTACCTTCATCATATTAAAACCTTAATGAAAACAACAAGTACTGTAGTATAATCTTTTTATATATCACATTATTTTTATAACCAAAATATAATCCATGAGTCCAAAAGCACCAATACATTAATTATTCCACTTCAATTGTAGTAACAACATAAGCTTATCCTTGATCCCTTGGCCTTTTCAGGGATAAGTTTCCCTGACGCTTAGGAAATTCATTTGCATAATGCCCCATTTCTCTACAATTGTAGCATTCAACATTGATAGCCTCTTTCTTTCCCTTACAATCACGATCCTGGGGACCTTTTTCTCCACATTTATAATAAACTCCCATTCCTTTTAGGCAATTACTGGGGTGATTCTTCCCACAATTATCACATAATGGAAAATCCTTCTTTCCCTTTTTCCCTTTATTTGTGTCTTGTTCCACCGTTCTCTTCTTCTCTTGCTTTACTTTATTGTCATAAGATTTAGATAATTCCTTTTCTGTCTTGATAGCACATGAGACAATATCTTCATACGACGAGAAAGATTGTGAGACTAAGGCTCGACGAAGAAATGGTTTTAACCCATCAAAGAAATGATCAATCTTACTTCTTGGGTTATGTATATAATCTGCTGCATGCCTCACTAACCTTGTAAAGTTAGCCTCATATTTTGTGACATTCTCATCCTCCTTTTTCCTCATACTCAGAAATTGTCTTTCCATATCTACTCGATGGTCACGAGGAAAGTATTTTTCTAAGAAAAGATATTTTAACTCTCTCCATTCCATACTTGATACTTCTTCATCTTTCTTTGTATTTTGAATCAATGACCACCATTGATCAGCATCTCCAGTGAGGCGGTAAACTGCCATGATAACCTTTTACCTTTCACTACTCCCCAAGGCATGGAATATTTTCTCTAAGGAATTTATCCATTGCTTAGATACTAAGGAATTTGTAATTCCATTTAATGTTGGTGGTTTTTGCCTCATGAAGCGGTCTAACATTGATCCTCCACGTTGCAGATCAGGGTGCTCCATACGAGTAAGGTTATTATTTATAACCTGAGTGAGTTGTCCCAGTATGGTGATAAGTTGATTAGCAACAGTTATATCTCCAACTCCACAATAATTATCTTGAGTAGGAGGGAAATCCCTAAATGGAGTGCATTCATTTATACAGTTTCCATTACTCCCACTAGGCGCCATTTCTAAACAATGGCATAAACTAGATTAGTTTATGAATCAAAATACATAATTCCATACTTGTAAAACACTTAACATAAATTGAACTATTTATGGATATAATCCATAATCATAAAAATGTTTTCTTTGAGGAAGTATATACTCATAAACCCTTCATAATGGTTGGTAAATAAAATGAGAATTATCCTAAGCGTATCCCCCGGGAGTGTCGTAACCAAGAGTGCAGCAAGGCTCATTGTCGTGCACCGGTTCCCGTTCGAGTCTAGCTCAAAGCGGTGTTTTTGAGTTTTACCCCTAGGTACATCTGTGCCAGAGTCGCCTCTACCTGCTCGTATCCAGACAGGGATGTATTGCTCAGAAAACTCACAAAATCTCTATAATACCAAAATTCTAGGAGGTTCTTCTATACTAATCATCAAAGTCTATCTTAGGGCTATGTGCTCTAATCAGAGTTTATCTAAATATAGCTTCCAAGGTTAGTACTAAACTGCCTCTGATACCAATTGTAACGCCCCGACCCCAGTTACCCAGAGTCGGTGCATTATTGCGTAACATTGGCATGATCACAAAAGATCAACTCTCGAAAGACCAATTAGTTTAGTAGCCCTGGAAACACTAGATACATTCATAAGTCTTACATTACATCATAAAGTAAAAAAAAACTACAACAACATCTTGTCTTCATATCCCCTCATACTATCCCTGCGGGTCATTCGTAATATACTTCATCACATCCTGGAAAAATTAAAACATTGAAAGGGGTGAGCTCAGATGCTCAGTAAGGATAAAAATATAGCAGAAAATTTCATAAATAAACATTAACATTTAAGGCAATGTATAACTAAAACAAAAGCCTTTTAAACTTGAGATTCAACATAATATGGCAAAAATATAATGAAATAATGCCATTTACTTATTCACATGGATATTCTACTAGTCGAATAATCACATGCAATATCAATAACCACTTTCATAATGATGGAATGCATAATGCCAGACTATCATAACCACGTAGCCAAGGCCTCATGCCAAGACTACAAATAAGATTTTGTCAAGGCCTCGTGCCAAGACACTAGTTTGTCTCGTGAGACCTACCGATGCATCGAGGAGCTATAGCGAGCTCCACCCGTCACTTATTAAGTCCAATTCATTTCTCATATGAACAGGTTTAAACATATCATAAACCATAACATAATTGTATCACATAAAACATGCATAAAGGAAACACAACATTTCCACATTTCAATCACAAGATATCAATACAACACATTGAAATAATAAAAACATTATCAAAACCATTTTCAATACCAAAATAAAATAAAATTAAAACTTGGTATTTCTTTTTATTTAAAAAAAAGTTATGTCTTGTAGAGGAAGCCGAAACTCAAAATAATGGTCACGGCGGTGGAGAAGTCATTGCCGTCACATAGGTACGACAAAAAAACATTCCTTTTTGTTGTTTAGTAAAATTCTTCGTATAAAAAATATTCCTTTTGAATAAACATAAAATTCAAATGGTTTTATACACCGTATAAAAGAAATTTGTGTATAAAACAAAATATGCCTCAATGAATGGAGATTGAGACGAAGTCCCATACAAAGATAATTTTTTAAATAAAATAGATCTATTATGTGTATTCACTATAAGTACACATAAATAAAGTAAAAATAAAATATAGTACATAATAATATCATGACATAATTTGAAAGTAGGAGATTAACCCAAAGAACGGAAATTGGGTTAAGAAGTTCCCTTAACTCATGTCCTGACTTGACTCGATCGTTCTTTAGTCTCCGGAATAATAAACTAGAGTTAATTTATACTTTCTTAAGAACATTTTTCATGTTAATTATTCCTTTTATATCACTTATTACCATGTTATGAACATTATATAATTATTTAAGTTAACAACGGTCATTTTGTCGATCTTTGGTACTTGAGTCAAAAATAAACTTCTTATAATTACAAGTTGCTCATGTGGTGAAATATCCATTATATCCAGAATTATATTCATGATTTAGATATCATATATATCATATATATCCAGTATATACATTCATTCATAATATTACGTAACATTTAGAGGTAAGAAATGAAATACACCGTTCATGGAGACGGTAAGCCGTACGTACGCATGAACGCTACTTTCATTTCTATTTCATATTTAATGGAATGAAATCATAATAATATAAAGGTATATTATAATTCCAGTATAATATAATATATAATATCATTTACTCCATCCTTTATACATCCCACATATGGCATTAATGATTCAAATCACTTTGAGGGGGCGGTAGTCTGCACTTCCTAAAATGAAATTATCGTGTTTACCCATAATGGAAATCATAAAGGTATGCCATAAATGAAAAATATAGAATAATAAGGAAGAAAAATATAATATATATCATATATAAAAACAGTGTCATCATAATGACCACCATGAGAGGTGTTAAAAGAAGATTTAACAATCATCCTTTCGTGAGGCAGTAATTCGCCACCCACAGAAACAGTATGCTCTTTGACCATTAGACGAAGGTGTGTGTAAGTGTAAATAAAATTATTCTCATAACAAAATCCTAGTATATTGAAGATACTGGTGTTGTTACAAAATAAATGAATAAAAATATTTTAAGGGGTTGGAGAAGCAAAATAAAACAAAATAACATAAGAGAAGACATTACCTTAAAATCGGGTAACTCTTTTTGATTTGAGCCAAAGGATTCCTTGGTAAGACTTCTTCCCAAAGTGAGGCTTCTAGGAGTAAGAGAGGGAAGTTGAGAGAGTATTTGGGTAGAGTTTGGTGGATCCAAATGGCTTGGAAAGTCTGAATAAGGTGGTAGTGGTGGGGGACTTTTATAAGAGGAGAGGAGGGGCACTCTTGGAATGTCATGAAATGTTACATTATTATGAAGTGATTTTCAGATTTCAAAGGTCCCACAATTATATATTTCGAGGCTAAGGTGATAAGGGTTCTAAATATACCCATAAAATAGGTTTTTGAAAATTTTAAGTCTTAGATTTTACATTATCTTTTTGTTTTATTTAAATCGTTAATTAATGAGGTAATCGCTGCATCATCATGGTGTCATTAAAAATTTAATTTATTTAATGTCTAAAAATTATAAAAAAAAAAACCATGATGTAGGAAATCATTTTAGATTTCCAATGAATATTTATAGTCGAAAAGTTAACTTATATAACCCCATGTAATAATTTTTTTAGTAAAACAACACATGTTTGTGACAATTTTATTTTTACTTTAAATAAAAAGTTATTAATGTCATTTTATTACCCAAGTGGTTCCATGGGGTCCCCAGGTTGACCCATGAATTTTATTGGTCGGCCATGACTCATCCAATATGGGTAGGACAAGTGTAAAGGTAATTTCATATTATTAAAACATTATATTTACCTTAAATTACACTAATTACCTTTAATCGCGATTAATTAAACTTAAAAGTTACTATTCACCAAAAAAAAATTTTAATCCCATTGAACCACATTTTACTTCCTAATGAAAACAATGTATGTTGGATTTTTGAAAATCAAATCACAGAAGTGGTAATGTTTCATTTAAACGAAAAATCAGTTTTTAACTACCACTTAGTGGTTTCACTATTCATCAAAAATTGAAGTTTTTCAGAATAATGCCAGAAATTCACCCTAAGATATAATTGATATTCCGAAATCAAAAATGATTTATATTTTACAAAATTCCAAACATAGAATTTTCATTAATTAATTTTATAATTAATTCCCGTTGTCAAAACAAATAGTGTGTTTTTAAGAAAGAATATCAATCAAAAGATTGACAATTGTTTAAGTCCAATTTCAAAGTGAAATTAATTCTAATGACCACCATTGGATAAAATGGTAAAAATATATTCTAATTATACTTTAAAACAACTCAATATTATAATTTATCACTATAAATTATTTTGATTAAAATAGTTTTTTTTAAGTATTTTCTCTATTCATAGAAAATTGGAAGTTCTCAGAAAATTACAAAAAATTCAACTTAGGATAATTTCGATATTATGAATACAAAAATGAAGTCCATTTTGAAATATAAAATTTATATAATTTCAAGAAGTGGGTATTACTATTCATAACTGCTACTTTGATTGGTCGCGGTGTGTTAGAATCTCGAACTTGCGTACAATGCAAGCTATTGCATTATTGAAAGAGAAGCGTATCGTGGAAGCTCGTGGTGTTACATTCTCCCCTCCTTCAATAAATTGCGTCCTCGAAATTTGAAAATAAAAGGTTCAAAATAGAAAATACCTTTGTGGAAAACCCACATCGGAAATAGGGTTAATAAAAATATAACATTTAAAGAAATAAAGAGAAGTACAAAGGTCACCCGAGATAGCCCATACTAGGATTCTATGAAAATATGGATATGGAGGAAAAACAAACCATCAAGGTCTGATGAAGAGTTGTAGAAAATAGGGTTAGGAGAAAGTTAACTACAAGAAAATCACAAACTTGTGATTGGTTAAACGATCATTGATTCCCCAGTTAGAAAAGTTAACCGACAATGTTTTTGTTTTAAGTTACCTTTAATAAAGTTGAGGAATTTATTTAGGAGATTTACAAAGAACGTAAGGAAATATACTTACTTGTCATGTAGACTTTCATTCTTTAATAAATTTTTACCACAAACCCATCTTTCACTCCAAATGGTAAAAGAACTCAAAAATATTCTATTTATCCTAATTGTATAAGGTTCTAAATATTAACACATACCATTTAGATTAGGAAAAATATTTGTAATAACTAGGGACTTCCTGTAGGCTAGTGGTAGGTAATAAAGGCCTGTCTCACTATGGTTGTCGGTTCGATTCCTGCAGCTTTGTCTGACGCGATGGGTTATCCCCCAACCTGCAGGTTGTCCTTTTCCTAAAACTATAGTATTATAATATTCCAAAAATAATCTTCATAAATTTTTTAACCTTAAACAATACTATCAAAGGTTAAACTTAATCCATTCCAACCTTTATGGTTATCCAAAATACCTTTGTCCAGACTTTCTCTAAAAGGTCTCTAAATTCAAAAATCAATTGTAACATCAGATTCCCAAAACAAGGTAAAGTTTCTCTTATTGTCACATACTAAAAATATGATTACCTTCATCATATTAAAACCTTAATGAAAACAACAAGTACTATAGTACAATCCTTATATATATCACATTATTTTTATAACCAGAATATAATCCTTGAGTCCAAAAGCACCAATACATTAATTATTCCACTTGAACTGTAGTAACCGCATAAGCTTGGCCTTGATCCCTTGGCCTTTTCTGGGGTAAGTTTTCCTGACTCTTAGGACATTCATTTGCATAATGCCTCATTTCTCTACAATTATAGCATTCAACATTGATAACCTCTTTCTTTCCCTTGTAATCACAAGCCTGGTGACCTTTTTCTCCGCATTTATAACAAACTCTCATTCCTTTTAGGCATGTACCGGGGTGATTCTTCCCACAGTTATCACATAATGGAAAATACTTCTTTCCCTTTTTCCCTTTATCTGTCTCTTGTTCCACCATTCTCTTCTTCTCTTGATTTACTTTATTTTCATAAGATTTAGAGAATTCCTTTTCTGTCTTGATAGCACATGAGACAATATCTTCATACGACGAGAAAGATTGTGAGAATAAGGCTCGATGGAGAAACGGTTTTAACCCATCAAAGAAACGATCAATATTACTTATTGGGTTACGTATATAATCTGTTGCATGCCTCACTAACCTTGTAAAGTTAGCCTCATACTTTGTGACATTCTCATCCTCCTTTTGCCTAAGACGCAGAAATTTCCTTTCCATATCTGCTCGATGGTCATGAGGAAAGTATTTTTATAAGAAAATATCTTTGAACTCTCTCCATTCCATACTTGATACTTATTCATCTTCCTTTTTATTTTGAATCAATGACCACCATTGATCAGCATCTCCAGTGAGGCGGTAAACTGTCATGATAACCTTTTCCCTTTCACTACTCCCCAAGGCATGGAATATTTTCTCTAAGGAATTTATCCATTGATCAGCTACTAAGGGATTTGTAATTACATTGAATGTTGGTATTTTTTGCCTCATGAAGCGGTCTAACATTGATCCTCCACGTTTCAGATCAAGGTTCTCCATACGAGTAAGGTTATTATTCATAACCTGAGTGAGTTGTCCCAGTATGGTGATAAGTTGATCAGCACCAGTTGTATCTCCAGCTCTACAATAATTATCTTGAGCAGGAGGGAAATCCCTACATGGAGAGCATTCATTTATATGGTTTCCATTCCTCCCACTAGGCACCATTTCTAAACAATGGCATAAACTAGATTAGTTTATGAATCAAAATACATAATTACATACTTGTAAATCACTTAACATAAATTGAACTATTTATGGATATAATCCATAATCATAAAAATGTTTTCTTTGAGAAAGTATATACTCATAAACCCTTCATAATGGTTGGAAAATAAAATGAGAATTATCCTAAGCGTACACCCCGGGAGTGTCGTAACCAAGAGTGCAGCAAGACCCGTTGTCGTGAACCGGTTCTCGTTCGAGTCTAACTCAAAGCGGTATTTTCGTGTTTTACCCCTAGGTACATCTGTTCCAGAGCTGCCTCTACCTGCTCGTATCCAGACAGGGATGTATTTCTCAGAAAACTCACAAAATCTCTATAATACCAAAATTCTAGGAAGTTCTTCTATACTAATCCTCAAAGTCTATCTTAGGGCTATGTGCTCTAATCAGAGTTTATCTAAATCTAGCTTTCAAGGTTAGTACTAAACTTCCTCTGATACCAACTGTAATGACCTGACCCCATTTACCCAGAGTTGGTGCATTATTGCATAACATTTTCATGATCACAAAAGATCAAGTCTCGAAAGACCGATTAGTTTAGTAGCACTGGAAACACTAGATACATTCATAATTCTTACATTACATCATAAAGTAAAAAAAACTACAATAACATCTTGTATTCATATCCCCTCGTACTATCCCTGAAGGTCATTTATAATATACTTCATCACATCCTGGAAAAATTAAAACATTGAAAGGGGTGAGCTCAGATGCTCAGTAAGGATAAAAATATAGCATAAGCTTTCATAAATAAACATTAACATTTAAGGCAATGTATAACTAAAAAATCCTTTTAAACTTGAACTTCAGCATAATATGGCAAAAATAAAATGAAATAATTCCATTTAATTATTCACATGGATATTCTACTAGTCGAATAATCACATGCAATATCAATAACCACTTTCATAATGATAGAATGCATAATCACAGACTATCATAACCACGTAGCCAAGGCCTCGTGCCAAGACTACAAATAAGATTTTGTCAAGGCCTCATTCCAAGACACTAGTTTGTCTCATGAGACCTACTGATGCATCGAGGAGCTATAGCGGGCTCCACTCATCACTTATTAAGTCCAATGCATTCCTCATATAAACAGGTTTAAACATATCATAAACCATAACATAATTGTATCACATAAAACATGCATAAAGGAAACATAAAATTTCCACATTTCAATCACAAGATATCAATACAACACATTGAAATAATAAAAACATTATCAAAACCATTTTCAATACCAAAATAAAATAAAATTAAAACTTGGTATTTATTTTTATTTAAAAAAAAGTTATGGCTTGTAGAGGAAGCTGAAACTCAAAATAATGGTCATGGCGGCGGAGAAGTCGTTGTCGCCGCATACGTCCGAAAAAAAACATTCCTTTTTGTTTTTTATTAAAATGATTTGTATAAAAAATATTCCTTTTTAATAAACATAAAAGTCAAAGGGGTTTATACACCGTATAAAAGAAATTTGTGTATAAAACAAAATATGCCTCAATGAATGGAGATTGAGACAAAGTCCCTTACAAAGATAATTTTTTAAATAAAATAGATATATTATGTGTATTCACTATAAGTACACATAAATAAAGTAAAAATACAAGATAGTACATAATAATATCATGACATAATTTGAAAGTAGGAGATTAACCCAAAGAATGGAAATTGGGTTAAGAAGTTCCCTTACCTCGTGTCCTGACTTGACTCGATCGTTCTTTAACCTCTTGAATAATAAACTAGAGTTAATTTCTACTTGCTTAAGAACCTTTTTAATTTTCATTATTCCTTTTATATCACTTATTACCATGTTATGAACATTATGTAATTATTTAAGTTAATAACGGTCATTTTGTCGATCTTTGGTACTTGAGTCAAAAATAAACTTATTATAATTACAAGTTGTTCATGTGGTGAAATATCCATTATATACAGAATTATATTCATGATTTAGATATCATATATATCATATATATCCAGTATATACATTCATTCATAATATTACATAACATTTAGAGGTAAGAAATGAAATGCACCGTTCATGGAGACGGTAAGCTGTACGTACGTATGAACGCTACTTTCATTTCTATTTCGTATTTAATGGAATGAAATCATAATGATATAAAGGTATATTATAATTCCAGTATAATATCATATATAATATCATTTACTCCATACTTTATACATCCCACATATGGCATTAACGATTCAAATCACTTTGAGGGGGCGGTAGTCCGCACTTTCTAAAATGAAATTATCGCGTTTACCCATAATGGAAATCATAAAGGTATTCCATAAATGAAAAATACAGAATCATAAGGAAAAAAACATAATATATATCATATATAAAAATATTTTCATCATAATGGCCACCATGAGAGGTGTTAAAAGAATATTGAACAATCATCGTTTCGTGAGGCAGTAATTCGCCACCCACAGAAACAGTATGTTCTTTAACCATTAGACGAAGGTGTGTGTAAGTGTAAATAAAATCCTTCTCATAACAACATCCTAGTATATTAAAGATACTGGTGTTGTTACAAAATAAAGGAATAAAAAGTGTTTAAGGGGTTGGAGAATCAAAATAAAACAAAATAATATAAGAGAAGACATTACCTTAAAATCGGGTAACTCTTTTTGATTTGAGCCAAAGGCTTCCTTGGGAAGACTTCTGCCCAAAGTGAGGATTCTAGGAGTAAGAGAGGGAATTTTAGAGAGTATTTGGGCAGAGTTTGGTCGAGCCAAATGGCTTGGAAGGTGTGAATAAGGTGGTAGTGGTGGGGGCCTTTTATAAGATGAGAGGAGGGGCACTCTTGGAATGTCATGAAATGTTACATTATTATGAAGTACTTTTTGGATTTCAAAGGTCCCAAAATTATATATTTCGAGGATAAGGTGATAAGGATTCGAAATATACCCATACAATAGGTTTTTGACAAGTTTAAGTCTTATATTTTACATTATCTTTTAATTTTATTTAAATCATTAATTAATGAGGTAATCGTTGCATCATCATGGTTTCATTAAAAATTTAATATATTTAATGTCTAAAAATTGTAAAAAAATTACCATGATGTAGGAAATCGTTTTAGATTTCCAATTAATATTTATAGTCGAAAAGTTAACTTATATAACCCCATTTAATAATTATTTTAGTAAAACAACACATGTTTGTGACAATTTTATTTTTACTTTAAATAAAAAGTTATTAATGTCATTTTCTTACCCAAGTGGCTCCATGGGGTCCCAAAGTTGACTCATGGATTGTCTTGGTCGGCCATGACTCATCCAATAAGAGTAGTACAAGTGTAAAGGTAATTTCATATTAATAAAACATTATATTTACCTTAAATTACACTAATTACCTTTAATCGTGATTAATTAAACTTAAAAGTTACTATTCACCAAAAAATTATTTTAATCCCATTGAACCACATTTTACTTCTTAATGACAACCATGTATGTCGGATTTTTGAAAATAAAATCACAGAAGTGGTAATGTTTCATTTAAATGAAAAATCAGTTTTTAACTACCACTTAGTGGTTTCACTATTCATCAAAAATTGAAGTTTTTCAGAACAATGCCAAAAATTCACCCTAAGCTATAATTGATATTCCGAATTCAAAAATGGTTTATATTTTACAAAATTAAAAATATATAAGTTTCATTAATTAATTTTATAATTAATTTCCCTTGTCAAAACAAATAGCGTGTTTTTAAGAAAGAATATCAATCAAAAGATTGACAATTGTTTAAGTCCAATTTCAAAGTGAAATTAATTTTAATGACCACCATTATATAAAATGGTAAAAATATATTCTAATTATACTTTAAAACAACTCAATAGTATAATTTATCACTATAAATTATTTTGATTAAAAAAGTTTTTTTTAAGTATTTTCTCTATTTATAGAAAGTTGGAAGTTCTCAGAAAATTACAAAAAATTCAACTTAGGATAATTTCGATATTACGAATACAAAAATGAAGTCCATTTTGAAATATAAAATTTATATAATTTCAAAAAGTGGGTATTACTATTCATAACTGCAACTTTGATTGGCCGCGGTGTGTTAGAATCCTGAACTTGCGTACAATGCAAGCTATTACATTATTGAAAGAGAAGCGTATCGTGGAAGCTCGAGGTGTTACAGACATTCTCTCTAAACTTTTAGAAAACTCCCATTCCCTTCAAGAAAGTACTAGGGTGTTTCTTTCCACAATTATCACATGTGGGAAAATCCATCTTTACCTTCTTCCATTTATCTATCATTTGTTCTATCGTCCTATTATTATCATTATTCCCTCCAAATCCATAAGACTTATATAATTTTTTATCTTTCTTGATAGTATGTTATACCATGTCCTTGTATAATTAAAATGATTAGGTGATTAGTTACATTATAAGAATTGGATTTAACCCATCAAATAAATGGACAATCATTCTATTTAGATTACATATGTAGTGTGTATCATGTATTTCTAACCTTGTAAAGTTTTCTTCATACATAGAAACATTTTTCTCTTCCTTTTGTCTTAGGATCAAGATTTTTCTCTCCATATTTTCTCATTGTTCATGGGGGAAATAATTTTCCAATAAAATTTTATTAAAATACTTCCATTCCATGTATGATATTTCTTATTTATCCTTAGTGTTTTAAATAAATGACCATAATTGATCTGTATCTCCTGAGAGATGATAAATTGTCATGAAAATATTCTCCCTTTCATTCCTTCCCATAGTGAGAAATATCTTCTCTAAGTAACTTATCTATTGATTAGTTACAAATGGATTTGTATACCCATTTAATGATGGAAGTTTTTGACGCATAAAGTGGTCTAACATTGATACACCACCTGGTGGATCAAAATGTTTCTCTATATGGGAAAGGTTATTGGTTATAAATTTAGTCATCTTCCCAAATATGGTTATAATTTCTTTAGTTATAGATTCATCTCTAACTCTAGCTACATTATATTTCCCAGTAGGGAAATCTCTACACGAAGTACGTGCATTGATACGGTTTTCATTCCTTACACTATGTGCAATTTCTAAAAAATGTAATACACTATATTAGATCATAACATTATTAAACATAATTTATAATCCAAAAAATAGTTAGATGCTTAGTATAAATTGGTAGATTTAGTAATGGATAATCTCATAATCATAAGCATGGTTTCTTTGGTAAAATTTTCAAATTATAAAATATTTTCAAATCCTACAAAATGGTATGTAAAGAAAATTTAAATTAAACAATGCATGTCCATTGGGAGTTTCAATCCATGTGATGTAAGGCATGTTATCCTGTACTAGGTAATGCTCGAGTTGAACCTAATGCACCTTTTTTGGAGTTATCACCCCTAGGTACATCTATTCCTGAACCACATCCACTTAGAGTATCCATATAGGGATTTATTTCTAGGAAAACCCCATAATCTCTACCATACCAAAACATTAGGATGGTTTCCTATACTTAGAATTATCCTTAAATTAATTAATAGGGTTATATTCCCTAAACTATTTTTTTCTAATTATAGTTCCCAAGGTTTTCAATAAACTTCTTCTGATACCAACTATAAAGACCCCAACTCTAGTATACCAAAACCAGTGTTTACTTTATTACATTGGAACTAGAAACAAAGAACTACATTTTTAAGGACCAAATAGTTTAGTAGGCTTGGTAAACTAGATATATACTAGAATTTAACATAAATTTTAAAACATAAAATACACAAAAAAAATTATTTGAGAACGAAATTATTCTCTTTATCATATCCCTAGATACGAGTCACAAAATACTTCCTGGTATCCTATGTAAAATAAAAAATAATAAAACTTTAAGCTCAGATTCTCAGTAAGGGAAAGCATGTAGTTGAATTGTAACATTTTGTGCCCTCCCAATCTGTTACTTTGCTGATTTTGAGTGTTTTAGGTTTTTGGGGGATGTTCCATTAGTTTTTTATTGGAATCTAGAGGTTCCACAGAACTACTACAAGAAATAAACATCGTGTAAGTGTATTACATGATGTGAAATTCAGTTTCACGAGTTGTTTAGGGTTGGTTCCTAATATGTAAATTTTGGGGTTAAATAATAAAAAGTTCATGTTGTTTTAGTGGAACCTAGAATCCAGGGATTACACGATGTGAAAGGGGATTATATGTCATGTAATTCCCAGATTCTATACAGTTTTTAAGGTTTTATCCACTTGGTTTTTCTCAAACCCTATTCTCTCTTTCGTTCTAGGTGTCCAACAGCTCCCCTTTTAGGTGTTTTGATATTCCTTTCAAAGGGGATTGGTTCTAGACTTCCTGTCTTCAATTTGTGGTGAGTTCTCCCATCATTATCATCTATTCTCTTCTATTATTCTTTTTAGTTTCACTAAAGTGGTGCATTTTGGTCAAGGTTTTTTGGGTGGGATTTGTTTTCACAGTCTTTTTATGTGGTATAGGTTGATCAGTATTTTATCATGGTGCGGTTGTGGTTTGTAGGCATTCTTATTTTCCCTGTGATGTGAAATGAGTTGAAAATATTCTTTGAGGTAGTTATTCCCCTTGTTTCTCTTTATTTGTGTATCATGCGGTAGGAGTTTACATTTTTTCAACTATGGATTATGGTTGTGTCAGCTAAATTAAAGATAAAGAATTGGTTAATTTAATTGAAATGGGAAAATGGGGTTTGATTTTCATGCTTTTATAGCTTTGATATTATTTGTGATGTTGTGATTGTTCGGTATTAATTCCCTACAAAAAATTGTGGATGTTGAGGGCTTTATTTGTGCTGGATATGTATTGTAACTGTTGTATTATTGTGATTTTTGTGATATCACCCTAAATAAAAATTTGTTATTTACTTATACTTGGCTAATGAAATGGTTGCCCCATGATTTTGGTTTGTGTGATAATGCCTCAAAAAATAAAGTGGAATGTGATAAAATACCCTTTGTAAATTTGTGAAATGATCTTGATGTGTTATGATGTGCATTCGTTCTTGTAGGATAGTGATGTGTGGTTGGGTAATGTGGGGCTGATGGTTTGTGTGTCGTGCTTTTGGGGTGGTGAGGTGGTGGTTGTTTGTCCATGATTTTGGGGAGTAAAGGGGTGTTTTTTGGAGATGACAGGTTTCTTGTGATATATGGTTACTTTCTGCTAGATTCCTAAGTAGTGATAGAATAAATAAATAAATGTTTAATAATATTTGATATGGAATGGGTTGGTTTGGTTAATATGATAAAATTGTGTTAAGTAAATTTAATGATGGGTTGTGAGATTAAATTTGTTTGATGCTAAATAATGAAATGAAATGGTGTTAAAAATGGATGAAATGTGAAGCCACTTATCAGGGCACTTTACCTTCTAAAATTACTATTTCATATACTAATAAATGAATTTAGAGGTGGAAGTAAAGTTGAAGGTGTTGTGAGTTGGTTATTTTTTTCGGAACCCATAAGTTGGGCTTGAGTTTTTTATACTATATATATACTTGTATTTTCCTTGTTATTTATATACGCACCCCACCCATGTTGATAACTATGTGCCGAACACCCGCATCGTCACACGGGGGGTGTCTCATCCAACATCCTGGTGGGAGAATGGATGGTTTCCCACCCACTCTTCCATAATTTCTCTTCCAGGAAATGATGACCCAAGCTTCTTCAGTCAAGTTGAGAAGTGGTGTCCCAAGTATCTTCAGGATGAGTTTTGATGTGGTGTCACAGGTGTCTATGGAATGAGTTTCGATGTGCTTTCCTAGGTGTCTTCGGGATGAGATGTGTTGTGTTGTGAGGACCAGGTATGTGTGGGTGGGATGTGTTGTAAGGCCCAAGTGTGTGTGAGCTGGATGTGTTGTGAGGACCAAGTGTGTACAGACATGATGTGTTGCAAGGCCCAGGTGTGTGTGGGTGGGATGTGTTGTGAGGCACAGGTGTGTGAGGACAGTTTGTTATGTGGTATATTCAGAAGAGTTGGGAGTTCCAGGACGTTTGTCGTTGGGTTGTGAGAGCGGCTAATCATTTTTAAAGTGGTGTGGGGTACCCTACCATAGATGTTCTTTACTTTATATTATATTACTTGTCTTGTTTTATTTGTTTAACATGCCTTGGTGAGGTTGGGATAGTTATTATACTTGTTTAGGTGTTTTTTGGTTCTACTATTTTCTCACAGGAGAATTATTATGCTTCATTCACATGTGCATGAGAGAATTTTGTTTTCCTACTAAGTATACTTGTATTTTCACCATATGTATATCAAAAAAAATTCAGGTTTCCATGAGGATTTAGTGGACCATGCTGGACTTTACTTGCTCAGATTCTTGACAGCTGTTGTGTCACTTCTTTAGCTTTACTTTTGGGTATTTACTTTGGAGACATTATTGTATCTATATCAGTTTTATTTTATACATGCATTTGGGATGGTTTTTGGATTTCTATTTTATATTATTCCTTGGAGTTATTGTGGATGATACATTCTATCTCCTGATCTTGTTTTATATAAAGGGTAATTCCTCCCATATTGTGATATTTTCACACCCTTGGTTCTAGTTACCAACACGGGGCCTACTGGAGGTGGGAATTGGGGGTCATTATCTCCCTTTCTTTATTGACAGCCTAGGAGGGGTATCTTTGGAGGGAGGGGGTCATGATAGAGTGGTATTAGAGGGATGGTTGAGAAATAAGATGGAGTTTAGAGTTAGGAACAGTGAGTATTTCATGGGTGGTATGGAAATAGTTCCAATTGAGCTTGGTGTGTGAAATAGGCCAGGGATACCAGCTAGGAAATAGGATTTTATCCCCCCCCTGTGATCCAATGCATGGAATCTAATCTTATTGAATGTCCAAGTGAGATGGACCTGCTTGCAGTGTAGATGCATAAGAAAGGTACATGCATCATAATGACTTTTTTTCTTGTTTGAATTGGGTTGTTTGGTGTGGTTGAAATGGATAAAAAATGAATTAAAATAAATATTAATAAAATTCAATACTACTCAGGATTATGAAATCCTTATTCAACTTTCAGATATGTCTCATGTTTGTCATGTGTGTGTGGCTTAGGTAGTTGAGTTTCATCAGGCTGACACAGTTGATCATTGTAGGGTTGATCCTGTTGAGGAGGATGATTAGTGGTAGAGGACATTTCTCACTTTCCAGTGGTAGACTTTGGGAAAGTATGAGGGAGGTGTTTAAGATGTGGAGACAGAGAGATGGTTGGAGGAGCTTGAGATCTCTTTCAGTTTGATCTAGCCCCTAACAGAGTATTGGGTCCCTTTGGTAGTCATTCATATGTGGGGAGCTGCGCGTCAGTGGTGAATGATGTATCTGGGAGAGTGGAAGGAGGAATATGTTTTGTGGGTCAAATTCTAGAATGAGTTCTGAGAATAGTTCCTTTCTTCAACCATGAAGACTGTAAAGAGGAAGTAGCTTCTTTCTCTTCAGCAGGGAAGCATGTATCTGTAGGATTTTGGAATCAAGTTCAAGTATCTTCTTCATTTTGTTCCAGATCTTTTTCTAGATGAGGATTCTCGTGTGATATGCCTTGACGAGGCACTCCAGAATTCTATCCAGTGTGTAGTTACTCCTTTTATGTTGATGACATATCTGGAGGTTCAGAAGAAGGTATAGGTTATCAAGCGGATGCACTCATGAGGTGGTTTGTCACAGGAAGGAAGTGAGTGGGATTCCTTGAGGGGAATAGTTTTCAGTGGCAGGCCTCAGGAGCCAAGACATTCAATGTTTTGACCAGTTGGAATTCAACCTTGGTAGCTTCCCTTTAGTCCCTCTAGTTCTTGTTCCTTTCTTGTGTGGTTGGGGATGATGTGTTTATTTTTGGAGTTTCACAACCATCTTCAAAACTAGTTCCCAATGGCTGATCGAGCTCAGTTTGGTGGAGGTTGATAAGTTCAGTTCTAGACTCATCAGCAGTTTTTAGTGAGGTGTCTTATGTTATGATAAGGGGAGATGGAGTAGGTATAGGCTTACCTTAGGATACTACTTGTGTTTAGGGACCACGACCCGAGTGTAGATGTGGAGGAGGTTTTCAGCAGATAGGTAGAGGAGTTGGGCATGGTCAGTTGCACACAGTGGAGGCAACAGTTCCACAAGGACAAAAGATCATCAGAGGTACAATCAGTTTGTTTAGTACCTTTTTTTGTGCCTTTTTTGATTCAAGAGCTTCACACTCCTTTGTCTCACCCACTTCCACCCATGCTCTAGGACTAAATGTAGAGAGGCTTCCTGTACCCCTGGTGTTGACTACGCTAGTTGGAGGCCAGACCAGCTTGTTTGATGTGTTCTATGGGTGTAGACTGATGATGGGGTAACATCAGTCCTATGGGGATATTTTCTTGATACAGATGAAGTCATAAGATGTCATCCTCTAAATTGACTATTTTTATTCCATATGTGATTTTATCAACTACTTCCGGAGAAGAGTGGTGTTCGAATGTGTATGGTCAGCATGTGGTTTTTGTTGGTGAGCGGGGTTTTCAGGTGGGCAGTCAGTGTGTGGAGCCCCTTCTTTCCTTATTTTATTATTTTTCTTCGCAATCAGTGGATGATGAGACAATGGAGGTTCCCATAGTTTTTAGGGAGTTCCTGGATATTTTTTCTGAGGAGGTTATGACGATACCCCCTCAACATGATGTTAAGTTCAAAATAGACTTTTATCTCGGTGATTCTCTGATTTAAATGGATCCTTATAAAATGGAACCTTCTAACTTGAGGAATTTGATTATTCAGATAGATGATATGATACATAAGAGTTTTATCCAGCCTAGTGTGTCGATGTGGGGTGATCTAGTGTTCACTAAGAAGGAGGGTGGTTGTCTAAGGTTACGTATAGAATACCAGAGGTTGAATCAGGTGACAGTCAAAAATGTTATCCTCTTTGAGGATAGATGATCTTTTTGACCAGTTGAGAGGGGTAATTTAGTTTTCTAATATCGATCTATGGTATAGATATCACCAATTGAGGGTGAAGGAGGGCGATATCTCAAAGACTACCTTCAGATATAGGTATGGGCACTTCGATTTTGTAGTCATGTCATTTGGTGTTACGAATGCACTGGTCATGTTCATAAGGATTATGAACTTCATGTTCATCATTATATGAATTGATGATATATTAATCTACTCAAAGTTAGAGGAGGAGCACACTAAGCATCTCAGAATTTTCTTGCATGTTCTTCAATTCCACCAACTCTATGAAAATTTGTCTGAGCATAAGTTCTGGACACAATAGGTGCATTTTCTCAGGAATGTGGTGTCTCAGCAGGGTGTGTAAGTAGACCCATAGAAGGTTTAAGCAGTTTTTTCTTGGTCAGCACCCAAGAATGTAGTGTAGGTTCACAGTTTCCTTGGTCTCATAGTTTATTATCGAATGTTTTTACCCGATTTCTCTTGAATTTCATCCCCTTTAAAATATTTTACTAGGAAATACCAAGATATTTTGTGGAGTGATCAATTTTAAGTGACATTCAATTACCTAAAGGGGAATTTGGTCAGTGCTCCAGTGATCCGATTTCCAGAGGAAGGCGTAATTTTTGAGGTTTTTTGTGACACTTTCGATCTTGGATTAGGATGTGTGATGATGTAGCATAAAGCGTTTATCTCTTATGGGTCTATTAAGTTACATCCCCATGAGCATAACTATGTCACCCATGATCTGGAGTTGGTAGTAATGGTTTTTTCACAAAATTTGTAGTGGCATTACCTCATTGGGGAGTGCTTTGTGGTATTCACATATCACAAGAGTTTGAGGTATATCTTTTCTCAGCATGATCTAAAATTTTGGTAGTGTATTTGGATGTATTTTATTCATGGCTATGATTTTTAGATCTCCTAAACCTCAATAAAGGGATATTTCATGGTTGATTATTTGAGTGTGAAGTCAGGGAAAGGTTTTGTTTGAGAGTCTGGGGACATTTGGAGAGTAATGGAAGAGTTGGAATCCTTACACTTATATGTAAAGGTGACTGTTGGTTGAGGATTTTTGTTTCAGATGATGGTGAAATCTTCTCTAATTCATCATGTGGAGAATTCTTAGTGGGGAGACTCAGAGGAAGAGGTGATACGCGATCATGTTATCCATGGTGATTCACTAAAGGGATGGTCTGAGGATAGTCAGAACTAGATGTTGTTTCAAGGAAGGTTGTTTTTTTGGTAGCAATACATAAGGGATTTCTTCATGAGTTCTATAGATAAAATTTGGCGGTACACCCGAGAATTTACAAGATGTATCATGGCTTGAGGACACATTTTTTGTGGTCTGGGGTGAAATGGATAGTGGTGAAGTTTGTGGAAAGGTGCTTGGTTTTCCAGTAGGTAAAGGTATATCATCACATTCTTGGTTGGTTGTTTCATCCCTTGGATGTTCCCGAGTGTAAATGAGATGAAATATTTATGGATTTAATCACAGGGTTACCTAGAGCTCATGGAGGTTGTGATGCTATCTAAGTGATAATGGATCAATTGAAAAAATTGGCCCACTTCTTAGCGATCAAGGAGTTGGGCATAGTGGATTCCTTAGCTAAGTGGTGCATGGATGAGGTGGTGTGGTTTCCTAGAGTTATGAGGTCCATTTTCTCAGATTGGGATGCACATTTTACCTCATGAGTATGGAGGGGATTTCAACATGATTTTGGAACTCGTTTATGCCTCAATATTGTTTTCCACCCTAAAACAGATAGTCAAATGGAATGGACTATCCAAACCTTGGAGGATATGTTGAGGGCGTGCATCTTGGACTTTGGTGGGTCTTAGGTATAACACCTACCTTTGGTAGAGTTTTATTATAATAATAGTTATCACTCTTCCATTGGCATGGATCTATTTTAGGATTTGTACAGAAGATCGTTTCATTCATCTTTGTGCTGGATGGAGGTTGGGGAGACATATGTTCTTGGTCTCGATGTGGTACAGAGCATGATAGAGAAATTATAGATTGTTCTAGAGAGGATAAAGGCAGTACATAACTGGTAGAAGTCTTATATCGATTGTTGAAGGAAGCACTTTGAGTTCGAGGTCAAGGACCATGTGTTCTTAAAGGTTTTCCCTTGACGTGGGAAGCAGAGGTTTGGCAGAGGGAGTAAGCCTTCTCCTTGTTTTTTGGGGACTTTGAAGTGTTAGGGATATTTGTCGAGGTGGTGTATTGGTTGGAATTTCCACTATGGTTAGAGAGGATCCATGACGTATTTCATGTCTCTCAGATTCATTAGTATCTTCAAAATAACTCTCATATCATCGACTGTGGAGAGTTTGATATCAAGGACGATGCGACATTTGAGGAACAACCAGAAGATATCTAGGATCATCAAGATAAGTTACTGCATGGACAGGCCATTCCTTTGGTTCATGTGTTGTGGAGGAATGGTGGCCTGGAGGAGAGTACTTGGAAGTGAGAAATGCAAATGAGTGTCCAGTACCCGGAGTTGTATTAAGTTTTTCTTTGCTCTGTTTTTCTTTATAATGTGATGTTTGAACCTTTTTCATAAAATGAGATGTTTTCATTGGTTTATTATGTGTGTGGTGTGATGTGTGATAAAATCCTAACATATAAAAAGGGGAGTACCAGATTCCTAATCAAGATGAATTAACTATTATGCGATTAAACTCGTGTGGGTGATTCAGTGCCACCCAAAGCGGATAGTATCTTGACATGGAGGATGTAATTCTCTGATTCGTGTGTTTTGGATGGTTCGGTTCATTGGTTTTAGTGGTTTTTTGTTTGGTCTATGTTGAGGTTGAGGTAGTTATGCAGTGGTTGTGTAGCAGTGTAGTTGTGTGAGAGGATGTGGCTTTTAGTTGTGTAGTGCATTTTATGGTCATTTGGGTTAGTGTGTTTAGTTGGTGGTAGCATTTGATGTATGATGAGATCCTTGAGAGGTATCTCATGGGGTGGTTGTTCAGACCCCCTTTCCATTAGGTCTTGGTTTTGGATTCTCAAGGGTGATAATTGTTTGAGAGGTATCTGATGTAATGGTGTGTTCCCTCCCAATCCATTACTTTTCCAATTTTGAGTGTTGGATGTGTTTGGGGGAGGTTCTGGGAGTTTTCGGTGGAAGCTAGAGGTGTTGCAGAACTGTTGTAAGAAATAAACATCGTGTAAGTGTATTATATGATGTGAAAGTTAGTTTCATGAGATGTTCAGGGTTGGTTCACAATGTGTGAATTTTCAGGTTAAATAATAAAAAGATGATGCATTTTTTAGTGGAACCTGGAATCCCAAGATTACATGATGTGAAAGAGTAATTCACATCATGTAATTACCTAATGTTGTATAGTTTTAAAGGTTTCATCTACTTGGTTTTTTTCAAATCTTGCACTCTCTTTCATTCTAGGCAGCCAGTGGCTCCCCTTTCAAGCATTTTGAGATTCCTTTTAATGGGGATTGGTTCTCAACTTCCCATTTTCAATCCATGGTGATTTCTCCCCTCGTTCTCATTCGTTCTATTCCATTCTACTTTGGAGTTTCACTATGGTGATGCATTTTGGTTGGGTTTGTTTGTTTGGGATGTGTTTTGATCATATTTTGATGTTGTATAGTTACATCTGTGTTTTATCAGGGTGTGAGTGTGGTTTGTGGGCATTCTTCTATGCCCTACGATGCACAATGAGTTGAAAAACTTCTTTGAGGTAGGGATTTCCACCCTTTCTCTTTATTTGTGTATCATGTAGGAGGGTTTTACTTTTGTTTTCTTATGGATTATGGTTGTTCCGGCTAAATTAAAGATAAAGAATTGGTTAATTGAATTGAAAGGAAAAAATGGGGTTTTATTCACATGATTTTATAGCTTTGATATTATTTGTGATGTTGTGATTGTTTGGCCTTGATGCCCTATTGAATATTGTGACCATTGGAGGATTTGTTTGCACTGGATATGTATTGTAACTGTTGTATTATTGTGATTGTTGTGATATCACCCTAAATGGAAATTGGTTAATTACTTATACTTGTCTAATTAAATGGCTGCCTCAAGATTTTGGTTTGTGTGATAATGCCACTAAAATAAAGTGAAATGTGATAAAATCCACTTTGTAAATTTGTGAAATGATCTTGATGTCACTATAGGAAAATGTTAGTTTGGTGGCAATTTTTTCGTAGTGGCTTCCAAAACTGCAACTAAATGTTTTTCAAGATAAAATTTAGTGGTGGGTTTTTAGAGGTGTTTTTAAAAAATATCTCTAAATGTTCTTAAAATGTTTTTTATAATTTTTTTATATTTTTTTAAAAAAATTATTTATTTTTAGCGGTGTATTTTTCAAAACCGCCACAAAATAGAAGGAAAAAAATAAAAAAAAAAATTAATTGTTAATTATTATTTATTATTTATTATTTATTAATTACTATCATATTTAGTTTATTATTTATAATTTTAATTAATTATAATGTGTCAATTAATAAATATTTATAATTATTAGTTAATAATAATTTTAAAGTGAAAACAAATCTTCAATAAGTTGAAAATCAAACTTCAGCATCAGATGACCATAACTTTTAATCCGAGAGTCAGTTTTAGCTCCAAAACCGGTAAAATCAAAGCTTATTAAACAATATAAAACCACATGAAATTTAAATCATGTGATAATCAAAGGAAAAAAATATATTAAAATTTCAAAAACATTGAAAATTGAACTCTAACTTCAAACGACCATAACTTTTGATTCGGGTGTCTGTTTGAGTTCTACCACATATCAAATCAAATCTTGTGATGAGATCTACACCAAAGATCATCTCAGACTAAGGTTTAAGAGTTCTATATGGATTTTATTCCCCAAAAAGGCCTAGAAGGCCTCTAGAACTAAGTTTTTGTCATCGACCCCAGTTTCTTAAAATTTAAACAGCTATAACTTTTGATTTGGGTGTCCGTTTGGCCTGTACCACATATCATATCAAATATTATTTCATGATATTTGATTTGACTAGTTTTGGAGATGAAACAGACTCCTGGATCAAAATTTATGGTCGTTTAATGGTTTTTAGGGGTTTTAGGGTTTTCAGAGTTTCTTAACGTTTTTATGTGTTTTATGGGTACCCCAATTTTTTAACATTATATAGATTTTCAGCCTCATTTAAGGGGGTCTTATTTTCTTTTTTGGTGGGGACTCAATTTATTCTTAGGGATTATATTCATATTGATATTATGGTTTTGAAACTTTATCATTTTTCATAATGTGGTTTTATTTATGGTTAAATATATTCATATTTCCTTATATTTACTAATAAAATCACTTGTATAAATACATATTTATATAGAAATGTATTTTTAAGCATATAAACCAAATAGAAATAATTATTTTTTATTCATTTCATTTAGAATAAATAATTTTCAATTTTATATACATATGTAAATATTTATACATATTTATGTTTATATATTTTTATATCATATATGTGTAGATATAAATATAGATATTTATATTTACTTGTGTTTATATATATATATTTATATTAATATACAATTATAAATCTGAGTGTGTTTATATATATTTATGTAACATAAATATGTGTTTATATATATTTATGTAAATTTTGTTATAAGTATATATATTTATAGATATTTATATCCATTTATCCATTTATCATTTTATTATTTTATTATTTTATTATTTATTATTTGTTATTTATTATTTATTATTTGTTTATTATTGATTTATTATTGATTTATTATTTATTGATTGATTGATTTTATTTATTTATTTTTTATTATTTATTTATTAGTATTTATTTATTATTATTTATTTATTATTTATTATTATTTACTTATTATTATTTATTTATTATTTATTATTTATTATTTATTATTTATTTATTTATTTATTTATTTATCTGTTATTATTTATTTATTAATTAATTATTAATTATTTATTATTAATTATTTATTATTTATTATTTATTATTTATTTATTATTATTTATTTATTATTTTTTATTTATTTTTTATTATTTTTTTATTTTTTTATTTTTTTATTTTATTTTCGTAATTTTATTATTTTATTATTTTATTTTCTTAATTTTATTATTTATTTGTTTGTTTATTTATTATTTATTTGTTATTTATTTATTATTTATTTTTTATTATTATTTATTTATTATTATTATTTATTTTTTATGGTTTATTTATTATTATTTATTTATTTATTTATTTTTTGTTTTTTGTTTTTTTTTTGTCTTTTGTTTTTTTTATTTATTATTTTTTATTTTTTATTTATTATTTATTATTTATTATTTACAATTTATTATTTATTATTTATTATTTATTATTTATTATTTATTATTTACTTATTATTTATGTATTATTTTTTTATTAGTTATTTATTGAGTTGTTATTTATTTATTTACTATTATTTATTATTTATTATTTTTTAATATTTATTATTTTTTAATATTTATTATTAATTATTAACTATTTATTATTTATTATTATTTATTATTTACTATTTTTTATCTACCATTTATTTCCATATCATGTATTTATTTATTATTTATTACTTAGTAATTTTTAATTAGTAATTTGTAATTTGTAATTAGTAATTATTAAATATTGATCATTAATTATTAATTATTAATTACTGATTACTGATTACTGATTATTTATTATTGATTAATCATTATTGATTAATAATTATTGAGTTCATATATATTTGTTATGTATTAATTGTTTTTTCAATTAATTTATATAAGTATATTAAATTTTGTTTATTCATCACATGAAGAGTCTACTAGAGTGGTCAAGTCTTTGGAGAATATGCAAGAGGTAAGGGGTTCAAATCTTACCCAACGTAGAATTTCTATATATGCCACATGCACATACATGTGCATGTGCATGGTAATAAATAGTAAAAATTAGAATTAATAATAAATAATAATAAATAATAAATAAATAAATAATAAAATAAATAATAAATAAATAATAAATAATAAATAATAAAAATATAAAAATATAAAAATAAATTAATAAAATAAATTAACAAAATAAAAAAAACGTCGCTAAATCATTCTACGATGGTTTTGAAAAACCACCGCTAATTGATTTTCGATACACGATTTAGCAGCAATTTTTTATACCCATTTCAGAATGATTTAGCAGTGATTTAATCCGTTGCTAAACTCGAATTTTGGCGTAGTATGTGTTGTGATGTGTGTTCGTGCTTATGGGACGACGATGTGTGGTTGGGGCATGTGGGGCTGATGGTTTTTGTTTGGTGCTTTTGGGGCAGTGAGGTGGTGGTTGTTTGGCTATGCTTTTGGGGTGGCAAGGTGTGTTTTTTGGGGATGATAGGTTGCTTGTGATACATGGTTTCTTTCTGCTAGATGCCTGATTAGTGGTGGAATAAATAAATAAATATTTAATAATGTTTGAGATGGCATGGGTTGGTTTGGTTAATGGGATTGAAATTTTTAAAAATAAATTTAATGATTGGTTCTGTGATTAAATGTGGTTGATGCTAAATAATGAAATGAATGGGTGTTAAACATGGAGAAAATATAACGCCACTTATCAAGGCTCTTCACCTTCTAAAATGATTGTTGTAGATACTAATAAATGCATTTAGAGGTGGCAGCAAAGGTGATAGTGTTTTGGGTTGGTTGTTTGTTTGAGAACTCATAGGTTGGTCTTGAGTGTTTGATACTATATATATATACATGTATTTTCCTTTTGATTTCTATATGAACCCCACCTATGTTGAGCATTATGTGTCAAACACCCACATCTTCACGCAGGGGGTGTCTTTCCCAAAATCTCAATGGGAGGATGGATGGTTGGCCACCCGCTCTTCCATGCTCCCTCTTTCAGGTGATCATAGCCCAAGCTTCTTCGGGAAAGTTGAGAGGTGGTGCCCCAGGTGTCTTCGGAATGAGATGTGATGTTTTGTGAGGCCTAGATGTGTGCAGGCGAGATGTGTTGTGAGGCCCATGTGTGTGCGGGTGGGATGTGTTGTGAGGCCCAGGTGTGTGTTGGTGAGATGTGATGTGGAATATTCAGAAGAGATGGGAGCACCAGGACATTTGTTGTTGGGGTGTGAGAGTGGCTAATTAGGGGGAAATTGGTGTGGGGTACTCTATCATCGATGTGCTTTAGTTTATATTATATTACTTGGTTTGCGTTATTTAGTGATTGTGACTTTGTGAGGTTGGGATGGTTAGTATACATGTTTAGGTATTGTTTGGTTCTATTTTTTTCCTCACAGGATCATTAGTATGCTTCTTTCACATGTGCATGAGAGACTTTGGTTTTCCTACTGAGTATACTTGTATTCTCACCCTACATATATAAAACTATTTTTAGGTTTCTATGATGATTTCGCAGACCGTGTTGGACCTTACTAGCTCGAATCCTTAGCAGTTGTTGTGCCGCTACTTTAGATTTACTTTTGGGTATTTACTTTGGAGACTTTATTGTATCTATATCGGTTTTATTTTATACATGCATGTGGGATGGTTTTTGGATTTCTCTTTTATATTATTTCTTGGAGTTGTTGTGGATGATTCATTCTATCTCTCGATCTTGTATCTTATAAAGGGTAATGTCTCCCATATTGTGATATTTTTACACCCTTGGTGGTAGTCTCCAACCTAGGGCCTACTGGAGGCGAGTCTCAGGGGGCCATTATCTCCCTTTCTTCATTTCCAACTGAGGAGGGGTGTCTTTGGAGGAAGGGGGTCATGATAGGAAGTTATCATAAATAAATAAGCACAATAATATAATAAGGTAAATAATTAAAACACATTCCATTTAAACAAATAACTTGAGTATAATATGGAAGGAATAAATGATGATCAAATAAAGCCAGATAAATAATCACATGATCTTGAAACTTATCCATGGACATTCAAACTAATTGAATAATCACATGGATATCAATAACCAATCTTCTAATTAGGTAATTCATAATGTTAAACATATAAAACCTACTATCAAGACCTTTCACAAGATAGTTTAAATTTATTGGTAGAAACCTATCTAATTTTTCCAACTGATTTATCTCATGAAACCTGTCGATGAATCGATGGGCTATGTAATTTGGGGCCACATCCATCACTTAATAATTCCAATACATTCATTATATGAAAGGGGTGAAACATAATCAACATAAATATTCATATTTAAAAACTGGCATACAAAATGTTAATGTGAACCCCAATCAATAAACATAATCATAAACTATATAGAGTAATATAGTGAATGATAATAAAATTGTACATCCCAAGTCAAACTAATCATAAACCATCCAGATAAATAATAAGAATAGTTTCAATACAAAATATCCCTAGTGGATCAAAAGTACATTAAATGGTTGATGTAGTTTATGAATAGAAAAACCATAAAAATATTCCTTAAAAATATTTTTGAGGAAAATAACCTTTTCATTTTGAAAATAAACTTTTTAAAACTAAAAGTTCCCAAAATATTTTGAGAATTATTTTCTTTGAAAATAAACTTTGAAACTTATAAAAGATAATTTAAAACATCGAGTGGTCATGATGATAGGAAATTCTATTCATATCTTACACATTGAAATAATGATTTCTTTCACATTTTTTATAAAATATAAATGATAATTGTTTGTAATTTGACAATAATATTCCTTTCAAATAAATTTGTAAAAAATCAAACATGTGTAAAAATTTATTTAATAAATAATTTGGATAATGTTAAAAATATTTTTGAAAACATTTTTAGAAAACAAGGTTTTAGAAGAAAAATGATTTTCAACCGAAGAGAGAAATAAAGTTTTATTTTCTTAAAAATATTTTCTCAACAATTTTAAGTACCAAAGAGTGTAAAATTAGTATTATTAATTGAAAAGTTCATGAATTTATAGAGGAGATGAAAATAGATTGGTTTTAAGTTAGGGATACCAAATAATTTATAACGCCTTAAAATACTAAAATAATAACATTCTCTTTGATATCATGTTTAATACAAAACATTAGTCTTAAAAAAATAACATAGCATCTCAAGAATCTTCGCTAAATTTCTTTTTAAAAAAAATCAGTCTCTTCGATGCCATGCAATGCACGCAACATAAGGTTTAAACAAAAATAATCTATTAAAATATGATTTAAACATGACCATTATAACTTATACGTTAAATTGATGGGTATGAATAGTACTAACTAAATTATGAAAATTATGGATACCTATTGATTAGAAATAAAATAAGAATCATTTAAAAGAAATATTAATGGTTTCTAAAAAAATGTATTTTTATAAAGGACGGTTTAGTCATGCTCTGTGAAATTAATTTAAAATTTATTTTTAATAATTTTAGAAAATTTATTTTACAAAATAAACTTCATTTTTTAAATCATAATATCAAAATTATCTTATGGTGAATCTTTTGGATTTTTCTGAAAAGTTTTATTTTTGATGAATAGTGAAAATACTGAATTGTAATTAAAAATTGCATTTTTATTTAAATAATTTATAATTTTAAGTTATATTTTGAATTGGTTTTAAAGTGAAATTATTTAAATTCTATATAAATTAATTCAATTTAGGTCATTGTAATAATTTTAATATTGAATTTTGATATAAAAACTTAAAACATTTTTTTTGAAAAAATGGCCTATAGGCTTTGATTTTTTATTTATTTTACATAATCCCATTTTTAACTGGGTTGAGAAAATACCTACCTAAATAGATTACCAAATTAAATCCTATCATCTTATAATTCATATTTTTTTCATAAATCTAACCTAGGAAGGCTTTGGAGAAAACCTATGGAGGATACCCAAATAAGAGGTAATGTTCTTTAATGGGCGTCTTTATTTTATTTCTTTCTCCTGCTCCTTCAATTATCATTAAACCATGATAATATAATAACCACATTATCTTAAATATACTGATATTTTTTATGTTAATTTCATGGCCTACAACTATATCCACTTCAATCAAATGGATTATAAAATCATCATTCATGTGTATGGCGGACTACCGCCTCGCGAACTGATGTCATTCATTTTTCCATTACCACCTCTCATGGTTGGGTATGATGATGGATATAAAGTATATATATGATATTTATAACATAATTATATTTATATAGTAATTATCTCATATATACCTTTTTACTTTCCATTTCATAGGGGATATGATAATGTCACTCATGTGTATAGTAGACAATCATCTCGCGAAGTGATGTGATTCGTCTTTCACTAACACTTTACATGAAAAGTGATAAGGATAAAAATAATTGTTATATGTGATATAAATTACATAATTATTATATTTATGAAATATTTATAAATCTAAAAATATAATAAATATCATTTTATTTCATACCTTTTTACTCAATGAAAGATGATAACGTCATTCGTGTACATGTGGACTAATGACTTCATGAAACGATGTGACTCTATTTTCATCACCACACCATGTGAATGGTATATGTAAGTATATTTAAAGAATTAATACTGTATTTATAATATTATTATCATTATTTAAATATAAAATATTACTTACCTCCTTTCCATAATGATCATTGAAAAATGGAAATGTTACTCATGCGTATGTACGACCTTCTGTCTCCATGATCGTAACGTACTTCATTTTCATAACCATATTTCATGATTTTATTTAAAAGTAAAATTTATGTAAAAATATTTTAATTATTTCATGATTATTATTCTTTATATGATGAAACTATTCAATATGTTCAAGAAAAAGAACTTTCATGATAAAACACCATGAGAAAATAAGGCAATTAACACTCGAAACAATAAAAATAATGAAATATTATTAACAAATGGGTGATAATATGTTATAAAAGGGTAATATATGATATTATAAGTATCAATATGGTTATATTATAAGTTAATAACATGTTTAAAACCAATAAACATGCGTTTAAATAATGCTCAATCATAATAAAGCGTGAGGTAAAGGAATTCGTCTCAATTTCATTTCATTGAGGTATATTGTAATGATATACATATAAATTATTTTATATGGTGTATATTCTTAAACTTTGACATGTAATATCATAAATAGTTAATTATTAATGGTAATTTAAATTTCACTTTGAATTATTTCATCTAAATAGATTTTATTTAAAAGTTACCGAGTGGTAAAGAATTTCATAACTCAATTTCTTTTCATTTGGTTATATTAATCCTTTGTTGTCTTTGATATTCTAAGATTATGTGTGTAATTAATTTTGATTATATTAGGTTTTATATCCATTTTTTTATTTGGATTTACATTTGATACACATAATTGATCCATTGACTAATTCTCACTTCAATGTTATGATCATTGTAAGGGTTTATTTCACAATCTCATTCTCATCGAGATTGTTTATTCTTGAATTCCAGTTGAAGGAAATTATTTGATCATTGTCTCATAAACCCATATAATTTTATTTTAATATGTTTATTAAAGATATTTTTAAGTAATATTACCATATTTTTAGTCTTTTTTACTTAAAATAATTGAGAAAATATTTTTAAGAAAATCTGACTGCATTTCTCTCTTCGGTCTAAAATCCATTTTCTTCCAAAACCATGTTTTCTAAAAATGTTTTCAAAAATATTTTTAACCATTTCCAATTGATTTTTTAAAGATATTTTTACAAATTTTTTAATTTTTATAAAAAAAATCAATGGAATATTTATTTCATTTTCAAAACAATTCTTGTTTGTCTTTTACTGAAAAAGTGAAAGGAATTGTTGTTTTAACATGTACGGTATGGATGGAATTTCCAGCCATCATGGCCACTAAAATGTTTTAAATATTGTTTTATAAGTTTAAAAGGTTATTTTCAAATAAAATTATTTTCAAATTTTTTTTGTGAACTTTTAGTTTTAAAAATTGATTTTTAAAATGAAAAGGATAGTTTACTCAAGAATGTTTTCAAAGATCTTTTTATGGTATTTCTATTCATTCTATTCATCAATTACATAAATGATTTATTTTACTTATGGTACATTAGGGATATATTTTATTGATATCATCCTTATTCTTTATTTGGATGGTTTATGATCAATTTGAATGATAATATTCAATTTTATTATTATTCACCATATTATTCTGGATGATTTATAAATATGTTTATTTGATTGGGTTAAGTATTACCATTTTTTATGTTAGTTTTTTAATATGAATTTTTATGTTGATTATGTTTCACCCCTTACATATGAGGAATGAATTGAACTTATTATGTGATGGATGGGACCTGTTATCACCCTTCTATGCATTGATAGGTCACATGAGAAAAATAAGTTGTCCAAATCATACAAGTTTCTACCCACAATTTTAAACTGTCTTGAGGATAGATCTTGATAGATCATATGTCCAGTAGTATTCATTCCCTCATTATGAGATCATATATTTATTTCCATGTGATCATTCAACTAGTTAGAATATGTAACACCACATTAATATTTTCAGGTACTCCTTTGTCCATGATTTGTTTATCATCATTGTTTAGGTGCATTTAATGGATTATTAGGGATGTAGAGCCTTTTCTAGGAAAATGACCTAAATTCCAAGTGTGTATGTTTGATTAAAGTAATGGATTCTGAGCATGAATGTTTCAAAATCATTTATTGGTCCTCCCTAAGCCCAGATAATGTCAGAGGTGGTTTGGGGGCATTTGTGTAGGGAACTAGAAAAAGCATTGTATGTTGGGAATTTAAACATCATGTCGTGGGATTACACATCGTTTAATGGTTGCAGGGAATATTTCATGAACTTGGCTCAAGGAATGAAATTATTATACACCATGAGAAGAGTTCACATCATGTAATAGTAAGAATTGGTTTTTTATAAAAAGGAAACATGTTTTTCAGCATAAAAGGCCTTTGAGGATTTCATGTTATGTAATGGAAATAAATGATGTGTAAATATCATGGCCTATAGGTTTTATGTGTGGGTTGGAAGATTTATTTTTTCATTTAGCCTGAATCTTCCCTCTCATGACCAAAATCTCACCCTAGGTGATATTGGAGGTCTTTTCTCCTTCTGGATAATTCATTTGGAAATCAATTATCTGGGTTGTTGAGGTGAACCTCTCTAGGTAAGTGTTCCTTCTGGTTCTTTATTCCTTTTATCATGGCTACTATGTTGGCTATGTTTATGGTTCAAATTCATGATCAGATAGTGTTTTCTATCAATCCTTTGTATTTTCTTGTCACTTATTATCTTTCAAAGGTCTATATCTTAGTTTTCAAACATCGTTGTCAAAGGTGGATAAGTTTATAATATTATGAGGTTAGTTTTTCTATAAAATGGGTTAGTAAAATTAATTTATTATCATTATAGGTATATTCCTTTGGTTTTTCCATTGAATTGAAGTGATAAATGGTTTCAATGGATTTCATGGAAAGATAAAATGTTTTTAAAGGATATTTCTTTAAAAATGGATTTGTTTTGATTTGAAAATGGGTTTTCAAACACCTAATAAGGATTGGGTTAGATTTAAAAATGTTTTATAAAATTTTAATCATTTTTTTAAATGTATTTTTATAAGCTTGTCACTTTGGGAACCTTGGGTGCATTAGGAAATAAACATAGGCAAACTTAGTGTGTGTAGAACCACTAGTGGTTATTTTTTTAATATCTAAAGACTATGGAAGGACTCAATATCAGTTGGTTCCAACGTTTAGCCTAGTTTATGATATTTTATGTCTAGTATATATTATCCCATAATCTAGATCCCAAATTATAGTGTTCTTGGTCATTTATAAATTCTTATGGAATGATGTTTTTTTATCATGGATAGTTTCTCACGGGTTTTTATAAGTGATTGTATCACATGTAATCACATGATTGTATTTCATGGGTATGTGTTTACTTGATTACTTTATGATGCATGGATATGATTTTATATTTAATCACTTATACTTTTCATATTTTTGGTTTTGAGAATATGAAATTATTTTTTGAAAACCAAATGTAAAATGATTTAAAAATGGATTGGATTTATGAAAATGCTTTGTGTTGTTCGAAGTGAGTAACTAAAGAGGGGGTGAATTGAGTTCCCAATAAAATTTCTGTTAAAAACACTTTAAAGAGAGAAAAACGCAAGTTAATTAATTAATAATGTCTGGTTAATCAAAACAATATAATAATATAAGTTTGATCTTTCAAAAGATTTCTCAATTTGGGATTAGGGCTCAGTTAAAATTATATTTGAAATCACTTTAACTTTTGAAACTTATTTACTTAATAAAAACCTTTATATAAACACAAGTTAATATTAACTATCAAAGTATAAGTTTTTTACATATTTAAAAACAAATGTAGTTTTAGGTTTGAAATAAAGAAAAATAAAACTGAAACACACAATAGAGTAAAAAAGGGGTTCATTATAAAGTCGAGGTTTAATACCCTCCAATTGGAAATCACATGTTACCTAGAATATTATTATAACAATAATCTAATCCATGACCTGGATCGAGTTTATACAAAGAATATAACACATGTTTTATAGGATCAAATCCTCTTCCACAGTTATGCATGGTAAAAAATAACATAGACCACATAGTACCTCTTCCACAGTTTTCATGGGTATGTAGATAAAGAAGTTTGATAGAATATCAAGTATTCTCTAGTTTAAGAATGGGAGTTAGTGTGTATAGATAAATAGAGTATAATATCACACTTCTCAAAATTAAATCATAAAACTGAGAGAGAAAATAATAAGTGATAGAAATATTTAGTAATTATCTGTCTTAATATCTTTAGATGCATGAGGGTCCTCGTATTTGACTTAGTGAGGTGCTCACACATGTTTCTATGAAATTGAAAAAAAACAGAGTGTCATAGATTTCTCTTTTTTGTATGTAGATGTTCTGAGAATCTTCTACATAGAAATACTGATTCAATGTAAGAAATGAACTTGATATTCTATGTATTCCACACTTTCACACTCACATTAATTTCAGCATGTAAGTGGAAACCAACCAGAAACAATTATCCCTGCACATGAGGGATATCTTCTAAAAAATAGCTCCATGGCTACAAATTATCTATTATAGAATAATGATAACCAAATCCTAGATCCTCATACTAAGCAGTAAAATAAGAAACCTCTGACATTTTCTTTAATGCATTTGTGGAGTGGTTTAGGAATAATCATTAACAAATCCACATGAGTTTGTCTGCATTAACTCCCATAAACTAGCTATTGGAAGCATTAAAATCAAATGAAAAAGAATAGAAATAGTAGTAAGATGATGATGGAATGGTCTAGTGGTATCACATTTAGTGGTATCATGAGCTAACGGTAGAACACCTGGATGTAGTATGGTTGAACTAACAATAGAACATAGTTGGTGGTAGCATATCTGGAAGTATCAGGAGTCAAATGGTATCATTACTCTGGGGTTATTAGAACTAAACTAATGATAGAATATGTATACAAATGGCAGAAAATATGAAATTATCCAAATTGTCTTTATAAAATGATATATTATCCTAAAACATGAAGCTCGTTAGAAACATTATAATCATTATTTGTGAGAATTAAAATAATGAAATTCCAAAAATATTCCCCTTTTGATGATCATAAATCATGGAATTTAATAAATAAAATATAAAATAAAGATAGAAATAAGTAGATGAATCAGAAGTAATGATATTTTCTTAACAGATCAAATTGCTAATGTGAGATATTTTGAAATAAAAGTACACACTTAAACTTAAATTTGTAAATTTAGACTATTAAAACATAAAATTTAAATTCCATAAACAATTTCTCCCATTTTGGTATGCTAAAAAGGATAATAAAAGAAAACACATTCAAAGACAGTAAGGAGTAAAATGTGAACTGGAATAAATAGATCTGTAAAAATATTACATCCCCAAAAAGAAATAAAAATATAATATAGTATATCCCCTATAAAAAAACTAATCCTAACCAGTCACTCTCATCTCTATGAGAGGTAAGATTAAAAGTGTCTTTTCATTTTCCAAATGTAGGAGGCATTAAGGTAGAAGTTGAGAGGGATGAGGTAGAGGTAGAAAGCTCTTGAATCACCACTGGTATGAGAAGTATAACTACTTCAGCTGGAGACATCACTACTAAAAAATAGGCCTTTAATAGTGCTAAAAATGGTCTTTATCAGCACTAGAGAAGTGTTTACTATTGGAGTGAGATTAAAATATCTAGTATTTTATCATTGATTGACACTTTTTTTAACTAAAATGTCAATTTTCAACTGATAATGGACACATTGAGTCATACTGGAAACATTTTGTATCATATTGAGGTGTGGGTGATTCCTACACATCAAAAATTACTTATGTATCATTTTCATAAAGTATCAAAATAATATGAATGTGTTTTCTTGGTTTTGAGTAGGTTTGTTGTCCTTTTTACTAAAATTGATGACAATTTTAAATAAAAATATGCACTTTGAGTCATATCGGTCACACCATGTATCAGATTGAGTTGTGGCCAATTCCTACATGTCTAAAAAGACTTATGGATCGTTTTCATAACGTATCAAAAAAACTAAATGTGCTTACTCGGTTTTGAGTTTGTCACTTGTCTTTTTTACTAAAATTTCATTTTAAGATGAAAACGTATACTTTGACTCATACCGATCACATTGTGTGTTAGTTTAATGTGAGACCGATTCCTAAGCATCAAAATTGACTTATGAATCACTTTTCTAAATTATCAAGAAAATCTAAGCACATTTTCTCAGTTTTTATTGAGTGACACTTTTTGAACTAAAATGTAAGTTTTAAACTGATAACTGACACTTTGAGTCATACTAGGCACATAGTGTATCAGATTGAGGTTAGGTTGATTCCTATACATCAAAAATTGCTTATGGATTGTTTTATTAATGTATCAAAACAATCATAATATTTTTTCTTAGTTTTGAGTATGTTAGTTGTCTTTTTTACTAAAATTAATGTCACTTTTAAATAAAATTACTTTGAGTCATACCAGTCACATCATGTTTCAAATTGAGGTGAGATTTACTCATACATGTCACAAACTCTCAAAAAAATCTAACTGATAATGTTACCATAATTTTTACTATATTTTTTTATCGAGCTTCCAACACAACATATTGAGTTGATGTTATTTTCTAAAAAACCTTTCTCATTGTTAAAATCCAAAAGAGCATAGGAAACTCATGTGCCCATTATATCATGAGAAGTCACCACAATGGGCACATGATATTCCTCTAATCTTCTTTATTTCAACAATGAGAAATATTTTTTGGATAATAAAATCAACTAAATATGAAATGTTTGTAGGTCAAAAATTAAAGGCAATGGAAATGAAAATCATGGTAACATTGGCAGAGATAAATATTTTATCTCTTTTGTGGATTGTTGCAAATAGTTGAAAGCAAAATATAACTTCCCAAAATATCTATGAAAAAAATTAAATAAGTATTAGATAAAAATGATAAGGAAATTAACTTACAAATAGTAGATAAAATGATGACAAAATTAATTAAATAATTAGTATGAATTCACCTTTTCATGATGGTTGTATGCATTCTTAATGCATTTCCTTGTTGTCATTATCTCAGTTGTGGTCTCAAAGTCCAATATCTCATAATTATTAGCTTTGAACAAATCACCCTAACTCGAACAAAAGAATCCACCTATATAATAAAATAATTATTATATGAGTAATACTCAAAATAAATAAATTAAATATAAATATGAAATAATACATTAATTCTATATACAATGATTTTACTATACAAACATTAATATTACCTTTGTTATTGAGCAGTGTAGGTATCTTGAAGAAAATTAATAAATGCAAGCACTATAGGGGTGAAAAGGTTTTTAGAGAGAATATGTCTATGTAAGTTTTGGTGCATAAAGGCATGAAAGATGGATAGACCATCCTAACTTGGGTTTAAAAATTTCAATGTCCTAAAAACACAGTCTTCAAGGAATGTTTCAACTAAACTGACTGTGTGTTTTTTTCCCAAATGGGACACCCCAACATTCTTTTAATGCCATAGCCTGATAAGTTTACATAAGCGGGGAAGTCATTTATCATCTCGTACAACATGGACCTCAATGTGAATTATTCACTTCAATGAGAATCATACATTGTAACTACTATATCCCACATCAATTTCATATCTTTGATCAATGGATCCAAATAGACATCAATATCATTACTAGGTTGTTTTGGTCCTCATATAAGCAGAGACAACATAATGTATTTGCACTTCATGGATAACCATGGAGGAAAGTTATAATTTACCAACATGATGGACCATGTTCTGTGAGTACTTCTCTATACACCAAAATGATATATTCCATCTATAGGTAATGCATGATGAAATTTTCTTGTATACTTTCCAAATTCAAGATACTCGTAATCAATTTCCTTCTACTAAGGAGAATCTGATGGATTATGTAAGTTCCCATATTTAATTATTGTATCCTAATTCCATGCCAATTATCTCGCGTTTTATTAATATCCATATAGTCTTCTAAATCATGGAATGATTGGAAAGTATAATAAATATTTCAAAGGACTTGATTCATTTTTCGTGTATCAATCTGCGCCACACATAGGTTATTTTATGAGTGATTCTAGTCCTTTCATGTCTATTTAACTTCTAAAACAATTTTGGACAATCAAAAAGGTCATATTCAATTTCAATTTTTATTTCTTCCATGTAATATACATCATAATTTACATTGGTATTCATATAAAATGATTCATAAACCATGGTATCATCCCAATCGGTGTGTGCATTCAGTTTTTTCCCATGTTTAGTCCAACATTTATAGCTAAAATCTATTCTGTGACAAATCAAATGTTATTACAACTCTTTCAGACTAATGTTTCTTGAATAAAAACAATGTAAACATATAAAAAGGATTTTAGAAGGGTCATATGAATGCTCTATTGGAAACTTGATGAACTCTTTAACTCCATCTTCATACTCCTTTGTCAAACAATTAGCGTGCATCCATTTTTTATTCATATCCATACTTTTTGTTCATAAAATATTAATTTTGTACAATAAATAAATACACATAAGATATTCATTATCAAAAGTTTAAGTTATAGATAATTATAATAAGGTGAATGCAACCTTTGATTGTTTCAAATAATTTCAGTATGATTTGAAGAAAATGGGTAATTGAATTAAACAAAATAATTACTCCACTATAGTAGGTGTTGTCCTCTGAATTCATTCAAAGGTGAAATTTATAGACAACTATCATCCTCGTCATCTCATCTCCTAAACATTTATCATTATTTTTTTGTTGTTTGACACACATCCTCTATCCCTTGTGGAAAAGAACCTATGTTTTTTTGAAATACTCTAAGCAGTAGTCATCCATGTGATGACTAATGCTTAGGGTAGTACAAGCAACAAAAAAGAGAAGGGGTGAGTCTCAAGAAACAAAATTAAATAATAATTTTTCTAGAGATGAAGCTTATGAGGATGATAGATGTACTACATTTTTTTCTCTAAAAGGGGTAATGCCTCCCATTTGTGAGAATTACAGAGTTGGTAATCAGAGATTCCTGAGGGTGGAACCAAAAGGCAATGTTAAATAATGGTCTATTTTTAGATAGATTAAAGTAAAATATATATAGTGTTTATTATATGTGTGATGAAATAAATGAATTTATTTTTAATAAGTATTAATGAGTAGGTTATAATTTCAAATATGGTTATATTTTTACAAAGGTATATAAAACTAGTTGATTTTTTTTATTAGGGGTCGATAATTTTTTTTGGTAATTATGTTTGAAAGAGTAAATTGATTTGTGGTAGTGAAAAATTAATCATATTAGATAATGAGACAATTAAATACTGACATAAAAAAGGGTGGGTTGAGATGTTTTTATGATGACAAGATAAAATTGATAGATATTTTTTACTAATTAGAATGGGGATATTGTTAATAAATAAAATAATGATGAAAAATTATAGGAAATTAATAATAAATTGAGTAACATATGGGGGGAGCATATGGGGATGAGGTAGACTCAAAATAATACATTGATGGTGATGAAAATGAACAATGATTATAAACTGCAAGAAATACAATCAAGGCTGAAATCAATGAATTAAATTTCATTAGTTATCGGACAGTTTCGGTGCAAACTCAGAGAAGTAAGACTCTACAAAAAAACCACATTTTTTCCAAGTATAGCCTAAACCACTTGGAGAGGCTGACAAGGATGACAATTGGATCAAATCTATGCATGAGGAACTTGATTTGAATAAGAACAATGTGACATTGGAAATTGTTCCAAGGCTGGAAGACGAAAATGTTATCATAACCAAATGGTTGTTTTGTAATAAACTCATTAATTATGGAAAAGTGGCTCAAAATTAAGAACAGATAGTGTGTAAGGGAATTCCTAGATTAAAGGCATTTATATTTATAATAAATTTACTCCCATAGCCTAGTTGGAAAATATTTAATTTTTCTTGGCTATTTTAGTGAAAATATAGTTAAAATTATACCAAATGGATGTCAAATATATGTTCCTAAATTGAGTTATTAAGGGCGAGTATACATTGAGAAACCGAATGGGTTTATTATGGATGAAAATGAGAGAAAGGTGTTCCAGTTAAAGTATTATTTTTATAAGATAAATAAATTACTGAGGACCTGGTATTTAAGGTTGGATCAATACCTAATAATTCTTTATTTTTAGCGAGATAGAGTTGATCACAACCTATATATTAATAAAGAGAAAGATCAAATGATTTTGGTACTCATATATGTCTAAGATATAATATTTTAGTATTGGACAAATCACAATGCAATTTTTTGTGGATCATGTGAGGTATGATATCAAGATGTCTATGATTGGTGAGTTAAACATTTTCCTTGGTTTATAGGTGAATCAAGGAGATCATAGCATAATAATTTATCAATAAAAATATGAAAAAGAGGTTCCCAAGTGATTTTCAATTGAATATTCCAAACTAATGACAACACTGATTGTTATATGGATGAATTTTTTAAAAGTTGATGATTGCAAAGAGTATATGTCATGGAATATAGGTATTGGGATCCTATTATACCTCACAACAACATAACCCAACATTGGTTTTGGTATATTTCAATTCTCATAGTACCAATGTTGTTCCAAGGAGAGCCACATGCTATCGGGGAAGATGATAATTCAATATACCTAAAAAATAGTGAATTTGGGGTTGTTTTATTATAAGATAGTGCAACTGGAGTTGTTGGGATACACATATGTGAGCTAGGAAGGTTCAATGGATAACTAAGGGAAAGTAGAGATATCGAAAAACTTGGATTTCATTCGATCCTTGGTTTTGTTCGACATTTGAATCATTTGAGCCTTGGATTCAAGTCTTGGAATAGTTAGATCCTTGATTCTAGCCTAGATTTGAGCTTGGATTCAAAAATGAAGAGTGCTAATAGCTGGTGGCTTCCATGGAGAGCTTCATATGTCACGAACCGGTTTACGATGGTTAGGGTTTTTAAAATAGATTGGGACACTTTTATCAGCGCTTCAAAAAAAGCGCTGATAAAGATTCATTTTTTCAGTGCTAAGTTAATAAGTGATGATAAAAGGAATTTTTATCAGTACTTTTTTAGCACTGATAAATCTCTATCTTTATCAACACTCAAAAAACACTGATAAAATCAATATTTATCAATACTAAATTTTTACTGCTGATAAAGACACATTTTATCAGCGCTGATAAATCTCTATCTTTATCAGTACTACAAAAGCACTAATAAATATTCCTTTTATTAGCGCTTATTACTTAAGCACTCATAAATGATTTTTAATTATAATTATAAATAAAAAAAATTATAAATATATTTATATAATTATATATATATATATATATATTTAATAAATATATATAAATATAAATATAGTAATATATTCTTTATTTAAATAATTTTATTATAATTTTATAACTATTTAAATATATAATTATTTATTTATAATTATTTATTTATAATTATTTATTTATAATTATTTATTTATAATTATATAAACACTTTTTAAAAAAAATAATCTTTATATCATTATATATATTTATATAATTATATATATACATAGTAAATATATTCATTATTTAAATAAATTTTTTATTATTTTATAATTATTTAAATATATATAATTATTTATTTATAATTATATAATTACTTTTTTAAAATAATATTTATTTATTTATAATTATAAATATATAAATGTATAAATATAGTAAATATACATTTATAAATATATTTATTTATAAATATTTCTTTAAAAAATATATTTTTAACATTATTAATGAATATTTAATCATGCATGTTAAAAATGAGTGAAATTGAATAATTAAAAATGAGTACACTTTAACAATATTGAAAAAAAGGATAAGTTTTATTAATTAAATATTAATTATTAAAACAAGACGGATATATATTTAAATAATGATGAATACATATTGAAAATATTAAAACATAGTAAATACATATATATGAAATAAATAATAGAAATTGATTAAATTCCCAAAAAAATAAAAAATAAAAAACAAAACATATTAAAAATTAATTAATACGTAACTGTAATAAAATTTAAAAAAATTACTACGATTAAAGACGTGATATATTAAATGTATCATGTTATAATGAAATTCTAAAATATATACTAAAATTTGAATAGATTATATAAATATTAGTTGTATGTGTTTCTATATAATATTTCATTAACTACGTAAATATTTGTGTTTGTGTATTATATATAAAATTGCATCAATTATGTATATGTGAAATCAATATAACACAAATTTGATCTATATTAAATTGAAAAATAAATTGACATTCAATTATGTCCATTACTCGATGCAATTAGTCTGTATTTTTAATTTATATTAATTTTTAATTATGAACCATTATTTTCTAAATATATTTCTATTTGATATAAAGCATAAATATTCTATATTATATAAATAATATTTATATAAATTCATATATATCTATATATTCAATATATAATATTTATTAACATTATCAACAATTATTTAATTAAAAAGATGTTTAATATTTTTCTCAATTTACTTATTTATAATTTTTATTTGTTTAATTTTCATTATATATATATATATATTTAATATATACTATTTATTATTATTTAAAATTTCTATATAGTATAATCAATTTATTCATTTTTATCAAATAAATTTTTTAATATTTTTTTAATAAACTCTTTTTTATTTTTTATTTATTTAATTATTTCATTGTATTTAGACCTTTATCAGCACTAAAAAAGCACTGATAAAGGATCCCTTTATGGGTGCTGACAAAGGGTAACCTTTATCAGCACTATCAGCGCTAAAAAAAGTGCTGATAAAGATTGCCTTTATAAGTGCTAAAAAAACATTGATAAAGGGAACCTTTTATCAATGCTTATTTTAGCACAGATAAATGTAACCTTTAACGGTGATTTTTTATAACCCTGATAAAGACCAATGTTGTAAAAGGACTATTTTTTTGTAGTGCATACTGAAAGGATGATACTAAGGAGGAAGAGGTGTAGAGGATAGTGCAGCAATGAAGGCTAACATGGAAATGGCCTCAGGTGCTGCAATTGTTATACCAAATACATGTAAAAACACCATCATGAGGTTTATAAATTCCATGATGATGTTTACACCTCTCTCTATATCACTAAATAATTATTTCTTCTCTTCCATAAACAACTTGATCATAGGGGTCAAGACTTTCAGTTGGTCTACCTATTCCTTAAAGGCCCTAGTGACAGGAGGCATTCTCAAGTTCTTTGATAGAAACTTAAAATGTGAATTCAACTCATGATTTGTATATATTCTAGAAAGGTAGTATTTGATAGACTTGGTTATGGTTTTCATATCACTTTGATCTTCATTCAAACACTCTCTTACCAGTTTATATATATTATCACCATGCTATTAAATTTGGAGAAGATCCCCCTGATGATATGTATAAACATCACCCATAATGGCATACAATTCCTCTTTGACTATGGATCTGATCATATCACCATCAATTGAGGAAGAATATGGTGGAGTGGAATATATATAAGCAATATCTAGTGTTAAATACTCCAACCTATCCAATATATTATCCTAATTAGAAGAAAAATTGGAACTCCTCTCCTCCATAACAGACTTCAGGATTCTATCTGACCAGACAATCTTCTATTGTCAATTTCAACTTATTGAATCTTCAAAATAATCTTGGGATGAATATGAAATATAAGAAACTGAAATATGTGTTTGGTATCAACTTCACTAAGTTGAGTAATAGTAGAATCCTAGGATCTCATAATTCCACTAAAATAAAAAATTAACCTCTCTCTGAAGGCATCCAAATTATCTCTGGTAAGTTACTCTAAAAGAACAGAGGTGGAAGTAGGAAAATGTGAACGTATTATCCTAGAACTAAGAAAAATAACCTATGAATTCTTTTATCTAGAAGCTAGTGCATTAGAAGGAAAAGTCTAAATCTGACCATCATCATCAATATTCTCCACAAGAGATACCTTTAGATATTTTCCAACAGCACACGAGATAGGAGGTCCCCATACTATGGTGGACTGTTATGATCATCATCACTATAATCATCCTCATCTAACTCAGGATAAGAAATTCAGAGTAACTTGGAACCTGTTGAAGGCTCCCCCTTGAATATAGCTCTATCCTCAACTGAGATAGAAGGCTTATCCCTATGGATTGACTTCTGGATGGTAAAAAATGAGGATTTATCCCCCAAAAGACACTATGGTCTCACCTCTAACAAAGTTAGCGTCACATTTAGGTTGAACAGAACATGTTCTCTCTATAGACCTAACAAAAACTAAACCAATAGGAGATAGGTGAAACTAATCCCTCTCAACACCATAAACATCATCATCATCATTTCCATCACCATCACCATTCTCATCATCATCATCCAAACCATTTGACACTTAAATAACTTCTTTTAAGATATCAGAAAAACTATTAATATGTTCTTCTCTAGAGACTTTAGTCTCTTCATCTTCTCCTTCACTCGAGAGGCTCTCTAAAACAGGTAGTGAAATAGGTGGACAAGCAGATCCATAATACATAATTGGGATTTTTCCTATGTCTTTATAACTTTTCTCTTCAACAGAAGTTTCCAATTCCTGTTCAACTTTAGCTTTCATATATTCCACTTAATCATCTGAATAAACTAAAATTTCATCTGGATCTAAGCTAGGGTCAACCATATTCTTGGTTCTGGTAGGGTGTTTCATAGGATTAAATTCTTCATAGATCTTTCAACCAAAAATTCAAGTTGGATTTTATTGCAGTTGGTTTTTTATTAAACAAAAACTACCACATTTTATTGCTTCCTAATCTTACCGATCAACCAAGCCCTTAGCTTCCAACATAGCTGAGATCAGATTAGGTTAAATTGGTGAATTTGATCTATAAGATGAATTTCTCATATCGATCATATGTACCATAATATATCTACAAATATTAACCAGAAAAATATTAACTTTATCCCCTCTTTTTATAAGGAATAAAATATAAACATCATGGTACCTCATTGTGCTAAAATCCCCTTTCTCAGGACATTGCATATCCTGAATAAACATGAACAATATTTTACACTCACCATATAAATTGGTAGAAGTGGGACTTCTTAAAAAACTATTCCCATTCATCCCTAATAATTCATCCTCATACACAAATAGATCACTATCACTTGGTATTGAACCTTGGTAGTCATCATAGATACCTTGTTGAGATGCATTGATACACCTAGCCCATTATTTTGAACAAAATACAACCTATTTTCCATCTATCGTACTTTGAATCAAATCTTTATTTTCACCAAAATCATACTATGTGTATTGGTATAACCACTGAACCAACCTTAGATCAAAAGTTCTATCATTTATATAGAACCAATCTATCCATGTAACACCCTGACCCCTCTAGGCTGGAGATGGTGCATTACTTGTGATATTAGCATGGTTAAAAGGAATGAAAATCCAGAAGGAACAATCAGTTTAGTAGTCTTGAAAAAACTAGGTAGATAGATGTTACTCACATTACATTGGAAAAGTTTACAAAATACAACACATAACAAAAACTAAAAACGGAATCTGCAGGAACTCAATAAAAGATCTTCTCTTCATCACCTGTTTAAGGTAGACAAAGAAAGGGGTGAGCTCAAATGCTCAGTAAGGGTTAAAAATAGCAGAAGCATGAGTACAATAATAAGTGAATCATAATCAATCTGACATAATCAATATGGCATAGTGAATAAATGAACAACTAATGTCATTAATAAACTGAGAATGAAACTGCATCCATAGATTTTTTCATAGTGAAAACCTCATGGATAATAATAATAACTGATAATGAATAAAGAGAATTATTATTAACTGGACATCATGTATCTGGCACATGAAACCATAATACCGTATAAATGGTTTAGTTCTGTGGGTAGAAACCCTTCTGATTTTTTGAAACAAACTCGAAGGGTATGTCGCCAAACTGTTTTGTCTCATGAGACCTACTGATGCATCGAGGGGATATAGAGGTCCCCACATGCCACTTCATGTCCAAATCATTATTCATAAATTGATTCAATACAAGATCAATATGCCTTTTCAATATCCGTATAGAGTAGAGTATATGGATTCATCAATATTTCCATAATTAAAATAACTTTCCAAATAAACACCGTATGTAAAATGGTATACGATTTAAACAACAAATATATCCATGATATGAGATTATGGATATTTAATATAAATATAATTTCAAATGAATATTGATCTCTAATGGGCATTAGGTACACCACTTAAGGATTATTAGGTTCACCACACAAAGTTAGTCACAACAAAATAGTAGTTGAGACAAAGTCTCTTACCACAATGTAATCGGTCGAATCATATGACCAGAACTTAATAACCCTCAAATGAATCATTTAATAACATGAATATAAATGTAATAATGTTATTATATATCAAATTTAAGTACACATATACCACATACAAGAAATAAGTGGTGAATAATGAAAATCTCACAGAAATGAAAGTGAGATAAGAAACCCCTTACCTTATGCTCGAGTGTGTTCTTCGTTTGTTTAATGACATGAATAATCAAATTTAGCTTCATTAATTAATATATACAGAACCTCTTATACATTTATTTTATTTATTATAACATTATTAGGTTCATTCATGGCCCTTTCTATGGGTTTAATTAGTTCAATTTTCATGTTTTGGAAGCATTTTCTCCCTTGGTTTTCATGGTTCGTTTACTTGTTTCCGTGAATGGAAGTTCATTTGAAACATGGTTAAACATCCATAATTGTTGATACAAGTTATTAAAGAAATTATGGAGATATAAATTATCTTATAATTATTTTGGGTTATATATGATGATGATGATTCATTAGTTAAAACATTAATGATGTTTGTTTAGATCGTTTTAGTGGTTCTTTGATAATAACAACCTCATTTTGTTTTATAAATTAGAACCATGACTACAAAATAATTACAGAAACATGGGTGAGTCATAACACATATATTATAACCTTGTTCAACCATATAAATGGTTTCATGACCAGACTTTAAATAATTAATGCAAATTGAAATCACATCGTCTATGATTTCGGTAATTCAACACATCACAGACAATGTTTTTAATTCCTTTAACAAGTGGGGGAAAAGAAGAATATTGATGATGAATTTCCCATGAAAATTATAACATCCAGAATATAAAATATTATGGAGATTTAATTCCTCTTGGGTAAGAAGAGATGAATAAAGAATAAATAAATAACTCAAGATAAAAGAATAATTTTGAAATCGCTTACAAAAATTCGGCAGCCTAACGGCTACGCAACATGGTTTTAGAAAATATTAAAAAGAGAGGGGACAAGGTTCACCTATCTAGAAATGAATCATAATATAGATTAGATCAAGAATAATAAGAAAAATAAGAACATTTTATGGAAACATGAAAGATATACCACATAAAAGAGAACTTCAAAGGAAAAAAAGAAAGAAATTGAGAATTTTCTTACCTTGTGGAGTAACCCTTAGAACTTGAAAGTTGGGACCTTAGGAACTTGAGGAAACCTTGGGAGGACTAATATGGAGGTAAGTATGCCAGAACTTCGTTGAGGTAGAATTGGGAATGAATTCAATGAAGGGAAGAGTTGGTATTTATAGGAAAAGTGAGGGATTATTTTAATAATTTTCAAGGGACACCTCATGAGTGGTTTTTGAAAAACCATGGGCTTACCCATGGTATTTGCCCATGGTATAAGACACTTGGGACACCTCACATATTATTTAACTATGCACAAGTCTACCAGAATTATGAAATCATTATTATATCATTAATGATGTCATTAACACACTGAAACTAAAAACTGTATTTTTTACTATTCACTGAAAAATCATCTATTTCAAAAAAAAAATCCCAAAATTCACCCAAACCATTTATCGACATGTAGATTTCAAAAGTGAAATCCATTTTTCAAAAATAATTTTCTAAATATTATTAATTTAATTTTTAAATAAGGTTATAGTTAATTCGAAAAATAACAATCTTAAAGTGCAACTAGTTTTATTTCTCATTGAAAAACTAATTAAGATTTCATTACCTTATTTCCTTAAGAAAATAAAATAATATTATTATTTACTATTCATAAGGGTATGTTAATATTCATATTACTATTCATATGGGTATGTTACTATTCACCAAAAATCAATTTTGTTCTATCAAACTCCAAATGACTTACTAAACACAACTCTAGATGACCATTTTTCAAAATTCAAAACATAGAAGTGAGAAATTTATGTTTAATGGATAGGTTTTAACTATATCCTAAATAACCTAGTGTTGTTTCAAAGGAACACAGTGATGAATAGAATGTAACCCAGTGATGAATAGAGAAACATAACATAAAATGTTTTGGGTACTACATTATTCCCTCCTTCGGAAAATTTCATCCTCGAAATTTAAAAAATATTACCTAAAAAGATTCGGGTATGTCTTTAACATAAACTCCTCAGGCTCCCATGTTGCTTCCTCCATCTTATGGTTCCTCCATAGAACCTTTACCAGACGATTCGTCTGATTTCTCAATGCTTTTTCTCTAGTATCAAGAATCTTGATAGGCTCTTCACAATAAGATAGGTATGGCTCAAGTTCAACTTCTTCATAAGTGAGTACATGTGTTGCTTCTGGCATGTAATTTCTTAACATTGACACGTGGAACACATTGTGAACCTTGGAGAGACTTTGAGGCATTTCCAAACGGTAATCTACGGCTCCAATTCGGTCCATAATTTCAAAAGTTCTGATGTACCTGGGACTTAAATTTCCCTTCTTACCAAATTGTATAATACCCTTCCATGGAGATACCTTTAAGAAAACGTGATCACCTTCTTGAAACTCCAAATCCTTCCTTCAGTATAACTCTTTTTCCTAATTTGAGCTATTTTGATATGGTTCTGTATAATCTTCACCTTTTCCGTTGTTTCTTCAATAAGTTCTGGGCCCATGAGTTTTCTTTCACCAACTTTATCCCAGCAAGTTGGTGTACGGAATCTCCTCCCATATAATGCTTCATATGGTGCCATCTGAATACTTGAATGGAAGCTATTGTTGTAGGAAAATTCCATGAGAGGTAAATACTGATCCCACATGCCTTGAAAATCAAGTGAACAAGACCTCAATATGTCTTCCAATGTTTGAATAGTCCATTCTGATTGTCCATCAGTTTGTAGGTGGAAGGCAGTGCTCAATCGAAGATCAGTATCTAGGGCCTTCTGAAGACTTTTCTAGAATCTTGATGTAAATCTTGGATCACAATTAGAAACAATCGATGGGGGTACTCCATTAAGTCTCACCACTTCATTAATATATAGTCTTGCTAGACGTTCAAGTGGTAGGTCTTCTCTTCAGTTCTTCGAAACATTATTCACAATCTTTTTTCCAAACAAATTTAACCCCTTTATGTGTGAGCTTGGTTAACGGATTAGCCAGGTGGGAAAAATTTTGAACTAAACGTCGATAATAACCTGATAAACCAATAAAACTGTGTACCTTAGTTATATTTGTTGGCGTGGGACAATCTTGGATTGCCTTTGTCTTCACATGATCAACTTGGATTCCATCCTTAGAGACAATATGGCCCAGAAAAGAAACTGATTGAAGCCAGAATTCGCATTTTCTAAACTTCCCATATAATTCATTTCTTCTAAGAGTTCCCAAAATAACTCGCAAGTGACTCTCATGGTCTTCATATATTTTTGAGTATACGAGGATATCATCGATTAATATCACAACAAAGTTATCAAGATATTCCTTGAAAACTCTATTCATTAAATCCCTGAAAACAGATGGTGCATTCGTCAGTACAAAAGGCATCATTGTAAACTCGTAATGCCCATACCTGGTTTGAAATGCTATCTTCGGTATATCTTCTTTCCTAACACTCAGTTGATGATATCTGGATCGAAGGTCAATATTTGAAAAGTATTGAGCTCCATGAAGTTGGTTAAATAAATCATCAATCCAGGGTATAGGATACTTGTTCTTTATTGTAATAGCAGTGATTTCTCTGTAATCAATGCATAGCCTCATGGATCCATCTTTCTTCTTTACAAACAAGACCGAGGCTCCCCATGGAGAAACACTAGGTCAAATAAATCCTTTTTCACTCAACTCTTCTAGTTGTTTATTTAGCTCCACTAACTCCACAGTGTCCATTCTATATGGGGTCTTTGATATAGGTCTTGCACCTAGAATTAAGTCAATGGAAAACTCAATTTCCCGCTTAGGAGGATGTCCAGGTAAATCCTCTAGAAACACATCAATGTATTCTTTCACTATATGCACATCTTCAATTTGAATATTTATTTCCTCACCCATAGATATTGGGTTCTCTTCCTCTCCAATAATTTCATTCAATAGAGCTACTGGGGGTGGGTCTAGATAAGAATCAGATGGCGAATTCTCCTCTATAAAGATAAGAGATTCTACGCCATTTTCAAAAATTGTAACTTCCTTTTGCAATAAATCCTCGCATCATAATTTGATATCCAATCCATACCGAGAATTATATAAAATTCAATCATGGGTATGATGATAAGGCTAGCAACTAAAGAACATTTTGGTGTTTAGAGGGGGACTAGTCGACATGCCTTTGTTGTAATGATACATCTCATGGGAGTTTTGACTGACAAATCCTTTCTTAAATAAAATTGGACATATCTAATTTTCTTGGAAAACTGAGAGGATATAAATGAATGCGATGATCCAGAATCAAATAAAGTGTTGCCTAATTTTGAGGAAACAATTAAAGTACCTGCCACCACATCACTAGGAACCTCAACCTCCATAGTTGTGATTGAATAGGCTATCCCTTGCTTTCTTGGATTTTTCTGAGGCATGTTTCCTTGGCATTTAGCACACTCATTTTCATAGTGTCCCATCTCTCTGCAATTGTAGAATTGAACATCATTTAATTGTTTCTTCCCCTTACATTCATCAGATCGATGACCCTTTTCTCTACAGTTATATCACACTCCCTTGCCTTTCAAGCATTTCCCGGGATGATTCTTTCCACAGTTCATGCATAATGGGAAACTATTAATTCCCTTTCTCTTATTTGGTGGTTATATTTTTCATTTGTTATCCGAATACCTCTTCTTATCTTGGTTTCCTTTGAAAAAATTTGATCTAGCAAATTCCTTCTCTGTTTTGATGGCACTTGATATAATTTCATCATATGATGAAAATGATTGAGAAGCCAGTGCCCTTCTAAGACTTGTCTTAAGACCTTCAAAGAAATTATCAATCTTGTCCGCTGAGTCATGAACGCAATCCATGACATACTTGTATAGCCTTGTAAAGGTAGCCTCATACTCTGCAACACTGTCTTCTTCCCTTTGTTTCAAACCAAGGAATTTCCTCTTCATTTCAGTTCGTCGCTGATGAGGAAAATATTTTTCATAGAATATTTCCTTAAAATTCCTCCATTTCATATCTTCTATTTCTTCTTCCTCTATGGTATTTTGAATCAGAGACCACCATTGACCAGCGTCACCCTTGAGATAATATACTGCCAGTACTACCTTTTCATTTTCATTTCATCTTAACACCATGAATATCTTTTCAAGGGACTTGATCCATTGCTCAGCAACCACTGGATTAGTAGTCCTGCTGAAAGATGGGGGATTCTGCCGCATGAAACGATCCAACACAGGTGTTGAATGGTTATTTGTTACAACTTGAGTAAGTTTTCCCAATATGGACATGATCTGATCAGCTCCAACGTTGACTATGTTGACTTGCTCAGTAGGGAGATCCCTACCTTGCCCATGAGTATTGATTCCTCTTCTTCCATTAGATGCCATTTCTAAATAATGGGATACACTAGATTATTTTATGAATCTCAAATAGAAAATCACTCAACATAGATTGAAATTCTATGCATATCTAATATTATAACCAAGGTTCCTTTGAGGAAAATTTTATATTAACTCCTTCATAATGGCTTGTAAAGATAATATGAAATATCCTAAGCATATATCCTGGGAGTGTCGTAACCAAGCGTGTAGCAAGACCCATTTCCGTGCACCAGTTCCCATTCGAGTCTAGCTCAAAGCTGTGTTTTCGGGTTTTACACCTAGATACATCTTTGCCAGAGCCGCCTCTACCTGTTCATATCCAGACAGGGATGTATTGTTTGAAAAATCCACATAATCTATTCATTACCAAAATACTAGGATGTTCTTGTACGTTTATCCTCAAATACTACCTTAGGGATTTTTTCCCTACTATAAATTTCCTAGTCTAGTTTCCAAGTGTTCTACTAAACTTCCTCTGATACCAACTAAAACACCCTGACCCCTCTAGGCTGGAGCCAGCGCATTACTTGTGATATTGGCATGGTTAGAAGGAATGAAAATCCTGAAGGAACGATCAGTTTACTAGTCTTGAAGAAACTAGATACATAGATGTTACTCACATTACATTGGAAAAGTTTACAAAATACAACACATAAAAAAAACTAAAAACAGAATCCCCAGGAACTCAATAAAAGAGCTTCTCTTCATCACCTATTGAAGGTAGACAATGAAAGGGGTGAGATAAAATGCTCAGTAAGGGTTAAAAATAGTGGAATCATGAGTACAGTAATAATTGAATCATAATCAATCTGACATAATCAATATGGCATAGTGAATAAATGAACAACTAATTCCATTAATAAACTGAGAATGAAACTGCATCCATAGAATTTGTCATAGTGAAAACCTCATGGATAATAATAATAACTGATAATGAATAAAGAGAATGCTTATTAACTAGATGTCATTTATCTGGCACATGAAACCATAATACCATATAAACGGTTTAGTTCTGTGGGTAGAAACCCCTCTGATTTTTTGAAACAAACTTGAAGGGTCTGTCACCAAACTGTTTTGTCTTATGAGACCTACTGATGCATCGAGGGGATATAGCGGGCCACACCTGTCACTACATGTCCAAATCATTATTTATACATTGATTAAATACAAGAGCAATATGCCTTTTCAATATCCGTATATATTAGAGTATATGGATTCATCAATATTTCCATAATTAAAATAACTTTCCAAATAAACACCGTATGTAAAATGGTATATGGTTTAGAAAACAAACATATCCATGATATGAGATTATGGATATTTAATATAAATATAATTTAAAATGAAGAGTGATCAAAAATGGGCAGTAGGTACACCACATAAGGATTATTAGGTGCACCACACAAAGTTAGTCACAACAAAATAGTAGTTGAGACAAAGTCTCTTACCACAATGTAATCAGTCGAATCATATGACCAGAACTTAATAACCCTCAAATGAATCATTGAATAACATGAATATAAAGGGAATCATTTTATTATATATCAAATGGAAGTACACATATACGAAATACAAGAAATAAGTGGCGAATAATGAAAATATCACAGAAATGAAAGTGAGATAAGAAACCCCTTACCTTATGCTCGAGTGTGTTCTTCGTTTGTTTAATGACCTGGATAATCAAATTTAGATTCATTAATTAATATGTCCAGAACATCTTATACATGTAATTTATTTGTTATAACCTTATTAGGTTCATTTATGGCCCTTTCTATGGGTTCAATTGGTTCAATTTTCATGTTTTGGAAGCATTTTCTCCCTTGGTTTTCATGGTTCGTTTACTTGTTTCCATGAATGGAAGTTCATTTAAAACATGGTTAAACATCCAGAATTTTTACTACATATTATTAACGAAATTATGGATATATAAATGATCTTATAATTATTTTGGGTTATATACGATGATGATGATTCATTAGTTAAAACATTAATGATGTTTTTTTAGATCGTTTTAGTGGTTCTTTGATAATAACAACCTCATTTTGTTTTATAAATTAGAACCATGACTACCAAATAATTACAGAAACATGGGTGAGTCATAACACATATACTATAACCTTGTTCAACCATATAAATGGTTTCATGACAAGACTTGAAAGAATTAATGCAAATTGAAATCACATCGTCTACGATGTCGGTAATTCGACACATCACGGACAATGTTTTTAATTCCTTGAACAAGTGGGGGAAAAGAATAAGATTGATGATGAATTTCTCATGAACATTAGAACATACAGAATATAAAAGATTCTGGATATTTCATTCCTCTTGGGTAAAAATAGATGAAGAAATAATAAATAAAGAACTCAAGATAAAAGAATAATTTTGAAATCGCTTACAAAAATTCGGCAGCCTAACGGCTACGCAACATGGTTTAATAAAATATTAAAAAGAGAGGGGAAAAGGGTCCCCTATCCAGAAATGAATCATAATATAGAGTAGATAAAGAATAAGAAGAAAAATAAGAACATTTTATGGAAACTTGAAAGATATACCACATAAAAGAGAACTTGAAAGGAAAAAGAAAGAAATTGAGAATTTTCTTACCTTGTGGAGTAACCCTTAGAACTTGAAGGGTGGGACATTGGGAACTTGAGAAAACCTTGGGATGACTAATATGGAGGTAAGGAGGACAGAAAGTTGTTGAGGGAGAATTGGGAATGAATTTAATGAAGGGAAGAGTTGGTATTTATAGGAAAAGTGAGGGATTATTTTAATAATTTTCAAGGGACACCTCATGAGTGGTTTTTGCAAAACCATGGGCTTGCCCATGGTATAAGCCACTTGGGACACCTCACATCTTATTTAACTATAAAAAAGTCGACCAGATTTATGAAATCATTATTATATCATTAATGATGTCATTAACACACTGAAACTAAAAACTGTATTTCTTACTATTCACTGAAAAATCATCTGTTTCAGAAAAATTCCCAAAATTCACCCTAACCATTTATCGACGTGTAGATTTCAAAAGTGAAATACATTTTTCAAAAATAATTTTCTAAATATTATTAATTTAATTTTTAAATAAGGTCATAGTTAATTCAAAAAATAACAATCTTAAAGTGCAACTAGTTTTATTTCTCATTGAAAAACTAATTATGATCTCATTATCTTATTTCCTTAAGAAAATAAAATAATAATATTATTTACTATTTATAAGGGTATTTTACTATTCATATTACTATTCATATGGGTATGTTACAATTCACCAAAAAACAAGTTTGTTCTATCAGACTCCAAATGACTTACTGAACACAACTCTAGATGACCATTTTTCGAAATTCAAAACATAGAAGTGAGAAATTTATGTTTAATGGCTAGGTTTTAACTATCTCTTAAATAACCTAGTGTTGTTTCAAAGGAAAACAGTGATGAATAGAATATAACTCAGTGATGAATAGATAAACATAACATAAAATGTTTGGGGTACTATATTATTCCCTCCTTCGGAAAATTTCATCCTCGAAATTTACAAAATATTACCTAAAAAGATTCGGGTATGTCTTTAACATAAACTCATCAGGCTCCCATGTTGCTTCCTCCATCTTAGGGTTCCTCCATAGAACCTTTACCAGACGATTCATCCGATTTCTCAATACTTGTTCTCTAGTATCAATAATCTTGATAGGATCTTCATAATAAGATAGGTCTGGCTCAAGTTCTACTTATTCATAAGTGAGTACATGTGTTGGGTCTGGAATGTACTTTCTTAACATTAGCACATGGAACACATTATGAACCTTGGAGAGACTTGGAGGTATTGTCAAACGGTAAGCTACGGCTTCAATTCAGTCCATAATTTCAAAAAGTCCAATGTACCTGGGACTTAACTTTCCCTTATTACCGAATCGTATAATACCCTTCCATGGAGATACCTTTAAGAAAACATGATCACCTTCTTGAAACTCCAAATCCTTCCTTCGGTTATCTGCATAGCTCTTTTGCCTACTTTGAGCTATTTTGATATGGTTCTGGATAATCTTCACCTTTTCCGTTGTTTCTTCAAAAATTTCTCATCCCATGAGTTTTCTTTCACCAACTTCATCCCAGCAAGTTGGTGTACGGCATCTCCTCCCATATAATGCTTCATATGGTGCCATATGAATACTTTAATGGAAGCTATTGTTGTAGGAAAATTCCACGAGAGGTAAATATTGATCCCACATGCCTTGAAAATCAAGTGAATAAGACCTCAACATTTCTTCCAATGTTTGAATAGTCTGTTCTGATTGTCCATCAGTTTGTAGGTGGTAGGCAATGATCAATAGAAGATCAGTATCTAGGGCCTTCTAAAGACTTTTCTAAAATCTTGATGTAAAACGCGGATCACGATCAGAAACAATCGAAAGGGGTACTCCATGAAGTCTCACCACTTCATTAATATATAGTCTTTCTAGACGTTCAATTGGTAGATCTTCTCTTCAGTTATTCAAAAAATTCTTCACAATCTTTTGTCCAAACAAATTTAACCCCTTTACGTGTGAGCTTGGTTAGCGGATTATCCCGGTGGGCAAAATTTTGAACAAAATATTGATAATAACCTGTTAAGCCAATAAAACTGCATACCTCAGTTATATTTGTTGGCGTGGGCCAATATTGGATTGCCTTTGTCTTCACAGGATCAACTAGGATTCCATCCTTAGAGACAATATGGCCCAAAAAAGAAATTGATTGAATCCAGAATTCACATTTTCTAAACTTCCCATATAATTCATTTCTTCTAAGAGTTCCCAAAATAACTCGCAAGTGACTCTCATGGTATTCATAGATTTTTGAGTATATGAGGATATCATCGATGAATATCACAACAAAGTTATCAAGATATTCCTTGAAAACTCTATTCATTAAATCCATGAAAACAAATGGTGCATTCATCAGTGCAAAAGGCATCATTGTAAACTCGTAATGCCCATACCTGGTTCGAAATGCTATCTTCGGTATATCTTCCTTCCTCACACTTAGTTGATGATATCCGGATCGAAGGTTGATCTTTGAAAAGTATTGAGCTCCATGAAGTTGGTCAAATAAATCATCAATACGAGGTAGAGGATACTTGTTCTTTATTGTAATAGCATTGATTTCTCTGTAATCAATGCATAGCCTCATGGATCCATCTTTATTCTTTACAAACAAGACTGGGGCTCCCCATGGAGAAACACTAGGTCGAATAAATCCTTTTTTACTTAACTCTTATAGTTGTTTCTTAATCTCCACTAACTCCACAGTGGTCATTCTATATGGGGTATTTGATATAGGTCTTTCACTAGGAATTAAGTCAATGGAAAACTCAATTTCCCACTTAGGAGGATGTCTAGGTAAATCCTCTAGAAACACATCAATGTATTCTTTCACTATATGCACATCTTCAATTTGAATATTTATTTCCTCACCCATATATATTGGGTTCTCTTCCTCTCTAATAATTGCATTCAATAGAGCTACTAGGAGTTGGTCTAGATAAGAATCAGATGGTGAAGTCTCCGCTCTAAAGATAATAGATTCTACACCATTTTCAAAAATTGTAACTTTCTTTTGCAATAAATCCTCGCATCATAATTTGATATCCAATCCATACCGAGAATTATATAAAATTCAATCATGGGTATGATGATAAGGATAGCAACTAAAGCACGTTTTGGTGTTTGGAGGGGGACTAGTCGACATGCCTTTGTTGCAATGATACATCCCATGGGAGTTTTGACTGAAAACTCCATTCTTAAATCAAATTGGACATATCTAATTTTCTTGGAAAACTGAGAGGATATAAATGAATGCGATGATCCAGAATCAAATAAAGTGTTGGCTAAGTTTGAGGAAACAATTAAAGTACCTGCCACCACATCACTAGGAACTTCAACCTCCGTGGTTATAATCGCATAGGCTCTCCCTTGCTTTCTTGGATTTTTCTGAGGCATGTTTCCTTGGCACTTAGCACACTAATTTGCATAGTGTCCCATCTCTATGAAATTGTAGAATTGAACATCATTGAATTGTTTCTTCCCCTTTCATTCATCATATCGATGACCCTTTTCTCCGCAGTTATAGCAGACTCCCTTGCCTTTCAAGCATTTCTCGGGATGATTCTTTCCACAGTTCTCACATAATGGGAAACTATTCATTCCCTTTCTATTATTTGGGGCTTCTCCTTTTAATTTGTTATCAAAATACGACTTCTTATCTTGGTTTCCTTTGAAAAAAATTGATCTATAAAATTCCTTCTCTATTTTGATGGCACTTGATACCATTTCATTATATGATGAAAATGATTGAGAAGCCAGTGTCCTTCAAAGACTTGGCTTAAGACCTACAAATAAATGATCAATCTTGCACGCTGAGTCACGAGCGTAATCCACGGCATACCTGTATAGCCTTGTGAAGGTAGACTCATACTCTGCAACACTGTCTTCTTCCCTTTGTTTCAAACCAAGGAATTTCCTCTTCATTTCAGTTAGTCGCTCACGAGGGAAATATTTTTCATAGAATATTTCCTTAAAATTACTCCATTCCATATCTTCTATTTCTTCTTCCTCTGTGGTATTTTGAATCATAGACCACCATTGATCAGCATCACCCTTGAGACAATATACTACTGGTACTACCTTTTCATTTTCATTGCATCTTAATGCCATGAATAACTTTTCAAGGGAATTGATCCATTGCTCAGCAACCACTGGATTAGTAGTCCCGCTGAAATATGGGGGATCCTGCTGCATGAAACAATCCAACATAGGTGTTGAATGGTTATTTGTTACAACTTGAGTAAGTTTTCCCAATATGGTCATGATCTGATCAGCTCCAACGTTGACTGTGTTGACTTGCTCAGTAGGGAGATCCCTACCTTGCCCATGGGTATTGATTCCTCTTCTTCCATTAGACTCCATTTCTAAATAATGGGATACACTAGATTAGTTTATGAATCTAAAATAGAAAATCACTCAACATATATTGAAATTCTATGCATATCTAATCTTATAACCATGGTTCCTCTGGGGAAAAATTTATATTAACTCCTTCATAATGGCTTGTAAAGAAAATATGAATTATCCTAAGAATATCCCCCGGGAGTGTTGTAACCAAGAGTACAACAAGACCCATTTTCATGCACCAGTTCCCATTCAAGTCTAGTTCAAAGCGGTGTTTTCATGTTTTACCCCTAGATACATATGTGCCAGAGCCGCCTCTACCTGCTCATATCCAGATAGGGATGTATTGCTTGAAAAATCCTCATAATCTATTCCTTACCAAAATACCAGGATGTTCTTGTATGTTTATCCTCAAATACTACCTTATGGATTTTTTCCCTACTATAAATTTCCTAGTGTAGTTTCCAAGTGTTCTACTAAACTTTCTCGGATACCAACTGTAACACCCTGACCCCTCTAGGATGGAGCCGGTGCATTACTTGTGATTTTTTAATGGTTAGAAGGAATGAAAATCCTGAAGGAACGATCAGTTTAGTAGTCTTGAAAAACTAGATACATAGATGTTACTCACATTACATTGTAAAAGTTTACAAAATACAACACATAACAAAAACTAAAAACAGAATCCCTAGGAACTCAATAAAAGATCTTCTCTTCATCACCTGTTGAAGGTATACAATGAAAGGGGTGAGCTCAAATGCTTAGTAAGGGTTAAAAATAGCGAAATCATGAGTACAATAATAATTGAATCATAATCAATCTGACATAATTAATATGGCATAGTTAATAAATGAACAACTAATGCCATTAATAAACTGAGAATGAAACTGCATCCATAGATTTTTTCATAGTGAAAACCTCATGGATAATAATAATAACTGATAATGAATAAAGAGAATGCTTATTAACTGGACTTCATGTATCTGGAACATGAAACCATAATACTGTATAAATGGTTTAGTTCTGTGGGTAGAAACCCTTCTGATTTTTGGAAACAAAATCGAAGGGTCTATCACCAAACTGTTTTGTCACATGAGACCTACCGATGTATCGAGGGGCTATAACAGGCTCCACCCGCCACTGCATGTACAAATCATTCTTTATACTTTGATTCAATATAAGAGAAATATGCCTTTTCAATATCTGTTTAGAGTAGAGTATACAGATTCATCAATATTTCTATAATTAAAATAACTTTCCAAATAAACACCGTATGTAAAATGGTATACGGTTTAGACAAAAAACATATCCATGATATGAGATTATGGATATTTAATATAAATATAATTTCAAATGAAGAGTGATCTCAAATGGTCAGTAGGTACACCACATAAGGATTATTAGGTTCACCACACCAAGTTAGTCAAGAATCGCTACCCTCTTCCGAGGATAGACGATATTTTCGACCAGCTAAAAGGGGTGGGATGGTTCTCAAAGATCGACTTGTGGTCTGGGTATCACCAGTTGAGGGTAAAGAAGGATGACATATCGAAGACGGCCTTTAGGTGCAGATATGGGCACTTCGAGTTTGTAGTCATGCCTTTCGGTGTTACAAATGCTCTGGATGTGTTCATGGGGCTTATGAACTCCGTCTTCTGGGAATATCTAGATCGGTTCGTAGTCGTGTTCATTGATGACATCCTGATATATTCAAGATCAGAGGAGGACCACACGGAGCACCTGAGGATGGTTTTGGAGGTCCTCTGATAGCACCAACTCTATGGGAAGTTGTCGAAGTGCAAGTTCTGGATGCAAGAAGTGCACTTCCTTGGGCACGTAGTGTCCGAGAAAGGGGTAGCAGTGGACCCGTCAAAGTTTGAGGCGGTTGTTTCTTGGGTAGCACCCAAGAACGTGGCAGAGGTTTGTAGTTTCCTCAGGCTGGAAGGTTACTACTAGAGGTTTGTACCCAAATTCTCTTGAGTTACGGCGCCTTTGACGACCTTGACCAAGAAGGACCAGGTTTTCATGTGGAGTGAGCAGTGCGAGGCATCTTTCAGCTATCTGAATTAGAAGTTGGTTAGTACCCCAGTGCTGAGACTACCAGAAGAAGGGGCAGCGTATGAGGTGTTTTGTGATGCTTTAGGGCAAGGCCTCATATGTGTGTTGATGAAACGACAAGGGGTGATCTCTTATGGGTCTAGGAAGCTATGCCCTCATGAGCGTAATTATGCCACCCACGATCTGTATCTTTCAAAGGTTGTTTTAGCACTAAAGTTGTGGCGGCATTACCTCATCGGAGAACACTTTGTGGTCTTCACGGATCACAAAAGCTTGAGGTATATCTTCTCCCAGCGGGACCTAAACTTACGGCAGTGAAGGTGGATGGAGTTCATCCAAGATTACAACTTCAAGATATCCTACACTTCAGGAAATGGGAATGTAGTGGCCGATGCTTTGAGCAGGAGGTCACAGAAGGATGTGGTCTGAGAGTCGGCAGACACTTGGAAGGCGATGGAGGAGTTGGCTGCCTTGCACCTGGATGCAAGGATGGATAGTGGTAGAGGTTTCCTGTATCAGATGACAGTGCAGTCTTCTCTGTTGTGGCAAGTGGAGGAGTCTCAGTGGGGAGACCCAGAGTGTGAAGTGATGCGCGACCGAGTTGACCAGGGAAATGCTCCAGAAGGGTGGACGAAAGATGGTCAAAATCGGATGCTCTTCTGGGGGAATATGTTTTTTCCAATGGCGATGCGTGGAAAGGTTCTTAGTGATTTCTAAAACTCACCCCTAGTGGTACACCCAGGAGTTTCCAAGATGTACCAGGGTCTAAGGAGATAGCTTTGGTGGCCCGGAGTAAAGCGAGAAGTGGCAGAGTTTGTGGCCAGGTGCTTAGTGTGTCAGCAAGTAAAGGTTGAACACCGTATTCCAGGCGGGTTGTTTCAACCTTTAGATGTCCCCGAGTGGAAGTGGGATGACATCTCAATGGATTTTGTCACGGGACTAACCAAGGTGAAAGGGGGTTGTGATGCCATCTGGGTAGTGGTGGACTGCTTGACGAAGTCGTCTCACTTTCTGGCGATTAAGGAGTCGAGTGCAGTGGATGCTCTAGCACGGAAGTATGTGGAAGAGGTAGTGCGGTTGCATGGATTTTCGAGTTCCATAGTCTCGGACAGGGATGCACATTTTACCTCACGATTCTGGAGGGGATTGAAACATTCTTTTGGCACCCAGCTACGTCTTAGCACTGCTTTCGACCCCCAGACAAATGGGCAGACAGAGCGCACCATCCAAACCTTGGAGGACATGTTGCGGGCATGTATTCTGGACCTTGGGGGATCATAGGTGTGACACTTTCCTCTGGTAGATTTAGCCTACAATAATAGCCATCACTCTACCATTGTCATGGATCCATTTGAAGCCCTATATGGAAGGTCGTGTCTCTCACTCGTGTGCTGGACTAAGGTTGGGGATGTAGGTGTTCTTGGCCCAGAGGTTATGCAAAGAACGACAGAGAAGGTTAATCTTATATGAGAAAGGATGAAGGCAGCTCAGGACCGGCAGAAGTCATATGCCGATGATAGGAGGAGACCCTTGGAGTTCGAGGTCGGGGACCACGTGTTCTTGAAGGTATCCCCTCGGGGTGGACAACGGAGGTTTGGCAGGGGAAGTAAGCTTTCTCCCAGGTTCATCGGACCCTTTGAAGTGTTGTGGCAGGTCGGTGAAGTGGATTATCATCTAGCGCTACCACCGCCGCTACTGGGGATACGCGATGTATTCCATGTGTCCCAGCTTCGTCAATATCTACACGAAGACTCCCACGTCATCGATTGGGGAGAGTTAGATGTCGAAGATGATGCTACCTTCATAGAACGACCAATCAAGATCGAGGATCGTAAGGAGAAAGTGCTTTGTGGATGAACCATCCCCTTGGTTCGTGTGTTGTGGAGGCATGGTGTCCTGGAAGAGAGCACATGGGAGCGGGAGGCCCAGTTACATGTTCAGTACCCAGAGCTGTTTTGACTTCCTTGTTGTTTTTGTTCTGATCCTTGAGATATTGTACCTTGTGCTTTAATATATGAAATGATTGTTTTTCTTAGCTATTAGATGATTTATTCCCTGTTCTATGTGTGTGTGTGTACGAATGTGTGATGATGGGAAAACCTGAATGCTAATCAGAATGCATTAATGTGGATGCGATTAAACTCGTGAGGGCGAGTCAGTGCCGCCCAAAGCGGATAATATCCTGACATGTAGAAGGGGACTCCCTAACTCATGTATTGGACAGTGTGATCCTTGTTCTTGTTGTGAATTTTATGGTTGATAACTCTTGGGGGAGTATTCCTAGATGTAGGGGGAGGGTTCTGTTCCAGATTTCGAACAACTCTGGGGTTTTCCCCTGAGAAGTATCTTTAGAGGGTGGTTGTTTGGACCCCACTTTTCTCCTTTCTGGGTTGTTCGTATATCCTCGGGGATGAGAATTGTTTGAGAAGTATCTGATGTAATGGCCCAGGTTTTTGGGGTACAATACTTAGTAAAAATCTGATGTTGAGGTGTTCTGGGTGGTCTGGAAGTCCATCCCAGCTTCTCGGTGACTCCTAGCGGTAGCTTTGGCCTACCGGTAGACCAAGCCTATCGGTGACCTTGGGGTACCAGTAGCCCTCGGCTACCAATAGCTCTCGGCTACCGGAAGCTCTCGACTACCGGTGGCTCTCGGCTACCGGTAGTTGTCGCCAACCGGTAGCTCTCACCTACCCCCACGGGTTTTCCAGTAGCGCCTCCTTTTTGCGAAAATTGGTTTTTAAACCATGTTTTGACCCCTTTAATCCTGTTTTAAAGACCATTAATTCCCATTAATGTCATTTAATTAAATTATTGGTGAGGTACCCTGGTGTGCATCGGTTTAAACCGCCCCGAAAGGCGGGGACCCTTTAATGACGTGTGGGGTGTCCCAACTGCGTGGTCAACCCATGATCCCACTCCTTACGTGGTTTCGAGTTTTTCTCTCCGTGTCTTAACCGTCCTGGAAGTGTTGTATCTCAGCCCTTATCAGCCTTTATAACCTAAAGGCTTCTCCCTACGTTTCTTTTTCTCGATCACCCTACGGTCGGAGTACCCTTCCTCCCGAGGAGTTGTAACCCGGCGAAGTTTTCCTTGATCGTGTTTCGTGGAGCTCCTGCTAATCACGCAGGGACTTAACGTCGATCCTTGATCAGTCAAGTAGGGGTTTCACCTTCGTCTCTCCTTTATGTGTATCTTGTGGGGTGGGTACGCTACTGCTTCTGTAGAATTTGATAAACCAAACTTTAATGAAGATAATAAACAGATTCTAAAGAATGAAGGGGAGGGGTGTGATCGATGATGTTGTTCTGTTTTTCTCCTCTTTCATGATTAATGATTTCTGAATTGTACGGGCTTACGCCTACTGAAAATCATGGTTGTTGGTGGTCTTTCTCTGTGTAATAATAAACCCTTACCCCTTGTGATGTTTAAATGGATTGTATTTTGGTTGTGAACCTTTTGTTGTGTAAAGGAAATTGGTTAATTACGTATATTCGGCTAAATAAATTGGAAGCACCGAGATCAACTCCTTTTCTATGATAACCCCAGTTTAAGCCTAGTGGAATTGAAATCATGGAGTGTGTTAAATATTTTAAATATGAAAATACCTGTTGAGTCTGCCTTGTGTTGGTAGTATTGGTTTGGTTGTTTCCTCCACGGTTGGATAGGGGCTTAGATTGCTGGGGTGATGTGGGTGAGGATGGGATCCTCTGTTTGTATCATGAATTGGGGTGGGATCCTCTTCTGTTGTGAAACCTTCTTATTCATAGTTTTGGAAACTTGAGACTGTATCTCACTTTGACCTGCTTTGGTTCCAATACTTGGAGGGGTCTCGCTTGATGTGTTTTTACAAGAGAACCGGGTGTGAATGTTTAAATTACTGTTGGTTGTACTCTTTACTTGGATTGTTCTTATGCTTACTAGTTGCCCAAGTAGGTGTAGAAACTTGTTTAAAAATTATTACTAAACATGAAAACAAGGATGGGACAAATGGGGATTTGGTTTGATGTGATTTGTGACTTGGGCATGGGTGATGTTCTCTTCTCTTATGAATGAATAGTAAGGATAGTGTTCTTTAGGCTGGCTGAAGAAAAACCTAGATTGGGTGAGTGCTTGTTACCTATATATATACTTGTAGTTTTTGTGTTTCTTATTCGTGCCCCACCTAAGTTGAGAACTTAGTTCCAAACACCCCCACTTCATGGGGGAGGGTGTTTTTTCCAACACTCCTATGAGTGGCAGGTTATTATCTCATTTTCTGCTCCCTTTCCCGAAAATCCCAAGACTCTACGGGTAGTCTATGATGTCCTAAAATCCATTATTATTCTAAGAATCTCCGGGCAGGGTAGTGTGGTGGTTGGCCCAGGTGTGTGTGGGCAGGGGGTTTCCCAAGTATCTTCGGGATCAGGCCCAGGTGTCTTCAAGCGTGGCAGTAGTTCTTCTAGCCCAGGTGTCTTCGGGTGTGGCAGTGGTTGTTCTGGCCTAGGTGTTTGCAGGCGTAGTTACATGTGACAGTTGTGGCCCAGGTGTCTGCGGGCGGGTTAGTGGTTGTGGCCCAGCTGTTTGCAGGCGGGATGTGTGGTTGTGGCCTAGGTGTGTGCGGGTGGGGTATGGCAGTGGGACTGCAATGAGAATGGCGGGATTGGTCTGATGCATAGGATGTCTTCAATAACCAGTTGGAAAGTGGCGTGGGGTACCCAAACATCGATGTTCTATTACTATATGTTACTTGACTTGCGTTATTTGGGGAGTGTGCCTTGGTGAGGCCTGGGTGGTTAGTTTCCTTGCTAGGTGCTTGGTTATCTCTTTTCTTACAGGGCATTAGTATGCCTCCCCACTTGTGCACGAGAGTCTTTGGTTTTCCCCTACTGAGTATACTTGTATTCTCACACTACGTATATAAAAATGCTTTCAGGTTTCCAGGAGGACTTCAGGGATCATGCGGGACCGTACTAGCTTGGACCTTTGGGGCAGTTTCTGTTGTTGTTTCCCTTTTTCTTGGTATCTTTTTACCTTTGGAGTTTTGTGACTTGTATCTTTTACCTTTGAACATGCATATGGGAATGGTTTATTTTCAGTCGTATTTTCACTTTTAGTTTTGGTGTTGTGGGATTTACTATCTTATATCCCGATCCCATTAAAAGAAAAAGGGTAATGTCTTCCATTTAGTGTGTGATTTTATACTCTTGGTTCTGGTCACCACTCCGGGACCTATTGAAGGCGGGTTTCGGTGGTCATTATCTCTCCTTCAACTTAAAGAAGGAAGGGTCTGGCAATATGTTGACCCTTCTATCCTTTTGGTGAAGGTGGGTCGTGACACAAGAAAATGGATATTTAATAGAATTATAATGTCAAATGAAAAATTATCTCAAAGGGGAAGTATATACACCACATAAGAAAGGTTATGTGCACAATACCAAGTAGGTCTCAATAAAATGGAAATTGAGACAAGGTCCCTTACCACATTGTAATCAATCAAAATGTATGAAAAAAACTTATTAATCACCTAATGAATCATAGAATACCATGAATATAAATAGAATCATGATATTATATATAAATTTTTAGTATATATACACTACATATAAGAAATAAGTGTCGAACAATGGAAATCTCACAGAATTAAAAGTGAGATGAGAAACTTCTTAACTTATGCACGAATGTATTCTTCAATTATTCTTAATGACTTGAATAATCAAATTTATCTTTATTAATTAATAATTACAGAACCTCCTATAAATTTAATTTATTTATTTTAACCTTATTTGGTTCATTCATGTCCTTTTTATGGGTTTAAGAGGTTCAATTTTATTGTTTTGGAAGCATTTTCTTCCTTGGTTTTCATGATCGGTTTACTTGTATTCGTGAATTAAAGTTTATTTGAAATGTGGTTAAACATAAAAAATTGTTAATATATTTTTATTAGTTAAATTAAAGATATATAAATGATATTATAATGAATTTTTTTATATAGAATAAGGTTGAATCGTTAGGCAAAAGTTAATGATAAACGGTTGGATTAACTTGGCGGTTTTGTGCACAATGAACTTGTTTTGTATTATTATTTTATATTATGAGTGTGTGAGAATTATAGAAAATTACATAAGATAAAATACATATATTATGATTTGTTTAAATAATTAAAAAAAAATCATGACCCGTCTTGAAGATAGTAATGAAAATTGAAAACCCATCTTCCTTGAACGTGATAAATTAACACATCTCGGACGGTGTTTTCATTTATAGTATAAAAGGAGGGAAAATAAGAGATGATGTTGGAATATTACATTATCATAAAAAAGTTACAATAAATATAAGGTAATGTATTTTTCATAACATTTTAATGAGAATAGGTGAGAATAGAAAAGATAACAAAGGAACTTGAAAAAACAAAATAATTGAAAAGAGGAATTTACCTCTTGAATCTATCTTCCTTTGATAGCCTCTTTAGGGGAGGGGATTCGGTCTTTTGAGGAGACCAATGGCTTATGGATGTTGGGTAGAATATTAGGGATATATTTAAGTATAATTTAGGAAAGTCTTGATTCTTGATAGGTGTGAAGAAATGAGGGTGTGAGGGGTGATATTTATAGTAGAGGGGAGGAGGGTTTTCTTAATATATTAATCATTATTTTATTATTTTTTCCTAAGACAAGAAATAGTGATGATTAAATGAATGAAAATAGTAATAAGTGCATTTTATTTAGAAATAATGGTTTCTTACATCATCCATGATGCAGATAATAGTGTATTTATCTCATAATATATTTATACCGTAATTACGGTATTTTACTATTCACCAAAAATTTATGTATTTCAAAAAAATCCCAAAAATTCACCCTAACCATTTTTCGATGTGTAGAATCCAAAAATGAACTCCATTTTTCAAAAATAATTTTCTAAATATGAGAAATTTAATTTTTAATTAAATTCATCATTTAATTGAAAAATACCAACACTTAAAATATTCATCTTCATTTTTAAGGTGCCTAAATTTTAATTATACATTCATGGGTAAGGTTTCCATTCATAAGGGTCATATTACTATTCATAAGGGTAAGTTATTATTCATAAGGGTATGTTAGTATTCATAAGGTAAATTTACTATTCACCAAAAATTAAGTTGATTCTATCAGACTTCAAATATCTTACTGAACACAACTGTGTATGTCCGTTTTTTTTAATTCAAAATACAAGTGGAAAATTTAAGTTTAATGGATAGGTTATGACTATATCTTATAAATAACCAAGTGTTTTTTCATAGAGACTCAGTTCTTCATACAATATAGGTTATCTAATGAATTGAAGTTATTTAAGATAAACATAACGTAAAATGTTTGGGGTGTTATAGAGTCAGTTCTTATTTGGTCAAACCCAACTTACAGATCATCTGGTTTGAGATAATATTAATCCCAAAATATGTTTTGACTAGAAAATGATGAATCTCTATGCCATTAAACTTTCCTATGATTTATAGTGGATGAATTTGCCCCAGTACAAGAGTGTCTTCATCTTCTTCATATAATGAGATGATGGTTTGGAACTTCTTGTGCTGAGCTTCTTCTGTGTATATGTCTTTATGTACACTACCTATAATTCAAACTAGAGGGGTTTTTCAAGGCCTTTGTGATATCTTCTCGCATCTCTTTTGATAGGAATATGGCCTTGAGGATTGATATCCTTGTAGGTATGCTAGTGAGGTGATTTAGCGCATTAAACTTCCATTACAAATGTACATTTATGCTCATAGGGGGCGTTCTTTGTCAAGGGGCACAACGGGTGATGTTGATTGTACCATCAGTTCTGGATGGTGATGGAAATGTCCTGCTACTCATTTGATAACTCTCTTAGGATACCTACTGGTCGAATGTCATCTAGCTGAGGCCTGGATTTAGCTGGACGCAGCTGATCACTATGCAACTGCAGTTATTCTACATGTCCAGTTAGCATAGTCAGTTGCGGTGGCATGTTTGATAGAGTGGGCTGGGATGACTATGCCTATTGAGCTCTACACAACACCTTCTGTCTGGTCTTAGTAGCATGCATGGATTTTCTTATCGCACTGGCCTAAGCATTTCAGTGGTTTTCATGCTCTCGACTTCTTCTTATATGGCATTGATTGGAGACAGTCAAGGGATTTTCCTGATATTACACATCATCGAGGGCCATGAAAGGATCTACCAACTCGAAAGTGTTCATAGAGGCATGATCTTTTTCATCATTAGAGGAATATTATAGTTCTGGGTGGACTCTGGGTGCCACTCCCAACTTTAGAGGCATGAAATCATTGAGTGTGAGGGATGTATTTAGCACTAGAGGGGGGATTTTCTTTCCCTTGTGTCGTCGTCACCTACTCTTTTGAGACTTATAAGGTTGTGATGTGGATGAAAAAGAATCATATAGAGATGTTTTGGTGACTTTAGGAGGTTCGGGATGGCCTGAGAGGGCATAGATAACTCCATGGGTGTGAGCGACTGCCCTACAAGCCAACTAGTCATCATACTTCTGAGTCCCACAGTTGGAAACCTATTTTCATTCACCTTCATCGTCACTCTAAAACCCAGTGGAGATGTATGTCAGCTATGTCGAGACATCGCCTAACTCAACGAGACCGTTATCCACTTGGTCCTAGAGCTAATCCTTGAACACATAGCGATATTTAACTGTATGTCCAAGGATCCTATGGAAGGGGCAGTGGTTAAGGAGATCTGTAAACTTAGCTTCATGGGACTTCTTGCACTCTGGCAGCTTCATAATCCCCTGCTCCATGGCACTGAGGAAATAACCAGAAACCTGTGCATACTTGAAAGAGTAGATCGGATTTCTCCTATTCAGGAAGGGAACTCTGGGATCCTAGCCCTGACAAGGGGCTAGAGCCTGACGAGGGGCTAGAGCCTGACGAGGGGTTGGATCCACGTTCACTCATCTAGGAAGTTGTGCTTGGCAGGGAGTCTCCTGCCGATTCTGCACTAGGTTAGGTTGAACTTGATGAGGTTGTTTCACTTGATGAGGCTCTGCTTGCGGAGAGGCCAATAGCTCTAACGGCTCTGGGGACTCTACCTTTACTGCGGGGGTAGTCTATGCCTTGGTGGTTCTTCTTGTAGGATCTAGAAGATTCAATGGGAGTGCCTTCTTGGCTTGTTTCAAGGATTCTTATACGTAGTAAGCCTTGTTAGATAAATACCAGAATCTATCTGGGAAGTTCTAAGTGATGAGGTTAGTTACCAGATCAGTCTTGACATTCCTCATGCACATCATTAGCAGCTTCTCTTGGGTTAGCATCATATAAAGTGAATATGTGAGGCCGTTCCACCTGGTGATGAAGTCTATGACACACTCAAAGGAATTTTTTCACTTAAATAGGTCAGAAATGCTTGTCTTTCATGTGGTGGAGCTAAACTGGTAGAGAAACTACATGCGAAGGTCTTCCCAACTAGTAATGGATCCAATGGGTAACTAGTTGTGCCAGAGGAATGAAGGTCCTTCAAATGTTTGCACAAAACCTCAGAGCTTAGTGGCCTCCTGCTGCTCTAGGTTCTCAACATGGGTCCACACCTTGAGATGAAGTGGGTCATAATATGTAGTGGGTCACACATCCCATTAAAGGGGGAGAATCTAGGATTCCTGGAATATGGGGGTGCTCGCATGTCATCCACCCATACCAGATAAGGCATGTCGTCAGGTGATATTTCCACATGTCGTGTCTCCAGGGCTTCAAGGTGAGTGGTGAGAGCGGTTATCAAATCCTCTTGGTGAAGATTCCTATCTTGATAAGGATCTATGACCACCAATGTGTTGATAGGCTCATCAACTCGATAAGCATGCTCAGAAGCTCATGGAGCAACGCGATCTAGGTCTTGAGGATTGTGATCATGCTGCTTGGGTAGATTTGGTGACTCATATCATGGTCTCTTTCTATATACTCCCATATATGATCTGTCAAGATGCGTGGGATCAACGGGATCAACTAGAATCAATTGGCCAAGGAGGACTTGAAGCTACCCCTACTACCCCAATGAAGGAGGAACAGAATCCTGTCAAGGAGCACCATAATCCAGGAGTTTCTTAACAAGGATCTCATCAATGATCCTTTTCTAATCTACAACCTGCTAGAGTAAGGTGGTGATTGTGGTATTGGACTCTATATTTTTCACGACATCATATGGATTAGAGGACTTGAGAGGTCCATTGACCTTGTTAGTGTTCTGATCAATAGGTAACGATGCATAGGGATCCATGAGGCTAAGTTTCTGATTTTTTAGGTGATTTCAGACACCCATGTAAGGGTTTGTTTGATACTACATGGCCCCAAAGTGAAGATTTTCTATATCAAACCCTATATTAGTGCCTGTGTCCTTGGATATATTAGGGAAAACCATTTTCACTATAACTATACCTAAAGGAAAATATTCAATATCAATGATTAAGTCAGGCTATCATGGGATAAGGATGAAATGGAGAGTAGTATATTGTCCCCAGCCTCGGATATGCACATGTGGGGAAACCTCTTCCATGATTCTATGGAGCACAATGAGGCTCTTAACATATCTCTATTGGAGGGTACAGTGGTAGCTAGGTGACGCAGGGTGCGGAACCACTGGGAGTGTTTCCAACTCAACCATTCAGCACTGATGATCAATTTCATCAAAGTGATCCTAGCTTTCTAGGTAGACTAACTGACAGTCATGAAGTTAATGAAGCATCACCCAGAGGGTCCAACAAAAACATGCAACTTGGACCTTAGTTAGGGACTCTAGTATGTCAAAGTTGGAGGTTGAATTTGGCTAGAACACGATAGAAAACTCATCTATAGCCAGAGTCTCACATGGGATTTCTTGCTCTAGAGTGGGGCACTGCTCTTAGTTGGACCAAGATCCAATCAGTATTGGCTAAGAGATAGGTAGCATCACTGATGTATACTGGTGTAGAAGCTAGTTAGGTGGCAGAGGACCCACTGTGTGAGGTATCTATTCGCTATATACTGGGTCGTCTCTTGAGGGTGACACCAACCGCATCATCAAGTCCTTATAGGACTGGGTGTTCACCACTACCTCATGTGCGAGGTTGGAAATGCTCATTGGTGACTCAATTGGATACTCTTCATCTATCCCATTCTATAATATTTCTCCATGATCTCAGGTATAGTTAGAGAGAGAAACTAGCAATGATAGAGATGGCTTCACTGTGAGCCCCTAGAAGGAGGCCAAATCTTCCTCCACCTGTATGTACCTACAGATGGATTTGGGGATTATATGGATCCCACCTTCTGGGATGAAAAACTTCACCTGTTGGGATCCTACCCTGGACTCTGATGTTGGTGACTAGGGTGAAGTCTCCATCATTGAATCATATTCCCCCTAAGAATCTAAGAGGTTGACGAGGTTGATAATGATTTGGCACTTCCCAGGATTTTTCCTTTGGTGGCAGTGGTTCCCCCTTCTTCCACATGATAGTTCTTCAGGGTAGGGAAATTATTCAGCATGAGGAGGACCTTCATTTTGGTGGGTTGTATCATGGGTAAGACCTCTGCTTTGATTGGTTGGGATGTGGGGAGGACCTCCGTATCGATTGTTGTCGGATCAGGGAGGACCTTCATGTTGATTGATGTGGGAGTAGGGAGGGCCTCCACTTTGGTTATTGACGAAGTGAGGAGGACCTTCGCTTTGGTTAGAGGGAACATGGGGAGGACCTCCAAGATGATTGGTGGAAATGGCATGGGGAGGACCTATGTATTGGCGAGTGAAAGAATGAGGAGGACCTTCATAATGATCAAACTGGACATGGGGAAGACCTCTATGTTGATCGTTGATGAAGCGGGGAGGACCTCTACTTTGATTGATGCTGGATCAAGGAGGACCTCTGCTTGATAAGGTGGAAACATGGGGAGGACCTCCATATTGAATTCTGAATGAGTGGGGAGGACCTCCACTCTGATCAAATGCGACATGAGGATGACCTCTGTGATGGCTAGTGGTGATAGAATTGGGAGGGCCTCTATACTGGGTGTCGATGTAGTGGGGAGGACCTTCACTTAGATCTATTTTGGAGTGGGGAGGACTTTCACTTTAGCTAGGAATGACACGAGTAGGACCTTCGTGTTGAGTGGTTGCTACACAGGGAGGGACTTTGTATTGGGAATCATAAGTAGGGGGAGGACCTCTGTATGAACTATCGATGAAGTGGGGAGGGCCTCAGTTTTGATCGATGGGGACATGGGGAGGGCCTCCATGCTGATTGTGCGAGTGGGGATGATCTCTTCTTTGGTTGGAGGTTGTACAAGGAGGACCTCCTTATTGAATCTCATCATAAAGAGCTGGTGTGTAGCAATTTATGGTGAAGCCTATGATTTACAGAGTCATCCCAGCCTACCTGTAGGGCAGCTGAGGTCTCAATCCCAACTGGACAAAGATGTGTCCTTACTCTATAGTGGAAAGGATATGGCAGAATATTCTAGTGGTGGGAGGAGCCACTGAAGCTATAGAAGATAATTCCCCTTGACGGTCATTCAACTAATATTGTTCCCAAAATTGGTGTCAATTCATTTGGATCGAGGCTAGAATAGAAGGGGTATATTCCACCTATTCTTCAGCCTAGAGGACTGGTCATTATTGGTGCTGATGAGGCTTGGTGGGATCTCTTCTTGGAGGCTCCTCGGTAGCAGTCACGGCCTAGATGACTCGAACATCCCCCACCTATTCAACATAGAGGAAAGAGTTGAAGGATCGCTCTGAGGAGAGGATCCTGAATCGATTCCCTATTGGAGTGGTAAATAACGGCTCCCTGCACGGCCCTTGGGGCAGTAGTGTCGACGAGGTGTTGAAGCCTCTAGGTCCTGGAGGGCCATGTCCCTTGTGGGAATGACCACATCCTACTCATACTGATGTACGAGAGTGTCCATCACCCTTCTCTAGATAATTTTAGAGGGTGATATAGGGTGTGGGTACCCAGTAGATGATGTTTTTATGGGATCCATGGAAGAGGTGGAATCGTGTGGGATTTTCATGTTAATGTTTCTCTTGCCCCTGCATCTGCGGACGTTGGGCGGTTAATTTCCTATGGATAGAATCCTTCAAAGAATGTGGATTCATCCATCAGTACATATTCATGGAAATAGATGTATAGTTCCTTAGAATCATCCAATCTTCCATGGTAGGAGAGAGAGAGAGATCTTCATAGACAAAATCACAGCCCGAAATGTCCAACATTCAACTTCCACAATTTCTGGTGAGTTCTATGTTAGGCCCACTATTTTCTTAGCAGGTCCTAGTGCTGGATAGCTGGATCTGGTGAGTGATCATCTGTTGATTTCTTGATCACTACTAATCCCCATGTTGAGGATAATAGTTTCATTTCTTGTTCACCATTTCTGTTTCCAACACTTTCATCGGGGCACCCCGCCTCATGTTCCTGAATTGCGCTCTAAGTGTTGATTTGTTACCCCGCATTCTCGATTTATAAAGGATGAAATCTTTCATCATTTTTTATGGTGATGTATACTATTTGGTCTAAATAGGATGATGGGATGTTGGTTCCTCATTCCATGGATTCCTCCTCAGAATTTGTCACCTAGTCCATGTCTCCCTTGTAGATTTGAGTCGTGTTTGTGAAACTGATTCCTGGTGCCATTTTTCATAGACACCAGTTAATTACACCGCATCTATTTAGACATTCCAGGGGGTATTGATAGGGTAGAAATATTTTTTTAGGAGAGTAGTCACATTGGGAATCACTGGCATGTATAGACATTGGGAACATTGGTCACTTGTATTCATCCTCGTAGGAGGGAATCTCATGGAGGCATCTTAGGTGTAAAATACAAGGCATCCTATGTTGATCATAAGGTATCTAACACCGGGAGCATGTATCTTCCAAATATTTCACCTCATGCATCCCATGTTTAGCATGAGGTAGCTGAAAACATAGGCACATATCTTCCAAGGCTTTCACCTCAGGCGTCCCATGTTTAGCATATGGTAGTTGTTATGGAGATGGGTCATGATTTTAATGTCTTGCAAATATGGAGTTGATTGATCAAGATGCCCCGTGTAGGCAGATCAAGGAGGTATATCCCTTAGAGGATCACTTGAAATTTTTACCAATAGATGGATCATAACACCCCATAGAGGTAGATCTTGGAGGTGTTCCCCTTAAAGGGAAGATGTCACACTGTGAAGGTTGATCGAAACACCCCTAGAGGTGGATCAAGGAGTTGAACCCCTATGAGGGGGCACCTAGGTTTACCATTGGTTGGTATTGTACTTCAAAGATGTGTCCTATGTACCCTGTTTAGAAGACAGGGATCAAAACACTTGTAGTTCGATACCACGGTTTAAGGTCATGTGACAGGATTGATCCATGTATCTTAACATCATGTGGTAAGAATGCTCTCATTGTAAGTGGTGCACTGAAGAATGATGATATGGGGATTACGCATGAAATTTTCCCTTCATGAGAGGATTTCTCTTGGTTGGATAGTGTGGGGATTACGCATTGAGGGGTCTGAGTGCTGGAAGGAGAAATGATGATGTGGATGGGGTTTATGCATGAAATCGAACCAAAGGGACCTAAAGAAGATGTGGTCTCAGGGTAGGGGCATGATCTTACTAGGTATGTAGCCTGGAGAAAATCAAGATGAATTTGGATGTTGTGTTTAGACCACAATGATAATTCCTACGTATTCCAGTTATTTGGGAATCAAATCCCACGTAGTTCAAAATGGTTGGGGATTATACCTAAAGAGGATTCCCATGGGATTAGTATGGTTTGGATTATGCATGGGAGTGGCCCATTAAAGGTGGGGATTGGGGCTTAATCTAGGAGGGATTCCCAGAGGATCTTTGGGGGATGTCATGATTTCCACTAACCTCTAATCCCATGTGATTCATGCTCAGTTTGAAAAATAAGAGGAAGTAGTGGACCTGATGCTTGTTTCACAGAAGATGTGCTGATGAGAAATGGTGTGGGGATTACACATGGAAGCTTCCCAAAGAGTATGTCATTCTATGTGGGGAGGATCTAATTCCATTTGAGGAAGACCCCATCCCCTGTGAGGGTGGGCGATGTGGAGACCATCCCATGCCACTCATATACAGAGCATCATATTCTCATGGAACAGGTTAACGATACAATTTAACATCATGTGATGAGGATATTGGTGATAGAAAGTTTTACGTTATGTAGCATGGAAGTCAGGAACTCACTCCTCAGCCCTTTTTCTTACATAACTGCTGCTCATGCACCCTTATGAGGGGAATGGATTTATCAATGCCAGGGTGTAACGGCATGGAGGATTGGTTGGTTATGAGGTCCACATTAGCGTGCCTATGATGAGAAAGAAAAAGGTGTTAGCATACCTATGATCATAAGAAAAAGTTAGGTGGGAATATGAGGCCACACTTAAAGTGGAGTGGGCTATAGGAATAGGTGTCACATGTCACATAGGGACTCGAGGTGCAGCTAGACCAATCTTGGATGGTGTGGGGGCACAAAGCACTCAACCTTCACAAAGAGTTGGAAGGGAGGAATCATGGAGAGGCATAGAAGAAGGGATTCACTAAGCATAGGACCTTGAAAATAGGTTCTTCATGAATCTCAGGTGCTTCACAAAGGTCGGGGACTTCAAAAAGGATTAGGCTTTGCGAAATAGGGACACCCTACCTCGGGATGAAGTCCTGACTCAATAAAGGAGTGTTTCGCAAAGGCTTAATGCTTCGCAAAGCCTCAAGTGCCTCTGAGGTCCTTCTTCCTTCATGAAGGGTGTGGTCCTTGGTGAAAGGAATCCCCCCATGAGTGGAGGCTTTCATGAACATGCAAAAGGGGTTTCTGTGAATCCCATGTACCTTGGATGATCCATTTTTTTTCTAATTCACAATGCTCAGGCACTTCATGAATTGGGAAAAATTAGGAAGATGAAAGGTCAGGGTAACTATTCTAAATGATTGAAATATGGGGTTATTTATATCCAAGGGGTCTCGTGAAGATTCAAAGCATTTCAAAAAAAAATTGGGTTTTTTGAATGAGTGTGGCTCCATCAGACTCGCAGAGGGACTTTGTCCAGCTTCACGTGATCATGAAGTGTTGTTAGACTAAAGGAGGGACTCCATTCAGCTTCACGCATTCACGAAGGATATTCTTTGACTGGGACCTCTATGAGATCTGGTCGTTCACAAAGAAGCAGGGCTTTATGAAGCAAACCCTTAAGGGGTTTTTTTGGGCCATTTTGGCTCAAATTTTCTCCAAAATGGCCATGTCTTCCTTGACTATTCCCATGGCATGTACTTCAACGCCAAAAATAATTAACAAACAATAGTGTTCTCCTAAGTTTCTTTCAAGTTTAATACCTACATATTGAATAAAGGATAAATAAACAAAGAGATACCCACTCACTAAATAGGTAAAGAGATGATTAATGGATAAAGTAAAATTAGATTGAATAAGTCATCCCACATTGATTCACCCCCCCCCCCCCGATGTGGGAAAATCCCAAAGTCACCCTAACAATTAGTATTAGAGGATAAGTCACACCTCTATTAGAGTCATATTTTAAGGATTGACTTCCTATTCTTAAAAGCCTATCTGAAGATCATATTTGAAGAAGCATGTGAATACTCTGTCAAATAAATGATGGAAGATATATCTTCCAATACAATAAAGATCAAGAAGAAAAGAGAAGAAAAGAAGTTGAGAAAGGAATCATCAAAGAAGAAGGCTTCTCCACTATTTGAAGATAATCATAGTGGAAGTAATTTTGTTACATATGTTATTGAGCCACCTCTTAAAGATGATGAGAATGTATCTCTCAAGAACAAATATGGAAAGAACAATGTCTCCCTATGCAATAATTCTGAATGGAAAAAGACATGCATGGAAGATGAAGATCTAGTGGGTGAATTCACCACCAAGAAAGTGGACAATAGTATGGTCCCATGTAGTTTTTCATCCCTGCATAAAAAGGGGGTAATAAAAATCACTTGTCAAAATTTTCCTACTAATGAACTATATATTGGTGAGAATAATCACAATTTAGAGGATTCACATGATGAATCAATTGGTATTATAAAAGATATCCAACATAATTTCCCCAAAGAAATTGTCTCATATATTTGTTTCATTTTTAGAAGTATATAAGAAGAGATCACCCACCATGAAGATGAGAATGAAAGGATGGATAATGGTTTAAAATAAGGGTACAAATATGCATTAAACTCTCCAAATAGGTAGGAGTCACAGGTGTAATGAATGTGGACATCAAGGAAAGATGTACCAGTTTTGAAAATGAGTGGATCACTAAAATTCAAGAAAGGGAATATTCCAATAAATGGATTGAGGAGAAGATCCATACATTAAAATAAGTGATTGTTGTCAAAGATTCAAACTAGAGATTAAAGCCAACAATATTAAAGAGCTTGACCATCTACTAAAATAAAAGATCAAGATGCATGAAGATTGTGATGAAAATATGAGGAAAGAATGTGAATACAAACTGAAATAATTGGAGAATGATAAAGGAATCCTTAATATGAAATGTTTAGAGCTTGAAATTAAATTAAAAAAATGTGGAAATAGCACAAGGTGGATCTTCACAACAAGTTTAAAGAATAGTTTCTGTCACAAAAACCACTATAGAGGATTCATATACTAAAATGCATCTATCTGGTGATAATAATATTCTAAGAGAGTCTAATGGTCAGCCTAATGTAACCAAAAAAGGAAAGGTTCCATCCACATCACAAAACTTTAATTGTTCTATAATTCTATTTGTATACACTATGCAAACTTAAAACCAAAATCTGTATAAATACGGATGAAGAAAAATGATGATGAGCCTACCATCATATCAAGGATGGATATAAGAGTTTGTATGAGAGTTGGTTCCCCAAAAAAATCCCAACCATCTGATGTAAATGACAGAAAATAGAAAGCTACCGACTTTGAAAAATATAGATAACATGAAGTTTAAAGAAAGAAACCAAGACTTCTTGGTTATTGTTTTTGTTGTAACATATTTGGACACATGGCATTGGATTATTGGTATAATATAGAAGTAAAAAGGAATCACATTTTTTAGGGGGAGTAAACCTCATAGGAAGAAACATCCACAGATTGAGAAGACATATCTATTAAACTCAAATAGATTTGGAATATTTATAAATATTTTTGGTAATTGAAATGGAAGTGGTCATAATGAATAAGCATGCAAGTATAAATCATTTGATCATGCACCCAAAACAAATGAGAAGAGAAGACCATGAAAGCTAAATAATGAATACAATCCTTCCTTGGGAAGGAATCATGAGAAAAATGTTGAAAAGAACATTCCCAATAAGTTGGTGAAGAAGGATTGTGAGATATCATTGGGTGACAAACCCAAAAATTCAAAGAATGATGTCACACCAAAAGGGAGAAGTTGTTTCTTTTGTGGAAAAATTTAGACAAGTCATGGAAACTTGCAAACAAGCCATAAATGTGCAAGTTAAAAGGAACAAGATGGAACATAATAGAAGAACAGCCCAAGGGATAAATGAAAGGACTAGGCTGGTGAAGAGCACATCTGAAAATCCATGTGGAAAGTTCAAAAAGGCTTAGAATATTCCTAAATTATGTATGGAAATTGATCCATATGATTTGGAAAATGAAATATAATTTTAGGCCCAAGGAAAATCAACATCCAAAGTGAAAAAGAATATTCCACATGAGGAAAAAATCGAATTTCATGAGAGGTTGTTAAAAGGGAAGAACTCGATATCTAATGAGGGGTTGTGTGGAAGGTACAAGTCGACATGACATAATTCAAATGATTGTGTAACATTTATTCCATCAGAAGAAAAAATCATGAAGAACATGAAAGATGCACCAAGTGATGCATGTTCCTTGATGGATCATGATAAAAATAAAACTCCACATGAAGATAAAGAAAAAGAGACATGGTGTTAAATTGTAAAGGGAAAATTGATTGAGAATAAATTCTCAATCCAACTGTTCACATTGATGAACAAAATGGTTCCACCCTACTCCCTTATTATTTATGTTGTATTTATGTTCTAACCATGCATAGAATTGATGGTGATGTTGGTTCTCAAATTGATAATTAATGAAATAAAGTAAGCTGGAGTAATTATTCCATATCTGAAGAAGACACCATATTGGTATGACTTGTAAAATGGTAATATGAATAACATATAGAGAAAAGACCAACCATGATGAAGGGGAAGAGGCTATCAAAACTGGACAAGTCGAATGATAAAAGCACCCATCTTGGTAGGAATGAAATGCATGATATCCTAAAGTGTATTTGAATAAGTGAATCTTCCTTGATGGAGAAACTATGAATGTTTTCACCTTGGATTTATCTTAACAACTGGAATCATAAATCTTGATGATGAGGTCACTCTTAATGATGTGAAGATGGATTGTATCCCTTGAGGAGGTTGCTTGAGAAGCTTCCAGGTTCATTCAATTTATACAAATTTATAATTTCTAGAAGGTTCTTGAAAAATAGTCATTGAAAAGGTATGAATGCATATTCTATCATCTATGTTTCTCAAAGAATTGGTTTTAACATTAAGAGGGAGAAATTTTTTTAAAAAAATGACAAGAATTTGATGAGACTTGAAATGTTCTGGGGCTGATTAAAATCAAAACATACTGATTACACATGAATGTTTTTAATCTGTGTGTTAAGTAAGAGCAAGAAATTCTGGTTGAAAAATGTCTGAGAATATTTTCAACAACTGATATCAACAAGTAGTATCAGCTTGGATACAAGTGAACAGCCCCTAAGGAAGAAATTTTACAAAGATAATGGTTGGTATCATATTATATTGATTATGGACAGCCTTGATGTCTAAATCAAACCCTCTTGTTTTCTACACCAAGTATAGCTCAAGTAGACTTATAGTGTAATGATTGGTGGCACTTTTCTTAAGGTATAAGTGATACCTCCATCTCTCATATGATTTATAATTATCATCAATAAGGGAGAGAGAGTGAAAAATGGAAGTAGGTAATGATGAGGAAAAGGGAGAGACTAAATGAGTTCACATATTAACATGTCATTTTCTGGCATTGGTATTGAAAACAAATACAAAGGGGAAGATTAATGAACCCACTTTATGTTTGAGTTGTATTTATTGTAAATGAAGAAGGAAATATGAATGATGTCAATATGTGATGGAGTTGAATAGATTATAAGGAAATTGTTGAACCCAAGAATGTTGAGAAGTAACTTGGAAGCGTCGCTTCCATCACTAGTTGTATGGAAAAGAAGATAGAAATGATGATTGTAGAGTTTTGTCATTGTCATATTTATATGAAAATGTAAGAAGTGTTGGAAGTGATTCCATTATTTATATGGAAAAGGAATGATAATCATAATGAATCTTCTCTTCTTGGTGTTTCATAACTAGATTTGGTTCAAGAGAAAAGGATTATAGTAATGGTGTTGTCGTTGTATTATTAAGGTTCAAATAACTAGATGGAAAAGGAAGGAGCTACTATTGTCTTTGATGATCAGGTTGGATAGCTCCTAGGTAACAACCTTTACATATGAAGATTTATGTACTGATCTTCATGGATACATGACAAGTGTTGGACTGATGAAGTAATGTCTATATCAGTTTAGAAAGATCTTTTTGTGCAGTTTTTGTGTACAACTTCAAGATTTGTTGGTTATATTATTTAAAGCTAGCTCGAATGGAATATGAATGAGCTAAAGTAATAAATAATCCATCCAAGGAGTGTTAATATTAAAGGACTCTTTGGAGATTCTTTGGATGGTGTTTTGAAGTGATTAAAAGGGGATGGAGTTTCTTTGGTGAATCCTAGAAGTCATCTAATGAAAATCTGATGATTATTGAATTGCTCTTCATGTAAAAGGAAAGTGTTGATGGTTGGAGGAACAATGTCTACCACATTTTTGGGAAGTGTTGAAGTGGTTGAGAAGGCTTGAAAGTTTTCTAAAGATGAGATAAGTGAGTTTTAGAGAAATTTGGAATTCTCTATATTCACATAAGCGATTTCTCTACATATGCAGATCCATGTAATTGATTCTGCTACATAGTCGAAATCCACATAGTTGAATGCAGGATGTACCCGAATGATCCACGTAGCCAATTTCCTACATAGTCAAATTCATTGACTTAGCCAAATGTCCCATGTATGTGACTGGAGAATCACATAGTTGAATGTAGGATGTATCCAAATGATTCACATAGTCGATTTCTACTACATATGAGAATTTCAACCAACATATCAGATTTACTCACAAAACCAAATTCACGTAAGCATTTGGGCCGATGTAAGAGAACACTATGATGAATACATATGCTATGTAGCCAAATCCACATATACAAATAAAAATTCACATAAGGGAATTTTGCATAAGTACTGGGTGAATTTCTGTGAGTTTCTAGATTTTATATATGAAGAGGAAAAACTAATATCAAATTATGAAAGTACGATGTTCTACATGGATCATGCATCATGATCAAACACATTATCATGACTCAAACTGAGATCTAATGGAATGAACCATCCAAGGTAGAAGTGGGTAGTGTTGAGATGAGATCTTTGCACCGTAAAAGATGGAGCCACATCACATCACATGTGACCGCGTCGAAGGTGAGTTCCACACTGCATGTTATAGGAGCCATGTCGCCATGGTTATATGGAAATGTAAAGTGAACTAAAAGGCGTGGATTTAAAAAGGGGAAGAATCCCGCAATATTTGAATATCTCAAGAAAGAAACAATTTGGGTCTTCATCCAAACTTTTAGGAAGAATTTGAATGAAGCTATGACTCAAAGATTGTGAGTTTGAATGAGTCATAGCCTATCATAAAACAAGTATATTTCTATAAATATTATGGAAATAATATTTCCAAGATATTCTATGTGAATATATATATTATATGAACCAAAGAAGAAATGTGTAGAGGTTCTCGACTGCACATACTTGTGAATAAACTGTAAGTTGAAAGAAGAAGAGAGAGATAAGAATTGACTATGTGTGTGCTATAAATTCTATGAGTTGACAAAAGAAGAAGGTATTCTAGGGTTTTGGAAATCCTTTCACACTGAAGAATAAGGAGGAGGAGAATATTGAGAGATCCATCCTAAAGCCTTCTTTATATGTAGAAGTTTGAAGAACATTGAGTCGAATCATCTGAAATTTGCAAGAGAGGAATAAGATCAATACATATAGTCTAGGAGGGACTTGGGCCATCACAGGTGATCTTAATTCAAAGGAAGTACAAGATAATTCACTAGTATGAAGGGACAACAAGACCTCTCTTGTGTTGTAATCGGTCGGTGCCAGAATAATGGGTTCAAGGTCATACCCTTGCCTGAGATTATTTTGATAATAAGAAGAAAGTCATGCACCTGGGATAATAACCATGATTCACTGGGGACATAGTCATCCGAAAGGAGACTAACCTTATTAACAATCACTGATGTTATTTTGTGTTACTTTCTTATTTTATATCTGCATATCGATCAAAGGAAAAATAAAGAGAGAGAGACTCACTCACTGAATAAGTAAAGAGGTGATTAGTGGATAAAGGTAATATTGGATTGAAAACAATCACCCTCACTAATTCACCCCCCCCCCCCAGTGTGGCCATATCCCAAATTCCTAACAATATTCTACTTGGGTGTATGTCTTGTTTGATCTAGTAGCTACGCACTCCTTCATTGCACCCCCCCCCCCCCCGGTCTATGCTTTGGGACTTAAGGTGGAGAGGCTTCTAGTGCCCTTGTCATTGAATACGCCAATTTGAGGTCAAGATAACTTATATGATGTGTTTATAGATTATGAGATAATGTTAGGGTAGCGTCACTCCTGGGGATATTTCCTATGTTTGTGGATACAATCACACAACATCATCATCGGCATGGACTGGTTGTATTCAATGCAGGATATTGTGGATTTCTTTAAGATGTGAGTTGTATTATATGATGTTAACAGAGATCATTCCATGTTGTTGGAAAGTGAGATCCTTTAATGGGTCAAAGGTGTGATGAGTCCTTACTTTTCTTGATGGTCGAGCTGATGTTGGGCTTAGTAGAGGATTGACTGATGTTATTTCCCAATATTGTAGAATATTACCTAGATTCTTTCTAGAATATGTTGGGACACTACCACCTCGATGTGAGATCGAGTTCAAGATAGAGTTGTAGTCAAGTGTCGATCTGATATCGATGTCCCTATATATGGTGGTGCCCTCTGAGTTGCAGGTTAAGATTGATGATCTTATGTGGAGAGGATTTACTTGACCAAGTGTGTTGCCTCGGGGTGCTCCAGTATTTTCTATGAAGAAGTCGGATGTCAGTCTACATCTATGTATCGATTATCATCACTAAAACCAGGTGACAGTGAAGAATCATTGTCCTCTTCTGTGGATTGATGACCTATTCGATCGGTTGAAGGGAGCTAGCTGGTTCTCAAAGATAGATTTATAATCAAGATATTATCATATGCGGATGAAGGATGAGGATATTCCAAAGACTACTTTTAGATAATGTTATGGGTGTATTCTAAGTTAGGGGAGTACATAGAGCATCTATGAGCTGTTTTTGGGATTCATCGACGTCATCATCTATTTGGGAAGCTGTCAAAGAGTAAGTTTTGGGCATGTGATGTTAATTTCTTGGGGAATGTTGTGTCTCGGTGGGGAGTAGTCATGAATCCTTCAAAGTTTGAGATGTTTGTTTCTTAGGTAGCCCCCAAGAATGTTGTGGAGGTGCAGAGTTTCCTTGGTCTTAAAGGTTATTATCGGAGGTTCGCACCCGAATTCTATCAGATTGCAACTCCTCTGAAAATCTTGACTAAGAAGGATCGGTCCTTTGTATGGACTAACCAATTTCAGGTTTCTTTTGGGTCTTTGAAGGATAAAATGTTCATTGATATGATTCTTCATTTTCTAAATGAGGGATTTGTGTTTGAGGTTTATTACAATGCTTTATATCTTGGTTTGGGTTGTGTTATGATGCAATAAAGAGCATTTATCCCCTATAGGTCTGGGCAGTTACATCCTCATGAGCGTAACTATGCTACTCATGATCTTGAGCTTGTTGTGGTTGTGTTTTCTTTGAAGTTATGACGACACTACCTCATTGGAAAGAGCTTTTTGGTCTTCACAAATCACAAGATCTTGAGGTATATCTTCTCCCAGCATAATTTAAACTTGCATCAGTAGTGGTGGATGGAATTCTTGCAATATTATGACTTTGATATTTCCTATACATCATGGAAAGGGAATGTTGTTACTGATGCATTGAGCAGGAAGTCATGAGGTGATGTTGTGTGTCAGTCTAGGGATACTTAGAGAGCTATGAAGGAGTTCTTCACGATGCACCTTGATATGGGAGAAGTTGGTAGTATAGGATGTCTTTATCAGATGACGGTGTAGTTATCTTTGGTGTGGCAGGTGGAGTCCCAGTTGGGGGGATTCCAGGGTAGAAGTCTGGAAAGGTTGAGTTGTTTGTGGAGATTCTCCTGAGAGACGGTCTAAGGATGATCAAGAGTGGGTGTTGTTCCAGGGGAGGCTCTTCATTACTCTAGCGATGAATGAAGTGGTTCTCTATGAGTTCCATAGTTCACCATATTTCTCATGGTGTGGCTAAGATGTATCGTTCCTTGAGGAGTCAATTTTAGTGGTCTAGGATGAAATGATTAGTTATAGAGTTTGTGTCTTGATGTTTAGTATGCTAGAGGGTGATGTCTAGGCATCGTGTTCCTAGTGGTTTACTTTAGCCGCTTGATGTTGCCTGGTGGAAGTGGGAGGACAAGTTGATGGACTTCTTCACTGGTTTACCTTGAGCTCAGGGAGTATATGACATTATATGGGTGATTGTAGACCATTTGACAAAGTCGACTCACTTCTTGGTGATTAAGGATTCAATTTCGGTGGATGTTTTATTGAGGCAGTGTCTGGAGGAGGTGGTAAGGCTTCATGGGGTTATAAAGACAAGAATATCTAATTGTGATCCTCATTTCACCTCCAAAGTGTGGAGATGTATCTAGCATGATTTTAGCTCTCGGTTATGTCTTAACATCGCATTTCATCCATAGTTGGATGATCGGACATAGCAGACTATCCAGACTTTGGAAGACGTGTTGCATGCATGTGTTCTAGATTTTGGAGGTTTGTAAGTGATGAACCTACCCTTAGTAGAGTGTGGTTATAATAACTATTATCACTCCACTATTTGTATTTCCCCATTCAAAATGTTGTATGGTCGAGCTTGCAAATCTCCATTGTGTTAGACCGAGGTTGGAGAGTCGTTTATTCTCATACCAGAGTTGGTGTAGAGCATGTCAAAGAAAGTACAGGTGATTCCTGAGTGAATGAAAACATCTCAAGATCATCAGAAGTCTTATGTTGATCATAAGAGGCCTCTGGAGTTTGATGTTGGAGATCATGTGTTCTTGAAGATATCTCCTCATAGTGGGCATCAGAGGTTCGGTTATGGGAGTAAGCTTTCTCCCTAATTTGTTGGACCTTTCGAGATGTTGGAGTGTATTAGAGTTATTGCGTATCAGTTAAAACTTCCCCCACATATGAATCAGGTCCATGAAGTTTTCCATATATCATAGCTTTGGCAGTATCTTCATGGTGATTCTCACATCATTGACTGGGGTGATCTGGAAGTTGAAGATGATGTGACCTTTAAGGAATGACCTATTGAGATTCAGGACCATCAAGGTAAGGTGTTGTGTGGTCATGATATCCCTTTGGTTCGTGTCCTGTGGCGGCATGGTGGCTTAGAGGAGTGTACTTGGGAACGTGAGTCACAAATGTGTGCTCAGTATCTTGAGTTCAATGCTTGATTTTTGTTGGGATGATATGTATCAATTTATTGATTTATGATATGATTGATGATGTTGCATATTTATGTTCCTTGTCCTTCAAGTGTGTTGGATGTGCTCTTGTTATAGAGAGATATCTAAGAGGTATCTCACAGGGTGGTCCTTTAGATCTCATTTTCTTTCCTTCAAGGATTTTGTTTTAAATTCTCAAGAATGATAATTGTTTGAGAGGTATCAGATGTAAGGACTCGTTTTTATCAATCCCTCCCTTTGTGTTTTCCTGAGGTCTAGAGGTATTGAGAGGGAGTTTGGAGGTGTTTCAAAGGCGAGGGAAGGGTTTATGGCTATCAAAAGGTTCACTACACCCTAGTGGTAGGTGTGGTAGTGGATGCGGTGAGGAAATTTTATATTTTTGGGCATGGTGAGATAGCGTTTAGGAGGTTAGCGAACTAGGGAGTAAAATTCCCATTTTTAGGGGTGTGGTGTGTGATGAGTTTCATTGTGGGAAATAGGGAAGGGCTCCACACTCATGTTGGAGGGCGTGGTGTCACAATGAATCAAGTGGTTCTTACCTTTTCGGCGTACGGAGCACCACACCTGGGGGTAGTCATTTTGGTGGGCATGGTGCTTTATTAGTTTCCCTGTGGGAAGTGGGAACCGCTAAAATGCCCAAGTTGATGGGCATGGTGATGAGTTAAGGCAATGTCAAGTTGAGCGAGGAGGGATGGAAATGTCAAGCATAGTCTGAAAACATCGTGGTCTTGGGCGTGGTGAGATGAAAGGGAAAGGAATTTTCCTCTGTGTCATGGTGAGCAGTCGTGGTGGTCATTTGGGGATCGAAACGGCATCCTCCACGCAGTGGTGCATGTCGTGGTGTTGGTCAAACTTAGTTAAAGCAGTTTTAGAAAGATCATGAGATTCAGGAGGATATGATCATTTCAAACGCTTTGAAAATCATCTCTCTTTGACCAGAGGCACCACAATTGTGGTTGAAATCATCACATCATGGTGGAGGCATGTTGGGTTTTCTTTATAAATAGGGGTCGGGGCTCCCTTAGTTCGGCTTTTAATTTCTCCCATTGAACCCTATCCGACCTTAGGCCCTCTTAAATCTCCTTAGTCATTTCTCTTGAGGGTTTAAACCTCTTGGTTCATCAGGATTGAACCCTCTTGATTTAAGATACTCACTTATACTCTTTTCCTCTTCTTCCTTATTCCTTCTATTTTAGAGATTTTTTATGGTGAGTTCCTCTAGTTTTGGGATGAGTTTCAAGCATGACCTGATGGTGGTTTTTTTTATGTACTAGGGTGGTTTCCTTCGAGTTTGATGGTAGTTGATCCTTTATTCTTTTGTTCTTGTGTGGTGATTCTTTGAGGCTTTGAATCAAGGTGGGGGATTCATAAACTTCTCCTTATTTATGTGTTGATGTGGAATTAGCATACTTTATCTTCAATGGGTAAATGGTTGAGATCGACCTTAATGAAGATAATAATCCAAAAATTAAGAATGGGATGATATTGGAAGGTTTCTATGATTCACATGTGTTTATGTTTTAACCATGATGGTTACCTCATGTGATTTCCTAGATAGTGTGATTTAACATATTTGTGATTGATGTTGTTTTCTAGCATATTTGAAATGTTATAATTGGTTAAACAACAAAAGGTCAATAGATACAGTGAATAATGAATGAGGCTTGTGGATTTAATTGCTATTCTTCCTTGAAATTTGTTGAGCATGAAAGTGTTGCTGGAAGTATGCCTATGGTTGATTCGTAGGCATTGACTATATTTATGGTTTCTTGTTACAAAAAAACTTGTTCATAATTAATCAGTTAATTCATGATGGTAATGGGTAATGATGATTGATGAGATTAAATTATTTGGGGGTGCTAAGAGCTCAGCTTTTCTTTCTTAGTTTGTTTGCCTTGGCATGATGGCTTTAGTTGCCCCTTGAATTTGTTGTGCTGAAAATGTCTCGCTGGCATGTTTATATATGCCATGAGATGTTATAAAGCTCTTGTTGTGGATTGTTTTGAAACTCGATATGGTTGGAATATTATGCAATGGATGGGCTAGTTTTCCCTTATTATGGCAGTGGTTTGGTGTCAGTGATGGTGGGATGAAATGGATGGCATAGGTTGAGAGTGTGGCTTCCCTATTTGTCATATCATTATTTTGGGGTTGTTGATAGGTTGGTTGGTGTAGATTGAGAGTTGGGCCCGCCCGTTTTGTTTGTTTGTTGCTTGGTTATGGTACTTTTCTCCTTGTTGTAGTTTGGGCTAATGCATTGCGAGTGCATCTTCCTTGTGGTGGCTTGGGTTGAATCATAGAATACCCAGGAATATGGAATGGTATGAATTGATGGGAATGGGCATTATTGATGATAATGATTCATTAACTGAGAATCACAAAATTGGTTAGGATAAATGCTCATAGCTTAGGATAAAAATATGGAAATTAAAATGTTCAACCCAAAAGCACTTTGGATTTTGATGATGTGAAGTGATTAAACCAGAATTAATGATGGGGTAAATGAATGATTGGTGATTTTCAAAATTACTAAATGAATTGGTTCATGTTGGACTTTGATGCATGTGTGCTTGTATGATTTCATACACTCCACCACCTGAGTCGAGTTGGCAGCTGGCACCCAAATGTTTTGGGTTCCAGGTGTTTTCCCCAACAGCCAAGTTGGTGAGGGAACGGATTGCTGATTATTCCCTCTTCCCTACTCTCCCTTCAGAAATAGCATAGTATGTAGGAAAATTCTAGTTGTAGTGGCTTCAGGTATAGGGTATATGCTCATACGGTCTGTGATGGCTCTTAGTTTCACCATACATGTGCAGGTTGTAGCGACTTAAGGTTATAGCATATACATGTATACTAGTTGTAGTGATCATGGTTACCATCAGTGTACTTGCATAGGCTGTAATGGCTTTCAAACTTGTTACTTCGTTATGGAAGTGATGAGATGTGGCGATGATATGTGTGCATGGGGTGCAGGATGAGATGATGATATGGTTGTGATATGGTTTCTTGGATGGGAAGGATGACTTGTGGAAGGGATTGAAACACAAGACATTTGGCCTTAGGGTGTGAGAGCGACAAACCAGTGGGAAAGTGGATGTGGGGTACCTTTCTTATTTGTGTGGTTTTGATATAGAATCGCATACTTTTATGCGTTACTTGGTGAGTGAGTCTTTGTGAGGATGGAATAGAGTTTTACTTGTGTAGGTAACAAGTTGGTTTCCTTTGTTTATTCACTGAGATTTAGTATGTTTCTTTCACATTTGCACGAAAGGTTTCAGGGAGGATCCTACTGAATATACCTAAATGCTTACCCTATATATATACTGTTTTTAGGTCTGCAAGAGTTGGTTGGTGATCGAGTTAGGCATTACTAACTCATGGAGTTGTTCAGGAGTTGTTCGAGTTTGTGGCTGCAAGCTTGGTTTGTGGCTTATCTTCAGTTTCTTTCCGCTTTGTATGACATAACATATATGTATTGGGATTGACCATTTATTTATGTTATGGTGTTGATTGGTGGATCTTATCTTTTGTCTTGGAACTCATTTATTAAGGGAACAGATATATATCATTTTTTAGGTCTGCATGAGTTGGGTGGTGATCGAGCTAGGCATTACTAACTCATGGAGTTGTTCGAAAGTTGTTCAAGTTCGTGGTCTTAGGCTTGGTTCCGCTTTGTATGACATTACATCTATGCATTGGGATTGGCCATTTATTTATGTTATGGTGTCGATTGGTGGATCATATCTTTTGTCCTGGAATTCATTTATTAACATTTATGCATTTTATACCATCGGTGCTAGTCGTCAACTTGTGGCTTATTGGAGTCAAGTTTCAAGGGTCATCCTTGTTTTCACTATCAGACCAGGAGGGGTACCAGTTGAGGTGGGGTCATGACACTGAAGATCTCGTGCTCGCACTGTGAATGAAATGTCGTGTCATGAAAGGTTAAATCATAAAATACAATTGAAGGAATCACGTCACAACTGTCAGCTGTGAAAAAAGCTATAGGGACACAAATTTGGAAGCTTTAAGATGGCTAGCACTGGAACAAAGTACGTGTCGTGAAGTCTTATGTCGCAACATGGCTCATCTAGCAGTTGAAAATAGTTAAGAGAAACCGACGTGTCACACCAAAAAGTAGTGTCACACCGCGATTTTTGGATTTTGAAGAAGATGTGGCAATCTCATGATGGGTTGGTCGTTATTTGAGCAACTAATAACTACTTAATCGAATTTCTTTGATCGTGATCTACTAAAAGTTGATGTAATATATGGATTTGATTTAAAGTTATAAGTTGGTTATAGTTTGAATTTCAAATTTGAAATTCAAACATTCTTGAGAATAGATCTGGAAACAGGGAGTCAGTAATGGAGTTCATTGAATACCTGGAATTGAAAGGTGAAGCATGACCAATCTAAATTACATTGAAGGTCAAGCCTGTAAGAAAGTATTGATGTGTATAACACTGAAGATTATGAATTGAAGCACAAAGCATCATGAAGAACACTCCTAGTTTGGTGTTTGATCAACATTTGATATCTTTGTGAGTTCAACATGTGTGTCAATTAAATCTTTGTAACCCTCTTGAAAGCAGTGAGGGAAGAGGTTGTGGACCTTAAATGAGCAGTGAGCTTATACTAATGATTTTAATCACATACTAATGAAGTAGTGATATGTGCTCCTTGAATGTAGCACATTACAAGCAAAGTAAAATCATATATCCATGCTCTACTATTTTTGCATTTGATTATGCAGATGCGGATTTTTCAAGACACCTAATTCACCCCCGATATTCAAGGTGTCTTTGTCAATATGAAGAGTCACCATTTCAGTGAATAGATTAGGGTCCCTCTGAGGCTCATGGGCCCTCTAGGGCTCATGGTACCCATGCTTCCACTCCCCCACAACTAAAGCCTCACCCCACTCTCTTAAAGCGCAAGTGGCTAGTTTGCTCTACATTATGAAGAGTATGTTATGTCTCATGAAAGGGTGGGTGCCATTTGTCATTTGATGAAGATTTCTTCCGGGGAAAGGTCAATTCCATCTAAGCAAACTCCATACATATCACCTTCAACTCCTTTGGACGGTCCTAACCACATGGTATCAATAGAAGATCTCTTGGTTCCAAAACCTACACATATAGAGGAAAGTCCTTGGAAGTTGAGCACTCCATAGGCACAAACACAACAACAATAGGATACATCATAGTGAAATGGAGCAACCCACAGGGGTAGGTTAAACTCCCTCATCTATTCAACAACATAAGACACCAAAGGAACCTTGGGGGGGAATCTTCATGTTATAATTTCATTGTATTTAAGTGCTCCATTATGCTGGAAAGAGAATTAATGCACATGAAATAAAAGAATCACTTCCACCCACAAATATTCAGAGGACAACAAAAACAGACTGAAGCATTATCCAAGGAATATTGTTTTAATTTGTTCTTTTAAATCATTTCATTTCTTTTAATGCATGTTATAAGAAACTATTTTTTAATACATGCACTTATTTGATTGATGAACCAAGACTTCAGTTAGGGTAGTTTTGCAAGTGTTGCAAGTGTTGCAAGTGTTGCAAGTGTTGCAAGTGTTGCAAGTGTTGCAAGTGTTGCAAGTGTTGCAAGTGTTGCAAGTGTTGCAAGTGTTGCAAGTGTTGCAAGTGTTGCAAGTGTTGCAAGTGTTGCAAGTGTTGCAAGTGTTGAAAAAACAATGAAAGAACCTTACATTTATCTATAGTAGCAAATATTCTCCTTCATGTTTTAAAGTGACGAGAGATGATTGGGGATGGGGACAGATGTAAGAGTTTGGTTTTACTTTTACGGATGATTGGACAGTGTTTCCATCATAAAACTCCCACACAATTGTCTGAATTATTTGAGAGGTAAATGAAATTATCTACAGGGGGATATTGTAAGCATGTAGTATTTTATAACAAGAGCCCGTGTAATTTATGCAACATCTTTGGCTGCTCGATCCAAGATCCATCCTAAAGAAATTTACCTAATATCATGAAACATATTATAAACAAGGAATGTGAAGGAATTAAAATCCTACAGTGATGTTAATTGGGATGGGGGTGTTACAGCTTTTGGAAAAGTAATGTTTGGCGTCTAAAGGAGTAGCTCCAAAGGTTGTTTGAGAAGTTGGACTGAATATGTGTGTGTGGGTGAGGCTGAAAATCATGTTTGGTAGGGCAGGAAATTTTTAGATGGAATGGAAGTTTAAAACTTTGAATGGACAACGCCTACCCTCATCTTCTTCCCCGTCACCTACCATTGTTGCAGTCCCCTCCCTGAACAACCCCGTCGGCCACCGCATCCAAATCAGCCACCGGAACCCGTTTTCCACCGGGGACACATCAGACGCCGTGCCCCCATCGCCCACTGTAGCAACATTACCACACCTCCCATTGTTCCACCGGAACCCGTTGTCCACTGGGGACACATCAGACGTCGTGCCCCCATCGCCCACTGTAGCAACATTACCACACCTCCCATTGTTCCGTCGAAAACCCCTCTCCTTGCGATTTTTCTTCTCTCACAAACTGGCATCAATTGTGTCCTGGGCAGGGGGTCATAGAGTGAAGAATGGGTGGTGATGGTCATCGTGGGTCAGGATTCGCTGGGTGTGGGAGTCGCTGGGCATGTCGCAATGGGAGAAGGGGCATGGGGGGCACCGGAAGTCTCCGGGCATGTGAGTTGATCGGTTGATGGGCATGGGGATCGGAGGGAGTCAAGGAGCGAGGCTCACCGGAAGAGATTGTCACTGATGGTGTCCAGGATCTGATGGTGTCCAGGATGGGGGTTGTCGATGGGGACTGGGAGGATGGGGGTTGTCGATGGGGACTGGGAATCATCCCACGAGCTGTCGGCTTTCGATCAACGAAGAGGCAATTCAATGGGGGAAAGGATAATTTGATCCAGATATGTGGGTTTCCATGGAAGAGCCAGCTTTTCCATCTGTTTTTCAGGGGAACAACTTTTCCATCATATGATGGAATTTCCGATTCCAATGGAAACCGGTTCCTGCGTACCAAACATACAAAAACCTCTTTTCCTTTTTTCTATTTCTGGAACTCTTTCCTTCGTACCAAACAGAGGAAAGGGATGATTTGGTTCAAATTGGTGGGTTTCCATGGAAAAGCCAGCTTTCCCGCTATTTTTGAGGGGAACAATTTTCCATCATATGAAGGAATTTCTAATTCCACTGGAAACTGATTCCTGCATACCAAACATGGAAAAACCTGTTTTCCTTATTTCTATTTCCGGGACTCCAGGTTGAAAAAAGAAGAAAAAGAACAGAGGAAGAAGGGTCTGAGAAGGATTTGGTTGAAACTAAGACATCGATTTTATTGCTGGTGCATTTCCAGACATTTATTGGATATTTGTTAAGGCTATTGCGCATAACATCCTCAAAACCCTAGTTGATGCTGTGGGTGGAGAATACAGAGTAGGATTAGCTAGTCGGGTATCTTCCATAGATTGCAGATCGATTTATGAAGAGCTTGTCAATGAATGCGCGACCCGGGTTGAAAAGAGGATCCAAGGAGTCAAATACATGATCGTCTGTATGTGAGTTGAGTGTGTGAAATTCAACTGTGAGGAGATCCTAAGGGTGTCGATAGTGACTTTATCCTTTGTAAACAAAGTATCCATCTGGGTCAGCTGTTGGCATGGATGATATGTGAGTGCAATGAATGATAAAGCATGTTAAATGAAAATAAGAACAAATTGTCATCACTCACAGGATGAATAGCAAGATTTTTGAACAAGGTTGAAAACGCATGACACATGGCTTCTAACGCCGGGATTCGTTCACAGTCTTTCCTTCAAAAAATTCACCCAGCATCCGTTCGAGATCATCTCCAGTGTATTTGATATACCTGTAGGGATTCTTACCAGTCTCAACCATTGGCCTGCCACAAAGCAGCAAGAGCTTTAGGAATCACAGAAACTCTAAAATGATAGTTTGTGTTTTCCGCACTTATTTATGTGGATCTTCTGAAATTTAAGTGCAAGTGTTTTTTTCAGAAAGAGAAGAAACAATACTTATTTTGTTATTGAAATGCCTTGGAAGAATCATAGATAGTTACGAGAGGTACCCAAATCTTTTAATGAAAGATCGGTAGGCGGGCAAAAGGACTTCAGCAACAGCAAGCCTCAAAGACTCTCGCAGCTCAGAGTCAGGAACCGTCCACTGGGATTGCCGTTGATGAAGCTCCTCCATCTGCATGTTAAAACTTTTCAACCTGACAGAAAAATTTATTGCATTGTGAAATGGAGTAGTGGCAAAAATCAGATGAGAAACATGAGGTTTAACAGCAGCACTGACTTCTCTTTTATGAGAGTTCTCGATGCCCCGCTGCTACTTCCACTGTCAGCACCAGTGCCACTGCTGCCCCCACCGGATGAGGAGAGGCCTTGTGCAGAAAGAGTTTGCAAAATCTGGGGATGAAGAAAACAAAACACAAATAAGAAAAGATATTGACAATTGGTCTGTCCTTGAGATGAAAAAATAAATAAAATAAAATGCCCATCAACTCAAAACTTCTAAGCATCAAACGTTCAAACCAAAAATTAAATTTGAAGAAAAAAAGTAAGAGGGAGGGAGGGAGGGAGTATTATATATAGAAAGAGCATGCGAGACGCAAACAGATTAACAATTTGATACACCTTACTCACTACAAAGCAAATCAAACTATCAAAGTGCTTATCATTGTAAACAAATAGCAACAGAAAATTAAAACCTTTGCCCAAGCAATCCGCTTATATTGATTTGCATGTTGTTGGACGATCCTGCGATGTCTCTGCACCCAATCATCTCCAAGCAGGTCTTTTGCTTCTGATCTGAGAATGAATTAAGTGTTTAGAAGCACCAACACCACCATAAATGCAGGTGATAAAACTATATATGAACACGAAACAAACCTTCGCACAGATCTGACCATATAATGGATGTTATTCATAAGAAACAAATGGGTCAAGGCAGAATCTCTGTACTGCTTGGACTTCCCATCTAAATTAGTCTGAAGAGCCTGCATTATCCGCATAGTGACAGAGGCCAACTGTGGGCTTGTTTCATTCCCACCGCCAAATTCTTCAAAAAGCTGTTTCAAGGTTGATTGATAGCTGTGCATATTTGACGAAAAAAATTCTATATCAGGATCTACCAACTACAAATTTGATCAAGATATAAATTTCAACTGAGTAATTATTCTAAAAGAAAAATAAAAGCCTCACAGATGAACCAATCCCACAGGAAAGGCAAAAGATCTTGACTCGGCTTATTCTGATATTTGGAGTTCCTTTCCTCTTTTCATTTGTACCTTATTACAGTGGTTGGTGATTATTAAGATGTATTACCTCCAATACACAATATAAGCAAAAAATAACTGTTTCATAAGAATTAAGAAAAACAGTTCAGTGTTTGGATACATTAACGTTTTCTAAAAAATACCATTGATGCAATATTTATACCATATTCTCTCTTGTAATTAATGGAAGTAATTTGCGGAAAATTGAAATTAAATCTACTACTTTTTCTTATATTTTGGACCATGAAGATGCCCCAGTTTTTCACCTTGTAGAAGATGAAATCTCCCTACCTCAAAGTGAGGCGGAGACCTTCTTTTATAGATTGAGAAAAATGAATACATGAATGAGTATTCCGATGTGGGACCCGGAAATACCCAAAATAATAAAAACAGGGTTTAACACTCCCCCTCAAGCTGGACATGCCCAGCTTGGACCACGAGTCCCACAAAAAAAGGATGACATCAGACAAGACCATACTCCCCCTCAAGCTGGGTCGCAGATGTTGTGGATGTCCAGCTTGGAACTGAGTGAGGCCAGACGAGCTCCTGGGGGGCCCTTGGTGAAGATGTCAGCAAGTTGATCCGCCGTCGAGATGTGGCTAAAGCTGACATGATTGTGCTCCAGGTGTTGGCGAAGTAAGTGGCAGTCCACCTCGATATGCTTCATGCGTTCATGGAAAACGAGATTCGAATCAATCTTTATGGCTGCCTGATTGTCACACCAGATATGAGCAGATGTCTGTGGAGGAAAGCCAAGCTCCTAGAGAAGATATCGAAGCAAAAGGATCTCCGTAGTGATGATGGTCGTGGCACGGTACTCAAACTCCGCACTGGATCGGGAGACGACAGTTTGTTTCTTGCTGCGCCAAAAGATGAGGTTGTCTACTAAGAACACGGCAAAGCAAGAAGTAGATTTTCGGGTTGCAAGGCAACCAGCATAGTCAGCATCACAGAAGACCTCAATATTCATATGAGCGTGGTGGGAGTAGCAAAGACCACGGGCAGGATCTCTTTTGATGTATTTGTCGATGCGGAGGACAGCATCCCATTGAGAGGTGGTCGGATGCTCCATGAATTGACTCACTTTGCCAACAGCGCAGGCTATGTCGGGACGAGTCATAGTGAGATAATTGAGTTTGCCCACTAGCCGACGGTACCGCTCTGGATGTGAATGTGGTACAGCTCTGTGCGGGCCGGTCGACAAAGGCGTCGGGAATGCCGCATTGGCGGGGCCAGCCGATGTAGCGCCGGGAAAGCCGCACAAGCGGGGCCGGTCGACGTAGTGTCGGATAAGCCGCACAGGCGGGAGTGGTCGATGGAGCGCCAGGAAAGCTACATAGGCGGAGCCGGTCGATGGTGCATTGTATGCAGAGGCGCGCTTGGCTAGAAGAGGGACGGTCAGCAGGGTCCGACGTGACTGGTCGGGGAGGAGAGTCGCCGCAAGGAGGTGGCGCACAGAGAGGGTCGGCGAGCACGGGAGGCAGCAGCCAGATCTGGACGGCGCGGTGAAGAGGGGAGTCGGTCGCTGGATGAAGGTAGCACTGGGAAGGAGAATGACGAGAAGGCAGACCTCCAGATCTGGACGGCTCGATGAGCAGAGGGGCCGCCTGGAGTCGGCGCGCACAGGGAGGAGCCACACTGGGAGAAGTGGCTCGCTGGAAGAAGCGGAAGAGGTGTCGTCCGAAACTGTCGTCCGGCAAGGATGAGCGCGCTCGGGACGAGGGTTCGTCCAGCAGGGGTTTTGTCAGGTCGGGAGGAGCGCGCCTGGTGTGGCCGACGCGTGAAGGTCCTCCGATCGCTAGAGGGAGGCGGGGCCGGGAGACCGCAGCGGGAGGCGTCGCTACGGGGGTGGGAAGCCGCGGAGGAAGGCGGGCCAGGAGGTTTCCACCTGGAGGGTTTCGCCGGGTGGGAGCTACCGCAACGAGCGGGAGGGCCGACACAACGCAGGAAGGGCCAGAGAGGTCCGTTCGACAGAGCGCCGGACGGGAGAGATGCGCTCAGGAGTCCGCAGGAGGCGCCGACGGGTGGGAGAGCCACCGTTGGAGAGGAACGGCGAAAGGGGCGCAACGGAGGAGCTGCGCAAGAGGGTCGTCGACGAACTGCAAGGAGGGAGAGAGCCGTCGGGACAGAGGAAAGCTGACAGGGCTCGATATGTCGGGACGGAGGAAAGCCGAAAGGGGAGGCGGCCAACTAATTCGGTTGGGAGCCCCCCCCCCCCACCCACGGGGAAAAAACGGTGGAAAACTAGACGGGAAGAAAAAAATATGTGGAAGAGTTATTGGTTAGACCTCCTCTAATACCATGTAGAAGATGAAATCTCCCTACCTCAAGGTGTGGCGAAGACCTTCTTTTATAGATTGAGAAAAAGGAATACATTAATGAGTATTCCAATTTGGAACTCAGAAATACCCAGAATAATAAAAACAGGGTTTAACAGACCTTATATTGTGAACCTAAGGTAGTATATGGCAATATACTTTTGAAGGTCCTGATGAGAATTCTAAAATGATTATAAAAAAAAAACTCACCAAATGGCTCTCAATTTGATAAACAAATAAAGCTACCAACTCTGAAAATGTATGGGAGTGTTTTCAATGTGCGGGTAACAATCTCAACTCCCAGGGCGACAGCCATCAAAGTTCTTATGCTAACAAACCAAACTGAATGGTGTCTAACGAAATAACAATTCAACACCTATCAGAGTATTGATGATTGGCACCAATGTTCCTAAGGCGCTGTTTGACAGTTCTTACTGAAAAGTGGTTATAGCACTTACCCTTATGATAAATAAGTGCTTCTAAGTGTTTCCAGATAAGTTATTGAAATGCATGTGTTTTTTCAAAAACAGAACAAATACCAATTATTTTTTCTCAACTGTTTATTACAGGTGATAAAAGCTATAAGCAGTGTTCAACAAGTGATGTCAAACTGGGCCTAAGTAGTGGCTGGCAGCATAATAAATTACACGGCAATCCTCACATTAAGTGTCCATCCCAACAAAATTTCCCAGCCTCCCATTACTATTACATTCCATCGGAAGAGTTTTGTTATGTCCGTGTTCTCCATGTCATTGAGTGACACTGCTAAACTTGATCCCCATGTCTGTCAAGTTATCTGGATGCAAAAAAAAGGATCTCTCATCTTAATCTCTTATGGGAGTCTTAACATGGTATAATGAAAAAACAAGGCAATCCACAAAACCTTGACAGCTAAAACTAAGAAAATAATAGCAACATAACAAAAACAGTTTATGTACAATATCCAGGATTTCACTTCAGATGTAGATTAAAATATCAGAAGCTCGAAAAGGAAAAAAGAGAAAACAGGCTTACTCAAACAGAAATTTAACATAGTTAATCACATAGCTGGTCAAAGGGTGGACAGTTCCATCCAAGACGGCTGTTTTCGTTGCATCCTTTTCAACTGCTTCTTCAAAATCACCAAAGGTATCTTGAGCTGTTTGGGCGAGTCTCTTGGTCAAACCAAATGCCGACGCTCTAATTTCACTGCAAGCATTGCCCTTGAAAACTGCTTCAATCTACCCAAGAAAGAAAATCAAAGAAAAATATCAGTTTCGGAGTCATTTGACTAATCTGAATGGCAATTTAAGTAGCATCACTTACCCATAATCAAAAGCACCAAAAGCAAAATACCAAAAATCCAAGAATCACGCGGTCTCAAAAAGGATTACCACTTTCAGTACAAAGTAATTAAACATCTGTCAAGCTCAAACATATCTTTTAACATATGCGATATACCTCTTGCGTGCATCTTAGCTTCTCTGAGTATTGAAGACAAATTATGAAGCATTAATAGGACAGAGGGAAAAAAAAAACTACAAAAATTTCTTGATGCATCTATCATGGCATAAGAGAGATGATCTTCAGCTAAAATGCAAAGTCGCCACTTTTGTGACTTGTTAGAACCTTCAATCATATGACACTAGTCGCCTTAATGATGGCAACATTAAGAGCTGGTTTGTTTAATATTTTTTTAGGACTAAAAGCACTTTTTTTCAAAAAAACCCACTTCTCTAAAATTTAGTAGGTTTGCCAAGGGGCAGTGTTGTCATTTACCTTGTATTAAGTTGGTAGGGGTTGTTAGTTGTTGGTGAGGGCATTAAATGGGGGGGGGGGGGGAGCAGGTGAGGGGGCATAATTCATTCTGGACTTCTGCTTAGTAGCAGCTCAGAGGTGTCGGCCCTGGGGTGGGTCTTGCCATGGCTCACGGGAAAGTGGACTTCTTCCTTGAGTTCTTCTATTTCTTCTCCTACAGTATTGTTCCTACTGTAACGTTCTATCCAGGTGCTATCAATACAACGATTCAGAGGATTTCTTCTCTCTCTTCTTTCTCTTCTCTCTCTCTCTCTCTCTCTCGCAACTACAGTCCCTAACATTTCGGCGGCTGGGAAAATAGCGATCAATGCTGGAAGACACGATCGCTGCTAGAAAAAAAAAAGAATGTTGTGATCGCTGCTAGGAAAAAAAAAAGAATATTGTGATCGCTGCTGGAAAAAAAAAGAATATTGGGCGGGAAGTTCTCTCTCCACTACCTAACTGTTGCGGAAACGCCGGAAGTCGCAGCGACGTAACAGATTTGCGGATGAAGAGAAGTTAAAAAATAAAAGAAGAAGAAGAACACGGACACGGAGATTTACCTGGTTCGGAAAATGATCCCTACGTCCACAAAGAGACGGAAATATCACTATAATCGAGAGCACAAATTACAGGGAGTATCTCAAAGTTTCAAGCACACGAAAACCCTAGCCCGAAATGGGCTAATAAAGAAGATGAAGCACTATTTCATCAACCGTACAAAAAAACCGTTGGGCTACAATGAAAGGTGATCGAAAGTCCGCATCGCTAAAGTGTCGCGACCACCAAAGTCAAAGCTGCTATAGTGGCCAGCGGCTGGAAGTCCGCAGAGCTACAATACTGCTGTCTCCAAAGTCCACATGGCACTGTCGATGTCGTCCAGTCAACTCTGCTACAGTCGGTCAGAGTTTTTACAGTGCCCCAAAATTTGGACCGAGACCTTCGGCCCCCAAACCCCCAGACAGGGGCGCGTTGCCCCCTACAACCCCCAACGAGCTCACCGCGGAGCTCGACCCGCAGAGTTACAACCCGGTGCGCAGTATGGGCCGCAAGCATTCGGCCCAACATCATCCAAAACGGATCAGGCTACACCAATCCAACACTAACCTCTTTTATGCGGTCAGCTGTGAAATGTGTACGCTGCTGGGAGACGTGCAGGCTACGTGACCGAACTTCTCGGTGCGCAGTATGGGCCGCAAGCATTCAGCTCAACATCATCCAAAACGGATCAGGCTACACCAATCCAACACTAACCTCTTTTGTGCGGTCAGCTGTGAGACGCGTACGCTGCTAGGAGAAGCGCAGGCTACGTGGCTGAACTTTGTTGGACGATCACAGTAACGTTGAAATGTGTGCCTCCCTGTTTAAAAGCAGATGGGTATGGAATCAGAAGTTGCTGCAAAGGAGTCGGAGCTGGAGCGGTTGTTTCATGCGTAGACGGCCGAGTTGCAAGGGCTTCAAACGTCTATGAAAGCCTTTGCTAAGTTGCGGGCGGAGCATGCGAAACAGAACCGTGAGAAGCTACAGCATCTGCAGGCTCAACTTCGGGAACTAGCAGAGTTGGCTGTTCAGCAACGTTATGAGGAGCAGCAGCTTACTCCTGGACCATCGGCACCTTTGACTGCAGAAGCAGTGCGTCCAAGCGTGCCAGCAGTAGAACAAGTGTGGCGATAATCGGATGCTGGTTCTGCAGAGGAAACAGAAGCATATGCTGTAAGTGAGCTAGGTTCTGCCACTGCTGATGCTCAATTTGGCTGTGAGCGTTGTGCTTTTGCTGGAGGCATCGAGTATCAAGCTTGGCGAGTGACAAGTGCAGCAACAGCTGTGAATAAGTTTTTGCAGAGGAGTCGAAGCTGGAGTGGTTGTTTCGTGCGCAGACGACCGAGTTGCTGGAGCTTCAAACGTCTATGAAAGCCTTTGCTAAGTTGCGGACGGAGCATGCGAGACAGGAACATGAGGAGCTACAGCATCTGCGGGCTCAACTCTGGGAACTAGCAGAGTTGGCTGTTCAGCAATGTTCTGATGAGCAGCAGCTTACTCCTGGATCATACGCACCTTTGACTACGGAAGCAGTGCGTCCGGCGTGCTGGCAGTAGAACAGGTGTGGCAAGAGTTGGATGCTGGTTCTGCAGAGGAAACAGTAGCATGTGCTGGAAGTGTTGCTGTAAGTGAGCTAGGTTCTGCCACTGCTGATGCTCAGTTTTGCTGTGCGCGTTGCCAGAGGCAGCAAGTATCAAGCTTGGCGAGAGGCAAGTGCAGCAACCGCTGTGAAGAACATCTGCATGCTGGATCTTTGTCTCCTAAGGGAGAAGAACCCTGTTCAAGTGACGCTAGGGCCTCTTCTACAGGACATGCAAATTCTGGTTGTGCAGCCAATGGGTGCTAAAATGATGGGGGGTGGTTACTACAAGGGCGTCAATGCACCTGGGTTACCAGGGCAGTATGCATTGCCAGCTAGTTCTGTGTGCAATACGCCCTACAAGTGTCTTGACTCTAGGAACATGGCAGTGACTCCCGGGATCAGTTTGAACCAGATGAAAGGCAGGCATGTAAAAGTTGTTACTGGTGCTGGCAATAATGTAGGGGCTGCTAATGGACTTGCTATGCGAAACCAAGACTGCACTATTGTGTTGGATTGGTGTTGCCCGATCCGGTTGGGCCGAATGCTTGTGGCCCGCAACTGTCGCATCTCTGACTACTGTAGCGGAGCTGACCGACCGACACTGACAGACACTGTAGCGGTGCGACTTCGGGGTTCAAGTTTACTGTAGCGATTTTGACAAAACCAGCCGTCGTTCACTTTAGTGACGCGGACCACTTTTTCGAACAGTGATCGTCTTCTCCATTGTTTTATAGACCATTTTCGGGCTAGGGCTACCACTGAAAAAAACCCTCTGTAATTTGTGCTCCCAAATAGTGAAATATTCTGCCTCTCCCATGGACGTAGGGATTATTCCCGAACCACGTAAATCGCTGTGTCCTTTGCTTTCTTTCTTTCGTTTTTCTCGTTTATGTCGTTGTGTCTCCCGGCGATTCCGCAACATATTGCTGCCATGTTTGAGTCTGCAGAACCCAGGAAGAGGCAAAGTGCAATCAAAGTTGTTGTTCATAGGCTAAAACGCTTTGGAGAAGTATGGGATGCTGGTGACCGAAAAGAAGACAGAGGCACGAGAACCACTGCACCGAAAGGAGTTTCATCATGTTCCAAATGCTGTTGTAAAAGAGGGAGTGAAGACTGATAGGATAGAGGCTTCTGTGTTGGCTGCAGGAAGCACACCAATATTGAAGTCACCGCCAAAGCCACTATTGAGGTCACCGCCAAAGCAAACAACCAGGGGCCTTCGTTCCAATGCTAAAGCAGCCAAGCTGTGCTATTGGAGTTCCACCTTGAGGACAAGGTGATTTTTCAAGAGGGCGGTAATGTTAGGAACATGGGGCTGCTGGGATAATAGTGTGTTTGAGTCTGGGTGAAAAACTGTCAAGGGGCGGTGTTGTCATTTACTTTGTATTAGATGTTAGGGGCTTGTTAATTGTTGGCGGGGGTATTGAATGGGGGGAGTTGGGAGCAGGTGGGGGGGCATGATTCATTTGGGACTTCTGCTTGGTAGCAGCTGGGAGGTCTCGCCATGGCTCATGGGAGAGTGGTCTTCTCCCTTGTGTTCACTATTTCTTCTCCTAAAGGTGTTATCAACACTGTGATTCAGAGGATTTCCTCGCATCTAGGGTCCTAATAAGTTTCCCAAGGTTTAAAATCAAAGGGGCGTTTGTTACAACTTCCCTCACAAAATTCTGTTTCAAACTATTGCTCATATATCAATTTACTACTTCCAATCCACGATATAATCAAAGAAATACTGTTTCAGAAAAAATCAGAAAATCAGTTAGAAGTGAAGGACACGGAATTCATCACAAATTATAATGTATTCTTAAAAACATCATTAATTCAGCATTTACACCATATTCTCTCTCATAATTAATGCAAGTTATTTGTGGGATAATGAAATTAAATGCACTACTTATTCTCATATTTTGGACCATAAAAACGCCTCATTTTTTCAGTATAAAGTGGTCCAGAGGTAGCAAAAGACAAATATAGGAGAGAATTTTTTTCAGCTTTCATGTTCATACATTACTTACATGACCTTAGTATAGTTTCACGCACAAGATGCACTATCACAATGATATGTGAATTTATATGCCTCCGTTTCTGCATGTGCAAAATTTGACATACCTCCGAGCGAAGTTCATGCATGATCTCAAACATGTCTAGAAGTACAAACAACTTTTCTGGTGATCTCTTGCTTCTAGCAATTGCTTCTCCAAAACTGAGTAGCATCGAAACGCTGCTTGCAGTAACTTCAGCAAAACATTGTCCCGCAAGAGAATCACTGCCTTCAAATATTTGATCACATACTTTTCGCTCCCCAGCAAACAACAATTTCACCTGTTTGATGCGCAGTTGGACAAATGAAGAATACATTTTCACTCATGTAAAGATTTGATACAGAATTATACATTAAAAGAATACAAAAACTTACAGCAATCCTCATAAAGTGAATCCAATTCCCAATCTTAGCTTCTAGAACCTCCCACTGCATCTTTTGAACGTCATCTTTAGTAAGTTTTTCCACTTGCAATTTATGCAGACTTTCCTCCAGAACAGAAGAGCGAATCTCCCTAAGAAATGGATTTCAGGAGACAAAAGGAAAAGGTATAAAAACCTTCAGGGATAAACTGGGAAGGGGAAATTAAATAGCATTTTCAAGCAAATGGCATTTAGATATTTCACAGGGCCAACACCCCTGACCCTGCCATGGTGGCGATGGAAGATAGGAGAAGATAAAAAAACTGACCACTGGCCACTTCAGTTGCAGAAATTTCTCTAGAGATCGCAGCTTTAAGGGTATGAAAGAAGACCCCTAAAATTAAGAAGGCCTTAGATATGTTTAGGGAGGGGAAAAAAATATGCGCCAGCATCAGGTACACCAGGTACACTAATAATTCTCATGACCAAATGAAGTTAAAATTTTGTTTTACATCAAAGAATTGGGTCCATACAATGAAAACGCTAATTCTCATGACCAAATCAAGTTAAAAATTTGTTTTGCATCAAAGAATTGGGCCCGTCCTAGAAAACATTGGATGATGGTGGAGTCGTGGATCAACGAATAGGGGCCGTGCAAAGAAAACACTGGAAGATGGTGGAGTTGTGGATCACAGAACTTAACCAAACGCGTAACTTCATATTTTAGGCTCCTGCATGTCCGTATAATGCATTCAAACGCACCGTTTTGTATGCCATATGTGATTCCACAAAGTAAAATATATGACCTTCCAGGCCAGAAAAATTGACAATGTGACGGGCCCGCAAGAGTTGAGCCCTGGACTCAAGCCATTAATAAATTAATTAATATTGTGGGAGTGATAAAGCTTGGTCATGGGCCCTGTCATTACTTAGGGCTACAGTTAGACCACCAGTGACAGTGGCTCCAGATGTCACCACACCCACCGTGCATTTAAATGACAGGTTAAGAAGATATTGACAGCTAATAATTAAAGTAGAAATGATATAAAACAAATGATAATTTGGAGTCCCCCACTGGAGTAGTACTTGAGTTGCCTTTAGATGTAAACTTTGCATTTTCCTCACTAAACTTTTAACTAGCTCTAGTGAAAAAATGCAATCTTAGTATCCATTCAACTGCAAATATTTTTTATGGCCCGGACGAATTGGGCCGTGACCCAATGTTTATTAGTAATAGAGTCATAGAATCCCATATCGACTTTCATGTATTATGTACTCTCTTTATTCATCTATAAATAAGATGTCCAACCTCATATCGAAGTATGAGATTCCATTCTACATGGTGCCAGAGCCATATTGATTCTCATCTTGTTGATCCTCCACCATCATTTACAGATTCCAAATACAAGACATGCAAGCTAACCGATAGAAAAATATTTGTTTTGCTTGTTAATTTCATAGACACTCGGTCAAGGATGAAACTCACACGCCGAACACAGTCAAGGAACTCTAGGATACCTTGACCCCCTCATGTATTCTAAGACAAGCAACTTAGCCCAAGTCTCAGATGTACACCAACAATTCTTTGTCCACTGCCAACAACAACGATCTTCCCCAATGTATTTAACAGAATGAAAGACACTCTGTGATGAACTACAAAAATTGTGATTGACCTCACAAACATCACCAAAGGCATTGATCCAGCGGGATCAGTTATGTTTATTCAGGTTTCTCCATGGGATGGATCTCGAGTTCGCTACCACCGTGACCAAGATGTTGGATAGTCCTTCACGCTCAAGTTCACACTCCATAGTCTCAGCAAAGCTCATCAACTTTCATCAGCCCACCATTTGTTTCCTCTTTGGGTCTTTGGTTGTCTATGTTATGTCTGTAACACAATGCCTCACTTGCTCAAATTTTTTCCACGTGCCCTTCACAGTAGGTTTTTGGAGTACTCTCACACCCAACAGAAATATAGTTGTTTATCTCCAGAACTGGGGTGATATGTCATCATTGTTAACGTGTCCTTCGTTGGGACCTCTCCATTTACACCTCAACCTTCCTCCTTTTCTGATATTGGTTTGGATGGTTGCTTACCCCTTACCATACACCCACCTCTCCCACCTCCAACAATCTTTACTACTTTAGTCATGTCTACTCTCGTCACTCGTCCTCCATGTCCTCAGGACTGACCGAGGACAATACCTCTCTGCTTTCGCCTGATGTTGTTGTGGCGCTCAATGATGATTTTCCCATTACCCTACAGAATGGTAATGGGTTTATCTGCTTCAACAATCTCATCTTTACTCTTGAGGAGATCTTTGTTCCCAGCATGATCGTCAAACCTAAATCTTATCCCGGCTGGCTCAACATATGGTGTTGATTCCTTCAACAATTCTCCGCTCATCACCAAAATGGTTTCCGTTCAGTTTTTTATCTCTATGATTGCCACCTGCTGTTGGTTTCTTCATCAGGTCAAGTCAAGAATGCATTTGTGCATGGCTTTCTTGACAAGGAGGTATATATGCAACAGCCTCCTAGCTTCTATGCGATTGAAGTTGAATCTTGAGTATTTCAACTTCATCACTTACTATATGGACTCGAGCAATCCTCTCACTCCGAGTTTGGATGATTTTGCAATGTGGTCACTACCTTCAAACTTTATCAGAGTATGGAAGATCATTTCATCTTTTTTCAGCAGACGTCCTCTAACAGTATCCTCATTGACAACGCTGACGACATTATTATCACAAGAAGCAACTCTTAAGGCATCGCACATCTCAAGTCATATCTCCATCAACAATTTTATACGAAGGACTTGGGCTAGCTAAAATATTTTCCAGGCAACAAAGACTCCTGGTGTGACAAGGGCATTTTTCTCTCCCAACTTATGCGTTAGACCTATTGCGGGAAAATGGATTATCATAGGTTGTTGTCATCAACACTCCTCTTGAACCCGGTGAAAAGTCCCTCTCTATGATACTACCGAACCTTACTTTCTTCCAAAGTGATATTGACATCATGTAGGGAAACTTCACCTTGCAATGACTCCAGAGGATATTGCTTACATCGTCAACAAGGTTAGTCAACCTATGGAGTGAAGGGTTTGGGAGGGGAAAAACACTTAACCAAAGGCAGCGGAAACAACAACCAAACCCTTAAAACCATAGGATCTATCCATACGAATTGGATTGAATAATATAAATGAAGAAAGAACGGTATACCACACACCTTTGATGATCCGGCTTGTCCACACTTCACCACACGAGCTTGATCGAGATTACAAAGCAGCAACTGAAGGACTCCTTCCTCAAGGGTATCCACGGGCAGGATGAATCTCTCAACGCCTCACTTCTTCACGGTTTGCTAGAACTTCGATTAAAGAAAAAGGGAGTGAGAAAGCAATCCGGCCAAAAAGTTTCACAGTGACCCAACACCATAGAATTATAAACTAAGAGCCAACATATATAGTCATCAATGGAGACCCTTTAAATACCAAACTTTTGGTGGTCTTAAATTGAGCGTTTCATAAACACTTTGTAGATGGTGAATTCTCCTTACCTCAAAGTGAGGTGGAGACATTCTTTTATAGATAGATTAAAAGGATTACAAGGTGGAATAATCCGACGTGGGACTCGAAAATACCCTTTAACTGGAAACATAATAAACCAGGTTCAACACTCCCCCTCAAACGGGACATACCCAGCTTGGACCAAGAGTCCCACAAAAAGAAAGGCGACATCGAACAAGACCATACACACTCCCCCTCAAGCTGAATCAATGATGCTGTGGATACCCAACTTCGTACTGAGAGAGGCTAGACGAGCTCCCAGAAGGCCTTTAGTGAAGATGTCGGCAAACTGATTTGTCGTCGGTATGTGGCCGAAACTAACATGGTGCTGCTCGCAGTGATGGCGAAGAAAGTGGCAATCTACCTCGATATGTTTCATTCGTTCATGAAAGACGGGATTAGAAGCAATCTTCATGGCTGCCTGATTATCACAGCAAATGTGAGCAGACGTCTGCGAAGGGAAGCCAAGCACATGGAGGAGATGACGAAAAAAAAGGATCTCAGTAGTGACCGTGGCCATCGCACGGTATTCAAACTCCACACTAGATCTGGAGACGGCAGTTTGTTTCTTGTTGCGTCAGGAGACGAGGTTACCTGCCAGAAAAACGACAAACCCAGAAGTAGACTTTCGTATAGTAAGGCAATCAGCAAAATCAGCATCATGGAAGGCATCAACATTCAGATAATCGTGATGCGAGTACCGAAGACCACAAGCAGGGTCTTTCTTGATGTATTTGGAAATGCGGAGGACAACGAGATTTGGTCAGATGCTCCATGAATTGGCTAACTTTGCCAACAGCGCAGGAAATGTCCGGACCCATCATGGTGAGATAATTGAGTTTTCCCACAAGACGACGGTAGCTCTCTGGGTGAGAATAGAGTTTTGTGTTGTCATATAGAGACCGTTCCCCTGGCTCAAGAGGAGTGTCAACAACAGTTGTCTGAGTCAAACCAACATCCTGCAAGATATCCAAGGCATATTTTCGTTCACAAAGAAAGATGATGTCCGTAGAACGAGAGACATCAATGCTAAGTATGTTAGCGGACCGAGATCTTTGGTGTGAAAATGGTGGTGAAGATGCCCCTTTAGTTGGGCGATTCCAGTTGAGTCACTCCCAGTGATGATGATATCATCAACATACACCACCAACAGAATGCAATCGGAGGACGTCGTACGGTAGAAGACGGTGAGGTCCTTCATACTCCGAGAGAGCCAAAATGTAGTGACGACGGTGCTAAATCAGCCAAACCAAGCACGATAAGACTGCTTGAGGCCATATAGAGAGCGACGAAGTCAACAGACATGGGAGTCGGCCCCTAAGGCACGAAATCCTGAAGGTTGCTGCCATACTTGTCAAATAGCGCCAGAGCGGGCGCGATCGCGGTGGTGCGGAGCGGAGCGGTGCATAGCCGCCCTTGGACGCTGCGTCGCGTCGCAGTACGCGATCCCGCCAGTCGCGCCGCAATCGCGGTGTCGCGGATCGCGCGCAATCTTGCTGGTCACGAGCGCGACACATATTTGCTTGCAAAAAAATTGCACTGGCCTACAACACCGCCGCCGCACCAAGCCCTTGATGCCGACGACGACCTCGCCGCACCGACCCCTCGACGTCGACGACCACCTCTGCCCCTGCACACCGACCCCTCGACGCCAACAACGTCCCCGCCGCACCAACCCCTCGATGTCGCCGCCGACCCTCCTACCCCCTGCGCACCGACCCCTCGACGCCGATGACCCCCCTGCCCCTTGCGCACCGACCCCTCGATGCGGACGACGACCCTGCTGCACCAACCCCTCGACGCCGCCGGCGACCCCCTTGCCCCCTGCCGCACCGACCCCTTGAGGGCGACCCCACCTCCCCCAAGTCTTTTTTTTTCTATTTTATTTTATGGGTTTTGTTATTTGTTTGTTTTTTGGTTTGCGTCGTGCATCAAGCGCGCCACTTGTCCCTCCCGTTTTTTTATTTTATTTTATTTTTTTTTTGTGTTTGAAATTTTACTTTCAGCGGCCATTTTAAAAAATTTCTTTCTTTTGTTGTTATATATGCATTATTTTAATTATTTTTTATCTTTTATTTATCATATTTTAATTTTTCAACATATATATGTATAGAATTATATAATTTAAATAATATTAAATGGCCCGCGACTGGATAAAAAAGCGGCCGCGACGCGATCCGCGTCGCCGCAATCCCGGTATAGGACCCCGCCGCGTCGCGCCGCGATCCGAGATTGACAACTATGGTTGCTGCAGATAAACCTCTTCTTCAATAAAGCCATGGAAAAAGGCATTTTTGACATCAAGTTGATGAAAGGGCCAATGATGATGAGCGGCCAAAGAGATGGATAATCGGACAGATGTCATCTTTGCAACCGGAGAGAAGGTATCAAAATAGTCGACACCATATGTCTGAGCAAAGCCCTTCGCCACAAGTCTGGCTTTGAGGCGATGAAGAGTGTCATTTGCATTGAGACAGACCGTATAAATTCATTTGTTATCGACCGCCTGTTTGTCTGCCGAAAGGGGGACCAAATCCCAAGTATGATTGTCGTTCAGAGCCTATTATTCACCCCGCATCACTTGAAGCCACTCAGGGTGAGATTTGGCATTGTCAACCGTGCAAGGAATAGATATCATCTCCAGAGCAGAAAGACCTCTGTATGAGGATGTGTAAAGAGAAGTATTATGGCAAGAACGAGTACCTTTTCACAATGCAATGGGCAAGCCGTCTAGTGTCTGAGCAGGAGCGTCGGATGAAGTTGGGGAAATGGTGTCCTTGGCCCGGACGAGGGACACATCCGATGGGCGACGAGAGTAGACAGTGCCAAACCGGTGATCAGTAAAGTGGGACACCGGAGGCAGAGATGGGTGGATGATGAAAGGAAGACAATCATCGATGGTGGTATCTAGATAGGAAGAGGGAGAAAAGAAAGGAGAGCTCTCAACAAAAGATACATCAGCGAGATGATATACAGCCGTAAGTCTGGAGAGAAACATCGGTATTCACGCTAAGTGCGGGAATATCCAAGGAATATGCAACGGAGAGATTTGGGAGAAAACTTGGAGAGATTTGGGAAGAGTGTCACGGACATAACACAGACACTCAAACACACGGAGTGGGGGTGAATGGGGAGGGAGAGAGAGAATAGAGCCCTAAAAAGAGTCTCCCCCTGAAGGATAGATGTCATATGCGAGTAATCATTAATAAAGGATACGTAATAATTGTACCCTGACTGGCTAGAAACCCTGCAAGGACCCATACATCAGAATGAACAAAGTCAAAAGGATTTGCTGCATGTGTTTCAAGTCAAGGAATATACGTCACCCGATTATGTTTAGCAAACTTGCAAAATTCACAATGGAAGGAAAGGTTTGGACTGAATTGGAGGCAAAGCTTATGTAAGACGGAAGCCGGTGGATGACCAAGGCGAAAATATAGGTCGAGGGCACAAGCAGAGGTGGATGAGCAAGCAAGGGATGATGGGGTATCGAACATGTACACCCCATCCTTAAGATGACTTTGACCAAGTTCCTGATGCGTCGACCGCTCCTGAAAAACCTGATGGAGATGAGATTAAACGGCCAGTGAAGAACATGAGCTACTGAAGCCAGGACTGGTCAAGGAGCATGTGCAAAATCCCAGAATGGGGATTTTCGATCCATTAGCAACAGTAATTGCAGAGACACCTGTATACGGATGATAGGTCGTGAACATACCGGAATCTTGTGTGAGATGTTCAGACACACCAGAGTCAAGCATCCAAGCTGTCGATCGAGGGGATATACCCATTGCAGGGCCACCAGTTTGAACAATGGTGACGGGAGAAGAGGAAGGTGACAAAGCAGCCCGATAAGATTGTATAAATGCAATCTCCTCCGGCGAGTGTTAGTTTGTAACAGTGAGTGGATGATGGTGAGGATAAAGGCATGTCTGGGTATGCATAGTGCGCCAGGGAAGGGGAACCGCCCAACAGGAAGACCGGTGACGAAGCATGAGATAGCTGCTCAGGTGGGCGCACAGACGGAGGGATGAAGCGTGGGGCTTCCGTGCGGGAAGGTCGACAACTGAGGCGAGGGGGCGGGCTTGCAGGACCATCGGCGACTAGAGGCGATGTCGGAGGGCTGCAGGCGGAAATGTCAACCATTACAGAGTCGGTGGGCACCGAGGTAGGCGGGTTGGTCGAGGGGACGCCGGAAAATCGGTTGAGGCAGATATGGAGTCGTCGGAGGGCCGTCGTGCGGAAAACAGGCCACTGGAGATGGGGCACCGACTGTTTGCAAGACTGTTGTGTCAGAGGTGTCCGCAACGGGAGAGCAGCGCAGGAGGTGTCAAACGAAAGAGCAGTTGCACACAATGGCGAGGGCGACGCACAGGAGGCGCGTGCTGGGAAGGCTGCTCGTAGGGAGCCAACGCACAGGAGGGGTGCCGGTGATGTTGGAGTCGTTGTGACAGTGGTTGGGGGTGATCGACGGCGAAGGCGAGGGCGGCAGCTACCCAGGAGGGGGCGGCGCATCGGCAAAGGAGGGAGTCGCGTGCAGGAAGTGGTCCACCAGGTGGGAGCTGCGCGTAGGGAGGAGCGCGCAGGATGAGGCGGGATCGAGAGATCGCCAAGGGAAGGCGGGCCAGGAAATCGTGTCGGAGGCGGGGTCGGGTGAAGCCGGGAAGTCGCGGGAGGGCGGGGCCGGGAGATCGTCACGTGAGGCGGGGGCCAGTGGCGAAGCCCGGAAACAGCGTAGGATGCAGGGCGGGTCGGGAGACACCATAGGGTAGGCGGGGTTGGCGAGAGCAGGACTGGCATCGTTTGGGAGTGAGGGCTCCGCCTGGAGGGAGCCGGGAAGCCAAACGAAAGGCGGGGTCGGGAAGCCGCGAGGAGAGGTGGGGGCTGGGAATCACCGAGGGAGGCGAGGGCCTGGAGATCGCCGAGGCAGGGAGGCGGAGGGTTGCGGGTGGTCGGAAGGCCGCGGAGCCGAGACGTCGTGCTACACAGGGAAGGAGGCGAGGTCGAGCGAAGCCGGGAAGCCGTAGAGAGGGAACATCGAGGAGGGTGAGGACGACGAGAGCAGGGAAACCGGGCGGGACGGAGGGCCTCGAGCGGGAGGGTTCTGTCGAGAAGGACAGAGGGCCGCCTGGAGGGTTCCTTCGGGAGGAATGAGGAGAACGGAAATTATTGGGATTTTTCCTCTGATACCATGTAAATAGTGAATTCCCCTTACCTCAAAGTGAGGAGACATTTTTTTATAGATAGATTAAAAGGATTACAAGGTGGAGTAATCTGATGTGGGACTCGAAAATACCCTTTACCCAAAAACATAATAAACTGGGTTCAACAACTTCATAAGTTACAACTATTGTAACTCTCGGCTCTTCATTAATGACTAATAGTTCAATGTTTAAACTATTAAGTTAGGCATTTGAACACCTCAAAACATCATCGCATGATGATCAAGCCGAGAATGATAGCATGCTGCGGGAGGAAGTTGAGCCTCGTGATATCGTACATCACGTAGGCTTCCATGCATAACACCAAGACATAGTGACCTTCACTATGTCGTGATGCACATCATCACGGACCATGACCACGTCATGATGGTGCCTTTAATGCACATTTTCGTCAATCCTCAAGCCTCAATATACTTGGCACACTTCCACCTTATATTACAGCATATGTAACAGCTTGTGAAACCATACCCAAAATTCCGTCATTTTGCAAAAGTTATCATTCATTTTCACGATGTCACATTATATATAAAAACTGGTGAAAATATCCAAAACATCTTTTAAACATCCTCCAAACACTTTGGGGGTGGCACTCAAAGTTTTGTACAAACACTTTGCAACAAGATAATCCATGGTCACCCAGTTTTAGTATGACCAACCAGTTGGATAATCAAGGTCTTGATAAGTGTTTGACTTATAAGAAATCTAACAATTCGTATTTTTAAAAGATTTTTAAATCTCACCATCTTATCTCATATATTCTTTTTATATATATGCATATTTCTAATGATTTAGTTTGGTTTGAAATTCTTATTTATTCCATCAAATCAATATGTTCAAACCATAGTGATGTATAACTTTTCACACAACTCATTAATTGTGTTACTAACCCAAATTAAAAGCCAAATATATTTATACATATTCAAATGCATCATGCATAAGGTATATGAAATTCTTTCATGTAAAGGCTTAGAATCATATCGTAGCATCCCCGACACAGATTGCCCGAACGACACCCAAGACAAGAGACCCACCAAACCACAGGCGCGCCTCCCCATACACTAGAGGTTGTCATCTAGCAGCTAGGGTCCAAAGGGTAATAATAGAGAGACTATACCTCTGTAAAAACAACCAACAGCAAAAGCAAAATATATAAAAAAAAACATGACAATAAAACGAAGGCACGACCCGAAACATACCACACGGTAACAAAGCGTATATCTATAAAGTCATGCTACTCATGCAAAAGATAATAAGATTGCCCATAGGCCGATCATATACAGACAAACTCAAAGTAACTATAAGAGTTGTCGGCCCAACACTAAGGATCCACCCAGTCCTGCTCCACAATACATCCCAAAATCCAACTCTACTAAGATCCAAACGCTAATCCCATACCCTTTCCTAATTGATAAGTGTGGGAGAGAGAATTGATGGTATTCAATTGATATGAACAGCAATACATACTGGAATTACAGTATAACAAAGTGGACGAAAAAGAAAATGAAGAAAAAATGGGGAAGAATGATCTTCTGGGAGGCGCAGAACCCTGGAGGTCGATGGCCTAACCCACCTCGCGAGTCTGAGTCGTTTTCCACTACTGAATAGGCATCATCAATCGCGCCATCTTCTTCCAGCGCTGTTGAACCAAGAATTTTCCACGTTTGTTGCGGTTTGCCGGTAAGGAACCTATTGTTGCATCCATTGTGAAACGCTTCTTCCCACTATTGTGTCGCGTTACACCACAGTTGCGACGTCCGGTTCGATCGTCTCTTCATTTGGCATCTTCCTCCTCTGTGAGCCAACTATCCACAGCAGCGAAGTATTTTTTTTTTTACTGTGTCGCCCGCTACAGTCCACTGATCAAGAACTACTTCTTCAAGAAACTCTCTCAAGAATACCACTCAATGAAAGAACCAATTAATAGGTGCGGGAGAGAGAATCGATGGTATTCAATTGTTATGAGCAGCAATACATACTGGAATTATAGTATAACAGAGTGGAATAAGAAGAAAATGAAGAAGAATTAAGGAAGAATAAGGATCCTCTGGGAGGTGCAACACCCTAGAGGTCGATGGCCTAACCCACCCTGGTCAGCATCAACTGATCACAACTCAAAATGAACCGTGAAATCCTTCCCAAGCCAATCCCTTAATTAATACCCCTTCCACAACTAACCCACCCTAAAAACTAAAAGAGAAATTACAAAACTGCCCCCAGGCAATTATGCACTACTACCAGCCTCACCCTACACTCTTATCACTTTCTTGCATCACGAACCATAAAGTCTACACGGATCCCAGAAGTCTCGTGCAAGGTGTGAGTATGAACACGGTAGGCCACCACCAACGGTGTCCCTAGACAATATCCAAACATAAATGAGTGTAAGTGCAAAAAACAACAATCAAGACAACATGCACAACTCGCTTCACCCGTGCTCTTCAAGCCACGACGAGCTCCTTTACCTGTTTCGGAGTGGGACGATACACACAAGATCTATCATACCGGAAGCACCCTTTGCCTTCCAAAGTTCCATACCATACGATGTCACATGCCAACACATAACCCGGGCAGCCATTCCACGTCATTAGCGACGGCGTCACGAAGGCACGTCCACATACCACACCACATAGTCCATGACCAAACTCTCGTTCGGAACGCTGGCTCAACACCACGACAAATCCCAAACACGACGAGCACCTGCTCCCATCCGGTTGATCTCAATCACCACCCATATCTCGTAGTCATCTCTACGGCGTATCCCTCCTTCAAATCGATGGTCAACAGCATCCAACCTAAGGTGCTCATCCACAGAGGATACCTCCAAGCAACCAATGGTCAATACCGCTTCATGGACCCTATCTTGTGTGCACACGACCCCAACAGCCTCGGCCCCACGGTGAGCATCAATCACCAACAACGTACAAACCCAGTGGTGAACCACATCACCCCCACATTTACTAGTGAACCACATCACCCCGTAGTCACACGGGTCACCCCTGTCACATTCCCAAGGAACCACATCAAGCATCACATCCCAAGGATTGTCACTCGACATCACGCCCATAACCAAGCAGAACAAACCATATCTGGCCAAACCCACCAATACCCTCATGAGATTGCCCTTCAGCATCTCACACGAACAACAAAAACCGCAAGTGATTTCATTCCCTGCCGCACACTCAACCCTACCAATGCCCAATTATCACATGATACATAAAAACACGTACAACACAGAAAAGATCTAGTCACCGCTTACCTCGTACAAGCAGGGCTCTGCTCATCCGATTCCAGCGGCCGATTCGACCCGAGATAGAAGAAATCAAAAAACTAAGAAAATCCCTAAAACGAAAATTTTAGTTGAAACTCGTCGCGACGACAATGAAACCAAAGCCAGACAACAAAGAACGTCAAGCCTTACCTACGGCGACTCTCTGCGACAAACGGCACTCCAATACGGCCACAAACAGACAAAAATCCCACTTGGAAAGAAGGGGGGCACGAGAGGGGAGTTGGGGCGAGCTTGGGCTCAAATGAGGGATTTCCTGATTTTATTAATTAATTTAAGCAATTAAACTTTAAAAAAACTTGTCTAGAAGGTCCACTGCGGCATGACCCATAGGGCTCACAGAGCAATGTCTCTGCACCCACCTCATAGCATGTCCCTTCGGGTCACGGCGCGGCCTTCTCCACGAGCCAAAACCAAAAACCCGACCCCTCCATCGAAGGTCATGTTGCGGCGTGGCCCTGCCCTTCGCAGCGCAACCACCAACCCTAGGCCACCATTCAAGGCGCGACCCACTGCTACCCTAGAAAATTAACCTTATGCAACTCGGTTATTTTTACGCCAGACATTTATTCTTACGCAACACCCGCCAGGCCACAATGCCCTTGGTTGCGGCGTGGTCCTCGACCAACCCCAAAAATCTATTTTGATGCAACCACCCGTCACGTCGTGGTTCCCTAGGCTACGGTGTGACCATCAACCAGCTGCAAAATTTCAACAAGCTCGGGCTGACTCCCCGAAACTCGACTCCCGGCCTACGTCGATACCTCCAGAGCCTCAAACACACCAAAAACACACATAATTAGGCCACTCTAAGACTTGAATTGTCGCACCCAAATACTCGGACCGTTACACATATAGAATCAACAATCCCCACGAGAGTAAGCATAGAGTGGCAGGTAGTCAACCCCTACTTTTTTAGATATAGCCTAAACTCCTAAGAAAGTTTACAGTCCAAACAAAGTCCTGCCTACAAAGTCCGGCCTACAGTTCTTTATATAGGAGAGATTTCAATTTCATCACAATTCCAACACCTAATATATATATAAATTATAATTAACTTCTTAATTCAAGCTTATAAACAAATACAAGTCAAAGTCAACGTAGAAAATAAACTAAATCAATTATCATATCAAGCATGAACTCCTTAAATGCATGTATGATAATTTAAAGCAATATAACATTTAAACTAAAGCATACATCACAATTCATAATACAAGATTTATACTCATGAATTATACAACAGAGAATAATACAAAATGAATGAACAATTTGTAAATTTAGACATGAGAAGCATTTACGAACAATTCATAAATAAAACAAATTATAAAACACCTTATAAATCAGCACATATAAACATGAACAATTCAATTTTATCCGATATGAACTTCTCATATTATCATTTACATGGTTTTAATATGAACTTCATATTCCAAAATATGAGATACTTTATGAGAACTTTTATAACAATATCAACATTTCATATATTATGTAAACATTTTACATAATTTAAATATCACATGTTTGATTTTATTTAAACCTTTGATCAAATCATCCAAAACTCCTTTTGGATTGGTTTAAATAATTTTGAAATAAGGTCTTTCAATATAAGCATTTTATATACACATTTATGAACAATTCATAAATAGATATGAACACCTTTATATTTGGCCTTACTTTAATTTATAAAAATGTTATAAATTACTTACCATGTAAATCTATTTTAAACCTAGATCACATCTACAAAAAAAAGTTTTTGGTTTGGTTTAAAGCCCCCTCTTCAAATTCGGCGCGGGCGAAGATTTTTGAGAATTTTAACAGAAATATAATTTTCTTTAAAATTCTACTAAAATTTCTTGTCACTCCAGCATGGTGTTCCCCAGGAATAACTCTTGTGATGGGAAGCGCCAGGCCTGTTATCCATAAGCCCAAGCCATTATGGTCCTATGGTCATACCATAGACCACAACCGTTTTAGAATGCATTTTCGGTTCACCAAGCCATTTTAGCCATGACGTTTTGAGTAGAAGTCGTTTTAGCCTCACCGTTTTAAGGAAGTTTTCAGCATGGTGATATCAGCTATGTCGTGTTGGTCTTATGGAATCGAATTTCATACAAACCATGGCCCAAATTAACTTAGCATTTCCCACTATGCCATGGCCCGTCCTCATGATGGAGGTCACCATGGCGTAGTAATCGCCAGGCCAATGGCATAAATACATTGATGCTCTGTTTTCCGCAAAACTTCACTATGCTCGTTTTGCTTGAACTATGGCGAGGACTTATACGGTCGCGCCCATTTTCAAGAAGTCTATGTCGTGATCTAGCAAAAAATAAGAACCGAAACAAGCGTTTTGCATTGGGCCATGTCGTAGTGCCTGGAAAACTCATTTTCCAATTTCTTCATCCTTTGATAATTCAACCCAATTTTGATGGTAAGGATTTTGGAGGGGATAATACGTATCCAAAGGCAGTGGAAACAACAACCAAAACCTTAAAAGCACAGGATCTATCCATAAGAATTGGATTGAATAACATGAATGAAGAAAAAACAGCGCGCCTCGCACCTTTGATGATCTAACTTGTCCAAGCTTCACCACATGAGCTTGATCGAGATCACAAGGAAGTAATCGAAGGGCTCCTTCCTTCAAGGTATCCACGAACTAGATGGATCTCCCAACACTTGGGAAGGAATCTCTCTTCTTCTCGGTTTGCTAAAACCTTGATTAAAGAAGAAGAGAGCAGGGAAACAATTCAGCCGAGGAGTTTCACAATAACCCAACATCACATAATCATAAATTAAGAACCAACATATATGGCTGTAAATGGAGACCCTTTAGATACCAAATGTTTGGCTATATTAAATGGAACATTTCAGAAACGCTTCATGAGTTACAACTATTATAACTCTCAGCTCTTCATTAATGACTAAAAGTTCAACATTTAAACTATTAGGTTAGGCAATTAAACTCCTCATAACATCACATGATGGTCAGGCCACTGTCATGGTGTGCACCAACACAGACCATACCACAACGCCGCGGTGGTGCCTTCAGTGCACATTTCCATCGTGGAGTATCCTACACAATCCCAATGTGACTAGTTTTGTGCCTTGTGAAATCAGGATCTGAGACTATACCTTCATTCCAATCATGGCCACATGGATAGAGCCATTTTATGATACTATGAAGATTGGCTATCAACTAGAAAATCTACTTTTGGTTTCGTTGTATTCATTGGCAACAACCTAATCTCATGGCCCAACAAAAAACAGTCATATCAAGCTCCAACGCCAAGTCCAAGTACCATGTTCCATCCCACATTACTACCAAGATCTTTTGGGTCCACGAACTCTTTCATGAAGTTGGTTTTCCAGAGAACTTTGCGCATCTCTGGTGTGATAATCAGTCAATCACAAAGGACGCTACCAATTCAGTTTTCCACGAACGAATCAAACACGTTGAGATGGACTGTCATTTTATTCACCAATACTTCAGGAATAAGCATATCACATTTGGTTACATCCAAGCCATGAATCAGCTTGCTGATATTTTTATCAAAGGTGCTCCTGAATCCCGAGAGAAATTCCTCAATACTAAGTTAGGCATGCACAACAACTATGACTTGGCTTAAGAGGGGGCTAATATGATCTTTTGTTTTCCCTATTTTTTATGGAACTCTCCTGTTCCAAGTCGAATATATTCCAGTTTGAAGTGACTTGTTGACTCAGTTGAATTAGGTCTTGGCCAAGTGTCTATTAGTAATAGAGTTGTAGAGTCCCGCATCAACTTTCATGTATTATGTACTGGCTATATTCATCTATAAATAAGATGTCCAGCCTCAGATCGAAGTATGGAATTCCATGCTACAATTTTCATAAACATGATTACTCAATTTCTATAAAAGGAAAAACTGCACAACCCTACATAAGCAAGCAGTTCCAACCTGTAAATTTTCACTAATTGTGGCCCCTTGCCGGCCTGAATCATTTGTTTGGCTAACTCATGAAGCAGTGGCAATATCCTTGGTGGAAGGAGCACTGGCAGTGTGTAAACTGCCGTTTCTGAGCTTATAGTATTGTGAGAATGATTCCTCGCATTAGAATCAGTGTGGCTTCCAGGTGATCCCACAGACGGTCGCATTGAGTTGGGCAGTCCATCAAAAAGGCGATCAGGTTCCACCGGTTTGCTGAAATCCCCAAAAGTAAACAAAAACAAAAAACAGCATGACTGGCAATTAGATTAGGAAATCAAAGTACACAATAATAAACTAACACCAAATCCAAAAAAAGCACAATCTTAAACAGAGAGATGACTGGGTAAATAGTGAATGCAGCATGCAAAAATCGCAGGCTGAAACAAATGGATGTACCAATCATTTAATGTTAGTTTTTGTGACGATGTAGCCCTAATGTGTCTAGTGCCTCTATTTACAAACACTAATTTTGTAATCATTCAAAGACTGTGCCAGATGTTTAACAATTTCAGAGAACTTGCCAGGATAACTGGTATTATTTTTAAAAATGTACATTTACAGTTACCATTTAAAAAATGAATTGCCTTCACAGACCTTGGAGGCAAGTGAGCTTTGCCCTATTTACTTTTTTTCTGTTCTCTCCAAAATATCTCCCACAACAGGAGTTGTTGTAAAACTTGACAATGTAAAACATTTTCAAAAAAAAAATATTTAATTAAAAGGGGAAAAAAATAAATGTAATAAAATTCTAAGATACAAAGTGAAAAGACAAAACAATTGAGCCAAATGTGGTCAAACCTGTAAGACAGCAGTAGCTGCTTAAACTCCTCTTCAAGTTTTGATATAGCTCTAGAAACCAAGTTATTTGCATGAGAAACTACTGCATCACTACTCTTGAAGCTTTTGTTGGAACCAAAAAATTTAATGTTGCCTCTCAGCTGTTCGATTGCTTGCAGATAACTTTCCAAATCTTCATGTGGCCCTTCGAGTATTTTAGACTCAGCCTGCATATTGGAATGGTGTTAACATTTAGCTGCAAATAAATAAATGAAACATGTGAAAATCATATTGTCTCATAAGAAATAGAATATTGCATCTTCATTAAAGGGACATATAGTTTAGACACAACAATTACCAGCTAGCCAAAGAAAATTACATGGGATAAAATTAATACAGAATCTGCACAGAATACATAATAAACACAGATCTCTAAATAATATTGCCGTGCTTTTTAGAGCACATTTCATCTTTTTTATAATTTATCTAAGGCGCTAATTCCCCATATCAAACACTAGGTTCCTAACCATAACAACTAATGTAAATTGGAAAAGAAAGAAAACACATACCCACATAAATTTTTCCAAAACAAACATCCAAAATTCAAGTAAACTTCGCACAAATGGTCATTGCATAGCATGCAAGTCACATCTCGTAACCCAAATCACATGTCAATAAACACTACAAAAAAATATTGTTTTTGTGACAAACAACATCCGTCACAAATTATGGATTTCCCATCATTTTTATACTTTTTTTGTGATGAATAGCCATTAGAAATGTAACATCACAACATATTATGTCACAATTACTACTTACGACAACCTGTCACAAAATTCATGGTTGAGGACATGCGGTGTGCTTGTTTGTTTTAATTTTCAGATGCAATACGAATCTATTGTTGGGGGAGAATCCTGATCTTGGGACGAAAATCGCTTGCAAAACAATTTATGAGAAACCCGATGAAAAATGGAAGCGATATAAAGCAGGATAAATAAATCAGCACGCAGGATTTTTAACGTGGGAAAATCCCCCGATGCAGAGAATAAAAAACCACGGGGAAATTCCAAAATATCCACTATGAATCAGAGTACAAAATCCAATGTCCGAACCTAAATTACAAATGAAAGCGTAGAAAAAAACTGTGTGAAAACCACACCTCGATACGCCTCTGTCTTCTCTCTGAAAATCATCTCGGTCAAAACGCAATGCTCAAAGATCCATCTGCCACAAAATGTCACCCTTCTGTCGACAAAACGCCATTACCTCGGTAATCTTTATCCGAACACGCATCAGCCTCACACAGTCTTGCGACACCCGAAAGATTTTTTTCTCTCATAATCACATCAGGACACGTCGCCTTATCACCGCAATCAAGAAGACTTTCGATGCGTGACCCCGATCAACAATCTCGTTGCTGATTCGCACATGTTCCATGTTGATGCGCCGCACATGATACCGCAAACACGGTATCTCATCACATCGTAGATCCACCGTCGAGCCGACAAGCCACATGGGCTACCGAAAATGCGGCGGCCCTTTCACCTTGCTCTCGACGGACTACATCTTGAGCACCTCTCTCTCTGTTCACTACCAGCTGCTTCCCATTTTAAAGCATTCTGTAGGTTAGATTTTGAAGTCATCGAACTGTAAGTGAATTCTCTAAAGATCTATAGTTGCTTCTTCCCGCAAAACTATATATTTTGACAAAGTACGGTTTTGCAAAAGACCTTGAGATTATTCGTAAAGATATATGGATATTCATGTGAGAAATGAAGTCTATAGAAGACCTTAAAGGTCATCCATATGGAAATTTGTAAGTGTCCAATGCATGCAGTTGAAGGTTTGGTTGTAAAGAACTGTAAGTGTGAAGGTCATTTGTACGATATATCATATGCAGTGCTTCACAAAACAATAAGATGTTATCCATACAAGCTCCAACAGATGGACTGGTTATCCGTGTCACATCCATATCCTTCTTTTCAGGTATTTTTCTCTTTTATTCTTGGCATATCTTTCCCCCCCAATTTCCCCCTAAGTTCCCCTTGAAATTTGGAAGAAAAGGAGGGTTTTTGGGTGGCCAGAACAGGCCGCACGGTTTACTAAACCGTGCACAGGTGTCCAGGTCATAAAAATGTTTTTGTTATTCCAAGTTTGCCCTTCCGAGATTAAACCTAACTCGCCCCTTTCTTCCCCCATTCAACCCTAGCAGCCATAGAAGCCTCCCAAGCTCCCTCAAGCTCCCTTGAAACCCAATTTTGAAGGGGTTTTTGGTGGTGGAACTTCAAGATTCTTTCAAGTAAGTGAGTCTCACTTTGATTTCTTCCCTCTCTTTAGGGTTTCTTCCCTCTTTCTTGAAGTTCCAAATGTCCAGCTACTATGGTTTCGTACCTAAGGTATAATTTTGTGTTTCTTGGTTGAATCTTGTGGATTAGGGTTTGTATTCATCCCCTTGTGATGCGGCGGTGGTGCGGTTGAAGTTTCGCACAAAGATTTGGGGGTTTTGACATCTAAGATAAGTGATTCCATGTGTAAGCATTCTTTGATGAGTTAGTTTGCTTGCTTGACCTTCCTAGCATGTTTCTTACTAATTGTGTGTGATGCGAAAATTATTTTTGATAGAATTGGTTAAACATTTGATTTTAAAGTTGCATTTTTGCTTGAAATTGTGTGCTTTTCAAGCGTAACTCATGTGGTATCATTTGAAGGCATTTTATAATATAGGCAAATGGTTTATTAAATGTTGTTAGGGCTGCCAATTCTGTTTTGGTGTGGTATTGGGGTGACTTTGGCATTGAAAGTGGGTTTTGAAATGGATTTTGTGTGCAAAGCATTGTTTTACTTCTTGAAATTGTTTTATGAAAATTTTAATTATTTATATTTGATGTTATTGCTGAAATTTTACAGAACTGTTGTACCAATGTTTTCTCTTGTGATTGTTGCCTTTTGTAGCAACAAGCCTCCCCAGAAAGCTCTCATGCACCCACGGGAGGAAGCCGGAGAGAGTTCTCCCTCACCGCTTGATCAGAGGTTGGTAAAAGGTGTGGTCCGGGCTGTCCAAGCTCTAGGACGGGGAGCGGCTCCTGCTCCTGCTCCTACTCTTGCTAGAGAAGATGAGTCTGGTCCTAGGAAGGACAAAGCCCAAGAGTTTCTGAAGAACAAGCCCTACCTTCAGAGGTAACACGGAACCCAGGAAGCAGAGTGGCTTGAGAAGATCGAGCGCATGTTCGAGTTCCTTGACACACCTGAGGAGGTCAGGGTGAAATGTGTCTCATTTCTGATAGAGGATCTCAGCCGCAGGTGGTGGGAATCAGTGCTTCAAACTAGGAAGCATGAGCAGATGAGCTGGAAGGACTTCAAGGTTACCTTTAACAACCAGTACTATCCTGAAGTCTTGGCTTATGCCAGATCCCGGAAGTTTATGGAACTCATCCAGAGGGATCAGTCAATGATGCAGTATGCCAACCACTTCGCCGAGCTAGTCCGATATGCACCTGAAATGGTCTCCAATGAGCAGATGAAGGCCCATAAGTTAGAGAGGGGTTTGCGGCCGGAGATCTATTCTCAGGTATTCCTGTTCAAGCTGAAGACCTATGCGGAGGTGGTTGATCGGGCTTGTATGGTAGAGATTGATCGCAAGGGAAGGTCTGGTTTCTCTGGGACGATATCAGTGATAGGCAATGGTAGTTTATCTGAGAAGAAAATGAAGCGAGAGGAGCAGAGGAAAAAGGGAGGTGGTAGTTCAGGCCATCCCCCAGGCAATTTTCATCTGTGGCTTCTGATGCAAGGTCCGTTGTGTGCCACCAATGCGGGAGGTCAGGGCACACCCGACCTGCATGTACATCTCCTCTGAGGCCTTGTTATCAGTGTGGAGCTATGGGGCACTTGCAGCGCTTTTGAAAGGTGACGCGTCCACTACAGAGTGGGGCAGGTCGGTGGCTTCCAGGGGAGTGAGAGTTCAGCCAAAGTCGTCTAGAACAGTGGGATCTCGATTTGGTGGTCGTGGTGGCAGGGCCGGATCATCTTCAGGGCAGAGCCAATTTAGGGCAGAGCCTTAAGCGAGCGACCGTTCTCAGGCAGAGACTAGGCATCTTCATGTTGTGGATCAGGCACCAGCGGGATCGGATGCAGACAGTTCGAGGTACCATTTTAAATGCATCTTCTTTAGTTGTTGTTCTCTTTGACATTGGTGCTACTGTTTCTTTTATCTCTGCCCGTATTGTGAACCTTCTGAATTTGCCAACCAAGTTGTTGTCTTGCGATGGAGTTAGTGACGTTGTTGGGTAAAAAGAAGAAGCAAGGTCTCAGATGCCCATCATGTGCGCTTTCTGTGTCAGGTGTTGAGATGGAGTGGGACCTCCTGGTCTTGGATATGGAACTTTTCGATGTAATCTTCGGCATGGATTGGTTAGTGCACTTTCAAGCGCATATCGATTGTTACAGGTGAGTTTCATGGCACCTGATGGGAGTCCTCGGGTTTTTCTTGGGGAATGGGATCCTCGGTCAGGTCGCGCGGGACCTCCACTCCCAGAGTTGGGGAATCTTATCTTCCAGTTATCGTCACTCGCGCTAGAGGACGATGGTCGTGCTCCTAAGGGTGGATTACCTCATGTAGTGGATGAGTTCCCAGAGGTATTTCCAAATGATTTTTCAGGCTTGCCCCGAATAGATGACTTGTTTGATCAGTGGTGCACACTCCATGAATGTAGCCCTTTTGGGCGAAACAAGTAAATCCCTGTGTCGTTGCACTTTATTTTTCATGTTTGGATGGTGTGCATGTTTGAATTGAATTGACAGGTTCAAGTGTTCTTGGTAACACGACACAAGAACAAGATTTGATGGAAGAAAAAAAATTAATCACCTTAATTCACCCCCTTCTTAAGGTGATTTGGGACCTTGTGGTTGCAACTAGTGGTATCAGAGCCAAAAGGTTATTTCTTGGAGAACCTCTTTCAAATATATCTTAAACATGGAGAACACCGTCAACACAAAGGGAGATCCACTTTTCAATGGCCAAAATTATCATATTTGGAAGAACCATATGAGATCTCATTCTACGACTTCTTTGGCTTGATGTGTTCTCCACTATAATTCATGGAATTCAAGTGATCCAACAGAGATGTCTTAGAACAAAACGGACAAGAAGTTTTGCAATGTTGATGCAAAGGTACAAAATGCCTTATATGAAGCACTTTCCAATCAGATCTACATGAAGGTGATGAATTGCACATCCGCAAAAGCAATAAGGGACAAGTTATTCAATATATATGAAGAAGCCAGCAAGGTTAATGAAGCGAAACTACAAGCCCTGCACGATAAATTTGATGATTTAAAGATGTACCTGAATGAAAACATTGATGGTTTCTTCAGCCGTCTCATTGAGGTTGTTGGATTTATTTGTAAACTTAATGATGAAATCAAGGATATAGAGATTGTGAAGAAGATTCTCAAAAGACCGCCACCCTTGTATAATCCAAAGGTTTCAGGAAAGGAATTTGGTGGAGCTTTCACTTGATGATTTGCACAGTAGCCTTGTGGCTTAAGAGATGCGTGTGAAACTGAACGGAACAACAAGTCACTCATCTAAAGAGATTCCTTTTAAACCTATGCAAAACCTTGACATTAGTCATGATGAGGGAGATGACAAAGACGTGAGCGGCGAATTCCTCTCACTAGATGCTAGCAACTTCAAACGAGGCAAAAGAAGATCTGAGGACAACCTACCATTAGCTTGTTTCAAGTGCGCAAAGGTTGGACAAATTGCAGCGAAGTGTCCAAGGAGGCTTGATGGTGATGATGGTGATGACGGTGATGACGGTGATGACGGCGAGTTTAATTTCTCACAAAATTGGCAAAAGCAAGTTTCCCCATGGAATATAAAATCTGGGAATTCATCTGGAAAGAAATTCCAACGGAAGGGTTTTGTGAGCAAGGAAGAAGACAACGATGATGTCTGTTTTGAAAAGGGTGAAACCGAATTCAAATCAGATTCAAAAGATGTTATGATGGCAACAGTTGAGAAGACGCAATCGGAAATTAAAGAGGGAGATCAACTGGAAGGTGTAGTCGATCTTAAAGTGAAACTTGAAGGTACGATAGAGGAGTTGGATATCCAAAGGAAGAGAAACAAGAAGATTGGAGGATTGTTGGGCGAGTCATCGAGATATTTTGACCAACTCAAAGCTAAAATCACTCGGTTAGAAAAAGTTCAAGCTGTTGCGCGAGAGAAAATTGAAGAAGTCGTTAACTTCAATAAAAGATTGAAGGACAGTGATCAATGACCTTACCACTTGTACTGAAAAGCGAGTAAAGAAGATGAAACACTTGAAGAAAAGGTGGTTACCTTGAAGAAAAGGCTTGAAGATTAATTGAAATCGAGAGGATTGTTGGGCGAGTCATCGAGATATTTTGACCAACTCAAAGCTAAAATCACTCGGTTAGAAAAAGTTCAAGCTGTTGCGCGAGAGAAAATTGAAGAAGTCGTTAACTTCAATAAAAGATTGAAGGACAGTGATCAATGACCTTACCACTTGTACTGAAAAGCGAGTAAAGAAGATGAAACACTTGAAGAAAAGGTGGTTACCTTGAAGAAAAGGCTTGAAGATTAATTGAAATCGAGAGGTTCCAACAGGAAACTTCAATTTGGGAAGTCTACAGATAAGCAAGTTAAAGAGAGTTAAAAGAGGAACGGGGGGGGGGGGGGGGGGGGTTGAGAAGTGCTTGAACGATCAAAGGTCCAATTAACAAGATTGGAATTGGATTTAAAGGTGAATCATCCAAAACCCGAACAGCTGCATCAATGGAGAGAGGAAGGCAAAATGTCGGAGGTAACTATGGAATTCAATCATCATTGAAAAACCTAAGACCTACTCAATGGCAGCAAACATGTGGAATAAAAGTAATAAGATTTTACAATACAAGGCACCCAAAAGCCAACAAAAAAGGATGAGAGCATATCCTACACATCAAAGGAGAAGAGTACTTTAAGGATATTGTTTCCACAGCTCTATTTTTGGGCATAAGGCTTATGATTGCAAGATTAGAACGGAAAATAAATTCATTGGAGGGGAGAATGGAGACGCATGCAATGAACTATATCCCATTAAAAACAAATTTTCCCCTGTTGAATAATAGGGGGAGCTGGACCCAATACCAAAGATGTCTCTCGAAGCATTGGTGTTTATTTATAGGGAAATATAAAGATGACAAAACAACCAAGTCTGATGTGGGACAGACTCCAACACTCCTCAAGCTAGGTGTGCCTAGCTTGAATACATAATTTAAAGAAAACAAACCAAAGCAAAGCAAAGAAAAGACACTTTAGCACCCCTCAAGATGGATATACCCAACTTGATTACAAAACAAGACAAAACATAAAGAAATCATCCGCAATCGCAGCCCCCCCTCGAAATAAAAATGATGGATGATGTCGTTGAAAAAGATGTGTCAACGAGACGTCGGAAAAGCCGCACAGGCGGGCCGGTCGACGAGGCGTCGAGAAAGCCGCACAGGCGGGGCCGATCAACGGGACGCCGGGAAAGCCGCATAGGCGGGGCCGGTCGATGGGTTGTCGGGAAAGCAGCATAGGCGGGGTAAAAATAGAAGAGAGGTTGCCGCAGGAGGTAAGGGTGTAATGTTGGACCGGCGGCCCGACAGGCCCGGCCCGAAAGCTCAAGCGACCCGGCCCGGCAAAGCCCGCGTCGAGCCAGGCCGGGCTCGGACCGTAGGTTCATCGGGTCGGGCCTGGGCCTATCCAAGAAGGCCCGCGGGCCGGGCTGGCCCAAAAAAGCTCAGCCCGCTGGCCCATGCGAAGCCCACCTTCTGTAAAAAAATATAACGGGAAACTGCTGGTAGGGAGATTCGATCCCCCTACCTCAAGCTTCCAAGGCTGCGCCTAGACCAACTGGTCCAGGTGGTGCGCCTGTTATATTATCACCAGAATTTATATTTATGTGTGTATATATATATATATATATATATATATATCATTATATATCAACAAAAAATAATATATAATATATAATATATATATTATATATTTAATAATGTGTATATATATACATATAATTATTATTATATATAATTATAGTGTGTGTGGATACAACGATATATAATTATATATATATATATAATAATGTATATATATAAACAAAGTCATTAATAATATATATCAATTAAGTGTGTTTTAAAAATCCATTAAAAATATATATATATATATATATATAAATGATTTAATATAATATATATATAAACAAAGCTATTAATATATATATATATTAATGATTTAATATTATATATATAATAACTTGTTGTATATTAATAAAAAAATAACACTCACCTAATGATATTCGTGCACGTCCCGCAACCTCATTAATTTTTCTAAATATGTTGCAACTTGCATATATTATATATACTATACATTTATAAATCTATTTAGAAAAAAAATTAACCCACCCACTGCAGTGCACCCCCAGCCCCTAATTATTATTTTTACATTTTTCTCATATTACATATATATATATATATATCAATCATTTAACATTATATATATATAATAACTTATTATATATTAACAAAAAAATAACACTCACCCAATGATATTCGCGCACACCCCCAACCTCATTAATTTTTTTTAAATATGATGAAACTTGCATATTATATATATATATAAACAAATCCATTAATAATATATATATCAATGATATGATAATATATATATATATATAAACAAAGTCATTAATAATATATATATATAAAGCTATTAATAATATATATCAATTAAGTGTGTCTTTTAAAAATCCATTAATAATATATGTGTGTGTGTCAATGATTTAATATTATATATATAATAACTTATTTTATATTAACAAAAAAATAACACTCACCTAATGATGTTCGTGCACGTCCCCCAACCTCATTAACTTTTTTAAATATGTTGCAACTTGCATATATTATATATAAATCTATTTAGAAAAAAAATTAACCCACCCAGTGCGGCGCACCCCCCAACTCCTAATTATTTTTTTACAATTTTCTCATATTATATATATATATAATAACTTATTATATATTAACAAAAAAATAACTACTCGCCCAATGATGTTCGTACACCCCCAACCTCATTAATTTTTTTTAAATATGATGAAACTTGCATATATTATATATATTATACATACATATATAAATCTATTTAGAAAAAAATTAACTCACCCACTGGTGCGCACCCCTAAGGCTGTAATTTCGGCCCGGCCTGAATAGGATCAGGCCGGGCCTACCCTACAAAAAAAAATTAAAAATCGTTTAAAAAAATGTTTTAAATTAAACAAACAATTAAAAAAAATCATAAATAAGTAAAAAAAAAATGTAAAAAAACGTTTTAAATAAATGATAAAAAAACGTTTAAATAACAACGATTTAAACCCACTACGGGGGTGCTGCGCACCCCCCAATCCCTAATTAATATTTTTTTTTTCAATTTGCACATAATATATATAAATTCATAGACATATAAATCTATTTAGAAAAAAATAACAAATCCACCCACTGTAAAATGTTAATAAAAAAAATGTTTTTACATAAAGCATGTTAAATGTTTAAAAAAAATACATGTAAAAAACATGCGTTCAAAAAAAACGTTTTAAATTAAACGTTTAAAAATAATTGTAAAAACATTTTAAACAAGTGTTAAAAAATAGTTTAAAAAAAGGTTTAAATAAAAATGTTTTAAACAAATGTTTAAAAAAAAATTCTTAAAACAAACACTTAAATTAATTTTTTTAAAACAAACACTTAAAAAATAATTTTTACATTAAAATATGAAAAATGTTAAATGTTCTAAATAAATGTTAAAAAACATTTAAATAACAAGGCTTTAAACTCACTCACTGCTGCGCACCCCCAAAAACCTCTCATTAATTTTTTTTACAATTTGCAAATAATATATATAGATTCACAATATATAAATCTATTTAGACAAAAATAAATATATCCACCCACTGTAAAATGTTAATAAAAAATAAAATACACATTTTTACAAAAAACATCCGTTTAAAAATAAATGTAATTTTTTTAAAATAAATGTTAAAAAAATGTTTAAATAAAAACGTTTAAAATAAGTTTTAAAACAATTATTTTGAAAATAATAAAGGCCCACCATGGCCCGACTCGAAAAAGCTCGGCCCGGCTCGAAAAAGCCCAGCCCGAACCGATGGTTTGGGTCGGCCCGAGGTCGGGCTCGGGCCGCCTCATGGGGATGTTCGGGCCGACCTGGCCCGGCCCGGCCGAAATTACACCCTTTACGCAGGAAGAGGCCAGCGTGAAGGCGCCGACAACGGGAGGCTGCCTCAGAGGAGCAGCGGAGGGGTGACAGCAATACTTATGGCTACCTAGCCATAGAGGTCGCCGCCCCCCTTGGGGGAAAATCGTAGGTTTTCTCCCTAAAGAAAAGAGAGGGGGAAGGGTGTGTTAGGTTTGGAGAACCGCTTTGATACCATGTTGAATAATAGAGAGAGCTGAACCCAATACCCAAGATGCCTCTCTATGGGAGGTCTTGGTGTTTATTTATAGGGAAATATAAAGATGACAAAACAACCAAGTCCAATGTGGCACAGACTCCAACATCCCCATTAAAGCAAGAGTATGATTGTATCACTGCATGTGCTGAAAACAATGAGAAGAGACTTATGTCTCAACTTAATCCGGAATCTCTTAAGAGTGAAGGAGAAGGCTATTTTGGTGAAAATTACACTCAAGACAAGCAAGAACAATAGTGGGTGTCCATCCCAAATCTATTGTTGCTCAACTCTTTTCAAACAATCATTCCAAGCATCATCTTTCAAACAACCGTTTTAGGCATCCTTATCCAAATGATCTTTCCAGACATTCTCTTTGTGCCTGTCCTGACACCCTCTTAAATAACCGATATGATCATGATGTGTTTTCCGTTACAAACCCGGCATCACCTCCAAAAGGAGTTTTCCCACCAGTTCCAGCATATTTTGAGTTAGTGTAGTTGGCTGGACTATGCTCCAGCTTAAGGGGGAATGTCAAAGTATTAAGATAATTAGGAAATAGGTCTATCCTATCCCCTTTTCCTTCAGTTCGGATTTTGTATTTCCTATTTATCTCGGATTATGTATCACGTTATTTGTCTTGTTTTGTCCTCTTAAAGAAGAACGGTTTCTGGACATACTCTTTCTACGGTATCCAAGATCATTCCAATTGTTCCTTAGATGTTAAATAAATTGAAATTGGTCTGGGATAATCGATCACAATGCTATATCGACTCTGATAAGTCCACCGCAAGTGACAATCAAGTGCATGAGTGGTCGGAAAGCTCAAATGAAAATGTATCGATTCGACCAATACTTTTTTAAGAACATTAAATGAAATTGAAGGACGCTGACTCCAACAGCAGACGCACAAAGGAGTAAGCATCGTCTAGTTTTGACTTCTCATGATGAGCAAAATGCTCCTGAAGAAGAAAAGTTGTCCAACAACCATAAAAAAAAAGAAAGGGGAGAAATCTTCATTCATCGATGACAATTAAGAAGACATCGAAGTTCCTTAAAGAGGAGAACCAACAGATGAATGGTGGATTACCATTGGAAGTACAGTTGTAACAATGGAGGTTCGGCCGACAATTGAACAGCCTCAGGCTGATCCAGACGCAACCAAGAGACATTGTTATTAAAAGCCTACTCATTTGTTAGAGGCTATGAAGGCAAGAAAGACAGGATGATTCAATTTGGTTAGAGAAGGGTCCAATTTGGACAATCAATCTAGAAATTCAGAATATGGGCCCCATATTCTATCAACGGTCTATTTGTGTTGGAAAAGAAATTGCAGATGCAGCAGAAATAAATCGCAAAACACCAAAAAATATCGTGGTTTGGCAAAAGCCAACTCCACCCGAGAATCAGTAATTTTATTATCAAATAAAATTAAAAGTCTAACAAATCACACACTTCAATTGGCGCAACAATCTCCGCTCCACTCAGTGCTTTATTTCAACTGCCGCCACGATCCCAAGCTTCTCCTCTCCACTTGCAGCCACACCCAACACCGCAGAGCACTAATCGAACCAGCGTAGTGTCTCCTAGTCGACACCACCCTCTCATATGCAACACCTTGCAGACTTGAAAAAATCACGGTCTCTATTGTCCTCCTCTCCTTTTATAAGCATTTTTTTCAAACCCTCTGCATATCCTCTTATTTCCCTGGAGACTCAAACCAAATCTTTTGTTCAAATATATATTTGATATTTTCAAATTTTAAATCACCCCCAACAATTTGTTTCATCAATTCACCGATCTTTGACAAAATATTCTCTCTCTTCAATCCAACAAAGCATATTCTCTCGATCTTGCTAATCTTCAAAATTCTCAATATGTCCTTACCAATGCTATTTCACATCCACCACTTGTTAAATCTAGACCATCTTTCGTCCCATCTTTAGCATCAAACAAACTTTCAGCTCCACAACCTACGAAAGATGTACCCATTCCCAGGTTCTTTTTTCCTGCTCTTACTCCTGAGCAATTTGGCATTGATCGCATGGTGAACTTATTTAACCATAGAATTGGCAAACCCACAACAGTGGATTGCAAATAGTGGTGTGATTGAGCAACTAAAGGGTTGTATTGATAATCTTGTTAGAGAAGCTCAATGAGTAACCAACAAACGACACAATTTCTTTATTTTCTTTTTATGTTGTTTATATTGTACTTTGTTTTACCGTTTCCAATGTAATAAATAAAGTGTTTTTCTTTAATAAATTGTTCCTTTTAACTATGTATTGCTTCCTTTTTTATGCTCGCAATGGGGGGGTAGTTATGAAATAACCGATGCTTAAACTCTTTGGTAGACTTAGATGTTTGACTTTTAGAATGACCCGTAACGGCATCAAAACTCATTATAGTTGATACTTGGCAAATACTCTTTTATCTTTACATGCTCTTAGTAGCTCGTACTTTGCTCGGACTACAATTAGATTGCCTCCATACATACGACAATTAGATCATACCTTGCTATATCATTCACCGGTTAGTAAATGTTTGTTCACTTTGATAATTGTTCCAATATTCTTCAAAGGGTTTTGACGCTTCATGTTTTTTTATCATCAAAAAAAGGGGGAATTCTCGAAGTCATTGGGCATGTGACCCAATTGAACCTTATTTTGATAACTAAAACACACTATAGTTTTAGTAAGTATGCAAGAAATTATTAACATTCATATGCATAGAACATCTAGTGCGTCTTTAGCAAGTTGGTTTTGATTAATAGAAGATTAAGAGTTCATGATAAAGTCAGTTAGAACATATACTGAGAATGTCATAGAGAACATCTAGAAATTCAACAAGTGTACTTAATCATGCCATATCAAATCACGTCGACTAGCACATCAACATCAACAAATCATCCAACAGGCAGTGCTGAGGATCATATCATCTGACAAATCATTTATAAGAATATATCATCTACTAGATCATTCTAAGGAACATGTCATCTAACAAATCATCAATAGAAACATATCATTCAATGGATAATTTTAAAGATTATATCATTCGATGGATAATTTTAGACAATGCACATCATCTTTTCACATCGGGACATGTAAGCACATAAGACAAATAGATCATGGGATGAAGTAGCTTTAATAACATTGGATTGTTTAGTTTTCTTGGGTTAAATCTTCCAACAAATCTTGTCTAGATCGAAGCCTTTGATTATAAATTTAAATTGAGTAACTGTTGAATTTACTAACGGCTAGTTTTAGAGATAAACCAAGGTTAAAGCTTAAAAGATTTCTGCCGCCCAAATCACTTCAAATCCAAAACCAACAGTAAATTGAGGAGTATATATAAAGGGTAAAAAGGATTCGAGTTGAAGAACAAATAGAAAACAACAAAACACGATAACAACTAAATAAAACAAACTCACTGGTCATTTTAATTCTCAAGAGACTTAAATTGAGGCATGCAACTTCAAAAACTCAAAAATTTATCATTTTTGTTGCCTTCTTTGTTCTTGTTTCTCTATTATCTTTTTTGCTGTGTTATTTGCTCTTGCATTTATTCACATCTTTACCAAAAACATAGTTTGCACTTAGATTATTTCTCTCAGAAAACTTTCAGCTTGTTTCTAAGTGTTTGTTGCTTATACGCAACAAGAACTCATAGTCATCACTGCTCAAACTCAGTGAGGGGATTGTGTGGGCATTGTTTGTGCTTCCAGCTCTGAAAATAAACACCACTGAAGGTTTTAGGAATCGGTATAAGTCATGGGGATAAAGACTACTGTAACCACATATCACCTAGCGGAAACCTTGATCAAATGATCCAAGAGAGTGAACATAGGGGCGTTGATTGCCCGAACTACTATAAACCATTGCCTTGCATTATCTTCTATTTTATGTAAAGCATTTGGACAATTCAAGCAGAACAATCAAATGAAAAATCAAAATATTTGAACATTCAAAGTTGATCGGTCGAGTCCAAGTGGATTGATCTAAGGGCCAACCTATAATTGCTTGATTTTTTCGTTGCGTACTTCTGTTTATTTTGCACCTTTGCATTTGTTTACTTTAAATTTCTCAATTCACACCCCCATAAGATCAAGACAAACAACCAACTCATTTGTAACACCAAGTAGGGGCAGCATGCAAATAACCATAAGATAGCACGTGAAAAGTGTGGTGATAGATAGCAAAGATTCGATTACGACAGGTGTATGCAGTGTCTGCTATGTATTTAGGAATGTTTTCCCATCACTAATGGATTCCAAGGTGAAACCGCAACAATATTCACCCAGCTTGATATGTAATAGAAATTGCTCCATCATACTCCAAAGATTTGGATGCATGTTGTAAATGAGAGAATAGACCTGGATGAAAATTATTTGCATTTTATAGTTTAAACTCGATGAGAAAACCTTAAAATCTTGGAATTGAAGTTTAGTTTGCTTTTTTGCTTAGATATTAGGGGATTGATAGAATAGTACATGATAAACATGTATGGTCCCATGATAGGAATTGCATATCAACGGAAAAAGTGACTTTAAAACTCGAGAAAGTAAACCATATTGCACCACCTTTGATTTTAAGAAGGCAACACCAGATGCAGTCAACAGACATGTTCAAGCAATGGTGCAGAGCACCTTAGACTCCTGCGAAACAATTGCAGAACAAATTCTTAAATCTGTCTTATTTTCATTGATGCTCCAAAAACAAGTGATTGGAGACTTATTTATGGGCCCATGAAGCTAACTCTCTTACATTAAATAAGTACTTAAAATGAAAAGATATTTTTTGTTGGCTGCATAAAAATATAAATAAAAAAATCCTAAATGGAATAAAGTATTCAAAAGGGTGTTTTGACATCATGACCATAGTAAATAAAGAGATCCTTAAATGATATTTTAACTACATGACCGTGATATCATGTAGTATGAATATCATCTAGGTTTTTTCTCTGTCATGGACAGACAGAGTATTACTATTACTTTCCTCCATTTAAGGATTTCTTCATTGATTGTGTCCATGCAGTCTAAATGAATCTTTTTATCAAAGCATGCACTTAATGCGAGTGAGCTGGCTTCACTTGCCCATTAATAAGTCGCTCGTATCTTGTTTTCCAGTCATCAACCAGAATAACAGAGATTTGGTGATTGGCTGGCAATTGTTTGGCAATAGTTTGAAAGGATGTCAAACACCATTTATTAAACACACTTCTCAACTGCCTAGGCACCATAGTCGGATTCAACCCATTATACGTTACCAACAAAAGGGAAGCAGGCAAGCAGATGATAAAACAAGCATGTAATGTCGACGAGGAAATTAATGGAGAAGTTATCAAACTCAAGCGACAAGTGCACCCAACAAAAAGTAATCCTAGAAACCAACCTGACGGGAGAGATCAAATTGCGCCAGTATAACCTCTGCAGACTTCAGAGTCCTATCAATGTTCTCGTGAGCTATCCGAATAGAGTGAGTCCTGATCTAAATATTAGAATTAAAAACAGCATAACCCACAATAACAACAACAACAACAACCGTCAAAATATGGTCCTATCTTCGTCGCACTAAACAATTTTACCCTGGTGAATCAAACAAACGATCTTCGAATTAAGCCAAACCACAAACTCAGCACAGGATCAAGAAAACGAAAACCAGATGAGGGTTCAGACCTGGGTGGGGCGCATGTCGGCTTCTAAAGCGGAGAGTCGGTGGTCGAAGGAGCCAAGGATGGAGACCACCTTGTCGGTGATGGTCTGGCTCTTCTGAAGCGACTCCTTCATCGAGGCTGCTCGCTGGCTCAGTGAGTCCACCGTCACTTCGGCGCCCATCTTCGCCAACCTGCGCCTCTCCACCTACAGTCGAAACGCTGCTGCTGGAAAGGCCCGTGAACTTCTATTGACCGACCGTCGCGCGGAACTTTTGGTCGCCGGGTTTGTCGATTGGGAACGCCCGATATTTTCTCATGATTGTTTTTAATTAATTCATATTCCGTTTTAATATTTTCTTAAAATGTTTCTATTTTTTATGTTTATATATACGCTCAATTGTATGATTGTAAAAAAAACGTGAATTTACCAAATTTTAAAAAAAAAAAAGATATAACAGTTAAATCGCATTTATCCTACAAGTCGTGTTTTTCTGAGCGTAGACCCCCGTCCAAGGGGAACCAGACTCCGGATCTCGAATGTGACCCGTGAAGAAATTGAGTAAAACATTTGCATTGTCAAACAGTTAAATCAAATCACACAACGTTGAAATTACCTCGATCGAAACTTGCAACCAATGGGGGTCGAATACCCAACCCCGAGGAAACGAACCCTTGACCCATTCTACTAGGTCACCCTTGTGGGGGCAAAAGGCAAGTGAGTCCAACACTCCCTGGTTAAACTTGCAAACCTCAATGCACGAACCTAGATATCTGGTGGGGGTCGGTCTCAGTTGTAACGACTTAAGCAAAAGTATGTCAATAAGAGGACTCGAACCGAGAACCTTAGTGATTGCAGGGACTGCAATTACCAATAGGACAAGGCATAAAAAATAAAAAGTGGGTGAGCTCAACGCTTCCCAGTTAAACTCACACACCCCAACACACACAACCAGATACCTGGAGTGGGCAAGCCTAGTTGTAACGACTTAAGCAAAAGTCTGACCATAAGAGAACTCAAATTCGGAACCATACTGACCACAAGGATCATGGTTAGCACTAGGACAAGGCATTGAGAGTAAAAGGTGGGTGAGCTCAATGCTCCCCAGTTAAACTCACACACCCCAACGCACACACTCAGATACTCGAAAAGGGTTTGTCTCAGTTGTAACAACTTAAGCAACAGACAGACCATAAGATGACTTGAATCTGGAACCTCAATGATTGTAAGCACCACAGTCACCACTGACATAAGGCATCACGAGCAAAAAGGTGAGTGAGTACAACGCTTCTCGATTAAACTCACACACCCTAACGCACACACCCAAATACCCATAGGGGCCAAACCCAGTTGTAACGACCTAACAAAAGTTTGACTATAAGAGGACTCAAACCCAGAACCTCAATGAATGAAATAACCACTTTTACCACTGAGACAAGGCATAACGAGTATAACAAATCATATTTTACAGTACAATAGTGTATTTTTAGGTTTTTAACATTGGTTATCAAACAATTATATTTTCGGGGATGTTCAAAATATTCTATTACGTCAATTATTCAAAAACCAATGTTATAAATTATTTTATAAGTAATATTATAATTGATATACATACCAATTATAAAAGCTAACTTGCATGGAAAAAAATATTTCACACCACTTTTTCTTATAACCGACGTAAAGGGTAAACATTTTTCAAAACACAGTTCATTGATTTTACATGGTGATTATTTTAATAGTTAATATGGTTATTATTTTTTTAGTGTGTGTGTGTGTGTGTCGGTTTTCTGCCTATAAATCTTCATCGCCAGAGATTAAGAGAGAGTGAATTGCCAAGAAAAAAAATTAGAGCAAGAAACCATAAAGAGATGAACGCACAATTTTCATAATGGTTAAAACAGAAAGTCCTAAACCACTCTTCAGAGCCTCTCCATTCTTTGGGAGACGTGGTTCATGCTGGGAATCTTCCCCCAACGTTCAATCCCCGAACATCAAAGCTCCGTATGATATACAACGAAAACTGGGTCGTTTGGATAGACTCCATCGATTAGGTATATCTAAAGATAGGAAGCATCACACTCTACTCATCACACAAAGATGGTCCTCACACACACTCAAGCAAACTCACACCACACAAACATTCAAGTGGAAAACAAAACAATAAAGGACACAAAGATTCACGTGTCTTGGAAAATGTGTCTTACATCCAAGGGAGAAACATTATTGTTATTCTAATTACAATCAAAAGTTATAAGAATCACATTTCAACTAACAAAACCAATTGGTAAGGATTAATTGCATGAATTAACTCTTTTGTAATTCAAATCACTATTCTGATTCATGATTGACTGTGCATGAGGTCCCCACTCCCCTTTTTATAGAGGTATCCAATTGGTCATGTTAGTAGCACTAACCTCCTATATTCATGGAGGTCCCTCTATTTAGAATAGTGAATGTTGATCTCCAATAGTCCTTTAAAGCTAACCTCTTATCCAAGTGAACATCTCAAGTTACACTTGCATCAATAACTTCTTCTGTCTGAACCATCACTCGTGCACAAAACCATCAGACGATATCACCATCTGAATGCCTTAGCATCCAATATAGAGATTCACTGGCACCACATGAATCCCACAGACAATGTATTGTCCAGCTCTTGAATGTCCAGTTCTCTCTATCTGGTGAACTAAAGTGGGCTTCACATCCCAAAAATCTCCCACTTAAAGACTACTTTAGAGAACCATCGACATTACTCCAACACCTAGGCACAAAACCCCCCCCCCCCCTCTTCCAAAACCAACATTATTCTCCTTTCTCTGTCTGTTCACCCAAGTCCCACTAAGGCACAACATTGGATTATAATTACTTGGACTAACTCCTTGGTAAACATGTCCGTTGGATTTTGGATTCCAACAATCTTCCATAAATCCAAATTCTTGTCTACCAGTAAGTTTTGGATAAAGTGTTATTTCATGTCAACATGTTTCATCCGTGCACGGAATACAGGATCCCAAGCCAAGTGAATTATAATCTGATTGTCATAGAATAACACTCCACCCTCTCAACCTCTTCCGAGTTCCTTTAACAATTGAATCAATAAAATCATCCCCTTCCCTGCTTTCGTTATAGCCACATACTCTACTTCTGTTGTGGACAAAGAGATAATATGTTGTAGTCGCGTCATCCAATTGATCGTCGTTTCTCCATAGGTAAGCACAAACCTTACGGTGCTCTTTCAAGTGTCTGAATCCCCAATAAAGTATGCATCAATGTAACCTTGCAATGGATTATCCACCCCAAAGCATAGAGTTGTATCTTATGATCACTTCAATTATCAGATGATCCATTTCACACCTCCCAATGTTCCGTTCTCAGATTCAACATGAATCAACTTACAACTCCCATTACAAATGCAATGTTCAGTCGAGTACATATCATGGCGTGCAAAAAACTTCATATTGGTGATGTAAATGGAAATTTCACCATGTATGCCACATAATCTTCTATTTTAGGCACCTTGTAATGAACTAACCCGGGCTGACTTGACACGTCACCCGAACTGCTATGCCACTAGGCTCGAAGGTTGTTCCCAATCCCCAGGAGCTGATAATTGGTTCCTGGGTATCAATGAACATGCTCTTGGGAATGGGTTTTCCCTCGAATAGAAATAACCAAGCATTAGAAACTTATCAAGAGTCTAGAATGGTACATTCATATATTGGACTACCATGCACGAAAAATAAAAATAACCTTATAAATAAAGGAATAAATGAATTATAACCAATATGTATGATTCAACTCGTTTATATAAACACGCAACATTATCTAAAACAATACATCAACAAAGTGCCTGATTAATATAAATATCCAAACTCATCGCAGAAATAAAAAAGGTTATAGAGTGCGTGTAACGCCCTAAGATTTTGGAAAATATTTTTCTTTAAATAATTTTATTTCTTTGATGGCTTTCATTGCATACAACACCATGTTTAAACAAACAACGATACACTATTAAAATATTATTATTTAATGTGATAGTTATAACCTAATCGTTAATTTGACAAGTATAAATATGATTATCCACTTTATGAAATATATATAAATTTCCCACTAAATATAAATGTATTAATAAATTCTTAGTAAATAATAATTCAATTTTTATTAGAGTCATTTTATTTTTCAAAAATACGTTTTACCAAAAAATGGTTTTTCTTGTGAGTGAATATTATAATTAATCTTTAAAAGTTTTAGAAAATTTATTTAAAAAATTTATTTTACTTTTGAATCTAGAATGTCAAAATTATCTTAGGATGCTTTTTTGAGAATTTTCTGAAAATATTGATTTTCCAAAGAATAGTGAAAAATACTGATTTTCATTGAAAACTATATTTTATTTTAAAGTATTTATAATATAAAATTATATTTTGAATTAGTTAATTTTGATTTAAAATAATCCAATTATGGTTTTTGAAACATATTTTATACTTTAATTTAGTATAAAAACATTTTCTATTTAAAAGGGCATTTTTCCGAAAAACAGTTTTTCTTTACATTTTTACGGTTTAATTTTAAAATAAAATTATGAAAGCTCTGTTTTTTGAATTTTAAAAATTTGATTTCATATTTGGAATCAGTGATTTCAAATTTAGTAAATAGGTTTCTTTTATTTCTGATCAATATGAGTAGTAAACTTTGTAATTTTATCACCATAGTAAAAGGTAAATCAGGTAGTTTAGGTTACAAATAAAATTATAAGAACCAATAAATGACCCACACACTTGAATAAATATTATTGGATGAGTATAACTCAACCATAATTATCCAAGGATCTAATTTATGATCTTTTGGGCCACATGGATGAGATTATGATATTTATAATATTTTATTTAAAGAAAAGTTAAACACGTCACACTCTTATTTTTAATAACTATAATATTTTAATATGTGGTTATCCAGAGGATATTTTTGACAATAAATAGTATTTTTAAATTTAAAATATTTATCTTCATCGTTATAATTTATTTTTAATTTTTAGGGAATAAATAACCACCTTAAATGCTTACACAACGTTGTTGTAGTAATTATTTAATTAATGGAAAAATCAAATAAATGATATTAAAAATATTAAAAGTATTATAATTTTATATTATTTATGTGTTACACATATTTTATAGATTAAAATAACATTTTTAGGATATAATAAAATAATTTTTAAAAATTTTACTTATTGTATTGATGTTTTTAAAGTCAAAGTAATGAATAGTATCAAAATTGACAATAATGATATTTTATGGGATTAATATTTTATTAAATTATTTAAAAAACATAAACTTATTAAATAAGAAAAAAGGGGATAATATATGGTATAAAATTTCATCCTATATTCATTTATAAGACATTTGGAAGCATCTGGTTCTATAATAGTCTTAATATATTTTAATCTTTTATGAAATTCCAAAAGTGTCCCTCGCCTCAATTATAAAAGGAAACCTTCCCCTCACTTATTTACACCACTTTTAGCATTATATATCAACAATAACTTATCAAATTATCTTCTAAACTTCCTTAGTCACATTTTGGAGATGCTTGTCTTTCCAAAATACCAACCCTAGAGCTTTTTAGAGGAGATATAAAGGAGTTATTTTGAAGAAGAGGTAATCGCTCTAACCGATCACTTTCTTTTTATACTCCTATTTACCTCCTCTAAATCTATTATATTTATCATAAAATAATAAATTAAGTATAATTAATACTCTAAAATTTTATTATGATTATGAAAATACCATTATATGCCCTCTTTCTCATCAAATAAGAAGTGAAAGTATCGCTCATGCGTACATACAACTTACCGTCTCCACGTAGTGATACAATTCATTTTTCATCGCCATCTTTTACGGATGGGTATTATGATGGTTTTAATATCTATATGTGATATTTATGATATAATTATACTTATGTAATTATAATATCATGTTTACCTTCCTATTATCCAATCTGTTGGGAAATGATAACATTGCTCGTGTGTACGTATGAACTACCATCTCCATGAGTGATGTGAGTCGTTTTTCATTTATATTTCACTTGGATGGTAATAAGGATAATTTTGATGAATACATGTGATATAAAAAATATAATAATTATTATTTAAAATTAATTATTATTTACCTTTCTTTCATTCCATTAGTTGAAAAATAGAAACATCGTTCATGCGTACGTATGACCTATCATCTCCATGAATGGTGTAATTCATTTTTCTATATATAATTTTTATGGATGATTATAAATATTTATATAATGAATATATATTATTTTTATACTATGATTATAATTTTGTAAATGATGATACCATGATCAAAGTATAAGGACTGAGATTGTCGAACCAAAGCATGCTTGGAAAACAAAGCAGTTAACACCCTGAACAATGGTTTTAATAACAAATTATTAATAAGCGGGTGATAAGCTGTTATAAATAAATCATAAAATGTATGATAGATATATGCTTATGGAATATAATTATATTAAATATATACTTATTATACATTATGTTTGAACGTGAACAAAGAAAGACGAGACTTGAGGTAAGATATTTTCATCTCATTTTTATTTATGTGGGACACATGACTTATACACTACATGTTTCTTTTGTGTGGTGTATATATTGACTATGAATGTATTTTATGATTATAATAATGAAAATTATGGGATTTACATATCCATATAAAGTTATTTATTTCATGAAGATTATAATTCAAATGATACCAAAGCGGTAAGGGTTTATTTCACAATCTCATCATTATTTGAGATTGTTTATGTCTCTACTGAGGAATATTTTTCTTCTATGTCCATGTTTTTTAAAATTTTATTAAAAAATGGTTTTTACTATTCTTCTTAAATTGTTTAAAATCATTTTTAACATGTTTTACTTTTTACAAAATAGTTTTAAAGGAATATTTTTATTATTTCTCAAATAAGGCACTTTGTGACTTTTCTAACAAAATATGGAAAGAATGTTTTTTTCACTTATAAGGCATGAGTGGATTTTCCCATTGTCATAACACCTCAATGTTTTGAAGCTTCATTTACATGTTTATTTTCAAATAAAATGTTTTCATTTATAAGTACACATATTTTTAAAAAGATAAGTGATTTTAAAATGGAAAAGTTATTTTCCTCAACAATTAATCCAAGTGATATTTCAAAATCATTTTTCATATAAGATAAAATAATTTGATGTTGTAGGTTCTGGGATCAGCGGAAGCGTGTGATGGGTGGTGCCCAACTTTGTTTTTTTTGTCATGATCGATGATTAATCCAAGATTTACACAATGATTAACATCATAATCTATGGAATTGAATCAAAGAAAACAAACAAGAGATAGAATTCCAGAACCATAAGTAGGATCATCACATATTATTTATAATTAATTTAATTAAATAAATAATTACCTTGATAAAATTCTTTCTTTGTTGATAAATTTGGTAACAGCTCTGCAATGCACCATCATTGCATTGTAGGAATCAAGTGAAAATTCCCTCTAGTGGTGATCTACACATGTTCCATGAATCTCCAGACGTTGCTGAAAGAATCTTCAGATGGTAGCATGGTAGATCCTTGCGCTTGCATTGTTCTCCTTTGATTGCTATGATAATTGCTTCCAAAGCATTCTCCTTGATCTCGTGGAGAAAGATTTATCTCCGTTCTTGGGATCGATATTTGAGAAGAGAGATCTCTAGGGCTTGAGAGAATTCTCTAATTCTAGTCTACACAACCCAAACAAATGAATTATTTTTCTTGAGAAAATAACACACTAGGGTTAAAATAAAATAATTTCACAAATTCTATTAATTATTTATTTAACCCCAGTGAAAACCCCATGTTAAATAATAATGATAATATTATTATTTATTAATATGCGCTTAACTTGTAAATTAAAATTAAATATTGTTTGATCAAATAATATTCAATATTTATTATTTTCTCACCGGACCATTTAAACTCAGTGCATTATTCCTTCACAATATTTACCGGGCCTTGAATAATGACTATTTATTTATTAAATAAATATCACTACATTATTCGCCAATAAATAAATAAATATTATATTCACTAATAGCAAATAAATATTTATTAAATATTCCGCTCACATTATATTCTTTCGAATAACAGGTGATGGAATAAATGCGATCAAGCATACATGAATAATTATTATACCACGTGTGAGAATAATATTTATTTAACTTGTTATATAATAATATATAATTTAACTGAGATTCTGGATACACTTAGTGTGTGACCCTCTAGGTCTCTTTCTCAGTGACATTAGGTTAAGTAGTCTAAAATCCAAGGTTAGCATCTAGAAACATGCCAAGGAACCCATAGAGAAAGAAGTTAATACCGCAATGACATGTTAACTCATACAGATGCTTACTGTGTAATATAATCCCTTTATCGTGATATCTCTAATCAAGTAGATTGCATGTCAGTGCCATCAACCAAAGTGCTTGATGTCTCTTTGATTTCCTAAAAAATGAACTTGTCTATCGAACACTATGGTCATGGATTTATTTAGGCCATATCATTTCCATCAAAGGGCCTAAGATATCAACTTCTGTTAAAACAGAAGGGACAAATCATTTCTCGCATTATTCATTAATTCAATATTACTCGTGATGCACCCAACATATTCTACCTCACCACGAACATATGTTGTCATGGTTTTTATCAATACATCAGAGTACATGACTTATAATATTCATCAATAATAATCTTAAAGTCTAAGGATCAATACACACGTCTACAAATATAAATATCCAATAACACATATAAATGTAGATTTACTACTGGCGGGTCTTGTTCTCATAATATCCTACTGGATATTACCAATGGTGTACACCATGAGAAGGTGCCTAAAAGTCCTATGAGTCTCCACCCTTGAAATATTATATCATTTGTATCCCTCAAATGATATCATCCTATTATAGAACATATATTCAAGAATAATGTCGTAGCACTTTCAGGTTCTCATCATAGTGGGGAACTGTAATGACCTTTTAGTGTGGAAACTACTCTTAGAACATTATCACATACCATGTCACGTAAAATAACAATCACGATGTAATAAGTAGTTTATTAATATTTAAAACAATGAATACATGTTATCATATAGTATATAGAAGTTGGTTCTAGGGCACCAACTCCAACAAATATTACTTAAGCTTTACTGAGGTTATGATCCAAGGATACCATCCTTATTATTTATATGGAGAGTTTATTTTTATGATGACATGATGTTTATGAATCCTGTTACTTTTCCATGAGTTGTGTTAGGATTAAATGTTTATAAAACCCATTTTTTCATGGGTTCTGATATAATGATTTTTTATGATACCGTGGTACACATATGTATGGTTTTCATTGCGTGATAGGTGATACCTATATACCCCTACAATGCATTGGGTAAAGAATGATATTTCATGAGATAAAAAGGATTGGAATGAGGAGTGAACCCATTTTAGTAAGGGACTTTGTCCACTATGATAGACTTGGGAGTGAACTATGACTACTACGATGGTTTGAGGAGTGAATACATTCTACTATGATAGACTTGGGGGGTGAACCTTGACTACTATGATGGTTTGGGGAGTGAACTAATTCCACTATGATAGTCTTGAGAGTGAACCTTGACTACTACGATGGTTTGGGGAGTGAACTCATTCCACTACGACAGTCTTGGAAAAGAGTCTTGACTACTAAGGAAATGATTTTATATGCTTATGTGTATGCCAAAATTCCATGACTTATGCCAATGATATGATCTCATGGATCATGTTTGTTTATTCCTTTATGATTCATATCTCATGAACTACCAAAATTTATTCCATGACTCTATATTATGATCTTTAATAAATAGGTTATAATTTTCATATGTTATGTTCACGTTCTTATGCTCTTATGATCACTCTATGCTTATGAAAACATTGGTATCTCTCTTGTTTACCCTTATTGACCATCTGAGATCACCATTTTCTTATGTTTCCTTTTCCCAGGTTATGAAGAAAGGTTTTAAGTAGGGTATGTCTAAGAAGGGTTCGGGAGATGATATAGATTTTTATGAATGAGTTGTTTATTTTTCCAAGATATGTAAGTGTTTGGACTAATTTTCTAAAACTATAAACCGAAAAGGTACTTCAGTGTGAAAGTGATCCAATATTTAATTTGATTTTTCATGTCTTGGATGGTTGAAATTGGGTCACGTTTATTAGTATCAAAGACAGAAATGTAAAGATTATGTTCTTAGCACCAGATCCGAGAGTGTGGGTTCTGGGCTGTTACAGTTGGTATCAGAGTTTGGTTTAGACAACTTTGGATATTAGGATGTTTTCATGAGAAATTATTTTAAGAGTTATAGATACCATCATGGATATATAATTTTGAGGTTGAATATAAGTTCACAGTCTTAGGAATTCCTTTTAAGGTTTTAAGTTATGAAATTTTAAGGCAATTAATGATATTTTGGGAGACATTTATTTTTAAGGTATATGCAACTCTTAAGTTTATCATGTGAAAAAGGTTATTTGAGAAATAATTATATTTTATTTTTGTGTACATAAGTTTAAAGGTATGGATAACCTTTAGGGTTTATATAATCTTTGATTTTGAGGTAATTATTGGTTATTATATTTTGGGATACAAAATGAAAGGTATGAGATAACCATCAAGGTTAAAACATTTCTTTAATATTGAATATATAAAGGTTATTTTTTAGATTTTTCTCACATTTCTATAATTCTATAAGTATTATATTAAAATAGTTTTAGAAAATGGACAACCCGTAGGTCGGGCAATAACCCTTCGCATCTGGTAAGGTCATGAGATTTTAACCCACAATCGAAGGGCGATAAGGGTGAATCACCAACCACTGACCTACATGATGTCCTCGTCAGTATGAAATTGTTTTTATTTATTTAAACTATATAACATATAAAAGTTAAGTTCATTTTGGGAACATATATTTTATCATATAAATAACCATAGGATTGTAAATTGATTTGTTGTTAAGTTATTAATGTTATACCGGGAGATGTTCACTATTTTTGGAACCCTATACAATTAAGGTAAACAAAATATTATGGAATTTTATTTGAGGAATAAAGGTTAAATTATATTTTAGAGGCATATATGATTTTATTATGAATTTATGGTGGTTCAAGTTATTTATGGAAACAATTAGTGTGTCTTGGAGATTATATGTTTATGGCATGTATATTTTGTGAGATAAATACTAAATTTATCTTGGAAGATGATGTGATCTAACACTTCTCATTTTTTTGTTTCAATATTAGTATAAAATATTTTTGAGGAATTTTAAGGATCACTATTTATTGAATGATCTAAGTTGAATTTTGAGTATTATTATTGAATTTTGGAGATTAAAGTAATTTTCCTCATATGAAGGTTTATTCTTTTTGGGAATTATCTTACTTTGTGCTAACCATTTTGGTTTTGGTTAATACATAAAGATAAGAGGAATACATTATTTTTATTTGTGGGTGTTGTGATTCATAGAAGTTGATTCTAGTGATTCAAGCATGAAAAATTAATCTTATTCATCATTTGAAGCAAAATATGAGTTTTTGGTGGAAATTGATTAAAGGATGAAATTCTACTTGGCAAGTAAGTATATTTCCTTATGTTTCTAGTCTAGTTTGTAAAATAATTCCTCAATTATAGAAAAGGGATATTAAGACAAAAATGTTATCCTATAACATTTAATTCCGATGAATTGATGGTCTTTTCCACATATATAGTTTATGGTTTTTTGATTGTTAACTTTCTTAAGATCATTCACTTTCTTTTGATCAATTATCTTTAGACATTACATTTCTTAAATGTCCATATCATCACTTCCCACTGATATTATTCTATTTGGAAACCTAGTATGTATAATACCAAATGACCTTTGTACTTCCTTTTCTCTCTTTTCAAGAGAAAGATTTATTAACCCTTTTTATGACGTGGGTTTCCATAAAGGAATTTTCAAATGTCAAACCTTTGATTACCAAGTACAAGTTTAAATTATGAGGATCCAATTTATTAAAGGAGGTATAATGTAACACCCTAGGATTTTAGAAAATATTTCACTTCAAATAATTTTATTTCTTTGATGGTTTGTGTTACATGCAACACCGAGTTTAAACGAATTGTGATACACTATTAAATTATTATTATTTAATGTGACAGTTGTAACCTAGACATTAATTTGGAGGGTATGAATATAATTATATACTTTATGAAATAAATATAAATTTCCTACTCAATATAAATGTATTTATAAATGAATAGTAAATAATCATTTATTTTTTAGTATAATCATTTTACTTTTAAAAAATATGTTTTATCCAAAGATAGTTTTTCTTATGAGTGAATATTATAATTAATTTCTGAAATTTTTAGAAAATTTATTTGAAAAAAATAATTTCATTTTTGAATACAACATGTCAAAATTATCTTAAAATTAATTTTTGATAATATTCTGAAAATTTTGATTTTTCAAGGAATGGTGAACCATACCAATTTTTATTGAAAATTATATTTTATTTAAGTATTTACAATGTCAAATTATGTTTTGAATTAGTTTTATATGTTAATTAGTTAATTTTAATATAAAATAATACAATTATGGTTTTTAAATGTATTTTATACTTGAATTTAATATATAAAAATATATATATTTAAAAATGCCATTTTTTCTGAAAAACAATTTTTCTTTGCGTTTTTACGGTTTAATTTTAAATTAAATTCTACAAATTCTATGTTTTGAGTTTTGAAAAATGAATTAAATATTTATAACTAGTGGGTCTTGATTTATTAAATATGTTCTTTTTATTTTTGGTCAATATAAATAGTAAACTTTTTAACTTTATTACCACAATAAAGGGTAAATCGGGTAATTCAGGTTACAAATAAAATGATAAGAACCATTAATTGGAAAAAAACACTTGAATAAATCTTATTGTATGAGTATAAATCAATAATAATCATCTAAGGGTTGACTTTATGACCTTTTGGGGTTGCATAGATGAGATTATGACCTTTATAATATTTCATTTAAAGAAAATTCAAACATGTCACACTCTTGTTTTTAATAACTATAATACTTTAATATGAGGTTATCCAAATGATATTTTAGATTATAAATATTATTTTTAAATCTAAATATTTTTCTTCATCATGGAAATTTATTTTTAATTTTTAGGGAAGAAATAATTGCATTAAATGCTTACACAACACCGATGGAGTAATTATTCAATTAATGGGAAAATCAAATAAATGATATTAAAAATATTAAAAGTATTATAATTTGAGATAATTTATGTGGTACATGAATTTTATAGATGAAAATGACATGTTTAAAATATTTTTTTTTTGAATTTTACTTGTTTCATTTATATTTTTAAAGTCAAAGTAATGAATAATATCAAAATTGATAATAATGATATTTTATGGGATTAATATTTTATTAAATTATTTAAAAATTATAAACATCTTAAATAAGTACAAAGGGGATAATATATGGTCATAAATGTCATAATATATGCATTTATTTACCATTTGGAATCATTTGTCTCTATAATAGTCATAATATATTTTAATCTTTTGAGAAATTCCAAAAGTGTCCCTCACCTTAATTATAAAAGGGAGCCTCCTTCCTCAATTATTTACACCACTTTGAGGTTTATATATCAACCATACCCTATAAAATTATCTTCTCAACTTTATTATTTTAATTTTTTAGATGCTTATATTTCTAAAATACCAACCCTAGAGCCATTTAGAGGTGATCTGAAGGAGTCATTTCAAAGAAGAGGTAATCGCTCTAACTGATCACTTTCTTTTTCTACTCTTATTTAACTCTTATAAATATAAGGTATTTATCATAAAATAATAACTTTAGTATCATAAATATTCTAAAATATTATTATGACTATGAAAAAATGATTATACACCCTCTTTCCCATTAAATAATAAGTGGAAGTCATTAAAAAAAATGCTAATTAGCGACATTTTAAAACGTTGCTAATTCATTTACCAATGTTTCTGAAAAATACCACTAAAAGAGGTGTATCTAAATTAGTTATGTTTATAAATATTTTTATTTATAGACACCTCATTTAACTATGTTTTTGAGAAATGTTGGTAAATAAATGCAGTTATTTAACGACACCTTATTTACCGATGTTTCTAAAAATCATTGTTTTTTTTTGAATTTTTGAATTTTTTATATATTTATAATTAAATTACCGACATTTTAAAAACACATCAATATTTTTTTTGAAATTTATATATTTTCTATATTTTTTATTTTTATATTATAATAAAAATAATATCACTCCGCCGATACTCTCCTACCCCACTACCTCACCCACTACTGCCTTGTCTGGTTCCCTTCCCTATACCTTTAGTACTCCTGCCCCCCGCTATTACCCACCCTATAACAATCTACCCCACCCATCCAGTTCCCTTCCCTGTACCTCTAGTACCCGCTCTGTTCACCTCACTTTTATTTATGCGAGACACGTGCCTTATACACTACATGTTTCTTTTGTGTGATGTTTATATTGCCCATAAATATCTTTTATGATTATAATCATGAAAATTATGAGATATAAATATCCATATAAAGTTATTTCATTCATGGGGCTTATGATTTAAATTATACCAAAGTGGTAATGGTTTATTCCACAATCTCATCATTATTCAGGATTGTTTATGTCTCCATTGGGGAATATTTTTCATCCATGTCTATGTTTTATAAAAAGATATTAAAAAATGGAATTTTATATTCTCCTGAAATTGTTTAAAATAATTTTTATCCATGCTTTATTTTTTTTAAATGGTTTGAAAGGAATCTTTTTATCATTTTTCAAACAAGGTACTTTGTGACTTTTTTGAAAAAAATACGGAAGAAATGTTTTTTTAAATTATACGGGATGAGAGGATTTTCCCACCATAATAATGCCTCAATGTTTTGATGCTTCATTTACATGTTTACATGTTTGTTTTCAAATAAAATGTTTTCATTTATAAGTGCACAACTTTTTAAAATGTGAAGTGATTTTAAAATTGAAAAGTTATTTTCCTCAATAATTATTCCAAGTGATCTTTCAAAATCATTTTTCATCTAAGATGACATCCTTTGATGTTACTTAATCTTTATTAGGGTTATGATCCAAGGGTACCATCCTTATTATTTATCTGGATGGTTTATGTTTATGATAGAATTATGTTTATGAATCCCATTACTTTTCTATGATTTATGTTATGGTGAAATGTTTTTGAAACCCATTTCTCTTCATGGGTTATGGTACGATGAATGGTTTATGATCTCATGGAACACATATGCATGATTTTAATTATGTGATGGGTGGGACATATATCTCCATCTAATGCATTGGGTAAAAAATGACATCTCATGAGATAAACATGTCTGTAATGAGGAGTGAACCCTATTCAGTAAGGGACTTTGTCCACTCTCATAATATTAGGAGTGAACCTTGACTACTACGATGGTTTGGGGAGTGAACCCATTCCATTATGATAGTCTTGGGAGTGAACCTTGACTAATACGATTATTTGGGGAGTGAAATCATTCCACTATCATAGTATTGGGAGTAAACATCGACTACTACGATGGTTTAGGGAATGAACCCATTCCACTATGATAGTTTTGTAAAAGAGCCTTAACTAATATGGAAATGATTTTCTATACTTATGTGTATGTCATAATTCCATGACTTATGCTAATTATATGCTCTCATGGATCATGTTATTTGATTCCTTTATTATTTATATCTTATGAATTTCCAAGATTTATTCCCTGACTCAAGATTATAATCTTTAATATGCAGGGTATGATTTTCAAATTTTAGTTTCATGTTCTTATGCTATTATACTCATGTTATGCTTATGTAATCATTGATATCTCCTTTACTGAGCATATGATCTCACCATTTTATTATGTTTCATTTCCCTAGGTTATGAAGAAAGGTTTTAAGTAGGGTATGTATAAGAAGAGTGCTAGACACGAAGAAATTTTGGGATATGATATATATTTTTATGAACCAATTGTTTATTTTTCCAAGATATGTAAGAGTTTGTCCTAATTTTATAAAAATATAAACCTACAATTTCCTTCAGTGTAGAAGTGATCCAATATGTCCTTCGATTTTTTATGTTTTGGATGGTTGAAATTGGGCCACGTTTATTGGTATCAAAGAAAGAAATGTAAAGATTATATTTTTAGCACTGGATCTGAGAGTGTGGTTTTGGGACTATTATAGTGTGAAATAAAACATACATAAGATAAATTGAAAAAAAGACAAAAATAATAGGAAGAAATGGCCAATCCATTATATCCCAAAATAAATCAAAACAAACTTGAACAACAAAAAAACCAACTTCATGTGGCCCATGACCACTCACCACCTCTTATCACATTCTCCCATGAAGCCAACCAACATGATGTAAGAAAGTAAATAATTTGGGAACCTAAAATAGAACATGAGGAATACAGACACATGAGGGTGTGTATATAGGGTGCGAGATAAAAATTCCCAGTAGGATCCCACTAAGGAGTCTATAATACCTTATAAATGAAATTTCAATAATTATAGTTCAAAACACATTTAGAAAATAGGTTTTCACACAATACATTGTAAAAGAAAACAAGAAACATTATTTACCTTAAAAATACTTCTTTAAAAGTCTATTTCCATTTTAAAACATAAAATAAAGCTTCACTTCCAAAGAAACTGCTTTGAACCATAAAAAGTGAAACCATAATTTAATATTTATAAAACTATTCATTTCCATACAATCCTTTTCCCATTTTAGAACCATTACCATAAAAATCCCACTTTCATAAGAAAATATTTTCTAAACATAAACCACACCATAAAAAAAGAATATATCAATCATACTGGCACTAAACACACTCACAATGAATGAAAAAATATGATAGTTCCATATAATTGAAGAAAATGAGGGGTTATAGAGTGTAGAATAAATCCCCTAGAAGGAATCATCAATAATGAATAAAGAACATGGGAAACTCATTAGGTCTTAAAGTGAGATGGTCCTAAAAAACACTATAACATGGTACCAACTACCATTCAATATTGCCTCCAAAATAACACAAGCCACCTAGCTATCCCACATTGACATCATTAAAATGGAACCTCCCATCTAACCCTGACCTATCACACAATTAGGGGGACATTAAAATCCTATGCACCAAATAGTGTGAGATAAATCTAGACCACTCTTTAAGTGCCTAGGGTTCCCATGTAGTCAATCAAGTGAAGATGGCCAATCAATAAAACAATGACCATCTAATGAATTAGTAAATCATAAACAATAAATCCTATATCACCTCCAATGCCCTTGCACAAAATAGTCCCTTTTTACATCATAAAAGCATAAAAAATATACAACATCCCATAATGGGGTAAGATAAATAAGTGGCATAAGTGAGAGTCTCACATAACATCAACTTAAATTCATTTTATAAAGTACCAAATGGGCCTTTGAAAACTATATTAGGATGCCAAGCCAAACTACCAAAATTTTAGATTTTAATTATAAAAAATACCATACTTTAAAACCAATTTATAAACTATTTGGAAGATAAAACTTACTTTTAAAACCATTAAAATGTAAAAGTCTCTTTGGAATAAAGGATATATTTTCTTTTTAAAAAGGGATTTCACAAACCAAACCTTTATTCAATTGAAGACAACCTTTTAAAAATATCACATCGTTGTCAAACCCCCTTTCAAATTCAAAATCCATTTAAAAGAAGCATTAAATGCATTTATACATACACAAGGAACTCTTAAACCAACAATTACAAAATTAAAACTATAAAAGTTATGAAAAATCCATTCATGAAAAGTGATACAAACCTTGAAAAACATTTTAACACATATCAAGGGCATCATATATAATTATAATTTGACAAGAAATTATTTTAAGGAAAATCAACCATTCAAGACATGTTAAGAAAAAGGGTTATATTGAAACACTTACCTTATCACCAGTGGAACAAGTCACCTATAATGGTAGAAGCCCAACCAAAGATTAAGATGATGTATACAAGACATTAACATCAAAATCATTAATATTAGGTTAAAATTAAACCCTAAATTCGACCAATATATCCCTTAGGGTTTGTGAGAGAAGAACAAACTAAGAAAAAAGAGAGGGAGGATGAGAATGAAGAGAGACAAAGAGATCTAGATAAAATTACCTTAGAGAACCAAACTCAAACATGAAAAAAACAAGGGATGATATATAGAAATGGAGAGGAGAAAAGAGGGATGTGTTCCTGGAGTAGGTCAATCCAAGTGGGGATGAGAAGTGGTCGACCCCCCCCCCCCCATAATTTGAGGAGGGGTATTTTTGGAAAAGCCAAAATTTTAAAAATTGGGCGGACTGCAAGGTCTAGCTGCATGGTTTGGTAAACTATGCACCAACTATGTAGAACCCTCTATAATAAACTATAACACCCCTTTCATTCTTATCACATGATTTCTCATAAATCTGCACAAGGTGTGTGATACCCATAAACTTTTAAAAATTTGAAATAAATGCCCCAAAACTTCCCAAAATTTAATTCAACCCAAAAACATAATAAATAAATCTCAAAAGTGACACCACAGTGTTACAATTCTCCCCATAGTTCGACTTTATACCCCTAGAAAGTCATTGGAAAAAGATATAAAACAACTCAATATAATAGCCTAAACATCCCAAGGAAGAGGTGGGAGGGATGGGGAAAATTTAGAAAAGACTCTAAACAAAGGGAAACACCAATCAAAACTATTCCTCAATACCAATAGATCACATCCTCATACATCATCTAACAACTCCAAACACAACTCAACTCAGAAAAGAGAGTCACACAACCCAGAGAATGAAGAGGCCTACTAAGTTCTCCCCACAATTTATATTTCACCTAAAATGGTGTATTAAAGGGATAAACACTCTCCAGAAGATGCACCACCAAGAAAAACACACTTCCATGAAATATCCAAGGGAATTATAATTCCTTGATCAATCACAACAACTATACAAGAAACAAGCTCAAAATTACATAAGGAAAACACCAATCAAAGAATCCTCCAAGAACTCTAAGACAAATCCCAAATCAAAACATCATCACCCAGTAACTTAGGGAGGAACATCCCAAATTAGAAAACACCCATCAATATGGAACAACATAGCTCTAACCTTGGATCAAGAAACTTGAAATGAGGGAAACCCAAAACCTTACCCATGGAATACCACCCATGGTAAATCCAACATAATCTAAACAAATCTAACTAGAGTGCAACTAAACCACACTAATTTCAGATCCCCAAGCACCTAACTAAGGTTTTCCATGTCTGGGTTATCAAAACCAAAACTCCAACACACAATCTATAAAACATAAACCATAAAAAACAAGGTCAAAACTGAGGAATAAGCACCACCAGAATAACCACATCTCATGAAAGCCAGAACAGAACGACCAAAAGTAAAAATAGGATTAGAATTAACTCAAAGCTCCCATATACTCTCAAAACATTGAGCACATATCCTGGTAATAAAAGTCCCATGAACTCCCATGACACTTGACTAGTTTCTTCTAACACCCTCACAGTAACTTCACTATTGAGGCCTCATGAGTTTTCAGATAATTGAGGATTCCCTCAATCTTCTCAAACCACCTTGTCACCCCAAACGAACCTAGATCACTAAGAAAAGAGGGAGGATAATTATTTTGGATCCACCACTCTAATCTGAGTTTGGTAAGATTTATCTACTATAATAACTATATTAAGATATAAAGAGAATCACTCAAAGGTTTATCTATAGAGAAAGACTTTCCACTCTTCTTTAAGACCTTTCGAGGAGGCATAATTTAAAATAACATGAAACATGAATTTATTTGATTCATGTCTCACATATCAAACCAAATTGTCCCATCACAAATAAGGGAGACATCTACAAATATAAATCCACCAGGACATGGCACATCATTCCCACATCATGAAAACTCCTTTTACACTTTAAAAATACAACAATTCATGAGATATTTTCATTTTATCTATAATATAGATAAAAAATCATTCACATAAAACCAACTCCTTTCTTAAAACACTTCCCAAACTTTATTATTAAATAAATCACTTTACAAGACCATACACCACATAAAATTTTCCATTTAAACCATAATTAGTTGGTAAAAATTCAAAACATTTTTCTTTAAAGCATGCTCAATTTAAAATATTATATCCCTTATAAACATTTTACTCCCATTTAGAAATACAATTAAGTCCATTTTACAAATCTATAAAAGATTAAAATACAAATTTTTTAGATCTTACCATCCAAGGAATTCAAAACACTCACACTAGCTTTCAAAAATACCAATTCATATTAAAATCAAGAAACCTACTTCATCACAAAATACTTTTAAAATTAACTTGAAATCATTTCTAAATTGAATGTAATAAACAACTTTATAAAATACCTCATGTGAAGCAATAAATTATTATTTTTAATAAACCCACCAAAATACATTTAGAAACTATCACTATATGAAATCCCACTTTTTGACCAAAAAAACTTTACAAAATTAGTCATAAAAAAAAACACAATACCAAAAACCAAGAAAAATCCGTTTCAAACTCATAAAAACCTCATAAAATAACTCTTTAATTCATCTTCAACAAGTGTAAATAACTTTAGAAGCAACTCATAATTGAGAGGGGTTGAAATAATAAATTTTAGAGGGATGACGATCTTTGCACGGTTTGTCCACGTGGTTTGGTGGACCATTCACCAACCATGCACCTAGTTCTATGAAGTCCTTAGAACAATTCCACACAAACTCCACATGTTTTGCCCGACTGTGTGGGATATCTGTACAACCCTAATTCTTCATCCAATTTCACCCCAAAACTTAGGAAATCTCTAAAGTAACTCATAAAACACCTCTAGGGTTAAAATACCATAAATTTCATACAACACAACTCAAAGGAAAAATAAAAAACAAATCCCGGCTACCCATGGAAACTCAAGTATCATAATGAAAGGTGGTGATCAATCACATAATCATGATTAACTATCGAGTTCCGACCATAATATTCCCCTTTCTACACAGGTACACCCCAAATAACATGAGGTTTTCTTAAGAACTTAGTCCTTTATAAGAACCTAGACTCTGATACCATTTATAATGAACCGGATGAGGCTAGCTCGATGTGTCACCTGAACAGCTCTTCCACTAGGCCTAGAGGCCATTTAAGATCCCCATGGGATGACAACTAGAAATAGACATCAAGGAACATGATCTTGGGAATGGTTTCACCCTCAAATAGAAATAAATAGGAACTATAAACTTACTAAGATATCAGAATGGTATGTCCATACATTGGACTACCATGTATGAGAAATGAATAGAATTAAATAGAAAAAGGAATAAATGAGTCATAATAAATATGCACGATTCAACTAATTTATATAAATATGAAACTGCATCCAAAATAATACATCAACAAGAATAAATAAAGAGCCAAAGTCAATATAAATATACAAACTTTTCTCAAAAAATAAGAAGGGTACAAAGTGCGCAACAAAATAGACATAAGATAAACTGAAATAAAGGAAAAACAATAAGTCAAAGTGGCTAATCCATTACATCCCAAAATAAACCAAAATAAACCCAAATAGTGGAAAAACCAACTCTATGAGGCCCACAAACACTCAACACGTCCCACCACATTATTTTATAAATCCAACCAGTGTGAAATGATAAAGGAAATAATCTAGGTACCTAAAATAAAACACGAGGACTACATACACACGAGGGTGTGTATATAGGGTGTAAGATAAACATGCCTAGTAGGAACCCACCAAGGAGTCTATGTAATACCTTACAAATGGAATTTCAAAAATGCTATTTTGAAATTAATTTAGAAAATAGGTTTTCACACAAGATTTCATAAAAAAAAATAAGAAACATTATTTTCCTTAAAAATAATTATTTAAAAGTATATCTCCATTTTAAAACTTGAAACACAGATCCACTTACAAAGAAAATACTTTGAACCATATAAAGTGAAACCAAAATTTTATATTTATAAAACCATGTATTTCCATCAAATCCTCTTCCCATTTAAAAACTATTACCAGAGAAATACCACTTTCATAAGAAAAAATTTTCTAAACATAAATTACACTATAAAAAAAGAAGATATCAATCAAGATGTTACTAAACACAATCATAATGAATGAAAGAAATACAATAATTCCATATAATTGAAGAAAACAAGGGGACATAAAGAGTGAAAAGGAAATCCCCTAGAAGGAATCATTAATACTGAATAATGAACATAAACAACTCATTAGGTCCTAAAGTGACATGGTCCTAGACAACACTATAAAAAAATACTAATTACCAGTCTATGTTACATCCAAAATAACACAAGACACTCAACTAGTCCACACCGATATCATTGAAATGACAACTCCCATCTTTCTTGGGCTTATCACACAACTAGGGGGACACTAGTAGTGTGTGTACCAACTAGAATAACATAAAATATAGACTACTCTATTAGTGATTAGGGTTCCTATGTTTTCAATCTAGTGTAGGTGAGAAATTAATCAAACAATGAGAATATCACATATTAATAAAGAATAAATAGTAAATCTCATCTCACCTCCAATGCCCTCGCATGAAACAATCCCCTTTTTACATCATACAAGCATAAAAAATATATAACATCTCATAAAGGGGAAAGATAAACAAGGGGCACAAGTGAGGGTCTCACATAACATCAACTTAAATTCCTTTTAAAAATTTCCAAATGGGCCTTTGAAAAACTAGCTTGGGATGTTAATCCATACTATTGAACTTTGAGAGTTAAATTATAAAAAAACATTATTCAAAAACCCATTTAGAAACCATTTGTAAGCCAACACTTCCTTTGAAAACCATTAAAATTCCAAAGCCTATTTAGAATCAAGGACATCTCTTCCCTTTAAAGAGATATTTCTTAAACTAAACCTTTCTTTAATTAAATAAAACCATTTAAAAATATCATACTAGTGTCAAAACCCCTTTAAAATTCCAAATTCATTTAAAAATATCCTATAATGCATTTATACATACACTTGGAACTCTTAAACCAATAATTACAAAATTAAAACTATAAAACTTATGAAAAATCCATTTATGTCAAGTGATAAAAACCTTGAAAAACATTTTAACACTCATCACACATGCCAAATATAATAATAATTTGATAATAAATGATATGAAGATGATGTCTAAAATCCCTATAAATCAAAATCCCTAAGATTAGGTTCACTCCAAATCCTAAGTTCAGCCAACATAGACATATGGTTCATGGGAGAAGAAAAAACTAAGAAAAAAGAGTGGGAGTAAGACGAGGAGGAAGAGATAAGAAGTGATATAGATGTGATTAAATTGGAGAAACAAACTTAAACATAAAGAAAAATTAAGGGAAAACCCATGGAAATAGATATGAGAAAAGGGGTAAATTTTCCTGGAGTTAGCTGAGCCAAACAAAGAGGAGAAGGGTTAGAAACCCACTTTAATTTGAGGAGGGGGTGTTTTTGAAAAACCCAAAATTTTAAAAACTAGGCAGACCACATTGATTGTCTACACAATTTAGTAATCCATGAACCAACCATGTGGCTTACACTAGACAAATGTAACACACTCACACACTCTAGCCTTATGGTTTACCTAACCATTCACCGACTGTGTGTAACCCTCTACAATAAATTGTAGCACCCCTTTAATGCTTGTCAAAATTTTTCTCCTAATCGTGTGCAAGCCACGTGACACCCAAAAACTTCCAAAAAATTGAAATAAATGAAAAAAAACATCCCAAAATTTAAGACATCCCAAAAACATAAGAAATAAATCTCAATGGTGACACTAGGGTGTTACGATTCTCTCCACTATGCCACTTTATACCCCTAGAAAGTCATTATAAAGAGATGGAATATAGTGAAATATTAAAATATCAACATCTCAAAGAAGAGGTGGTAGGGATGGGGGAAATTGGAAAAGACTCTAAATGAAGGGAAATGTGAACTGAAACTATTACTCAAGACCAATATAGTACATCCACATACATAATTTGATAACTCTAAGTATAACTCAACTCAGAAATGAGATAAAAACAAGGTCTCCCTACCATTTAGATTTCATCTAAAATTGTGGATCAAAGGGATATACACTCTCAAGAAGACACACCACTAATAAAAACAAACTTCCCCAAAATATATAAGGGAATTATAATTCCTTGATCGATCAAAACATTCATTTAAGAAACAAGATCAAAATTACATAAAGAAAGAACCAATAAAATAATCCCATGATAACTCTAAGATAAAACCCAAATCAAAATAACATCATCGAATAACTAAGGTAGGGACACCCAAAATCAAAAAAAAAAAATCACCAACATAGAAAAACATGGCTCTAAACTTGGGATAATGAACTTGAAATGAGGGAAACCTAGAACCTCACTCATGGAATACCACTCACAATGAATCCAACATTATCCAAACAGATCCAACCATAGCAAAACTAAACCACATCCATTATAGATCCCCAAGAACCTACCCAAGATTTTTCATGCTTGGTTTATCAAAACTAAAAACCCAACACATAGTCCATAAAAAATAAACCATAAGAAAAAGGGTTAAAACCATGGCATAAAAACCATTAGAATAACCAAATCTCATAAATTCTATAATAAAACCACCCAAATCACAAATTGGATCTGAATTACCCTAAAGATATTATCTAATATCACCACATTGATCACAAATCCTAAGAACAAAAGATCCATGAACTCCAAAAACACTTGACTAGGTTCTTCCAGTACACTCACAACAACTTCATTCTTGAGGCATTAGGAATTTATAGAGAATTGAGGATACCCTCAATCTTATCTAACCACCATGTCTCCCCAAGTAGGCCTAAATCACTATGAAAAGAGGGAGGATAACGATTTTAGCCCCAAAAATCTATTCCAAGTTTGGGCAGAGTCATTTACTAGAATAAATGCATCTAAGAGACAATGAGAATCATTCGGAGGTTCATCTCTAGGGACAAAATTTCCACTCTTCTTAAAAACCTTTATGAGAGACACAATTTACAATAACATGATACATGAATTTATTCAGTTCATGTATCACATCTTAAAATAGATAGTGCTATCATGACTAAAGTACATATTCAAAAATATGAATCCACTGGGACATGGAACATCATTCCCACATCATGAAAACTCCTTTTACACACATGTATATATTAAAAAAATGAAATATCCCATGAGATTATTTTATTTTATTTAGAATACTGATCAAAACCATTCTCATAAAACCAACTATATTATTAAAACACTTTCCCAAACTTTTTTATGAAATCAACCACTTTCCAAAACCATACACCATATAATTTTTTACATTTAAACCAAAACCAATTGGTAAAAGTTATTTTTTTTCATTAAATCATACTCAATTTAAAAAATTCCATCCCTTTATAAACACTTTACTTCCATTTAAAAAACCAAGGAAGTCTATTTCACAAATCCATCATAGATTAAAATCCAACTTTATTAGAGCTTCCCATTTTGGTAATTCAAAATACTCACACTAGCTTTGAAAATCACCAATTCATCATAAAATCAAGAAACCTACTTCATCTAAAAATAATTTCAAAATTAACTTGAAATAATTTCTAAATTTAATGGAATAAACAAATTTATATAACACCTCATGGGAATAAATAATTTTTTTTGATCAACCCACAAAAATATATTCGAAAACCATCATTTTAGGAAATCCCACCTTTTACCCAAAACTAGCCTTTAGAACATTAGGCATAAGCAAAACATAATACTCAAAACCAATAAAAATACATTTCAAACACATTAAAACCTAATAAAAACCCTATTTAATTCACATTTAACAAGTGGAAATCACTTTAGAAGCAACTTAGAATAAAGAGGATCAAAAAAAAAAACAAATCCAGGAGGGATAAGGAGTTGTGCATGGTTTGGATACACAATTTGGTAGACCCTGCACCAACCATGCAACAAGATATGAAAAACCCTCAGAACCATTCCAAATAGGCTCTACATGGTTTACCATACCATGCATGATAATCACATAACCAAAGTGTTCAATCTATTACATCCCAAAATAAACCAAAATAAACCTGAACAATGAAAAAACCAAATCCATGAGACCCATGAATACTCACCAGCTCCTACCACATTCTCCCATGAATCCAACTAGTGAAAAACAATAAAGGTAATAATTTGGTCACTTAAAAGAAACCACGAGGACTACATTCACATGAGGGTGTGTATGTAGGGTATGAGCTAAAAATGTATAGTATAATCCCACAAATAATTCTATGTAATACCATACAAATGACATTTAAATAATGTTGGTTTGAGGTACATTTAGAAAATAAGTATTCACTCAATAGGTTATAAAAGAAAACATGCATTATTCTTTCCCTTAAAAATACTTCTTTAAAAGTCTTTTTCCATTTTAAAAATTAAAACAATGATTTAATTTTAAAGAAACCAGTTTAAAACATAAAATGTAAAACCAAAATTTAATATTTATAAAACCATGAATTTTCATCAAATACTTTTCCAACTTCAAAACCATTGTAAGATAAATCTCCTTTTATAAGATTTTTTTTATAAACACAAACCATAACATAAATAAAGAAGATATCAATCAAGTTGACACTAAACACAATCACAATGAATGAAAGCGATATTATGGTGCCATATAATTAAAAAAGAATGAGGGGATACAAAGATTGCATAAGAAATACCCTAGAAGGAATAATTAAGAATAAATAAGAAACATGAGAAACTCATTAGGTCCTACAATGAGATATTCCTAGACAACACTATAACATGTGACCAACTATTGGTTTACATTGCATCTAAAATAACACAAGACACCCGAATATACCACACCAACATCATTAGAATGACACCTCTCCTCTAGAAATACCCCATCACACAACTAGGGAGACACTAACAACATGTGTACCAACTAGTGTAGTATAAATCTGGACCACTCTCTTAGTGCCTAGGGTTCCCATGCAATCAATCAAGTGGAGGTGAACAATTGATCAAATAATGATAATTTCATGCATCGATAAATAATAAATAGTAAATATCATCTTACATCTAATGACCTCACATGAAACAATACATTTTTAAACCATACAAGTGTCAACAATATACAAACAAGGTCCAGGAGTGAGGTTCTCATATAACATCAACTTAAATTACTTTTAGAAAGTTCCAAATGGGCCTCTAAAAACTAGCTTGGGATAAAAATACATACTAATGAACTTTGAGATTTAAATTATAAAAATTACATAACTTAAAAACCCATTTATAAACCATTTGGATGTTTACACTTCCTTTCAAACCATTCAAATCCCAAAGCCTCTCTAAAATAAAGGACATCCCTTCTTTTAAAAATAGATTTCATAAACCAAACCTTTATTTAAACGAAGAAAACATTTTAGAAACATAATAATAGTGTTTAAAACCCGTTCAAATTCCAAATTAATTTTAAAAACATCCTCTAATACATTTATACATACACTTGGCACTCTTAAACTAAAAATAACAAAATAAAAATTATAAAATTTATGAAAAATCCATTTATACCAAGCGATATTAACCTTGAAAAATATTTTTAATACACATAAAAGGCATTCTATATAATTATAATTTGATAATAAATTATTTTAAGGAAGCTCAAGTATTAAATAAATGTCAAGAAATGGGGTTACATAGAAAAAATGACCTTAAAACCTACAAAATAAGTCGCTAGCATTGGCAGTGGCCCAACAAATAAAAATCTACACATAAATGTCCCTTAAATCACATGATTTATGGAATATATTTCATCACATAATATCCCAAATTACCTTTTAGGTTTTTAGTTTTTTATAATTAGAAAAAGCGTTTTATTACAAAGTGGACACTTACACACAATTTCCATTTTTCTAGTAAAATAAGTTCTTTATAAAGACAAACTTGCTACATTAAAGATAACTCTCATAATTGGATATATGAATTTATTAATGTTCTTAATCATCCTTAATCCCTGTGAAAAAACATTTGAAAATTTGGGATTATCAAAACAAAGCTTGGTAAGGTACATAAAAGAAAATAAACTTGCTAGTCCATTGGTAAACTTGAAAAAACCATATTTTTTTAACTTTTTCATAATAAACTCTAAGATCAAATAATCATTTACTTATGCATGAAAAAATAACAATTTATCAATAGTTTTTATAAATATTTTATAATAATTCATGAAGGAAAAATCATAATCACGAGGGTTTCTTGGAAAAACCTTAAAACTCATGAGTACCTTTCATTAAAAAACAATCATTTCACCTTTAAAAAGGTTAAAAACCTTATATATAAAATTAATCTCATTTTATTACCTTTTTAAATCAAAATATTTCCTTAAAAAACATTAAAATTAGATCATGTAGGTGTATTAGGACATTATTCTTACATTCACCCTTATAAGAACCCTTATAATGTAATCACTTAATCAGAAAATTCCCACATCTCTTAGGAGTAACCTATCATCAGTAAACTCTGTCACTTTACCCAATTTATTGGAGAGCTATATCGGGCTTAACCATAATTTATATAAATTTTCCCATAATATCAACATGAATAAAACATATATATATTTCACTTTAACCATAAAACTCATTTGAATTTTCATTCAATCCTATAAGCAATAACACTTTCAGATATATCATATAAATGAGAAGAAATTTCCATTTTCTTAGAATTTTCTTTAAAACTAAAAATTCCCAGAAGAACAGGAATACATTATTATTTGAAAAATCATGTTAAATTATAGAGTGATATTGATAATGAATAAAATCTATGATCATCAGAAATGGTGGTCAAGCTGTATACATTTAATGTTTTTTGTACATTTATAAAAAGTAAAAAATAATCCATATAGAAAACATTGAAAATATTACTTTTTAATACATTGTAAAGATAGTAAAAATATTTTTAAACGACCTTTATAAACCTTTAAATCATAAATAAGAACATTCTTGAAACATTTTAAAGATCCTCAATATGGAATAAAAATAGTTGTAAGGAAAACTTAAAATTATTATTTTTAAAATAAATTCCCTTGCCTCGAGTCCTAAATCATTTCATTAATATGTATACCCTCCCAATTAATAAAATTTTATTAGTTTTCTAACTGATTAATAACCTTTTTCATTTTCATTCCATTATCATTATTATCTTTATTTCATTTGTTACCATGTTTTATTTAGTTAATAAAATGGTTAAGTTCATGTTGGACATTTTGAGGAAGTTCAGTTTACAAGTCCAAAATGGCTTAAATAGGTTTACTATAGTCAATGTAATCATGGTTCCATATTCTATAAAATACTAATCATGAAAAAATTATTATTTTTATACATTTTTTTTAAAACCATCCATAAAAGGTGGATGTGAGAAATGAAATATGTTATATCATGGAGGCGGTGCACGTACACACGACTGACATTTCAATTTTTCCATTGGATAGAAAAGAAATAAGGTATATAATATTTTACTTTTACAGAATCATAATTATGTTACAAATTTAACATTTATTCATTATTCCTATCCTAATGACTAACCATGTGAGGCAGTAATGAAAAAAGAATCACATCACTTTGCGGATGTGATATTCCACACGTACGCATGAGAGACATTATCATTTTCCAAAAAATGTAAAGGATTATAAGGTAAGTATTATACTATCTTTCAAAAATCATAATAATTTCATAAAAATATTATATATTCATTAATTAAATATTCATAACTTTCTATGTGAGGAGGTGATGGAAAATGAAACACATCAGTTCCTATGGGATCGAAAAGATGATGAATAAGGATTGTGACATAAAAATAATATAATATAATTATATATAAGATACTAATATTATTATATGATCATGGCTATGTAAGATTTGAAGGAGGTGGAAGAAGAAATAAACATAAAAACACTCAGTTAAGAGTTATGCATCTTCTTTGAGAAACCTCCTTTGACTTACACCTTAATACTTATAGGTTGGTCCTTTTGTGATAAAAAAACCTCTAGTACATGGTAATAAAGGTTTTTAAAGTATTTTTATATATATTTATTGAACTAAATGGCTCAATATGTGTGAGGAAGAGAATATATGAGGTGCTATTTTATAAGTGAGGTGGGTGACAATCTTGTAAATACATGAAATAATAATATATAATACGTGTCTAAATCATTTAAAATGGATCAAAAGTGAAATATATTCAAATATAAGGAATATAAAGTTGAAATAAATTCAAATAAATCATATTACTTTTAGTTTTTTTAAAATAATTTACTCGGTTTTTCTATTGCTTTGACAAGCACCGTGTTAGTGTTGCATAAGTGTTCAGGGTAATTATACCATCAATAAAAATTAAAAATGAATTACTATCAGAAAAATAATTTATTAATATTCAAAATAAACATCAATAACTATTAATAATTTCTTTTTATCTCTATGACAACATATTATAGATATTAAGATAAAAATATGGACATTTTGTAATTATCCTATACTTCAAATAATATTAAAGGTTATAATCAAAGGAAAGTGGCACTAAAATGCCATATTTTTAAAGATAAGTTGATTATAGTTTTAAAAAAATCATCCAATGAAATAAATTCTAGTTTTTATTTATTTTTAAACCTTATCACATAGTTTTAATCTCATTTAACCCATTTTACCCTTTATTGTGGTGATAAACTTTTACCATGGTTACTATTAATTATGATTAAAATGAAATTTACACTATTAAATTATTTGAATATGTTGATTAAAAATACAGAATAAATTTTATATGATTTAATTTTAATAAGTGTTAAATATTAATTTTAATAGAAGTGCGTGAAACACAACGAAAAATAGTTTTTAGAAAAATACCCATTTTAAGCATAAAAATGATTTTATACCAAAATCATGAATAATATTGATTCCTATTGAATGAATTGGATTATTTTTAATAAAATGAGACTAATTTTTATTTAAAAACAATACAAAATATAATGATACTTTTTAAACACTTTAAAAGAAATGACATTTTTTATAAAAATCATTATTTTTCACTATTCACCCACAAATCAATCTTTTCAGAAAAATCCCAAAAATTAAGCCTAACATATATTTGATATGATGATATCAAAAATTAAATCTATTTTATAAAATAAAATTTATAAAATTCATAAATTTATCTTTTAAATGAAAATACAAAATATAAGGAAAACATTCTTTTATATAAAAATGACCCTTTTATACTTTTAAAGGTTTTAATCCTTATTTGATTTAATTATTATTATTCAAAATTGAGTACTTATTTACTAGGAACTAATAAATAAATTTTAATAAGGAAATTTTTTAAATATATATTTAATAATGCAGTTATTTCTATTCATACCCACTAAACCAGTGGTTAGGTTATAACAATCATATTTAAATGATAATATTTTTATAGTATATTGTGGTTCACTTAATATTGGGGTTATATATGGCACACGATATTGAACATATAATTCTTTTTAAATTAAAATAAACTAAAATCTCAGGTTTTTACTTTTTACCCCTTAAAGAAATTGCAACCTCACAATTTTTTCTTATGCTTGATATAAAGGGTTAAAAACAATTCCAAAATAAATTTCAAGGTGTGGAAGATAAACATACATAAGTGAAAGGAAATACCTTTTAATCCTCATTGACAACATTTCCTTTTGAAAAGTACTTTAATGTATAGGTTTAGACTAAGTTACTTATCATTTCCTAAGTATTTATTAAACCATGCATTTACCACAATGAGACTCGCTCTAGCGAAAGAGTTTCATAAAGCGTACCTTCACAACTAAGAAATATTTTCCATATAAGAATCGATATATTTATCTTCCTATTTTTTAAGTTGGGGATTTTTTTACCATTAAGATAGAGAATAAGAGAAAATATACTTACTTTATTCTATACCATAAGCATAATTTCATCATTTATATGTGTTTCAATAAGTTTTCCACCTCTACTTCATCTCATATTCTGAATGATGATTTTTTATGCCTAAAGAACTAAAATTAACTTTGAAGAGATCATAATATTCACAAAATGATGAAAATTTATTTATCCTATTTCTATCATTTCAATAAAACCAAAAATGGTTAGCATAAGATAAGATAATATCCAATTTTAACAAACCTTCGTATGAAGAAATACTACATTAATCTAGCAATGCGAAACGGACGGGTTGGGGTGGGGCGGGCTAAACCCATGCGGGCTTTGGACTATGTGGGTTTGAGACCGCAAAAACCCGCATATTAAATGGGCAGATTTATCAAACCCGCCCCGCCCCACAGCGGGTGCGGGCAAGCTCGTGGGCAACCCACATTATTTATTATTATTATTATTATTATTAAAATTATTATATTTTTAATTATTAATATAATTAAAAGGTTATGATAAATTGGTGTGTGTACATATATATATATATATATATGTGATAAGTATATAAGAAAAAAATAAAAAAAATAAAAAACTTTTAAAGCATGGATATATATAAATAATATAAGAAAAATAAATAAAAAATCGATATGGTGGAGGGGGCGGGGTAGCCGACGGGGTTGGGGGTGCGGGGGGAGGCGACAGGGAGGCGACGGGGACGGGCAGGGAGGTGGAGCGGGCGACGGGGTGGGGGGAGCCGATGGCGGGCGACGGGGACGGTACGACGTGGGGGGGGGGGGGGGGAGCAGCGAGGGAAAATGTGAGGGAGGCAGAGGTGGGCGACCGGGACGGTCCGGCGTGGGGGTGTGTGGGGAGGCGAAGGGGATGGTGGGGGAGGTGGAGCGGGCAACGGGGTGTGGGGAGCCAGTGGTGGGTGACATGGACGGTACGACGTGGGGGAGGAGCAGGGGGGACAGGGTGGGGGGAGGCGGAGGCGGGCGACCCGGATGGTCCGACGTGGGGGAGGCAGAGGTGGCGACGATGTGGGGTGAGGGCAAGCAACGAGGCCGGTCAGCGTGAGGGAGGAGGAGGCCGGGGAGGCGACAACGTGTGATGAGGCAGAGGCGGGAAAAGGCGTGGGGTGAGGTGGAGGCAGGCAAAGTGACAGGTCCAGCGTGGGGTAGGAGATGGGTAGACACAAACGAGGGATTCCAGGCGTGGATTGGTGAGAAAATACTGGAAAAAGTGCACACCGACTATTCGACTTCTGCATTGGGCGAACCCCCATGCATTAACGAGTCTTGGGTTGGGACTGCATGTTAGATTAAAGTAAAGGATTTGAACCGGTGGAATCCGCGGGATGGAACAGAGTCCGTCCGTGCACCACGACACAAAAATATATATATATAAAATCATATTGTAGATATTTTTTGTTTAAAAAAATGGACATGCGGGCTAGCCCGCACCCGCGTGGGTTTACCCGCCCCACCCCGCATCCGTGCGGGCTCTAACTCGCATAGACCCGCATTTTAAACGGTCAGTATTTTTAGGCCCGCCCTGCCCCGTATCCGCCTCATATCTGCAAAGCCCGCAGGACATAGGCCCGTTTTGCATCACTACATTAATCTCCAAATCCTCAACATTAACACCCAAATTTCATATCTAAAAACTCCATAAATAACTAAACTTAAAACTTTATAAAATACGCCTAACCAAATTTGAAACCCAAAAATTGAGAAATATTTGATCACATATTCTTCCAAGATCAACTTAACATTTATCTCCAAACAACATTAATCACTCACAAAGTCACATACCAAAAAGGTATATGCCCTAATCATATAATCTCTAAATTATAGTAATATTTTCTATAAATAAAATGAATCACTATAAAGCCTAAATAAAATCATATATGATTTCAAAAGTTAACTCAACCATTATAACTCAAATTAAATCCCATATTATCCAATAATATTATGTTTACCTTAATCATATAATGTTCAAAAAATAAAAAACTTCTCCAAAAATAAATTTAACCACTTAGTCACTAAATAACTTTTCAATCTCATGGTTATCTATACAATAAAACATATGTATAAAAAATGTAATAACCCTTTCTTCCAATTAACCATAATTAACTCAACATCGAAGCTCATATTAAACCTAAAAGTTATCAATCAATTTTAACTTATGTTTTCAAAATATAAAATCACTCCTCCTCAAATAACCCTTTCACTAAAACACCTACTAAACCCAAGAGTTTTATTCCCATAAATTTCACCCAAAATATCCTTAGTCATCTTAAACTCTCATCACATAAAACCTCAAAAGAGGTATCTATTACTTTAAACATACGATCAAAATTAATATTATTAACCCATGATGGTATCTAAAACTCTTAAAATATACTCATTTGAATCATCTTAACCTCTAAAGTTATCTAAACCCTTGCTCTGATACCGACTATAACAACCCACACATAATTGTCCCTTAAATTACATGATTTACGGTGTATATTTCATCACTTATATCTTAAATACCTTTTTAGGTTTAAATTTTTAGAGAATTAGAAAATATGTTACATTATAAAGTGTACACTTCCACATAATGTCCATTTTACCAACAAAAGAAGTTCTTTTCAACGATAAACTTAATACATTAAAGATAACTCCCATAATTGGATCTACGACTTTATTAACATTTCTATTCATCCTTAAGCCGTGTGAAAAGAAATATTGAAAATATTAAATGAGAAAAATAAATCTCAGTAAGGGACATCAAATAAAATAAACATTCTAGTTTATTAGTACGCCTGAAAAATCCATAAGAAAGTTTACCTTTTTCATAATACACTTTGAGCAAAAAAATTCATTTATTTATCCATGAAAACAAATTAATTTCTAAATAGTTTTCATAAATATTTAAAAATAATTCATAAATGAAAAATCATAATCATGATGTTTTATTTAAAAAACATGAAAAATTATTAGTACCTTTACTTTAAAAATAATATTTTCACCTTTAAAAAGGTTATAAACATTCCTTATAAAATTAATCTCATTTTATTAACTTTTGAAACCAAAAGATTTTTTAAAAAAACACCGCAAGTAGATTATATAGGCACCTTGTGAAATTATACTTATATTCACCCTTACAATAACCCTTATAATGAAATTTCTTAACCGTATAATTCTCACATCTCTTAGGAGTAACCTATCGCTGATAAATTCCATCACTTTACCCAATGCATCAAAGAGCTATATTGGGCTCACCCAACATCATAGATATATTGGGATCATACACCATTCATATAAAATTTTTAATAACCACATCATGAATAAAACACATATATATTTCACTTTAATTATAAAAATCATTTGAATCATCATTCAAGCCTATAAGAAAAAACACTTTCTGATATCTTATATAAATGAGAAGAAATTTCCATTTCCCTAAAAAACATTTTAAAACTAAAAATACCTAGAAGCGAGGGAATAAAAAATTCTTTTAAAAACCATTTTAACTTATATAATAATATTTATAATGAATATCAACTATGATTATGATAAAGGGTTGTCAAGCTATATACATTAAAAAATCACTCTTTTTATACTTTTGTAAAAAGTCAAAAATAACCCATATGAATTTTTTTTACAAGATTAATTTTTAATACTTTGTAAAGATAGTAAAAAATAGTTGAAAATTAACTTTAACAACCTTTAAATCATAGATAATAACATTATTTAAATATTTAAAATAATTTCAACATGTAAGAAAAAGAGTTGGAAGGAAAATTTTGAAACATGATTTTTAAAATAAAGTCCCCTACCTCGAGTCCTGACTCGTTTCATTCGTATGTCTACCCTCATGAGTAATAAAATTATATTAGTTTTCTACCCAATTAAGAACCCTTTTCATGTTCATCCCATTATCATTATTCCTTTTAATTAATTTGTTACTATGTTTTATTTAGTTACTGGAATGGTTAAGTTCACATGGAATGTTTTGAGGACGTTCAGTTAATAAGTCCAAAATAACTTCAGCAGGTTGACTATGAATAAAAAAATCATGGTTACATTATCTAAATAATATTAATCATGAAAAAATTATTTTTTTTATACATTAACAACATTTTTATAACCAACCATGGAAGGTGTATGTGATAAATGAAATGTGTCGTATCATGGAGGCGATAACCTACACGTATACACAAGTAGCGTTTCAATTTTTAAATTGGTTGGAAAATAAATAAGGTATATAATATTTTAATTTTCTAGAATCATAATTATTTTATATAAATATATAATATTTATTCATTATTTTCATTATTATTACCAATAATGTAAGGAAAAAATGGAAAACAAATCACATCACTTTGTGGGTGTGGTATTCCACACGTATGCACGAGTGACGTTATCATATTCCAAAATATGGAAAGGGAAAGAAGTTAAGTAATATTTTATCATTAAATAATAATAATAATATAATTAAAATATTATATATTCATTAATCACATCTTTATAACCATCTGTGTGAGGCGGTGATGGAAAACGAAACACATCACTTCATGGAGGAGGTAGTCCACGCGCAATCACGTGCATTGTTTTCATTTCACATAGAATAGGAAAAGAGATGAATAATGGTTTTTAAATAAATTTAATAAAATTTTATTATTTTTAATATAATTATGTTATTATATGATTATTGTTAAATATAATTTGAAGGAGGCAGAAGAAGAAATAAATATGAAAACACTCAGTTAAGAGTTATACCTCTTCTTTGAGAAGCCTCATTTGGCTTACACCTTAAGAATTTTAGGCTAGTATTTTAGTAATAAAATAACTAATAGGAAATGGGGAGGAAGTTTTATTATATATTTGGATAGATCTTGGTTGAGATAAATGGATCAAGAGGTGTGAGGAAGATAGGAAAAGAGGTTCCCTTTTTTAAGTGAGGTGGGTGACAATCTTGTAAATACATGAAATATTAATATATAACATGTGTCTAACTCATTTAAAATGGATCAAAAGTACCATCGATTCAAATATAAGGATAAAAAAGATAAAATAAATTCAACCAAATCATATTACTTTTAATGTTCTCTAAAATAATTTACTTTCTTTTTCTATTACTTACACAAGCACCGCATCAGCGTTGTATAAGTGTTTAAGGTAATTATACCATAAATAAAAATTAAGAAAACTAATATCATAAAAATAATTTAATCAAATTCAAAATAAACATTTATAATCATTAATAACTTATTTTTTATCTTTATGACAATATATTATAGATATTAAAATAAAGATAGTGACATTTTGTTACTATCCTTTACTTAAAATAATATAAAGGTTATAATTAAAGGAAAGTGGCACAAAAAATGCCATATTTTCAAAGATATTATTATTTTGGAAAACTACACCCATAACATGAAATAAAGGTATGTTTTGGATTGATTTTATACCTTATCCCATAGTTTTAATCCCGTTTAACCCATTTTACTCTTTACCGCGGTGATAAAAATTTATCATGATTAATATTCATTATGACTAAAAAAACTGAAAATATTACATAATGTGAATATTCTGATTAAAAACATGGAATCCATTTTATATTATTTAATTTTCATAAATGTTAAATATTAATTTTAATATAAGTTTATGAAACTCAATGAAAAACACTTTTTAAAAAAATACCCGTTTTAAGTATAAAAATGATTTTATACCAAAATCATATATGATATCGATTTTAATTGAATTAATTAGATTATTTTTAATAAAAGGGATAATTTTACTTTAAAACCAATCCAAAATATAATAATACTTTGTAAACATTTTAAAATAAATAACATTTTTTTATAAAAATCGGTATTTTTCACTATTCACTCAAAAATCAATATTTTCAAAAAAATCCTAAAAAATTACCCTAATATATATTTTATATTTTTATATAAAAAATTATGTTCATTTTATAAAATAAAATTTATAAAATTCATAATTTTATCTTTTAAATGAAAATAAAAAATATAAGGAAAACCTTCTTTTATAGAAAATGACCCTTTTATACATTTAAGGGTTTTAATCCTTATTTTATTTAACTAATATTATTAAAAATTAAGTGCTTATTTCTTAGGAACTAATCAATAAATTTTAATAAGGAAATTTTTTTAACATATATTTTATAATGTGGTTACTCATATTCATACCTGCCAAACCAACAGTTAGATTATACCAATCATATTTAAATAATAATATTATTATAGTATACCATATTTCAATTAAGATTGGTGTTACATGTGGCACAAAAAATTGAACACAATACATTTTTAATGTAAAATAAACTAAAATATTGGGGTGTTGAACTATTAAAGATAAAGATGATGTCTATAATCCCTAGACATCAAAATCCTCAATATTAGGTTCACCCCAAACTCTAAATTTGAACAACATAGACCCTAGTGTTCATGAGAGAAGCACAAAATAAGATAAAAGAGAGGAAAGAGGAGGATGAGGAGATAATAAGGTATCTAAAGGAGATTAACTTATAGGATCAATCTCAAACATGAAAAAACCAAGGTAGAATCCATGGAAATGGAGTTGAGAAAAGGGGGACGTGCATTTGAAGTCAGCCGAGCCAAGTGGGGAGGAGAAGGGGAAAACCGCTCATTTAATTCAAGGAGAGGATAGTTTTGAAAAACCCAAAATTTTAAAAACTTGGTAGATTACATGGTTTGACAAACCTTGTGCCAACTGTGTGACTTGTACTGGACAAACACAACACACTCACATGGTCTAGCCACATAGTTTACTTAACCATACTCCACCCATGTAGAACCCTATAAAATAAACCATAACACCATTTTCATGTTTTTTCCTAACTATATGAAAGCCACACGACACTTATAATTTTTCATTTTTTTAATAATTTCCTAAAAACTTATAAAAAATTAATATGGACAAAAAAAAATAAGAAATAAATCTCAATAGTGACACTGAGGTGTTACATGCCTTCTTCTTAGACAATTTAATGTGTTTGACCAATGGAGTTAAGATCAGATTACATCCAGTCATCCCAAATCTTTTGACAACCTTCCATATTTAATCCCTTTGAGATAAAACAAAGGTTCTAACTTTCTTATCTCGCTCGATATTTATTACCATTATCTTATTGGCCTATCTAGGATCATTAATCTTGAAACTTCCAAAAAGATACTACTTTAGATTTTGCATCCTTTTATCTTATGGTCCAACTTGAAAACTTTTATCCATATACAGGAGAAGAATGATAAAGCTACCATCATTCCATGTCTTCTGGTAACAACAATGGTTTTCATTGCTCTAAGTAAATCCTTTATCTTCAATAAATGCATTAAATTTATGATTCTAGTACCTTGGATATTGTTTCAATCCATAAAGGATTTTCTTCAGTATACACACTAAGTTCTGGTTCAAATCATTTGTATATCCCATCAACTGCTTCATTTAAATATCTTCCTCCAAATAACCATGAAGGAAGGCCATATTTACATCCATATACTCTAAGTATAGATTGTAGGACACAACCATTATCAAAACTATCTGAATAGTAGAATTCTTAACTACTTATGAGAAAATATTTGAGAAGTTTATTCCTTCCCTCTATTCGAATCCCTTCATCACCATCAGTGCCTTGTACCTTTTTATTCTATTAGATTCTTCTTTCAACCATAACATTCACTTATTCTCTAGTTATCTATTCCCTCATGGTAACTTAGTTAGCTCCCACATTCCGTTTGAATTCAATGAGCACATTTCTTCCCTCATAGTTTACTCCCACTGTTTGAAATCGTTGAGAGTGTCTGCCTCATTTTGGATTTCTAGTTCCCCATTGTTCATAATAATAAAAAAGTTTATGTCAACCACAAACCTCTATAATAATTTGTTGACTCTAGAAAATATCCACAATACTTGAATCTCAACTCTATTTGGTTCTATAATGTCCAATGCTCTGAATTTTGGGGATCTAACTCCTGGTTCTACCACTAAAGCTTCAGTTGACCTTGAGATCTATAAAAAATATTTTGCTAGTCTTACATCTAGCCTTCCAATACTAACATTATGAACTTATTGGAACTTTTCTCTATCTGTTACTCCCATTTAGATCAACTTGGACTTGGTTAATTGATTCCATACTTTCAAATTCCTTCTCAACTAAGTTTCAATACTTTTATAGAACCTTCTCATTAAATAGAAAATTTCAAATCTTGATGACTTGTTGCTTGTCAACATCCTATAGTTGATATCTAAATTTTTTATCTTTATATCTCATAATTAATCATGCCTTAGAATTTTCCTAAATCTTATCTCTATCATTATCATCCATAAGAACATATTAAAGGCTTCTAAAAATTTTGAGATGGCTAACATCTGATTATTTTTTTGGACCATAGCTATTCTGAAACTTCATGTCCTATAGAAGTAAACAAACTTTAGTTGACCAAGTATGTTGTCATGTTCATTACTTAAACCCAAATAGACTTAGACATTCTTAAGTGTATATACATACTCTATTTAATTTCTGTCAATATCCAATTCATCCTTTCTACCACACTATTATGTATAGTATTCTAGAAACAGTTCTCTCTAGACTAGTCCTCTTCTTTTGAAAAAAGTTTTAGAAGTTCCACCCATTGTATTAACCACTGTTTTTAGACCATATACATTTTAAATTTCATCCTATTTCCCTCTCCTCCATGGAACTCAATTTAATGAAAATTAAAAACACGTCAAATTTATGATTCAATAAGTAAACCTATACTTTCCATATATCACCATCAATAAAATTCACAAAGTAAAGTGACCCACTATGATATCAGATAGGGGAAGGTCCCAAAATGTTTTAGTGAACCTATTCAAAACTCTAAGTGCTAGGATTCAATTTTTTAAAGTTTAATGAAACCCTTTTTTATTTTCCTAGCACACAACTTGATGGTTCTAGGAGCAGTGGAAGTGCTTAGTGAGGATGATCCCGACTCAAAAAATTTCATATTCAAAAGATCATTCATATAATGTAAAAGATGTAAACATTATGACTAATGAAATTTTTCCAATATAAAATTGACAATAAAGGATGTTATAACCAAGAGAAGATCTTTTTCATGTTAAATTTATAATTAATTTAATTAAATCATAAGAAAGATTACCCCATTCTTGAGATCTTTCTTTAAGTAAATGTTGATCATTTGAAACCCTTTTTGGTAACCCATGGATGCGCTTGTAGGATCCAATTATAGAATCCCTCTAGCATAAATACATGAATACTCTTATGATCTTTGAATAAAACTGATTAATCATTAGGTTCTAGCATGATAAATTGATCATATTGCGATGTTCGTCTTGATTAATTAATGTTTATCTGATCTTGAAGAAATTCTCTTGATCTTATTGTTTTTGAGAGGATGTGATAAGGAAGAGGAGGATTATAAAGAGGAATACATTGTGCAGAATGATTCTTGATTAACCTCATTAGAATGTATTAGCGGTCTATTTATATACCCATGGTTATGGTTTTTAATTTAATTAATTGAAAAAGTTCTATTAATAAAATTTTAAACCCATATTTTACCCCAAGCCATGTATTAAAATAATAATATCATTTTTATTTCATGGCATGTGCTAACTGGAACAATGATAAAGATTATTTTACTATCTAGAAAATTAATATTTATCTTTAGATATAATATTGGTCCACTAGTCCTCCTTGAAATTTATAAATAAATATTATATATCCACATAATAATTAATCACATTGCAAATAAATATTTATTTAATTTATGAAATAAATAAATCCCGAATAAAATTATTACTCAGACTTGAGAAAAATATATATTTCAATAATTAAATTCAAATAGAATTTAATTGATATCAATAGAAACACTTAGTGTGCAACCCTTTAGGATTATTTCTCATTGGAATTAGGTATACTTGCCTAAATTCTAAGATTACTATCTAACAATGGGTCAAGACACCCAAGAGAAATAAGTTAATGACACAATGTTGATAACCACACACGAGCACTCACTGTGCAATATAATCCATTTGTCATAATATTTCATCAATTAGGTTGCACACCCATTCCATCAACCTATATTCTTGATACATCTTTCATTGAATATCTAAAATAAATTTTTCATTACACCATGTCCATGGAATCCAAAGTACAAATAGTTGGATCTAGAACACCAACTACAATAGACTCCCACTTGGACTAGAGCCAACTACCTATGAATTTCATTCCACTGGACCTCACATGATAACATGTTTATGCTGAGTTAAGACATCAGTCAAAGGGTCTGGAATGTTGTCTTACATGAAGACTTTTCTCACTGTGACTTCACCTCTCTAAGAAAAATCCCTCAAGATATGATATTTTTGAAGTATGTTCTTTGTTCCTTATTATGATCTTGGCTCTATTACAAGGACCACCACTATAGTATTATCACAACAGAGTGTGATAGGATCTTTACTAATATGAATAACATCAATATCTTAGATGAAGTTTCATATACAAACTGCTTCTTTAGCTACCTCAAAAGTTACAACATACTTAGACTCTACTGTAGAATCTGCAACCTTAGATTTCTTTAATCTCTTCCAGCTCACAACACCTCCATTGAGAGTGAAGATATATCCCATATGCTATTTTATATCATCTTAATCTATTTATAAACTATAATCAGTATATACTATGACAACTAGCTCCTCATATCCTACATAGACTAGGAACATATCCTTAGTTCACCTCAGATAATTAAGGATAGTCTTGACTACCATCCAATGGTGATCACTTGGGATAACTTGATATCTTCATACCATGATTAAGGTATAGGAGATATCTAGCATAGTACATAGCATAACATACATGACTTACCCAATCACTAATGTGTATAGAATCCTTACCATCCTCACGTGTTTGAGGACACATTTTCTTGGAAAGATGAATGCCATGTGACACTAGAAATAGTTCCATTTGGATTATTCCATATAAAATATTTTTATTATATTGTAAATGTATATACTTTGAATTAGACCAAGTAGCCTCTTGTATTTATAACAATGAATCTTAAACCCAATACTATATATTTCTCTACCCAAGTACTTTATAGAGAATCATATGTACAACCAGGATTTAACAAACTGTAAGACTAATATTTCTCTTCCAATAAGTAGTATGTCATTGACATAAACTATTAAGAAAATGAACACACTCTCACTAAAATGCTTATATACCCAAGTTTACATTTATTATTTATGAAAATAAATTTCCTTATAGCTTCATCAAATCAAATTTTCCATGACCTAGATAATTTCTTTAATCTATAAATGGATCTTTGCAATTTGCATACGTTGTTGGAATCCTTTGGAGTTACAAACCATTCATGTTGTGTCATATAGGTAGCTTCATGAAGGTTCCCATTAAGGAAGGATGTTTTGAAATCCATTTTAAAAATCTCATAATTATGTTAATCTATAATGAAAAGTAGAGTTTTGATGAATTTAAGCATAGAAACTGGTGAAAATGTTTATTTATAGTCTATTATTTGATGCTGTTTGAATCCTTTCGAAAATAGATGTTCCATATAAGTACTGAATTTTCCATCTATGTATAGTTTCTTCTCGAATAATCATTTATAGACAACATGATTTATATCCACTAAAGGATCTACCAAAATCTAGAGTTGGTTTTGGTACATGGAATCCATTTCAAAATTCATATCTTCTTTCCACTTTGAAACATTTGTTCTACTTACTACTTCCTTTTAGGTTACCAGATTATTATTATTAACTAATAATGAGTCACCATCCTTGGTGACTAGAAAACCATATCATTCTGGTTCTCTAACCTCTATGGTACTCCTACACAGTACTTGTGTCTCTGGAATGTCTTATTTCATGGGGCCTTGTGGAATCTGTTCCTGTACCAACTATCTTGTATATTGTGAAGTCTATATACCTAAATCCATATTTATATATGATATATTTATGGATTGTATTTTTACTTGAATTAAAATTATTATTTTCATGCATTGGGTATATTATTTCATGTGTGACGGACACCCGAACTATTTCACCCACATGTTATATCATTAAATAAAATCATTTCATATTTATATTTAACGTATAAGGAGTAAATGATTATGATGCATGAACCAAACATGAAATTTATACACATGTTTTAATACATGAGTTAATTCATACAACACCTCTGGACCATCCTCAGGTGTTATAAATCACTCCCATGTGATGATAGGGTGGTGTGTGATTACCCACGCTTGGACAAAACTCCCCAAGACCCATAGCTCTCTTCATCTTACTTGTTTTCATATTGAGGTATTAACTTACCATGGAGAGAAGATGGATCCCATATAAACATCATATGATTCTACACAACCCATGGATACCTAGCAAGGTGGGATTATTTTTTTCCACCTTTTGATCTCTCTCAAACTTATCTGAAGGAGATCAAGAATGATACAATTTATTTTCAGTGAAAGGTATACCGTATTTATAACAGTTCTTTATTTCTAGTTTTTATGAAGGTTTCATATATCATGAATGGGATATCCTCATATTTAGTTTCTAATTTCTTCCACTATGTCTAATAAGCATTATTATATTCATATAAAACTAAATGGTGATATCAAAGGGGACCCATGTTTTAGATTTATGAAATCATGCATGGAAATGACGAACACAAAAACAGAGCATTGTTTTTCATTTTTTTAAAATATGGAAAAATAATTTACCTTTTTCTATCTAGGTTGCATAAAGGTTACCAAGGACACACCCTTATGAAGATGAGTTGCATAAGGGTATCCAGGATGTTACCCATACACGAGTGGTCACATAAAGGTAACCTGTGGCTTACCTTTACATGAAGGGGTTTACATATGGGTAAGAATGGTTTTCTTAAGGCTGTGTAAAGGTATGTTTTAATTTAACCTTACACGAAACACTAGTTGCATTAAGGTAGACAATGTGTTACCTATACTTAGAAGCTTATGTAAAGGTGTCATGTAAGGGTATGATAGTGTTTACCCTTACGCAAAACACTAGTACGTAAGGGTAATCAAGATTTTCCTAAAGCCACATAAAGGTAAGACCTAATGTACCCTTACACAATGTCTTCTATGTAAGGTTCATGGGTATCCAACCTTATGCAGACTATCTTCATAAGGGTAGAAGGAGGTTAACCTTATGCAGAATAAAGATTCTGTATAAGGGTAATCCAAGTTGTTTTAAAAATTATTAATTTTTTTTAACATTTAAATGATTTTAATAGTTTATAAAATATTTATAAATCATTATAAAAAGTATTTTGAGAATATTTAATTTATAAATGGTTTATAAATAAATAAATAAATTATAAATGGTTTATAATTAATTAAATAAATGTTTACGAAACATTTATTTTTCCCAAATATTAAATGTTAATATTTGAAATACCATTTAACCAAATTTCATGGCATGAATTATGATCTAGAAATAAAAGTGTTTATTTATAAATCATAAGTGATAATTTATAATGGGTTATAAATTATGAAATAAGGCTATAATATAAAATGTTTATATTTAAATTATAGATTGTTCATAATTTAGTATTTTGAATTGTTCAAAATAAAAGGGGGCCTTATTTGGATATTATTTAATCCACTTCAAAAAGTGTTTTGATGATTGATATGATCAAGGTTTAAATAATGATTAAGTATATGATATTTATATTATGTAAAATGTTTACATGATAGAAATTAATTTATAAATTATTTATAATTCATATAATATCGTATATTTAAAATGGAAATTCCACATAATGATAAATATAAAAGAGTTTATATTGGAATGAATATAAAATGTTTATATTCAAAATTATGGAATGTCCATAATGCTAGATCTAAAACTATAAAATGTTTATAATTAGCTTATATTTATGAATTGTTCATAAATATATATCTCATGTTTAGATATTTGAATTGTTCATTTATTTAGGTTTTATTCCCTTTTATATTCATGCTAAGTAAATTTTTTAAGAGATGTGAAGGTTATGTATGATTTAGTTTAAAATGTTAAACTACTCATAGGATAGAGCCTTGAATTACATGCTAGGATTGACTCTATAATGAATTTAGTTTTTTATATACCTTTACCTTAGTTTTTAATTGAATTTACGAGATTGATTTTAGTTTTTGAATATATTTTTTATATATTAGGTTTTAGAGCTGCGATGAATTGAATTCTCTCTTGAATAAAGTATCCCTGGGTAGAGGGACTTGGGGTTATATTACCTACCAATCTATCTCTCTAGGATTATTCATGTAAATATTTTCAATCTCATATAACTCTATGCCTTTACATTAAGTGTTCATGTACCTTATTCATATGATGCATCTGGATATGTATTAATACGCTTGACTTCTATTTTTGGTAAAGTGACACAAACTTGTGGGTTGTGTAAAGATTTACAAATAAACAGGGTTTGGACATATTGATTTGGTAGAGGGGATAAGATTCCAAACTAAATAACTAGAAGAATGCATATAAAAAATGGAATAAAATGAGATATGATAGTGAGATTAATATCCACTAAAAATACTAAGTGTGAGATTCCTTCCAAAGTAGTACTTGTTAAGACCATGATCATTCAACTGGGTATTATTGATCTTAGCATGAGCACCCCTGAATTATCTTATATAAGGAAATCAAGTTATTGTTAGAGTTGGTGTCCTGAGAACCAACTATTTATACTTTTATTACATGAATGTAAACTTATTATATATTGTTCATTTTTCTACATGACTATAATACAATAATGTCTTGGAATATTTGTTGCATTAATAAGGTCATGGCAGATCCGCACTATGATGATAACCTTTAAATTCTATAAAAATATTCTTAAATAAAGTTCTATGGTTGGATGACATAATATTATAGGACACATAGTATACAAACCGTCATGTGTGAGTACTCGTAAGAAGATGAGACTCTCTCTCATGGAGTTCGCACTTGGTAATCTCCAAGATGGGAGATTATGAGAACAGACCCGCCAGTAGTAATTCTACATGTCTTGGTGTCATCAGACATTACTATATATGAACATGTGCAATGGTCCTTAGACTGTAAGATTATCATTAACTCATGTCATGACTCACACACTTAGATTTGCTGACAAAAACCGCCACGAAGACAGTTGGCGGGAAGTAGGGTACGTTGGGTGCGTCACGAATGACATGTTGTTAATGGATAAGTCGAGGAAGGATTTGTCCCTTCCATATTTATGGAAGTAGATATCTTGGGCCATTTGATTGAAATAGAACTGTTTCCCAAATTCCATGGCCATGGTGTCATAACGAGTTTATTTCTAGAAGTCAAAGAATGATGAATCAAGCATATAGGTTTATGACACTACCATGAAATCAGCTTGATGATATATTGAGAAAAAGGGATTAAATTACACGATAAGTGTTCATATGAGGTGACACGTCAATAAAACATCAAATTCTTTCTCATGGGTGCCTTGACCCGTTTCTAGACAGTAATCTTGGAATTTAGGCAAGCCCACCTAATGCCAACGAGAAAGAGGCCTAGAGGGTTACACACTAAGTGTATCCAAGTATCTCAAGTAGAATAAAGATTATTCCCATATGTGGTTTAATAATTATTCAAGGAAGCCTAAATCATTTTAATGTTGGAGGAATAATAAAATGAAAACAATATATACATGCCGTGTACATTGAATGTACATGCCATGTAGTTTTCATTTTGAAAAGGAAATAAAAAATTAGTACACGCCGTGTATTAATGATTACACGCTGTGTAGTTTTTCCAGTCGGGATTTTGAGGAAATAATATCGTTTTATTAAATGATATTTATTATAATAATCATGGGAACATGTTAAGGAATTAATGATTTGACATGGGGGTTTTCAATAAGAGTTAATGAAAAAAATAAAACGCGTAACACGTTTATTTATTGTCATAACTCTATAACCTCAAAACTAATTATAAATATCCTCACAACCCCAAAACTTTTCCTTAATCATTGTGCCCAACAATTCTTGAGAATTAGCTCAAAGATGAAAGAACTCCTTCCTCCAAGAACGCTCTCAAGACCGAGAGAGATCCTCCTCCATCAGATCAAGGCGATCTAAGGCGGACAACGCAAGCAAAGTATTCTCCATGCCAGCACCCAGAGATTCCTTTGGCGATATCCAGAGATACGTGGTGAACGTGTGTATCACCACTAGAGGAAGTCTACACTTGGATTCTATGACACAACGACGAATCACATCGGAACGTGATCAGAAATATCAACGAAGAAATAATTCCATAAAAGGTACTTCTTGTCAATTAATTAAATTAATTATAATCAACCTGTGATGATCCTCCTTTGTGGTTCCAAGACTATTATTCTTCTTTGTCTATTTCTATGATTCAATCTATGGAGTCTGGTGTTTATCATCATATTGATCCTGGATTTATCATTGCTAATGACAAAAAGTCAAGTGGGCGCATCCACCCACGAGATTCCACTGCGCCAGGGACCTACAAGTGGTATTAGAGGGGTCACAACGTTGATTATAGTTATTTAATTTTCATTGATAATTTATGCATTTATATTTGATTCAATTCAAGATAAATCATTCTATAAAATTGAATGAATGAGATCTCTTCTTCCTCCTTCGTTTCTCGATTCACATCACAGAAACGACCTTTTAATTTTAATTTTGATTAAAATAAAAAGAGGAACTCATCTGGAGGAGCCTCTCATTCTGTCTGTACAACACAGGAATACATGGTGTGTAGTGAAATACACACGTCGTGTACTTAGGTTCAATGAACCAGTACTGGTCTGCCAAACCACATCGTGTGAATTGAGCATACCTAAGTTTTTTAATACACCATGTTGACCCAAACTGAATGACGTGTGGAAACTAGAATACACGGCATGTATGTTGAATCAACATGCCATGTAGTCCAATCTGATCCAGGTGAAACTATGTACAAGGAGAAGCCGTGTAACCACGTACATGATATTGTCAAGCTGGTAACCGCGTAACAAGGAAGTACATGCCGTGTTAGATTAATCTACATGCCGTGTACTCCAAAATTTTCAAAGTACAGAAAACACGCCAAAGCCCCCGATGTACACTTTGGATAAAGGGTGAAAACAAATACATGCCATGTAATATAGCCTACATGCTATGTAATTTCCAGAAATGGAATTTCACCAGGTTTCCTCTAAAGTACAAAGATCCGTACAATGAATATGGATGAGAAGAATCTCAAGGAAATTCAGAAAGGAATTTACGATAAAGAATTGATTAATTATAAGATCATAATTAATTGAATTCAAGCATGACTTATCTTTAATAAACAAATGATTAAAAGAATATTAATACTAAATATGCGTAAATGTCGTTGCATGTTATGGATGATCATGATCTAGACTAAAGAACCTTTGTGTGTGTATGGTTTCATTTAAATTTATTTAATTTAAATTCATTGGCCTGCGAGCCTTCTTCCAATAAAATGTAGGGCCTGCGTGCCCATAGTTTCTTTAATGTAAACCCCATGTAATGGAGTATCTCCCAAGCCAGAGGAGACGGTTCAATATCCAAAGCTGAGGTGAAACCAACCCAAGAAGATAAAAAGGTGGACAGGTGGGAGCTGCAAAACACAAACCATCAGGTTCAAGGTGTTTCCCCCCAGGTCAGGGTTAGCTTATCAAAACCACTAGATAAGCTAACCAATAGAATCTCATGATCATGCCATCTTATTTTATTTCTGTCTTATTGTATGGTTTATTTATTATGTATGTGTTGTCGCGATCACATAGTTAATGAAATAAACAAGCATGCAAAGATGGAATAAAATAAAAACCAGACTATGTGTAAACATTATCAGAACATGGTTAATCACTTAAGAAAGCATCACTTAATATTAACATGCATGTGATAAATACGAAACTACACATAAAGGATTGAAATCCCTTAAATACCATATTAAGTCAGACCAAACCTTCCATTACTTGATTAAGGGAAAGACTCAATAAAACCATGTGTTTGACCAACCCTTGTTGGGACACTTACTTTTATAAAGGAAGCTCTTATGAAAGTTTCGGGTTGACTTAAACATTTTACATCAAGAGGAGCATCCCTTGATAGACTTGTTGTAAAATGGAGGAAAGTGTTGAGGAAATCCAAGTCAGGATTTCAGGATTGGGGAGTCCACTCAACAGATCAAGGAACTGTAATCTCACAGTTGGCAAAGACCTGCCTACCTAAATACCATTAAATAGCTTGACCAACCCTTTTTGGGGTTATGTGAAGGGGAATATGGATCCTTGTCACTAGAATGTCATAGAAACTAGGCATTCCAAGTTCAATGATGGGGGTCATTGGGACATGATAAAATAGTGGGAGAATTAATAAATCAATTTATTATTTTTCATAAAATGTAATCAAAAGGCACTGATAAATCTTCTCTATTAATTTGTAGAATCAATATGAAAAACTCATCAACCAGATTTTCTCTGCTACCAATTCTGGATAAAGACAATATCCTCACAAGCAGTAACTTTTAGGAATGGTTTAGGCACCTTCGGGTTATCCTATGCCATGAATGAAAGTTTTATGTGCTGGAGTTCTCACTTACTGATTTTCCTGCCCAAGGGGTGAGTGATGAAGATTTCCTAGTCTATGATCAAAATTTGAATGATGTACTCAACGTTCAGTGTTTGATGTTGTCATCAATGTCTAGTGAGCTCATGAAGTCTCATGAAGACATGGATACCTATATCATGCTCGAGAACCTATGTGGTCTATACCATGAGAGAGCAAGATAGGAAATGTTTGAGATCTCCAAGGCTCTATTTCAGAGCAAGATTGGAGAGGGTACCCTAGCTAGGCCTCACATAGTCAAGCTCATTGGATACATTGAGTCCTTGGAGGTTCTAGGGTTTAAACTCCCCAAATAACTGGGTACCAATCTCATTCTTACATCACTCCCCCAGAGCTTCTCTAACTTTGTTGTAAATTTCAACATGAACAACATTGAGAAGTCTTTATCTGATCTTCTTATCCTCATTTTCCAAGTGGATAATGATATGAAGCATGAAAATCCTTCTATCCTTATAGTGAATAAAAGGAAAGGGAAGGAAAATAGATTTAACCCTAAAGATTCTTCAATGCCTTCCAAGAAAAGGAAGACCAAAGGGGAGGCAAGAGAACAGGAGGCTGTTTGTTTCTCATGTGGCAAGAAGGGCCACCGGAAGAAAAACTGCACCCAACCAAGGAAGCAAGGGGAAGCTTCATGTGCATTTTTTATCTAATTCAATCTATCTATTTCTACCAATTGGGTATTAGATACTGCTTGTGGTGCTCACATCTGTATCCAAATATAGGAACCAAGTAGATTCAGAAAGATTGACCGAGGTGAAGTGGATCTGCGAGCAGCCAACGGAGCCAGACTCGCTATTGTAGCTGTTGGAGACTACCATCTCACATTGCCTACTGGGATGGTCTTGGTATTAAAAGGATATTATTATGTACCCTTTGTAACCAAAAACATTATTTCAGTATCCATATTAGATACTAATGGATTCATCTTCAAGTTTGGAAATGAATATTGATACTTTTATAAAGATAGAATTTGTTTTGGTTGGGAACATTTATATAACAACCTTTATGTGTTAGACTACACAAATAAAGTAATTGAAATCGATGACAAAGTTAATTCACATGAATCATACCACACCCAACTTTGGCATCACCGGTTAGGTCATGTCAATGAGAAATGTTTGACAAAATTACATCAATATGGGTATTTAGATTCTTTCAAACTAAAACCACTTGGTGTATGTCATGCCTGTATACAAGGCAAAATGACCAAAGCCCCATTTAGTGGGAAATGTGAATGGGATAAAGAGATTCTATAATTAGTTCACACAGATGTGTGTGGACCATTTCCAGTTGAAGTAAGGGGTGGGTTATTTTACTTTATAACATTTACTAATGATTTTAGTAGATATGGATATATTTACTTAATGAGGTATAAGTCAGATTATTTTTATCAGTTCAAAGAATAAAAGAATGAAGTTGAGAACCAGCTTGGTAAGAAGATTACAAAACTCCGCTCAGACATGGGAGGAGAATATCTTAATCAGGACTTCATTGATTTCTTACGGGAGTTTGGGATTCTATCTCAACTCACTCCTCCTTACATGCCTAAGTGGAATGGTGTAAGTGAAAGGAGGAACCGCACCCTGTTGGACATGGTGAGATCAATGATGTGTCATGCGAGTCTTCCATTATCCTTTTAGGGATATGCATTATAAACAGTAGTACACACACCAAACCAAGTACCATCTAAATTGATAAATGGTATTCCATATGAGTTATGGAGTGTATGCAAAGCCATGTTATCAAATTTACATGTGCGGGGTAGCAAAGCATTTGTTAAGGTCTCTTCAGGTAACAAACTTTCACCCCAAGGCACAAAGTGTACCTTTATAGAATATCCTAAGGAAACAAGGGGATATTACATATACAACCCCTCAGATAAAAATTTTATAGTGGAAATACACACCATATTACTTGAGAGTGAGCACATATCTAAAAGAGATAGTGGGAGTGAGATAGACTTCGATGAAGTTGGGGCTCAAGATACATAGGAGTTGGTACAATAACAGATTCCACAAAGCCCCATGGAAGAACAATCTGTTCCAGAGACACAAGAACTGTGTAGGAGCACGAGAGAGATGAGAGAACTAGAATGATATAGTTTTATTGTCACCAAGGATGGAGACTCATTATTGGTTGACAATGATGATCCTCTTACCTACAAGGAAGCAGTTGAAGGCACATACCTTTCCAAGTAGCAAGAATCCATGAATTCTGAAATGGATTCCATGTACCAAAACCAAGTCTGGATTTTGGTAGATCCTCCAGTTGATGTAAATCCTGTTAGTAATAAATGGGTATTCAAGAAGAAACTGGACATGAAGGTACAAGTATGCACCTATAAGGCATGACTGGTTGCAAAAGGTTTTAGACAGCGTCAAGGAATTGACTATGATGAAACATTTTCAGTAGTTACAATGATATAATCCATTAGAATACTATTGGACATTGCCGCTTACCATGATTATAAAATTTGTAAAATGGATATAAAAATAGAATTTCTTAACGGGAACCTCTAGGAAGATGTCTAAATAACACAACCTGAAGGGTTTGTGACTCCAAAGGATTCCAACAAAGTATGAAAGTTGTAAAAATCCATTTATGGATTAAATCAACCATCAAGGTCATGGAACATTTGTTTTGATAAAGCTGTAACGAAATTTGGATTTGTTAAGAAATAATGTGAGCCTTGTGTATACAAAAGGTTTAGAGGAAGTGCAATCATTTTCCTAATAGTATATGTTGATGACATATTACTAATTGGAAATTAAGTACATGTCTTACAGTCAGTTAAGGCATGGTTGGATAAATGCTTCTCTATGAAAGACTTGGGAGAGGCAACATATATTCTTGGGATCAAGATCCATCATGATAGATCCAAGAGAATGCCGATCCTGAGTTAAAGTACATACATTGACAAGATACTGAAGAGATTCAGTATGGAACAATCCAAGAGGGGATTGTTGCCAGTGCCACATGGCATTCATCTTTCCAAAAAATGTTTCCTCAGACACATGAGGAAAGAAAGAAAATGGAAAGGATCCCTTACTCATTCGCGATTGGGTCAGTCATGTATGTTATTCTATGTACAAGGCTAGATGTTGCTTACGCATTAAGTGCGGTAGGAAGATATCAAGCTGATCTAGAAGACTGCCATTGGATGTCAGTCAAGACTATCCTTAAGTATCTGAGGCATACTAAGGAAATGTTCCTGGTTTATGGAGGAGACTGGGAACTAGTCATCAGAGGACATGTAGATGCTAGTTTCATACTGATCAAGATGAAATGAAGTCACATACTCGATACATCTTTAGTTTTAATGGAGGTGTAGTGAGATGGAAGAGCTCAAATCAAGGTGTGGTCATAGATTCTACAGTAGAGTCCGAGTATATCACAACTTTTGAGGCACCTAAAGAAGTAGTATGGATGCAAAGCTTCGTCCAAGATCTGGATGTAGTACCTAGCAGTAAAGATCCAATTACACTCTATTGTGATAATACTGCAGTAGTGACACTTTCAAAAGAGCTAAGGTCTCATCAGCGGACAAATCACATACTTCAGAAGTATCATCTCTTGAGGGATTTTTCTCAGAGAGGTGAATTTGCAGTGAGTAGTATTTCCATGGAAGACAACGTGGAAGACCCGTTGACTAAAGCTTTGACTCAGCAGATAAATGATCATCATGTGAGGTCTAGCGGACTAAAAGTCGTAGGCAGTTGGCTCTAGTCCAAGTGGGAGTTTGTTAGAGTTGGTGTCCTGAGAACCAACTATTTATACTTTTATTACATGAATGTAAACTTATTATATATTGTTCATTGTTCTGTATGACTATAATATAATAATGTATTGAAATATTTGTTGCACTGATAAGGTCATGGCAGATCCCCACCATGATGAGAACCTTGAAATGATATAACAATATTCTTAAATAAAGTTCTATGGTTGGATGGCATACTATGATAGGACACATAGTATACATACCATCATGTGCGAGTACTCATAAGAAGACAAGACTCTCTCTCATGGAGTTCGCACTTGGTAATCTCCAAGATAGGAGATTATGAGAACATACCCGCCAATAGTAATTCTGCATGTCTTGGTGTCATCGAACATTGCTATCCATGAGCATGTGTAATGGTCCTTAGAATGGAATATTATCATTAACTCATGTCATGACTCACACACTTAGATTTGCTGACAAAAACTATCATGAATATAGTTGGAGGGAAGTAGGGTACGTTGGGTGCGTCACGAATGACATATTGTTAATGGATAAGTTGAGGAAGGATTTGTCCATTCCATATTTATGGAAGTAGGTATCTTGGTCCCTTTGATTGAAATATAACCGTGGCCCAAATTCCAAGACCATAGTGTCACGATGAGTTTATTTATAGAAGTCAAAGAATGACGGATCAAGCATATAGGTTTATGACACTACCATGAAACCTGATTGATGAGATATTGAGATAAAGAGATTAAATTACATGGTAAGCATTCGTATGAGGTGACACGTCAATGCAGCTTCAACTTCTTTCTCTTGGGTGCCTTGACCCGTTGCCAGACAGTAATCTTGGTATTTAGGCAAGCCCACCTAATGCCAACGAGAAAGAGGCCTAGAGGGTAACACACTAATTGTATCCAAGTATCTCAAGTAGAATAAAGATTATTCCCGTATGTGGTTTAATAATTATTCAAGGAAGCCTATATCGTTTTAATATTGGAGGAATAATAAAATGAAAACAAGATATACACGCTGTGTACATTGAATATACATGCTGTGTAGTTTTATTTTGGAAAGTAAATGAAAAATGAGTACATGTCGTGTATTAATGATTACACACCGTTGAGTTTTTCTAGTCAGGATTTTGAGGAAATAATAATGTTTTATTAAATGATATTTATTATAATCAGTGTGGGCACATGTCAAGGAATTAATGATTCGACATGGGGGTTTTCAATAAGAGTTAATGAAATAAATAAAACACGCAACCCGTTTATTTATTTTCATAACTCTATAACCTCAAACCTGATTATAAATATCCTTACAACCCCAACACTTTTCCTTAATCATTTTGCACAATAATTATAGAGAATTATCTCAAGTATGAAATAACTCCTTCCTCCAAGAATGCTCTCAAGACCGAGAGAGATCCTCCTTCATCAGATCAAGGTGATCTAAGGCAGGCAACACAAGCGAAGGATTCTCCACGCTAGCACCCGGAGATTACTTTAGCGACATCCATAGATACGTGGTTCATGTGTGGATCACCACTAGAAGAAGTCTACACTTGGCTTCTGCAATGCAATGAAAAATCACATCGAAACATGATCAGAAATATCAAAGAAGAAAGAACGCCATAAAAGGTACTTCTTGTAAATTAATTAAATTAATTATAATAAACCTATGATGATCCTCCCTTGTGGTTCCGGGACTATTCTTCTTATTTCTATTTCTTTGATTCGATCCGTGGAGTCTGGCATTTATCATCGTATTGATCCCGGATTGATCATTGCTAATTACAAAAAGTCAAGTGGGCACATCCACCCACGAGCTTCCGCTACATCTGGGACCTACAAGTGGTATCAGAGGGGTTACAATATTGATTATAGTTATTTAATTTTCATTGATAATTTATGAATTTATATTTTATTCAATTCAAGATAAATCGTTCTATAAAACTAAATGAACAAGATCTATTCTTCCTCCTTCATTTCTCAATTCACATAACAGAAATGACTTTTTAATTTTAATTTTTATTAAAATAAAAAAGCATAACTCATCCGGAGGATCCGCTCATTCTGTCTGTACAACACAGGAATACACGATGTGTAGTGAAATCTATACGATGTGTACTTAGGTTCAACGAATTGGTACTGGTCCACCAAACCATGCCATGTGAATTGATCATACCTAAGTTTTTTAATACCTCGTGTTGAACAGAACTAAACAGCGCGTGGAAACTGAAATACACGATATGTATGTTGAATCAACATGCCGTGTAGTCCGATCCGACGCAGGTGAAACCGTATATAAGGAGAAGCTGTGTAACCGCGTACATAGGATTTCCTGGCCGGTAACCACGTAACAAGGAAGTACATTCCATGTTTGATTAATCTAAACTCTGTGTACTCCAAAATTTACAAAGTACAGAAAACACGCCACAAAGACCTCGACGTGTACTTTGGATAAAGGGTGAAAAAAATACACACCGTGTAATATAGACTACACGCCGTGTACTTTCCAGAAATGGAATTTCACTGGGTTTCTTCCAAAGTACAAAGACCTATACAAGGAATATGGATGAGAAGAATATAAAGTAAATTTAGAAAGGAATTTACAATAAAGAATTGATTAATTATAAGATCACAATTAATTGAATTCAAGCACGACTTATCTTGAATAAAAGAACGATTAAAAGAATTTGAATACTAAATATGCATAAATGTCGTTGCATGTTATGGATGATCACGAGCTAGAATAAAGACCCTTTTTTTGTGTATGGTTTCATTTAAATTTATTTAATTTAAATTCATTGGCCTGCGAGCCTTCTTCCAATAAAATGTAGGGCCTGCGTGCCCATGGTTTATTTAATATAAACCCCATGTAATGGAAGATCTCCCAAGCTAGAGGAGATGGTTCAAAATCTGAAGCTGAGGTGAAACCAACCCAAGAAGATACAAAGGTGGAAAGGTGGGAGCTGCAAAACACGAACCATCAGGTTCAAGGTGTTTTTCCCTAGTTCAGGGTTAACTTATCAAAACTGCTAGATAATCTAACCAATAGAAGCTCATGATCATGCCATATTATTTTATTTCTGTCTGATTTCATGGTTTATTTATTATGTATGTGTTGTTGTGATCACATAGTTAATGAAATAAACAAGCATGCAAATATGGAATAAAATAAAAACCAGACTATCCGTAAACATTATCAAAACATGGTTAATCACTTAATCAAGCATCACTTAATATTAATAATCATGTGATAAATGTGAAACTATGCATAAAGGATTGAAATCCCTCAAATACCATATTAAGTCAGACCAAGCCTTCCGTTACTTGATTAAGGGAAAGAATCAATAAAACTATTTGTTTGAACAACCCTTGTTGGGACACTTACTTTTATAAAGGAAGCTCTTATGAAAGTTTCAGGTTGACTTAAACATTTTACATAAATAGGAGTAGACCTTGCTAGACTTGTTGTAAAATGGATACAAGTGTTGAGAAAATCCAAGTCAGGATTTCAGGATTGGGGAGTCCACTCAACAGATCAAGAAACTATAAGCTCACAGTTGTCAAAGACCTGCCTACCTAAATACCTTTAAATAACTTGACCAACCCTTGTTGGGGTTATGCGAAGGGGAATATGAATCCTTGCAACTAGAATGTAATAACAACTAGGCATTCACATTTCAATGGTGGGGGACGTTGGGACATGATAAAATAGTGAGCAAATAAATAAATTCATTTATTATTTTTCATAAAATGTAATAAAAAGGCACTGATAAATCTGCTCTATTAATTTGTAGAATCAATATGAAAATCTCATCAATCACATTTTCTCTGCGATCAATTCTGGATAAAGATAATATACTCACCAATAGTAACTTTCAGGAATGGTTTAGGCACCTTCGGGTTATCCTATGCCATGAACGAAAGTTTTACATGATGGAGTCCTCACTTCCTAATTTTCCTGCCCAAGGGGAGAGTGATGAAGATTTCCTGGACTATGATCAAAATTTGAATGATGCACTCGACGTTCAATGTTTGATGCTATCATCAATGTCTAGTGATCTCATGAAGTCTCATGAAGACATGGATGCCTATAGCATGCTCAAGCACCTCCGTGGTCTATACTAGGAGAGAGAAAGACAAGAAAGGTTTGAGATCTATAAGGATCTATTTTAGAGAAATCTTGGAGAGGGTACCCCAGCTGGGCCTCATGTAGTCAAGCTCATTGGGTACATTGAGCACTTAGAGGTTCTAGGGTTTAAAATCCCCAAAGAACTGGGTACCGATCTCATTTTTGAATCACTCCCCCAGAGCTTATCTAACTTTTTTGTAAATTTCAACATGAACAACATTGAGAAGTCTCTATCTGATCTTCTTATCCTCATCCGCCAAGTGGATAATGATATGAAGTGTGAAAAGCCTTCTGTCCTTATGGTGAATAAAAGGAAAGGGAATGTGAAGAGATTTAATCCCAAAGCTTCTTCAAGGCCTTCTAAGAAAAGGAAGATTAAAGGGGAGGAAAGAGAACAGGAGGTTGTTTGTTTCGCATGCGACAAGAAGGGCCACTGGAAGAAAAACTGTACCCAGCCAAGGAAGCAAGGGGAAGCTTCAGGTGCATTTTTTATCGAATGAAATCTATCTATTTCTACCAATTGGGTATTAGATAATGCTTGTGGTTCTCAAATATGTATCCAAATATAGGAACCAAGTAGATTCAGAAAGATTGACCGAGGTGAGGTGGATCTGTGAGTAGCCAATGGAGCCAGACTCGCTGCTGTAGATGTCGAAGACTACCATCTCAAATTTCCTACTAGGATGGTCTTGGTATTAAAAGGATGTTATTATGTACCCTCTGTAACCAAAAACATTATTTCAGTATCCATATTAGATACTAATGAATTCATCTTCATGTTTGGAAATTAATGTTGCTACTTTTATAAAGATATCATTTTTTTGGTAGGGAACATTTATATAACGACCTTTATGTGTTAGACTACACAAATCAAGTAATGGAAATCGATGACAAAGTTAATTCATATGACTCATACCACACCCAACTTTGGCATCACCAGCTAGGTCATGTCAATAAGAAACGTTTAACAAAATTACATCAAGAAGGGTATTTAGATTATTTCGAACTAAAACCACTTGGTGTATGTCATGCGTGTCTACAAGGAAAAATGACCAAATCCCCATTTAGTGGGAAAGGTGAAAGAGCTAAAGAGCTTCTAGAATTAGTTCACATAGATGTGTGTAGACCATTTTCAGTTGAAGCAAGGGGTGGGTTCTTGTAATTCATAACTTTTACTGATGATTTTAGTAGATATTGATATATTTACTTAATGAGGTATAAGTCAGATTATTTTGATAGATTCAAAGAATACAAGAATGAAGTTGAGAACCAGCTTGGTAAGAAGATTAAGAAACTCCACTTAGATAGAGGAGGAGAATATCTTAATCAGGACTTTATTGATTTATTATGGGAGTTTGAGATTTTATCTCAACTCACTCCTCCTTACACGCCTCAGTGGAATGGTTTAAGTGAATAGAGGAACCACACCCTGTTGGAAATGGTGAGATCAATGATGAGTCATGCGAGTCTTCCATTATCCTTTTGGGGATATGAATTACAAATAGCAGCACACATACTAAACCAAGTACCAACTAAATTGATAAATGGTATTCCATACGAGTTATGGAGTGGACGCAAAGCCATGTTATCAAATTTACATGTGTGGGGTAGCGAAACATATTTTAAGGCCTCTTTAGGTAACTGAATTTCACCCCGAGGCACAAAGTATACCTTTATAGGATATCCCAAGGAAATAAGGGGATATTACCTATACAACCCCTCAGATAAAAAGGTTACAGTGGCAAGACACATCATATTACTTGAGAGGGATCACATCTATAAAAGAGATAGTGGGAGAGAGATATACTTTGATGAAGTCAAGGCTCAAGATACACATGAGTTAGTACAAGAACATATTCTACAAAGCCCTGTGGAAGAACAATCTATTCCAGAGACACAAGAACTGCGTAGGAGCATGAGAGAGGTGAGAGAGCCAGAATGACATGGTTTTATTAACACCGAGGATGGTGAATCATTTTTGGTTGATAATGATGATCCTCTTACCTACAAGGAAGTAGTTGAAGGCACAAAAGTTTCCAAGTGGAAAGAATCCATGAATTCTGAAATGGATTCCATGTACCAAAACCAAGTCTAGATTTTGGTATATCCTCCAGTTGATGTAAAGCCTATTGGTAATAAATGGGTATTCAAGAAGAAACTGGACATATAGGGACAAGTCAGCACCTATAAGGCATGACTGGTTGCAAAAGGTTTTAGAAAGTGTCAAGGAATTGACTACGATGAAACCTTTTCACTGGTTGCGATGCTAAAATCCATCAGAATCCTATTGGCCATTGCCACTTACCATGACTATGAAATTTGGAAAATGGATGTCAAAACAACATTCCTTAATGTGAACCACCAGGAAGATGTCTACATGACACAACCTGAAGGGTTTGTGACTCCAAAGGATGCCAACAAGGTATGCAAGTTGCAGAAATCCATTTATGGATTAAAGCAAGCATCAAGGTCATGGAACATTCGTTTTAATAAAGCCATAATAGAATTTGTCTTTGTTAAGAATGAATGTGAGTCTTGTTTCTACAAAAGGTGTAGAGGAAGTGTAGTTGTTTTCCTAATAGTATATGTTGATGACATATTACTAATTAGAAATAAAGTACCTGTCTTACAGTTAGTTAAGGAATGGTTGGATAAATGCTTCTCTATGAAAGACTTGGGTGAGAGAGCATATATTCTTGGGATCAAGATTCATCGTGATAGATCTAAGATAATGTTGGGCCTGAGTCAAAGTACATACATTGGAAATATACTGAAGAGATTCAGTATGGAACAATCCAAGAGGGGATTGCTGCCAGTGTCACATGGCATTCATCTTTCCAAGAAAATGTGTCCTCAGACACATGAGTAAAGAAAGAAAATGGAAAGTATCCCTTATGCATCCACGATTGGGTTAGTCATGTATGTTATTATATGTACAAGGCTAGATTTTTCTTATGAACTAAGTGCGGTAGGCAGATATCAAGTTGATCCAGGAGACCGCCATTGGATGACAGTCAAGACTATCCTTAAGTATCTGAGGTGTACTAAGGATATGTTCCTGGTTTATGGAGGAGATAAGGAACTAGTCATCAGAGGACACGTAGATGCTAGTTTCTAGACTGATCAAGATGACATGAAGTTGCAGACTGGATACATATTTAGTTTGAATGGAGGTGCAGTGAGATGGAAGAGCTCAAAGCAAGGTGTGGTCACAGATTCTACAGTAGAGTCTGAGTATATTGCAGCTTCTAAGGTAGCTAAAGAAGCAGTATGGATGTGAAACTTTGTCTAAGAGATGGATGTAGTACCTAGCAGTAAAGATCCTATCATACTCTATTGTGATAATACTGCAGTGGTGACACTTGCAAAATATCCAAGGTCACATCAGCAGAAAAAGCACATACTTCGTAAGTATCATCTATTGAGGGATTTTTCTCAGAGAGGTGAAGTTGCAGTGAGCAGTATTTCCACAGAAGACAACTCGGAGGACCCCTTGACTAAATCTTTGACTCAGCAGAAACATGATCATCATGTGAGGTCTAGAAGATTAAAAGTCGTAGGTAGTTGACTCTAGTACAAGTGGGAGTTTGTTAGAGTTGGTGTCCTGAGAACCAACTGTTTATAATTTGATTACATGAATGCACACTTACTATATATTTTTCATTGTTCTACATGACTATAATATAATAATGTCCTGGAATATTTTTTAAATTAATAAGGTCATGGAAGATCCTCGTTATGATGAGAACCATGAAATGATATAACAATATTCTTAAATAAAGTTCTACGGTTGGATGAAATACTATGATAGGACACATAGTATACAGACCGTCATGTGCGAGTACTTGTAAGAAGATGAGACTCTCTCATGGAGTTCGCACTTGGTAATCTCCAAGATGAGAGGTTATGAGAATAGACCCGTCATTAGTAATTTTTTTATATCTTGGTGTCATCGGACATTGCTATCTATGAGCGTGTGTAATGGTCCTTAGACTGGAAGATTATCATTAAGATATGTCATGAATCACACACTTAGATTTGCTGATAAAAACCGTCACGAAGACAGTTGGTGGGAAGTAGGGTATGTTGGGTGCGTCACGAATGACATGTTGTTAATGGATAATTCGAGGAAGGATATGTCCCTTCTATATTTATGGAAGTAGATATCTCATTCCCTTTGATTGAAATAGAACTATCTCCCAAATTCCATGGCCATGGTGTCACGACGAGTTTATTTCTGGAAGTCAAAGAATGAAGGATCAGGCATATAGGTTTATGACACTGCCATGAAACTTGCTTGATGAGATATTGAGACAAAGGGATTAAATTACATGGTAAGCATTTGTATGAAGTGACACATCAATTCAGTGTCAACTTCTTTCTCTTGGGTGCCTTGACCCATTGCTAGATAGTAATCTTAAACTTTAGGCAAGCCCGCCTAATGCCAATGAGAAAGAGGCCTAGAGGGTCACACACTAAGTGTATCCAAGTATCTCAAGTAGAATAAAGATTATTCCCGTATGTGGTTTAATAATTATCCAAGGAAGCCTAAATCATTTTAATGTCGGAGGAAGAATAAAATGAAAACAATATATACACACCGTGTACATAGAATGTACACGCCATGTAGTTTTCATTTTGGAAAGGAATTGAAAAACGAGTACACGCCATGTATTAATGATTACACGCCGTGAAATTTTTCCAGTTGGGATTTTGAGGAAAAAATATCATTTTATTAAATGATATTTATTATAATCATCATGGGCACATGTCAAGGAATTAATGATTTGACATGAGGGGTTTCAATAAGAGTTAATGAAATAAATAAAACACATAACGCGTTTATTTATTTTCATAACTCTATAACCTCAAACCTGATTATAAATATCCTCACAACCCCAACAATTTTCCTTAATAACTATGGACAAAAATTATGGAGAATTATCTTAAGGTCGAAATAACTCCTTCCTCCAAGAATTCTCTCAATATCGAGAGAGATCCTCCTCCATCAGATCAAGGTGATCTAAGGCAGACAACGCAAGAAAATGATTCTCCATGCTAGCACCCTGAGATTCCTTTGGCGACATCCATAGATACGTGGTGCATGTGTGGATCACCACTAGATTAAGTATACAATTGGATTCTATGACGCAATGATGAATCACATCAGAACGTGATTAGAAATATCAACGAAGAAAGAACACCATAAAAGGTACTTCTTGTCAATTAATTAAATTAATTATAATCAACCTGTAATGATCCTCCTTTGTGGTTCCGGGACTATTCTTCTTCTTCGTCTATTTCTGTGATTCAATCCATGGAGTCTGGAATTTATCATCATATTGATCCCAGATTGATCATTGCTAATGACAAAAAGTCAAGTGGGAACATCCACCCACGAACTTCTGCTGCCCCTGGGAACAAGAGTTATAAGTAACTTTGGATTATTTTTTGGGTATTATAGAGCTCAGTATGAGTATCCATTGATTATATTTTGTTGTATTCTTCTTGGTGTTTTCTTTAGGTTATACTAGATGGGAAACCCTTATGGTTATGATACCAAAGGAATAGAATTGAGTATATCTATATGATGGATTGGACAAAGATTTTTTCTCTCAACTATTCAAGAGTGATATATGATATTATTGGAATTTTTTTTCTATCTGATATAATCATGGATTACTTATATGATAACCGGTGTAAGTCATAGTGAAATATGCATCTCAGATGACTAATGGATATACTGGATTTTTAAAAAGTGTACATCATTTTAGTGGGATCATATTTAATAAAATTCCTTATTAAGTGATTAATAATACGTGATAATCATCCGATAAAATATTTTATTATAGATTATATCATCATAATCATAAATCTAAAATTTATGATCAATCCTTGATAAGAAGAACCTTAATGTAAGTTACTCCTAAGAATGAAAATTTAAGAAAAGTTCTTAAGAAAGATTGGTGATTTAAGAAAAGTTATTAAGAAAATTTCTATATGTCAGCACAATTCCTTCCTCAGTAACCAAGTGTTACAATTGTTCAACAAGTGAATCTATATTCTTATGTAAGTATATCATGATTCATTTAAGGTTTCAAAGTCATTAGATAAAAAATCACCAAAGGAATCTTAGTCTTCACTCATTTACTCAATATGATTGGGTATATTGATGATTTAATAAATTTTAGTCTCATATACTCAATATGATTGGGTATATCAAATGATATTCAATATGATTGAATATACTGATTACTCTATGAGACTAAAGGTTTCCTTAAAACTTTATTGGTTATAGAAATAAATTTAATTATTTTGATAGATATATGATATCAAATCTATGTTTTACAGAGTTTTGTAAATATACAGAAGGTCGGAAGACAAAAAGAAATGAAGCTTTAATTTTATTTTCAAGTAATGGGGAAAAAGAGTTGTTTCATTGAATAAAATTTTCATAAGACATGTATTTTATCTCATTTTTCTATTAAGATCATGAATTTTTTTTTGTTTAATAAAATGAGATAAGGTATTTTTGATACACATAGTTATGATTCGTTTAGTTCTATAACATGCTTTAAGGGGAGACTTAAAATCACTTGTTATATTTATAGAATTTATCATATTTTCATTTATGGAAATTTTCTGATAATATGATTGAATTCAAAGAGATTTTACATGATATTATCAAAGTGTTGGGGATATATATGAACTAGGAATATGATTCCTAGGTTATAAAGTGTTGTTTAGACAATACAAGTAGGTAAAAGTTCAAATCAGAAGAATAAAATTTGGTTGAAAAGTTCAATATTGTTTCCTTAAAAAGGAAATCAAGGTCATTGAAACCTAGGTTTTTTATAAAGGAATATTAATAATTCAATTTGATTATATTATCCAAGATATACTTGAAGAAGTTTAAGAAACTCCATAGAATTTCAATGTCAAATATGAATGTTATAGAAAATAATTCTTCATTTTAAAAGGTATATGATATTGAATGTATATTTTACAAAGTTTTGTAAATATACATGAGTTAATAATAAAAGGAATAATTGATTGATCTTTTAGTTTATATTCATGAGATGAAGTAAATAGTTACTAAATTGAGGATTTGAATATAAAGGATTTTATCAAGCTTAAATGAATCTAAGTAAAATATGTGTATATTCATCTCATTTTACTTATGTTATAAGAGAAATTGTTTGATTACAAAGAGTTATTGTGAAAAAGTATGAGATAATTAATTGTATACACATGGTTTATGATTCATCAATATCTATAACATGTTTTGAGAAGAGAATATGGATAAAAGTGTTTTATTCAGGATAAAATGTTTATCCAAGTATTTGTTAAAATATGTGGGAATGTGTTCTGATAACTACTCAGTGGTATATTTTAATAAAGTCTTATTTTTAAATAAATAAATGTTCAAAAAATAGAGAATAGCACATATGTAGTATAACATCCGGATAACATCCGGTCCCTCTATTGAGATAGAATATAAAATTGTACAACCACACCTATATATTTTATATCTATATGGATAAGGTACATGTGATGTGATTATCCATAAGGACAAATTACATGTGATGTATTCATCGATCAGACCAGTCTACACTTGGAGAATCAAGAACCGATGAGTTGAATATATGGGATTGAAATGATCCATGTCCCATGGTCACTCGATGTCCTAGAAAAAGGAAAAATATGTGAATACACATTTTTATATGATGCAAACTGGTGGAAATAGGTATATAAATATGCGTATTTTATGGATATCGTGTTATATCCCTTTATAGCTTGAGTAGCATTATCGCTTTTCTAGAGGCCACTCTTTGCTTACATATATGGATCCAAAGATTCATATTTTTTTCAATTATATAAAGGCACATGGGGTATAACTTTTTAGTTTAATTAATGGGGATTTATTTTGACTCAGAGATCTACTCTAAAATTATTTTAGAGTTAATCTAATAGTGTTTTGGATGAGTATTCACAAGGTGCTACATATGATGTGATACAAGGTGAAGTTAATGATAGATTTACAAAAGTATTTTTTAAGATATCCAAAAGGGGTTTTGGATATGGTTTCATAAGTTATTGAATATGATATAATATAAGGAGAAATGAAACAAAGTCTATTAGGATTTAGTGCAATTGGAATATTGAAGGAGATATGCCCTAAATCCATATTTTGATATGATATATTTATGGGTTGTATTTAATATTGCATGAAAATTATGATTTTCATGTATTGGTATATTATTTCTTGTGTTCTAGGCACCTGAACTATTTCACCCATATAAGATATCATTAAATGAAATCATTTTATATTTTTATGAAATGTACAGGGAGTTAATGCATATGATTTATGGACCAAACATGAAATTTATACATGTGTTTTAACACATGATTTAATGTGGAGAACACCATTAGAGAATCTCCGTGTGTTATAAATCACTACCATGTGATGTAAAGGTAATTTGAGATTGCCTCATGCTTGGTCAAAACTCCCTAAGACCCATAGCTCTCTTCATATTCCTTCTTTGTATATTGAGGTACTAGTATATTATGGAGAGAAGATGGATCTCATATGAATTTAAGATGATTCTACATAACCCATGGATACCTATGGAGGTGGGATTATTTTGTTTACCACTTTATAATCTCTTTAAAACTTATCTTAATGAGATTAAGAGTGATGTAGCAGCCCTTCAGTGTATGGTATTCTAGATTTATATCACTTCTTCATTTCAGTTTTATCACATGTTTCATAATATCTTTCATGGAGATCCTTGAAAAAGGATTTATATCACTTATGATTCATATAATAATTGTTATTAGACACATTTAAAACCCTTCATCTTTGTTCTAGACTTCATCAAAGTCTATCTCACTCTAACTATCTCTTTTAAATATATGATCACCTTCAATAAAGGTGAGACATTTGTTAACCACAACTTTATTATCCATAATATCATATATATAACAACCTTTAGTTTCTTTAGGATGCCCTATAAAATAAATTTAGTGCCTCAAGGTGTAATATTATTTCCAAAAATAGCATTAACATATGGTTCACAACCGCACACTCAAAAATGAGACAACATGGGTTTATTTCTATACCAAAGATGATATGGAATACTGGTTGCTTCTTTAGTTAGCACTTAGTTTACTATGTATGATATTTTCTACAATGAGTATCCCCAAAAGGATAATGGAAGACTTTCATGACTCATCATTGATCACACCATGTCTAATAGTATGTGGTTCCTCTTATCACTTACACTATTACATTATGGTGTATAAGGAGGAGTGAGTTAGGATAGAATCCCAAACTCCTGTAAATAATCAATGAAGACTTGATTAAGATATTATCCACCATGGTTTAAGTTAATTTTATTAATCTTCTTACCAAGATGGTTCTAAACTTCATTCTTATATTCCTTGAATCTCTCAAAGGAATCTGACTTATACCTCATTAAGTAGACATATCCATATCTATTAAAATCATCAATAAGGGTTATGAATTATGAGAACCTATCCCTTAATTCAATTAGAAATGGTCCACACACATTGGTATGAACCGACTCAAGAATCTTAGAGGCACTTTCACCTTTCTACTAAATAGATCTTTGGTTATTTTTTCTTGTAAACACACATGACATACACCAAGTAGTTTTAGTTCAATGGACTCTAAATATCCATCTTGGTGTAATATGGTCAAACATTTTTTATTTACATGACCTAACTGGTGATTCCATAGTTGGGTGTGATATGAATCATGTGAACTATTCTTGTTATAAATTTCCATCACTTGGTTTGTGTAATCCAACACATAAAGACTATTATTTAAATATGCCTTACCATAACAAATTCTTTATTTATAAAAGAAGCAACACTTATTCCCAAAATTGAAAATAAATCCATATGTATCAAGTTAGGATATAATTATAACGTTTTTGGTAACCGATGTCACATAATAACAATATTTCAAAACCAAGATCATTCCCATTGGAAACATGAGGTGGTAATCCCCAATATACACATTAGTAAGTTTGGATATATTGGATACTTTTAGATCTACTTCCCCTTGAGTAATTTTTTATAATCTACTTGGTTTCTATATTTTAATACATATATGAGAACCACATGTTGTATCAAATACCCAATTTGTAGAAACAAATAAATTTTACTTGATAACAAATTCACTTGAAGCTTCCCCTTGATTCTTTGTCTGGGGGAAATTTTTCTTCCATTGGCCCTTTTTTCCACATATTAAATAGATATAATCCCATTACCTTAATTTCCCCTTAATATTTCTCTTCTTGTAAGGGTTTTGCAAAGAAGATTTGGAATTAGAAATATTTACTTGGCCTTTCCTTTTATTCACCATAAGGATGGAAGGATTTTTATGCTTGATAACATTTTTAACTTGGAAAAGTAAAGCGATTAGATCTTTGAGAGACTTCTCTATGTTGTTCATATTTAAATTAACAACAAATCTGGATAATCTCTAAGGGAGTGATTAAATAATGAGATCAGTGCACAATTTATTAGGTAGTTTACACCCTAGAAACTCTAGGCACTCAATGTATCCAATGAGTTTGACTATGTGATGCCTATATGGTGAACCTTCTCTATGTTTTCTCTAAAATAACACCTTTTATATCTCAAATCGTTCCTATCTAGCTATCACCTGATATAAACCATAGAGATGCTAGAGAATGATATCAATATCCATGTATTCATATTTCCTCATGAGTTCATTAGACATGAATGAAATAATTAAACACTTAACAATGACTACTTCACTTAGGTGTTTATCATAGATAGATAACTCTTCAACACTCACCTCCTTAGCATGAAAATAAGGCAATGATGATTCTAGCATGTAATATTTCTGTTCATGGAACAACACTACCCGTAGGTGTTTGAAACATTCCTAGAAGTTACTGATAGTAAGAAGATAGTATTTATCCAAAATTAATCATAGGGATAATGTGGTTAATTAACATTCCAATATAATATAATTATAAAAGATAAAATTATTAGTAATTCCCTTGATTATAATTTATGTGAGACTAATAATTTTAATTTTATTAAGTCTCCCATTATTTTATCAAGTCTCAACGATCCTCACCATTAAACTCATAATTTTACATCACTATAAACATTATAGTGTCAAGGATCAATATTTCCCTTCTTATAATCCATATAGAGGCCAGGAAAATTATAATAAAGTAATTAGGTAGGTGATCTTTCCAACTAAAAACTGGAAGCTCCTTGAACCATTGAGTGGACTCCCCAATCCAGAAATCCCATATCATATTTCCTCAACACTTTCCTCCAAAATTTTATTGGATAGATAAAGGCCATTAAACCCAATATAGATTTGGTCAATTCGACCCACTATTAGTTAATACTTACCAATAATTAAAAGTTATCCCAACAAAGGATGAACTAACACTTTAACTATGAGTTAATCTTAATTTAGATTATGTAAGGCTTAATGAATTAATATTAACTTAAGGTAATTTGTTTATTACGCAAAAATTTTATTATTTTTTCATTAACATGTATTTATAATATAAAGTGGATTTTAATTTAGGTATTAACCATATTATGATAAAATATTTACATATAACCCATTTATTTTAATTCAATATTTTCATATTAGTTCATTTATTTATGTGATTGTGGTCTTGAATCCATAAAAAAATCATACATAAGACAAAAATAGATAAATAGATAAATAAATAAATAAATAGATAAATGACATGATCCTGAGATTATCTAATGGTTGATTTATTGAGTGGATATTAAATCAACCTATGACCCTAGGGAAAAAATCCTTATGATTTTCTTCGCCTGAGTTGTAGCATTCCTCCTGTACACCTATGTATCACTCGTGTTGGTTTTGTCACAGTTCCATCTTGAACCACCTTTGCCTTAGATCCACCTAGAATTGACTCTATGTGCCTTTGGATACTCCTTTTATTACACATATTTTATAACTCACATGTAGGTGATGGGAAGCAAATGACTAGTTAAGGGGAATTACATACAAAAATATTGGACATGTGGGTCCCACATAATAAAATAACGAGGAATGACATAAAAAAAATCATATTTAATTTAATAATAAATAATTATAAAACTTAGAAATAAATTAAATTAAATAAAACTAACATAGACATAGGCCTAGCCAAATATCATGATCACTCATGCACAGGAAACAATTACACATTTAAAACAATTAACTAACATTCGTTTCAATTAGTTCTTTAATAAGATAAAACACACACAAATTAATTTGATTAATTAATTTTATTTTATTCCATCCAATCATCCAGAAATTCCCCTCCACCGTGATTTTAAATAAAATATTTTATTTTATTTTATTTAAAACTCAATAAAATAGTATAAAACTTTGTACTTGGAAGCAACTCGGTGAGAACCTATTTGAACTACTCAGTATGGTTTTAATTGTAAACAATGCACTCATACAACATATTGTGTACATGGAATGTGTCATAATTTCACAGTGTGTACTACTAATTTAATTCCATACAGAATAAATGAAAATTACATAGCCTATACAATTTAATGTGTTGACCCTTTAATATACAATAACCATACATGATTCATAATTTCGAATACTACACAAAATTAATTAAGCATTTAATATAATATAAAACCTAATGACTGGCATGTAATTTCAATTTAATGACCCAAAAAACTCTAGTTGATATGGTTTAATGGAATAATAAACTAAATTAAATATTTCCACCTAAATAGGTAAAATACATGACGTGTGAAATCCATCCACACAATGTGTACTTATCTTCGCTAGATGTCTATAGTACATGCCTAGAGACTCAGCATGTACTTATCATAGACATTTATGAAGTACATGACATGTAGAAAGAATACACAATGTGTACTTCAAGTTATATGGATACCAACTTATATGTGTCTTGTATTAAATACACACAATGTGTTAATTACATGACATGGTTTGAACCCATGTTTTACATGCTGAAAACACGTGGACTAAATAGTGAATAGTCAATCTATATAGCATGTAGTTTAGAAAATCCATGTGCCACCCTAGATGGTCAACACATGGTGCATTTATTGTATACTATTTATACCAATTACATGACGACCTAGAATCCATGTTGGCATCCTTGTTCAATGAAAAAGGATACATGATGTGTAATAAAGGAGTAGATGTTGTGTAGTTTTCTATTATCCAACCAGAATTCTTGAAACCTCCCGATGGGTTATTCAAATGTGATATTAATTAATTATTAACTAATCTTGGTAATATGAGCAAGAAACAAAGAAGAGTAAGAAGAGATTACGATGATAGATCAAGAATAAATTAAAACTTGAAATGAATTTTAACTTTTAAATACACAATAATCAATAATAAAATAAATAATTATAAATTTTAATATAACCAATCTAATACCAGTTGATGGTTTTAGGTGCAGTGGGAGCACTTATTGGGGTCGATTCAGACTCATAAAATGTTGGATTTGATGGATCATTTGCATATTGTACAAGATATAAACATCATGACCAAATTGTTTTTCAATAGAATATTGACAGGAAAGGAAGATGGAACTAAGAGAACATATTTTTCAAATTAAATTTATAATTAATTTAATTAAACTGGAAGAAATATTACCTATTTCTTGAGATATTTCTTCATATTAGATGTGTATTGTCTAAAATCATTTCAAAAAATCAGTCACTGCACCTATAGGATCCAAGTGTAGATTCCCTCTAGTGGTGATCTACACATGCTCATATGATCTTCGAATGACACTGATGAATCACCAAGTGCTAGCGCAGTTGATTGATCATCTTGCGTTGTTCGTATTAATAGGGTGTTCAACATCCCGGCATCCTGAGGCATGGTGATATCCATCATCCAACAACAATAATTACCTTTGGATCAACAACCGACATTCTGAGGTATCATGATATCCATCCTCCAATAATCTCGACCCATCAACCTAAAATATAAGGACGAGCCTCATCCCCCAACCGATGGTCACAACACCATCTCCCAATGGTCCATCACCATCCATTTGGCTTTCTACAGTGTTCACCTCCAACATAACTCATGGTTATCATCATCTCCTAATCCGAAATATCTATGGAGGCCTCTACCCACAATGAGTGGTCAAGACCACCTCAACTGAGTCCTATCAGTGTGCACACAAGTCCAATGCCACTTCATCCAACAACGATGAGAAACAATCACCAAACATATACCTAAGATATAAAATATGACACCTCATGCACCTATGACCATGTCACTAAATCCCAATGGTCAAAACCATCTCAAGTCACATGGGTCATGCCCTCATATAAACAACCTCATCACCTCAAAATGATGACCATGTCACCTCAGCCTAGTGATCATTATCACCCCATATATCTTGGTCCATGCCCTCAGCCTAATGACCTTATAGACTCAGTCTAGGTGATCAACATCACTTAAATCCTTGGACTATGCATATTATGTTCCCATGGAACCAATAAAATCATATAAAAATTTAATTAATTAAAGAAACACAACTGTCCTAACCCACCGAGTTAGTTAAAATCTCCTTACATAGATTATCGTACATAATCATAAGCTACAACATGTCCAATGACATCCCATGACATTTATTAATCAATAAAAAAATCAAACAATAATTATTTAGGGGTCCCACTCAGTCAACCCAACATGCATAATTATAAATTCACCCCAAAACACTTGTAAAATTAAGGAAAAAGTTATGCACCACCTACCTTATACTCATAGGCACTTACTCATCTGATACCAACCTCTAACTCGATATGAAATAAGAGAAAAAATAGATTTAGACAAACATCCTGAAAATTGGGAAAAAGAGATCACAAGGATTTAGTATTTGGTACAAAGAGATAAAAAAAATAAAAGAATCTAGAAGATTAAAGGCCTTACCTAGAGGAATCTGTATCCACCAAAGGAGCCTAAATTGGAGCTCGAACAAGGAGAGGAGGCCAAAGCCTAGGTGGGAGGAGAAATGGAGGAACCACTATGTGTTTACAAATAAAAGGGAGAGGAATGAGGAAGAAAAATATAAATAGAAGGGAGGAAAAAATCCATCATTTCACCCCTTTAAATGAACCATGTGATTTGTACCCACAGTTTAGCTAACCATGCACCAACTATGTGGTGCTCACTGTCCAAGCACCATAGTGCGCATGGTTAGGTGCATAATTTTACAATCCATGTGTAGACCATGTAGATAGACTATATTAAAAAATGTAGAGATACCACATGACCATTCACCCCCACTCGTAAGGTTTGAAAAACCATGTATAGTGAAAAAGTGGGTCGCACTGTTTCCCCTTATAGGCCGCACAGTTTGATCAAACCGTGCACCTCTATCTGCAGTTTCCAAAAACTAAGTTTCTAAGGTCCGATGCACCTAAAACTCACCTGAAAAACCAATTTACTTGATGAAACTTAAACCTCATATAAAAACAAGGTCTTGGGTGAATCAAACTCTAGAAATTAGGTTATGAAGCTTAAAAAGAAAGCTGACCCGCTCACCAAACTCAAAAATTCAAAAAGGTTGAGGAATTTCAGCCCACTCAAAAAACCAAGACATTACAATATCCACACCTTAAAATATATCATCCCCTAGATATAAATATTTACCCAAATATGGTACCAAACATACCCATCTCATTCACATCACCTGGTCTACCCTGCTCATTAACTCACAAGTCAATTCCTCTTATGGCACTCCCCACCTTAGGAATTACCTACCCAATCACTTTACAACCCAAAATCGAACATCTTGATGGTAAAATGACCATACCTAGACTCAAAAGTATTCCCATGATGGATTTTCATTTCTGAACCTCATTATGAGCTCAAAAAATTCTCATGTCATACCTAAAACCCATAAAGTCCCACATTTCATTAGATGCCCATTTCATACCTATGCCATACACAACACTCATTGCATCTCATCAGATGCCCATAAAATCCTACATCTCAACAGATTCCCAAAGTAATGCCACATAATATATATATATATATATATATATATATATGCATTTCCATAATAGTCCTGATGCCTACACACCTCATATAATCCACATATCATACCAATTCCCATAATAAATCCCGATTCCCATGCAACACACACACACACACATAAATAAATAAATAAATAAATAAATATATATATATATATATATATATCACACATCATAACTGATGACAATATACTAACTTTTGGTTAGTCCAAACACAACACACGTGCACCTCATGCATTAAAAATGGCCATGCCCAAACAAAAGAAAGCTAGGCCACACCCATGGTATACCTCTAAGTGTCCTAGGGTCCTTATCCTACTTTGAACCTAACAGATCAATAGCATACACCTGGCCTGAAGCCCAACTACCTGAGGCCCAACCTCCCTATGGAGCTGCACTAGCTACTAGCCACTGTCCCCACTACCGGGTCTCTCTATCTCTACCACAACCTACGTGTGCAGCTAAATCCCAGCTGCCAGCTCCTGGTAATTCTCTCAGTCCTACCTCAGATCCCAAAGTCTGACTCAGTCTCTAACTCCCTGATGTCCAAGAAGGCTTCCTGCATAAACTCTCTAGATGCCCCATCTGGATGCATGCCCAAAACTCATTCATATTCCTATCACACTAGGTCCATACATGTCCTGATTTCCCACACTAGAAGAACACTATCAAATAACCACTCCCTATTGGCCTACCTAAGTCTCTAGCCATACTTCCCTACTAAGACTCCTCATGAACCTACTTTATGCTACCTGAAGCATCACCGCTAGGCTCACCTGATATCGTCATCCAACTTAAATTTGACTGGTCTATAAAGTTTCCCTCATCTATCATCACTTGATTGACTACCTCTAATAAGGAGATCATCTTGAAGATGTTTACCTAAACCATGATGGCATGCCTTAAGCTGTCCTCAAAATGCTGCACCCTGGCGATGTCGTCACCCACCATAGCAGGTGAAAAATGGGGTAGGTCTATGAAATTAGCCACATAATCCATGAAATATAGGTGTCTATAGAATTTTAGGTAAAACCAATCTCATGAGTTCATATATTACATGAATATAATATCACATATCATCACATCAGATCTCATCAGGAAACACATACCTGGGATGGATGAGTAGAATTCCACCAAAGTGGCTAAGTAGGAAAACACTATTTATCTTCTTTATTGACACTTTAAATAGAATAACCCATCTTATCACATTCTAGGTTACCAATGACAATCATAATAAAAATATACATCATATGAGACTAAGTGCCTATCAGGATGCATAAACAATGCTCCCTTTCCATGCCGGGCCAAGGGTAAAAACCATATAATCAATAAACATCACACCCAAGTCTGCCACTCGAGGTGGAAATCAATAAAATATAAAATTTTATAGTATAACATAAATTCCCCACCCCTGGAAACTTGGTTTTCTACCTATTCATGGGGTTTCAGGAACCCAAACATGAGCTATACACCTATTTCTTACTATATCCTATTCTTTAGTCTACTATAACCCAAATAGTAATACCAAAAAGGAAAACAAACTCCTCTGATACCATTTTTAGTGTCCTGGACTAGTTTCCACCCAAACAGTGCACCATGATAGTTGGCCACTGGGCCTTAGGCACTCCCCACTCAATAGAGGTTTTCCCTAAAGTTTAGTCATGTGTGGATGGAGTTCCTTTGGTTCCGCTTTCTACCCTAGAGTTCACGCGATATTTAGCACTATTAGATCTCTCATTGTTGGCACACTTTAATAATAGATGACCCTTATTGGAAAAATTTGATAGATTTATCTTGGCCTCTTAGAGATTACAAGATCAAGAGATAGTAGGGATGCTGGATCCAAGGCATTTCTTGATTCGATTCTCGACCGAAGAAGACCTAATCTCCGCTCGGGTGAGCGCTCCCTGTGTTGTCTCAGGTTATCATTTCTACCTATTTTGTTGGTATTTTGAATTTAATTTGAGGTGTGATTCCCCCATTATTGTGACTTGGGTTTCCCTTCCTGGGTTACCCTTACCTTTTCAGAACCCGACGATACTTCATGTGACTGGAAATGTGGTGGTTCATTTTCTTTGCTCTGGTCAGCGAACCCGTACTGTTTGCCACCCAATTTCTCTGAGAATCTATGTGGAACTCAATTTTTCTAAGGAATCAATGGATTTATCAATATTAAGGTTGAAGGTGAGCTCCACTAGAGTCAAAAGTCATACTATGAATCATGGGTTCCTTTTTGTTAATTATGTCAATGACTAGGTCATGACACTCACAGATGTTGATAGTCATCTAGTTTTTCTCAGGTTGATCTCCCGGGTGTGGATAATTTTAGGCAGTATGTGGAAAATGTTGGGTTGATCTTTCAGGATGATATTATAGAGAGGGATACTGAGTGAAAATCTCTTGTTAAGGTTGAGAGGGGTATGGGAGAGAGGGGTCACTCTTCAATCACCCAAAAGAGACGAGGTCCAAGGATTCTGAGCCAAAATCTGTGGATTATTATGTCTGTTTGAGGTGTGATTTGGGCACCATATTCTCTTCAAAATAGGTCTAAGATAGTGTAGGGGTTTTTTTTGGGGGGGGGTTCCTATTTCCTTGTATACTGGAACAATGAGTTCTTATGCATATGTCATGCAACCTATTGGTGATTCTCCGCAAGAGGAAATGTATTAGGAGGATGGGTAGGATGGTCCAACCATCATCACCCTAGATTTTTCTATGCAAGATGCTTTATTGGAACAGATGGAGGAAGGAGTTGCTGCAATGTAGGAGCCTCATGACCAGCATGACTCCCTTGGCTTAGCCTACCTTCAAAATCATTTCCAGGGCTCGACTGAACTGGTGGCTAGTGATTCTCATGAGGATGGATGGAAGATGGTGATCCCCAATTAGAAAAGGAAAATTAATGGTTCTAAGAACCAGGTTGATCAAGTGGAGGGCATCCAAGAAAAAAACCATTTACCGGTCTCTGATGGTGAACATAGTCACATGAATAAAGATGAAATGTCTAGCCACCTTTCAGTGGACAACGCTGAATATATGCATGGTAGAGGACTTTATAGCCTAAGAAGGAAGAAGGGGTAGAAAAGAACCTGAGACTCAAGAAGTCACACGGTGCTTAAGGGAAAAAAACCAAAGGGCGTAAAGACGATTCTTACCTTCCAAATCCCATGGAGACATGGCTGACTAAAAATAGTGAGGACAACAAGGCACCTAAAAGTAAAGTCAATATACAGGATTAGGCTCATGAGCAACACATTAATCTCTAGGAGGTTAACCACTTGGTAGAGGGCGAGGCACCTAAGAATAAAGAGCATACAAAAGCTTCCAGATGTTTAGGGTCATAAGGAAAATAACAATGCCTAGAGATAATTCTCCACTCAAAAGAATAAAGGCCTGAATAATACTTCCATATAAATGAAACAAAGGAGGAGGTGAACCGAATATATGAATGAACGATAAAAGTTGATCCTAATGGGAACCAAAGGGTGTAGATCAATAAACAAGATCACATTTTGGCATGATGATTCAATGTCAAGAATATCAATATGGAAGAATACATTCCCACCTGGGAAAAGTTAGCCCATAATTTTTAATAACTCATCAAAGAAAACACAAAAAATCAGGCAACTACATTAAAATGGGGATTATATAAAGTGTTTGGTTCTAATAATATCATCCTTGTATTTAATGATTTTTTGACTTCTTTCTGTGTTCAATGATCCACTAGCATGCTATTGTGAGGTTTCCCATTTGTAGATGCGTAGAAAAGACATAATAGGTCATAAAAAAGAATAGAAAAACAAGGTCTCCCATTGACAATCATATCGAGTACATATATAGAAATCTCAAATGAAAGGTCCATCTCGATGTAGAGGAAGCACTTGGTCCACTTCTATCTATCCAATGCAAAAGGTACAATGATGATCACTAAGGTCTAGCTCCAGAGCCTGATCCCTCACCCAATATCAAAGAAATAAAGTCTACATGTGTCCCAATGATCCTATGTAGGGTGTGAGTATAAAATCAATAGGTCACCACCAAAGTGTGTCTTTCTTATGTCCATAATCTTGAAGATGTATGAAAAATATAAATAAAAAGGCAACACACACACATTTAATAATTTAACCAGCTTCCCTTATGCTCAAAATCCATAAGGAAGAATTTACCTACTTCATCCAATGCTAGAATATCTCTAAATACGTTTCACCAAATATATATGGAATAAAACACATGTATGGATATATATATTTACAACAAAGAGGACCCATGACTTAATGACCAAGGTTTCCCATGAATAAATCACACCTGGAGAGCCCTCGAGCACCTCCAACAAATATCACTAATACATCATGTCATCAATCAAGCATCTGAAATCCTAACGACATGCCCAAAAAATAAGTCCCCAGTCCTTCAAACCTCCACTTTTAATGTCCCAATTAGATAAACCACTCGATGTCTCAAGGCATGATGATATCTTTCCTCCAACAATAATAATCACCATTGGATCAATTGTCAACGTCCCGAGTCATGATGATATTCATCCTCCAACAATCTCATCCCATTAACCTCGAATATAATGGCAATCCTCAACCCCCAACTGATGGTATCAACACTATCTCCTAATGGTCCATCCCCATCTGTATGGATTTCTATGGTGAGCACATCCAACATAACCAATGGTCATCACCATATCCTAATATATAATATCTATGGAGGCCTCCACCCATAATGAGTGGTCAACACCACCTCAACTGAGTCCTATCTATGTATACATGACTCCAATGGTGCATTGAATAACAACGATGAGCGGAAATCACCAAACATATACCCAACCCGCATCATCTGATACCTCGTGCCCCTACGACCATGTTGCTAAATCCCAATGGACAACACCATATCAAGTCACATGGGCCATGCCCTCATCCTAAAAACCTCATCGCCTCAAATCAATGACCATATAACCTCAACCTAGTGATCATCATTACCCTATGTATTTTGGGCCACACCCCCATCCGAACAAACATGTCACCTCAGTACAAGTGATCAACATAACTTCAATCCTCAGGCCATGCCTGTCATGTTCCCATGGAACCAATGCAATCATATAACAATTTAATTAATTAGAGAAACTAAACCAACCTAACCTAACCAGTAGTTAAAACTAACCTTACTTAGATTAGCATACATAATTATAAGATAGAGTTGAAAGGAAACTCAAAGTTGGTGATTAAGTAGATCAACATGGATTACGCCATCAAAAAAGAGGAGCTAATCCCCCTGATTGACTATGTCTAAGGGTTAATGGAATAATTTCCCTAAAAACCAACATTAGATCATGCCCCACGATCTAAGAACACCTAGGAAGATTCGTTGGTGAATTTAGCTACCACTCTGGTAGATCCAAAATGGGATAAAAAATTCACCAGTATTTCTCATCACCGAATGGTCTAACCTTTTGTTCAAGTCAGAACAAATGAGATCAATGAAGTCAGACCTATCCCTAAGCCATATGTTCCTACCATGGGATGGATGATTCTCATCACATACTACCTTTGGGATGGAGTAATCCTACTAGTTAGATTTGGGAAAGATCAAATTCAATGGTGAGCAGTTAACTTCACTCTTTATGATGACCCAAATCACCAAAAATTTATCTATAAATAAGGATTTGATGGAGTCCTTCTTAGATGTCTCGATGGAGAAAAGACTATGGATATTATGGAAGAAGTATATGTGGGATCTTTTGGTGCCTACCAGTCAGGGTATATAGGATTTATGATCAAATCCGAAGGCTTGGATACTTCTATCCTTCGATGACGCAAGATTGTACAAAATTTACCAAGAAATGTCATTATTTCCAAGTGCACACAAACTTCATCCATTAAACCCTAGACTTACTACATATATCCAAATAATATTTTCCATTATCCATATGGGGAATGGAAATTTTGGTCCCATACCCATTAGGTATGACCAAGTAGTTAAAATACATCCTCACTGCTACTGATTTCTTCTCTAAATGGGATAAAGCAATACCCCTCAAACAAGGTAGAGCCAAAAGCATTGTTATCTTCATAAAAGATAACATTATTACCATATTTTGTATCATTGACATAATATTGATGGAAAATGACATAGATTTCTATTTTTCTGAGGTGGAAAATCTATATTAGGAATACAATATCAAATCCAACCATTCATGCTGCTATCATGCAATGACTAATGGATAGATAAAAGCATCAATAAGACCCTATCGAACATACTCCAGAAGATGTTGGAAAAATATAAAAAGTATTTTCCTGAAAATATCTTGTATTACTTATGGGATTACTAGAATACAACCCATACTTCCACATGGGCGACCCTGTACTCATTGGTATATAGAAAAGAAGAAGTCCTACCCATTAAGGTTTAATTTCCATCACTCTATATTTCCATCTGGGACTAGATATCTACAAAAAAGAAATCCCAAAAATGACTGGATGAATTTGAGAGGCTTAATGAAAAAAGGTTTCACACCTTACATCACTTTGAAGTCTATCAAAATCGGATAACGTGAGCCTTTAACAAGAAGTTACATCTCTATTCATTCCTCTAAGGAGAATTGGTACTGGTCCTTAGGACTCTAATGATACTAGGAAAGAAGAATCCAAAGCTTGATCTAAAGTGGGAGGGATCTTACTCCATACACAAGGTTTAATCTAATGGAGTTTATTCCTTAATCTCAATGGATGGATAGATAAGTATGATTCCAACTGATGCAAGGTTCTTGAAGAAGTATTTAGTGTAATCACACGACAAATCATCCTAAATCTAGGAAAATAAAATACACATCACCATATAACATCCCATCAGTAAGATGTTAAAGTGCATAGTTTGTCTTTGTCGCATGACTATTAAAAGTCACAATGTAATGTCCATGCCACATGATGTTAAATTGTGTGACATAATCATCCTTATCAAATGAAGTTAAACTGCATGACATATGATCCTAGTCTTATGACCTAAAGCTGAAAGACACCATTCTTCCTCACTACATAAAATTAAAATTCATGATTAACATCCCTTTTAAATTAAACTTCATGATTAAATTCATGATTATCATTCAATGGGATATGTAGTGACACATGGATCTCCAATCTTGGGTCCATCCACAACAAAAAATATATATCCCCTTATCCTTGTGTATGAGTTAGAGTGGCACAGGGAACCATTTCAAGAACTATGTGTGACTTGATTCTTTCTCTAAAAAGATACTTAGTGACACCTGGGTCCTATCCCCTAGTCTATCCATAATATTTCTTTCACATTAAGTGACCCATATACTTACCGAAAGACATTAAAATGCACTAACATCCTTGCTGCATGATGTTAAACTGCCCGGTTCTTCAAGAACTATATGTGTCTTGATTCTCATTCTGACGATATACATAGTAATAAACAGATCTCCAATCTTAGGTCCAGCCACGACCATAAAGAAAAATTTCCCTTTTCCCTATGTATGTACTAGATCTTCATAGGGAACTTTTCTAGAATATATGGCTTGGTTCTCATTACAATGAGATGTGTAATGACACTTAGATCTAATGTATTGGGCCCAATAATTATTTTAGAAAACATTAAAGCTCCTTTCCCCACATCAAATCTCAATTGATGTGTGAAACAATTTTTAAAAACTACATATGTCTTTATTATTGCTTCATCAAGATATGTAGTAATGACCAGATTCCCAATCTTAGGTCCATCCATAATAAAAAACCCCCCACTCCTTGTGTACAGATAAAAAATGATCATATAGAACCTCCCAAGAACTATGTGTGGCTTGATTCTCATTCCCATGAGATATGTAGTGATTCATAGATTTCCATAATTGGTCCCACCCACAACATTACCATTCTTCCATGATGGTTTATCTTCATCCTTACCATATGATGTTAAACTGCATGAATAATGTCTTGACCGCATGACTTTAAACTACAAAACACTTCAAGAGATATGTATGGATTGATTATCATACTAATAAAATACATAGAGATTCCTAGATCATATATCTTGTACTAGCCACCATAGAATATAAATTTCCCCATCCTTCATTTGTGCTGCCTTTTTTCTGTGGAAGAAATTTTTCCCCTCCTTATTTCTCACACCGAGAATAGCACATGAGAGTTTAGGATATTTGGTAAAAATATTCCCTGTATAATTAATTCATATCAATTAATATTGGGGTTACCATGGTATTGGATATAAGACCTTAAAAGGTACACCAGATGTCCCCATCACATGATAATAAATTGAACGATTTCCTCAAAAACTACGCGTGGCTTGATTCTCATTTCAATGAGATACATAATGACATCCGAATCTTAAATACTAATACCAACTGCAAAAAAATAAAATAAATTACCCCACTCACCTATGTACAAGTCATATCTACATGAGAGGATCCAATATGAGTTCGTACCCTATGCATAAACTCGTATCCAAAACCCACCATGTCCTCTACACATGAATTGAATTAATGTGGGGGACCTTTATTCTTAAAACTACATGTAGCTTGATTCTCATCCCATTGAGATAAATAGTGACACCTAGGCATAAAGTCCTAATCATATCCATGGGGTATAAAAAATTCCCCCTCTTATGTATACAAATAATGATCTGCGTAGGAGGTTTTAATTCAGGTCCCCTCATTAAGGGGTCTGTTAAGGAAACAGAGATGTCCCCATTTTACATATGAGTCAGATATATGAAAGGGACTCCAAAATCATGAAAAACATTAGTCCAAATGCTCCCTATGTGCTCAGACACATCCCTTTTGCATATCATACTCCTAATCTTGAACACTTTTAGATCTTCATAATATTTCTTCAGCTTCTGGTGGCAGAATGTCTGATACATGAGAGTACTTTTTCCTGACTATTGTAATATTCCCCTATTGGATTTTCATAAAACATCCAACAAAATGGGTTTGTTATCAAAATAATTCCACTATGTGACTATGCTATAATATTCCCTAGTTGGACTTACATAAAACAACCTACAAAACAATTTTTTCAGACAGTGATAACTTCACCCTTGGGATAAGCCTCTTCTGTCCTTGTAAGATTTGATGACATTATGTTAGAACCTGTGATTCAAATTCAGTATGTGGTCATCCCTTTCATACTTTTCCTATATCCTTTCCTATGATCCAAAAACCCTCAATACCATGGTTAACAATTTCCTCCCTCATGTCTGAAGTATGCATGAACAATTTTAGTATGGTAGGCCACATATCACCTATCATTTCTATAATAATTTGGTCCTAGTCGTACGACCTAAAACTAAAGGCACCACATTCCCTGTGCTTGGATCAAACTGGTGTAGGGAATATTCACCCCATTTCTTTAGAAATTTTGACTTGAAATACTCCTCTCATATTCAAGTACATTCCTTTCACAAGCCAAACTTTATGCCCGGGAAAATATGAACCTTTATAAAATTTCATCAGATTTTAACAATAGAATGTCTGAATTCCTGAGAACTTATTTGCCTGACTATGCTATAACACGCTCCAGTTGGATTTTTATAAAATATCCCAAATAGGTTTGTCAGCCAAGGGATGCCACTATTGACTGTGTTGTAATACACCCTAGTTGTCTTTGCATAAAACAACCTAAAAATGGATTTTTCAATCAGTGGTAACTTCATCCTCAAGAGAGACCTCCTATAACACTATAATACCTTTCCCCATACCACTCTTTGAATCCATGGATCCCCAGATTATAGATTACAAATTTTTCCTTTCACTCTTAAATATGGTAGCAAATTTCTGGATGAATTATTACCCTAAATGATAGAATCATCAACCTTTCGGTCAAAGATAAAGACCTTAAATTAAATCCCCATAATGTAATTTCTACATGAATTTAAATTTCATAGCATAATTTCCTTACTGCATGACTTTAAACTACACATCACAATGTCCTTGCTACATGAATTTAAACTGCATAACATAATGTCCTTACTGCATGAATTTAAACTAGATAATATAATGTCCTTGCCGCATGACCTTAAACTGTATAACACAACATCCTAGTCACAAGACGTTAAATTGTACAGCAACATCCTTAGTGTAAGATGTTAAAATACAAGGTCAATTTTCTGGTCGAACAACATTAAACTACACGATGCTTCAACCTTTATTGAAAGGGGCCTTACCCCCATGACATCAGTCATTTAAAAAAATGTACCCTCCTTCACTCAAGCCAAATTCAGGTAGGAGCAGTTTCTCATTCACGACCAATGCTAATATAGATGGTCTCTTCATTCTCAAACACTTACCTTAGAAAAACCACCCATTGTGGTCTTGAGAAATCTAAATCTTCAGAAAATTTCTTCAGTCATCAACAATAGAATGTTGAAATTCTTGAGAACTCCTTTTCCTAACTATGCTGTAACACACCCCAGTTGGATTTTCATAAGTCATCCAAAAAATGGACCTATCAACTGAAGGATGTCACTGTTTGACTATGAAATAACACACCCTAGTTTTCATTTCATAAAGTAGCCCATAAAACATTTTTTTTCAACCAGTGTTAACTTCTTCCTCAGGAGAGACCTCCTCTATTCCCAAATATCATGTTTTAGATTTAGAAACCACAAAATCATAGCTCAAAATTCTCCTTGGGGGTATATGAAGAATATAAGAACATTCTTGGCTAACAATCCTTGTTTGGATTATTATTTAATTTTTTTGGTCAAAGATGTTTGACCTAAAACACTATCCTTATTAGTCTGACATGCATGAATTTAAACTACTCACAAAAAGAGACACAATACTTTCCATGTTGAAAACTCGTAAAGGGAACTCTAGAAAAAAGTCAAGTATAAGCTCTCTAGTCCTAAAATATGTATGGTTTAGGAAAAAATTGAGCAATTAAAAGATAAATGGCACAAAACTTGTTAGGATGAAAACACGAAAGGGGTATTCTAAGAAGAAGACAAATCTCACTCACTAGGCCCCATGGCTTAGGAAATAATTAGAGTGTTTTCCCCATACCTATCATTGTGGTTATGACCAAATGATACAAATATGTATTATTATGAAAATAAGATTTAATGTTATGTTACAATCATAAAAATAAAACAGATATGAATACACAAGTGATTAGGAATAAAAAAAAGAATCATTATATTTTTGTTCTGAAACGCATGGGAAATTCCACATGCTAGAGCCTCTATACCAAATTTTACAATTTGTTCTCAATATAGGATTTGAGAAGTTGAACTAAACCCTGATAAACTAGTGAATCTTCTTAAATATTATCCTTTTATATAATAGAAACCTCCCCAGATTTACAAATCTTCTCCTACTTAGCACTGATAACATATCTCCTTCGTGCCAAAGCCCCTGTCGGGGATTGGTGGAGTTGGAATACCTCTTCCCTTGTATTATTTAACTCTTCTTTGAGGCATATTATTTAAAGAGGCTTTTCATCAAGGCTATCTTGATACCCTTACACCTCTATGGAGTGGCTGAACTCATCTTAGATTGCGACAGATATGAGTTCCTCAAAATAGACCACTTACTGTGCCACAGCCCGCCACAACCTTTGATACTATTAACTTTTCTATATGATTACCTTCACCATATTATGGATCTCATGGTAATTAAATCTTCTATATCCTAGTATGTAAATCTTGAATAGGAGTTGGAGAAGTTGTGATGTCATGTACTCAAGAGGCATCTCCCCGATTATCTTCCAAATATCTCGCTAGATAAGGATACATATAGGAAAAAAGCCTCCTGCTTATCCAGATCAGACTTGGAGTTTCTCTCGAAGGGAGATACATAATCTGGGATTAGTTCACTCAATAATCCTCCTTGTTCCACTCCCTCCAAAACAACCTCATCTCCACCTATCAATGTTGGTGGAACTGGCATGGAAGCCCTCATCTCAATTCCAGTTTTTGAAATCAATGAAATTGAATAGTAGGTGACACTTCTCAATAACATTGGGAAGTCAAAAATTAGAAAAGGTAGTAAAGTGACCAAAATATTTGATGACAATCACCCATTTTTGGATTGAGTATTGGAAATGATACCTCTCCAGTGCCCTGATCCTCAGCTCATGGAGCAGGAACCTTCTGATGAGGAACATTCTCCTGAGTTTTCTCAGCAGTTGGGACTAGAGGCTCTTGAGAATTTCTCACTTTAAGATTCTCAGCTGTTGCTCCCTTGGGAATATAAGTAGGGTGTAATTGAATTCTTTATTCATAAAATGATTTGACAACATTATATATAGAAAAATATGTACAATTTTTTCTTTGATGTGAAGTATCGAGTGAAAGAAAGTCAACCATGTTAAAGAAATGCAAGAATGATTAAACTCACATCCTTCCAATCCCTTACAAAAGTCCCTGAACTCATTGATAGAACCTGGAATATAAATTTTTGGATTAATTAGATCCCACATTTTAGGATGCATAGCCTTAATTCTTACAGAATCCTCACTAGTAGAGATATCTAAGGAATGTTGCTTAGAACCCAAATTGGATCCACCATTGACCCCCTCTACCAATTGACCAGCAGACACAACATCGTTAGGACCTGCAGAGTCAAGGTCAGCATCACCACCTTCATCGAACCACCTGAGATCTCTATCAGCCCTTCCAGAGTGACAATGGGTCCAACATTGACTAATACAATAAGATCCTTCAACATAGGTTACAGATCTGAAATATCATGAGAAAATAAAATTCAAAAACCACACATAACACCTAAAGAGGTACATCTGACATTACTATGACCCTCTCTCCTATCTACAAGACTAGGGGTAGGCATGAATGTATCTCTTGATGATTCATCCATTGAAAGGATATATTCATCAGCGTGATTATGTGCCACCCCCAGAATATCCTCCTTGATCCTCGAAGGACCTGTGTCAGATCCCTTAAGAGAGGAAAGTGATGCAGATTCTGAAAAAGATAGGTATGTCCAGAAAGAGTATGTCAATTAGGCCATGAGATAAAATGGAAACACAAGAGATTACTATGAATCATGTGTTGGAACAAATTTAATACCCTATTTTTCTTCCTATCTCAAGATGTAAAAGGATCCACCTTGGTCCTCTCGACAATAGATACTTTTGGTGACGGTCAAGTGGTTCCCTCTACTATTTATTCCCTCATGGTCCTCTGACTCGGGGATAATTCAGGGGACCCAAGGGCCTCATTAAATACCCCAATGAGGGTTCCCATAGGCTCATACCTCGATGACCCAGATTCCTCTACCACTACTCCCTCTTTGACCAGTCCTTCTCCTACTTCTTCCCTTATGAACTGCAAAGTAAAATACCCTCAAGATTAATGATGATGGATAAAAGAGCAGTAAGGTGAATGGAGAAAATAGAAATACATTATCAGGGTTAATATAGATATCCCATTACTCCTCAAGATGAATAACTACCCCCTCATTCACTTCTTAATCCAGCATTTCAGACACTCACCTTATAGATGAGGTTTGATCATTTTTTGTATATATCAAATCCTCTAACTCCTAAAGATACCCAGTTACTTCAGCCAGATCATTGTTAGGGTGAACATCAAATGGAGATCTAATATCACCCAGCTCCGGGATTCACAGTAAAATCTAGAGAAACTCCCATTCCTTTCTAACATAATGAGTTATGCTCTCCCAAACTTGTATCACTAAGGGTCATGCATAATTCGACTTTGATGTGGCCGGTTGCAAGGAATACCCAACACCCTTTCACTTGGAAGAATTTTCAGACCTCTTTTATCTTACATGATAATGAGGTTAAGGGATGATATTCTCCTCATAGTGGTGATGATTGGACTTCCTTGGGGCATGCGGCGTGGTCCTCTCAACCCTAGCCCACTTAGTGGTTTTTCTTGAGATCTCTTCAAAGGATCCAGAGCTTCAACATCATCATCTCCAGCACGAACCTTCCTACCATGCATACCATGACCATTAGTTGTTATGGACTTAGCCTAGTAAACACCCTTCTACAATACCCCCTGAGAGTATGAAGAGATCCATACCTTAGCATACCCGGCCTCTAGCCAGATTGATGCGTCCAACCGTGGTAGAGTGATCAAAATTTTGGATACCTCCTTGGCCATTAAGATCCAAATATGTCAGGAAACCATCAAATGTTTCTCTATAATAACATGTGTAGGGGTAAAAATGCTTGACTATTGAAGACATTTAAACTGGTAGTAAAATCAATATGGAGCATAAGCCTCACTAATAATCTCACTGTCAATACAGGACGCGAGTATGCTATCTCTGAATGCTATCATGTACGACATTTGCTTGTAATTATTCTACTTTCCATCATTAGTAAATGTATCTATAAGTGGGTTACCATTCATAAAAAATTCAAATTATCCTGACACATTTAACATCTTCATTACTTCATCATACTTCATGTTCAGAGGCTAGATTCTAGAGACAACCTGAACGAACATGTGAAATTGGATATCATGGATTTTAACTAAGATCAACGCTATATATGAACTGAAGTGTGCTGCGATCCACCCCCAAAACACTTTAAACAACCCTAAAATTCTAAATGGGTCCTTAACATTGTATTTATGCATAAAAAATAGCAAATTCTCTCCAGGATAGGGTCATCTAACCCTATGTAATTCCCCTCTGTTAATTTGTCTGTAATGAAAAAAGTCTCTGGCCTCACACCGCCATTGGACTCATAAACCAGAAACAGATAAAAAATTATCCACTTGGTAAGAAATCTGTCCTGGTGAGTCTTCATGTCAACTTTAGGATTGACCTTATAAACCCAACAGGTACACTATCCCTTCTCCAGTGTAGGCCATAATGTGCTAGAGCACCTCAATTCTATATAGTGGGACATATAGTAGGACACCCACAAGTGGGACCTTCTCCTATCGATTCTAAGAAATCCTTCATTCATGTTCTTGGATGGTTGTTAACCCTGGGGTGAGGATCTTTGACCTAAAATTTCTTTTCCATATTAAAAAGCTCATGGGCTAATGACGTCATCCTTTCAGCATCATCTCATGTTATCTTCAGAGGGATAAAATCATCATCCATCTCCCCAAGGATGGACCCCCCATAAATTTGGTATATGTATCACAACATGATACCAACCTCACCATGCATCAAGTGTAAGGAATTTGTTTGCAGGCTCCATCGACTTAGTAGCTTGGGGGTGATATCTGGGTTCTTGTAGATATTGGTCTGCCCTACACAAATGACCTCATAAATATGGGTGTCTTTCAACTATTTCTTCAATTACCCACAAGTTTGGAACAATTAGTATGCCCACATCCACTCGGTCCTGACTCCCCCTCCAGATCGGAAGTCCCAGTCCTCCATCAATCCTTACGTTTGATCTGTATGCAAAGCACAAAAGGTTGAGTCATAACAATGAGGCCTCGATTCTTGGACATGTAGCTTCAGATTTGGATTTCATCCACTATGATGCATATTATATCCAATGGAAACCATTACTTGTTTAATATAAACACCCTTGGAGGAGATGTTGGTAGAAGGGAAGTTGATATGCTTCAAAAAATAGGATTCCAGAAAGCAACTCTTAACCCCAGGGATAAAGGAATCCCTCATAAGTCCATGCCCATATAAGGAAAGGTAATAAATTTATGGTTAATCACATTGGTACTATGCCAAATTCTTCACTAGATCTAGAATAACAGACTTAAATATGTCGCAGTAGTCTGGCCTAATAGATATGATCATCTCAGAAGAACATACAACAAAGTTTTCAAAATAATTCATCGAAGAGGCCATTGAAAACCTACAAATAGGGAACCAATTTCTCCCATTAAGTTAAAATATTGACTTAGAAAAGTTAATTTTTGACTAAAAAGAATTCCAAATTTTAGAAAAGGAAAGAACTTGTGTAGGTCCTTTGACAAGTCCCCATGCATAGCCCCTTTGACCAGATGCCACACACAGCTCATTTATCCAGGTTCTGTATGTAACACCTTTATCCAGGTTCCATGCACAACACCTCTTCGCAAAGGGTTGTAACTTTGTAAATCTATCTGAAGACCTTTGTGAAAATAGAAGCATGATTGGGCTAAGAAAACTACCTACACAGTGATAGAAAAAACCACAAAACTAAAATGTGAGGAAAACAAAAAAGGGGGCCAACAGTATTTATATACACCACTAGCCTATTCCGGAGACCTATGCACCTGATCTATGATAGAGACCTACACACTGGACCTACGCCACATCTCAATTCCAAATCTTTGTGCAATTCACCAAAGTACCCTTCATAATCTTTTTCCCATCCTACCTCAGGACTAGAACCTCTTCTATCGACTAGATCCAATCCTGGGGGGGGGATTTTTTTGACACTACATTTTTTCAAGAGGGATGAAAAGATTATAAAGACCACCTTAAGTATTTTAAAGTGATAAAGAGGTCCAAGAAGAATCAAAGGACTTGTCCAAACCAGGCTGCGCCTAGACACCTGTGCACCAAACATCCCGCAAAACCCCCCACGTGATACCAAAAGGAAGGCCAAACCTACGTGAGAGCCCTACGCTGAGGACCTATGCACCAGACCTATGAATCCTACCTCCTTAGACCAATGTACCCTATTTTCCTATAAATAGGACCCTTGGGCTCCTCATTCAAACAACTAGAAAATCAAAAGAATCCCCCAAGCTTTGGTTGCGCAGATCCTTCACCCATGTCTCCAAAAAATTTCCAAGAAGATCACCAAAACCCAAGAAAAGAATGAATTAAGGGGGATAAGTGAAATCAAAGTCCCTTCAAGGTCTCAAACACAAGGCACCTACACAAGGAACTGTTCTCCCCTAGTGAGAACCACCTTCATGAGGCCTATTTTCTTAATAAGGGACCCATGTGAGATCCTTCTAGGGACACCTAAGGAGACCCATGATTCCTAGGATAAATTCTTTACCAAATGTTGTTTCCTAGGATTTCAATTTCTCAAGGCACACCCAACTCATGCAATCTTCTCCCCCTTGTGTGAATCACTTATAGTTCTTCTCAGGACCTACGTGAGGAACCTCTTCCCTCTGATCTAGGACCTATGTGAGCCCCCCTTTGAGTCCTTTTCCAAGATTCCAATGGAAGGACTCCTCTTCCTCTATCTTCCTTATCTAAAAGGGACCAAGTTGAAACCTCCACTGAATCCTACAAAATTGAAAAACCATGGGAAAAGGCACACCAACATGTCTCCCATCTGGATTTAAATTTCTACGGTTAGAGGTTTTTTGTAGTTATCCTACCAGATGGTTAGGATATTCAGGGTGCGTGTGGATTTTTATTCCCAAGGTCACAAGGACCCCAACCCTAGGAATAGTCCCAGGGAGTTTGAGGTCTTAGATACCAGGATTATGGCCATGTCCTACCCTTATCATCTCTAAGATATAGAGCCTTTAGTTTCAAGTAGGGAGGGTGAGGATTACACTTGATTTCCCATTAAACATGGAATGAGATCTGTCTCCCTTACTATGAAACCAATTTTAGGGCATCCTCCTCAGGAGTAAGCCCCTAGCCTTTATTACAAGAGGTTTCAATCCTACTCCTCCTCTCCCCTAGCTAATGGGTCAGATAGGGGATGGGTATTGAAGTCCTCTCCTCCTGTCATCCCATCCTCTTTCACCGTAGCCTCAACCTATTCCACCAGAGGTGGAGGAGAAGTGAGTGGTTTGATAGATATTCAGATTCCTCTTGTTTCTCACATTCAATCATGACTCATCATGAATTGTGGGATTATAGGATATCCAATACCAAAACACCCATACAATTGGATGCCTGTTTTGTTAGAGTCTTTTTTTGAATATTCCTCTTGCCTTCCTCCAGAGTGTCCCCATAGGTGTGAGTCCTCAAGACCATATATCCGACCTCAGGGTAAAGTAGATTGTGTGGTTTGTTAGATCTTCTACTTCCTCTTGTTTCTCACACCGAGCATGACTTACATGGTCTTAGAGGTCAAAAATGATCTCAAAATCCACATGTCTCCTAACCATTGGGATTCATACTTTTTATAAGCCCCAACATCCCATAAAGGGAATCTTAATTATAAGTATAAGACCCAACCAATTGGTGGAATCCTCCTCAGAAGTAAGCCCCAAACTGAACCAATCCTTAGGCATCATCCTCAAAAGTAATCCCCAATCATAACCCCCATTCACCACATAAACCTTAGTATGTAAGCTCTGAACTTTTCTTGAACTATGAGAACTCTAATTACTACTACAATTAGGATATATAGGATGCCCACCTAAGGTATGAGATCAATAGACCTCATCTTTAGGTGTAATCCCCGAATAATCCTCCAAATCACCATGAGTTTAAACATCACTCATGTCCCCTTCCCATAGGGAATCATTTTCAGGAGTAATCACCAAATAATACTCTCAAAGGGCCACAATCCCCTACGAGACAAACCTAAAGGCCTCTATAGGCATAGGTAATTATAACCAAGCTATATGGGATTTGAATCCCATATAAATGGTATAGTTAGGAATCCTTCTTGAGGTCTAAACTAAACACTCTATTTCAACCCTATTCTCTTTGGGACACACTCCTAGTAGGGTCTAATTCAACCTGGAAAAAGATACCCCTTCTAGGTTCCCTGATTCACTTCATTATAAGACCCACACCAAACTTTGACTATGAACCTTCCACTTAGAAATCCTTGATACATGATGATAAACTATATGGTCAGTTTCTTATCACATGACCTTAAATGGTATGATGTTCCCCATTAAGTAGTACCAAACTACATGGGTTTAGATTTATTTCACAAGGATATGTAGGATACCCATTTATGGGTCCGATCCCTACATCAAAACCACTCCCATCTTCCTGGATGATGACACACTCTAGATCACTCCATTGTGTGGCTATAAATCCAGCATCATCGTAAAAATGACCAAAGAATTTATAATTAGTACATAAGAGGATACTATCAATGGAAAACCTCAGAAACATACAAATATCTCCATTGATGAAGAACCACAGATACATACAAAAAATTATAAGATATATACATTCTAATAATTTATTGTTAATTCAAGGGTAATCCAAATCATACTTTGGAATTAATGAAGGATTCATGAACATATATTAAATCTATAAAAGAGTCTCTGAGTAGGAAATAATTCCCCCCAAAAGTGTGTGATGAGCCTAACCTCCCATCCTCTCAACCAATGTGAGTTCTTAAGAATCATTGAAAAAAATACCTAACAAGCATTAGCCTTTAAAAAGTAGGCATCTTATGGATATAGAAATATTGGGTGTTTCTAGTTCCATGAAAAAAACCTTTGGAAACCGTTCAGAAATAGTGGACCCGGTGTGAATGATTGCACACAATCTAACCCCCTACAATCGACCATTGGGCAAAATGATTCTGAAGGGAAACAATTTTGATGAAATATTACTGATGGGAAATCAGATATTAGTATTAAAGTCAGTTAAGAATTAGTTGAAAAAAATCTTCTCCATTAAATACTTAGGTGAAGTAGCCTCCATTCTAGTGATAAAGATCCCATGATATAGATGCAAGAAGCTAATTTGACTGAGTTGAAGTATATAAATTTATATGATATTAAAAATATACAATACAAAACAATCCAAAAGAGGATTATTATCTATGACACATTGTATATATCTCTCTAAGAAAATGTTACCTCAGATATAAGAGGATAGGGAAATAATGAGTATCCCTTATTCTTTTTTGGTTAGACATATTATATATTTTATGATATATACTAAGTTTGATGTTTCCTATTCCTTGAGCATGGCAGGAAATATCAAGCAGACCGAGGAGAGACAAATTTCTTAGCTATAAAGACTATCCTGAAGTACCTGATGCATAAAAAAGATATATTATTAGTTTATAGAGGATATGAGGAACTAGTTGTGAGGGGATACACAAACATTAGTTTTTGAATATATCAGAATGATATGAAATTACAATTAGGATATGTTTTTTTCCTCAATGTAGGATATGTGATCTAGAAGAGTTCTAAACCACCCATGGTCACAGATTCTATAGTAGATTCTGAGCATATTATGAATTTTGATATAACTAAATAAGTAGTGTGGATATGAAAATTAGTCCAAAATCTTGGTGTTTTACCCAATAGTAAAAATCTTATCAATATGTATTGTGATAATAATAAAGTAGTGGTTATAGCCAAGGATCCCAAGTAATATCAATATATAAAGTATATACTCAGGAAGTATCATCTCTTGGGGAATTTTTCTCAAAGAGGTGAAGTCACAGTAAGTAGAGTAGCCACAAATTAGAATGTAGTAGACCCATTTACTAAACCCTTATCTTCACAGAATCATGAATATCATGTGAGAGCTAGCAGATAAAAAATTTCTAGTAGTTGGCTCTAGTGAATGTGGGTGCATTTTGGATCCATTTCCCTAGAAACAGTTGAATTTTTAATTTTTTGTACCATTATATAAATAAATATCTTATCACATAATAGTTATTATTATTTATAATATTAATTTGATAATGTACTTAGAGTATTTGTTACATCAAAATGTTATAAAAGTTCCCCATTATAATGATAACCTATAGATGCTATGATAATATTCTAAAATATAAGTTCTATGGTTTAGATAAAATTTGTTTGATGGGATATAAATGATGCTTGACTATCAGCTTTGGGAGGCTCATAATACATTGATACTTCTTATCACGACATTTTCACTTAGTGATTTCCACAACAAGAGGTCATGAGGATGTACCCATCAATAGAAATTTTACATGTTTTATATATCATTGGATATTCATATATATAAATGTGTGTATTGGTCCTTAGACTTGATATTATTATTAATATATATCATGAATCATGTTATTTTATATATGTATGAAAACCTTGATGAAATATTCTCATGAAAAGGTAGTATACAATAGATGCATCATAAGTGATATAACATTAGTTGACTAAATGAAGAAAGGATTTGTTACTTCTAAGTTAATATAAGAATATATCTCTATCCATTTTATAGAAATGGAACTATCTGATGAAATCCATGGACATGGTAGTTTATAGAATATTTCATTTAAAAAAATCATAGAAAGATAAATTGATCATATTGGGTGATTACATGAGTATGCATTCTGCTTGATGAGATATCAGTAGAAAAAGAGACTATATTAAATAGAAGAATTAATAGGAAGGTTGTTTTTATTGTTGTGACATTAACTTATTTCTCTATGGTATCCTTGACTTGTTTATAGATGATGATCTTGGAATTTAGGTAAGATCACCTAATGCTACTGAGAAAGAGGACCAAAAGGCCACACACTAAGTGTATCCATAATTTCATTAAATTCTAGAGAATTTATTATTAAGAGTAAATATTATTCTTGTCTTTTGTAATAATAATTATTCAATAAAATTTGATCACATGAATTCAATCATGAGATATTCAAGTTTAGAAAACATGAATTAAATTTTATCTCTTGTTTATTTATTCACAATATAATAAATAAATATTTATGTATCCACTAGTTTAGTGGATAGAATAATACATATATTGATTTAGTTATATGAATATTAAAATAAATATTTATTCATGATTTTAGTGAATATAATATTTATTTATTTATTTAAAAAATAATATTTGTTTGAATAAATATTTTATTATTCAAGGTTCAATAAATTTCATGGTGGATTAACAGGTCAAGTTAATGGCCTGACAAAAATGATATGTTTTATTTAATATAATTTAAGTAAATATTAATGTATTTTTTAAGAAATTATATTTAAATAAACAAATTACATAATAATAATAATAATAATAATAATAATAATAATTGACATGCATATTACTTAGAATAAATAAATTTATAAAGGGTCATTCTGAAACTATCAATTATTTTAACTTTAAGTATAGATTTCAAGTTATATCATTTTAGAGTGGTCTGAGACTTGTTATGCACAAAGAAATCCTTTAAAATTATCTAAACACTAGAGAGAATTATCCTACCATCCTCCCTATTAATAAAATAAAAATAATAAGAAAAAATTATTGTTGCAATCGATGATGAATGACATGAAGCACTTGACTCTACCACACTAGCACCCAAAGATTCAAGAAATATGTTTGAAGATTCATGGAGCACGTGTGAATACACCTAGAGGAATCCTCTCTTGGATTATCCATCAAAACTACAATGTGACCAGTGAGGCAACAAAAAATGATCAAGAAGTTTATCAAGTTTAAGGTAATTGTTATTTTAAATTAATTATAAAATAAATATGAAATATCCTCTCTAAGAGTTTCCAAGGTTTCATTTATCAAGTTCTTTGGTTTTTATTTACTGATATAAAAAATAAAATTAATTTCTTTACTCATATAATACTTTCATTATGCCTTATAATCTTCATGATATATAGTTAGAGATGTCATATATAAAAAATCTATCTCCCCATTATTTATTCACTACTATTATAGAGACCCAAGATAATCATGCATAAACAATACATTTATTTCATGTTTTAATTAATACATTCCAAAAAAATTCACACAAACCAAGAAATGAAAGGTTTAGAAAATAAATATATAAAAATATTAATTTACATCACTTATTAAAATTTCTCCATAACCATTATCCTCTAGACCATCTTCTAGACATCTCATATGACATAATCATCTTCAAAACTTAGGAAATGGAAACATAAGAAGGGGTGAACTAGAATGCTCAAAAAGGAAAAAATATCAACTAATTATTATGGTTAGATATTAAATATGATGGAAAACATTAGTAAGGGAGTAATATTAGGTAAAAATATCATGATATCATAAGTGATAAAAAATATTTTTTTATTATTAAGGATCACAACATAGGAACATAAGACCAAAAAAGGACATAAAAAAACATGGATTAGAAATATATAATGAACATGAAATAAATACATAAGAAATTATAATACCTTTATAACATGGAATAATATAAACATTTAGCATAGTTTAAAAATAAGGCACATTTTAACAAAGTAGTGGTATAGACATAAGCATAATAAAATATTTTTAAAAATCCAAGTATGTACACCCTTTAGTTTTCTGAATAAATCCAAGTATATTCATGAATCATTATATCATGAGATATAAAACCATAAACAATGCATTGGAGGTCAATATAGGACCCCACCCATAATAATACATATATATGAGTTCCACTTAATTTCAAATAATTCATCTTATCATAAATAACCCATGGGATGAAAAAGGGGTTTCATAGCTTTTATAAATAGAATCACATAAAAAAACATGATCATTTGATACAAAAAACATGATCACCCCAAACTAGAATATATCGAGTGATTTATGAACCATTAATTTATTAGAGAATAATTATTTAAAAATTAAAGAGAAATCACAAAAAAATATTTTCTTAAAAAACATTTCTTAATATCATTTTAAAAAGATGTGATTTTTGATTCACATTAAAAAAGCCATTTTATTTTGTAAATGAAGTGAAAAAATATTAAAAAAATTCTTTGAAAACAAATTTAAATAAATATACCTTTAAAATAAATAAATAATATGTTAAAATTCGATTCATAAGGGAAGAATATATGATCATTGAAAGGAAAATCCATTGAAATTTTTGAAAACAACTTTATTGAAAACCGACATCATTAAAAAGACATCGAAAACTTGGTTTTAAAATAAAGGGAAATATAAGGATAATTGGAGATAAAAACAATTTTATTTTACACTAGGTAAAATAGAGCATTTGAAGGAAGTAAAAACATACATATAGAGGGAAGAATCCATTAAAATATATGAGAATTATTCTCAAAAAAATTTCATTTCCACAAAAAAATTGATTCATAAAGGAAGATAATTTAGTGAGAAACATGATTTCCCAAGAAAATAAGGTGGAAATAAAATATAAAATTATCATATTTTAGATTCAATCATACTTTAATAGGTTTTATACAAAGTGGATTGATTATGACCCAAGGAAAGGATTTGAGTCATGAAAACCCCTTACCTTTACCTCTGCTTAGTCGAATGTGCTCTAGCCTCCTGTATCAAAAATAAATATATTAATAACCTATTTCACAACCTTATTTATTTAAATAACCTTCTATAAAATTCCTCTATAAATATTCAATACATATATATTAGTTAGTTATCATCTATTTTGAAAATCGGGTGTCAGAAATCATGGTCGTTTTGAACTAGTTTTGTAATGGCAGTGTTGTTCTTTATTATTATCCCAAATTTAAAAATTATTAAATCATAATAGGTTCTATAATATATATTATAAAATAATTTTTAAATTTATAATTCCATTTATTAATTTTTTTGGTAATGTTTTTTGATGACGAAATCGAGGACGAGACTGTTTTGGTAAGTTTGACGAATAAAAGGTGATATATTAATAACATCATTATATATTTATATTATGACTTTATAATCATTTTTAAATATTTAATAAATTATTATTACATGTTTTTAACATAATATAACATTACTTAATCACCCACGACATAAAAATTACAATATTATTCATGTAGGTGGTAAAAATGTCCTAAACAAGAGTGTGTTACAATGATTGAATGGGTAAAAGAAAACTATTATATAATATCCATATAACTTTTAAATAATATTTAATATGTAATAACTATAATATATCTTCTTTAATATAATTCTTATAACCATACATTATGGGTGGTTATGAAAAATGAAATTTGTTGTTCGTGGAGGTAGTAGTCCGCATGTACGCACAATTAACGATCCCATTTCCCAATAAATGAAAGAAATGATGGTATATGAAAAATTATCATTTAATAATTTTATTTGTGACATATAAAACCTATATATTTATCAAATCCATAATTTATACTAGTATTGAGAGGTGTTTATGGAAAATAAACTGCATCGTGTTGTGGTGGTGGTAGTCCGCACTTACACATGACCGATGTTATTTTGTTTTCTTAGTGGATCTAAAGGATTAAATATTTGATGAATAATTAATATAATGAAATTTCATTATAAGAATTACTATGATTTAGTTATATTAACAAGATTATAAATTATTTTATTAATGAGTATAATAAAATAGAAAACTAAGAGAAGGTAATACTCATATTGGAAGATTAAGTTTTCTATTAGAAAACTCCTTAGAAGTGAAGGCCTTAAGAAAACATAAGGTGAACAGAATATTTTTTAGGTGTGAGAGGGTTATAGTAGGAGAAAAATTTAGAGTTTAAAAGAGTAATTATAAGGAGAAATGTAACTTTTAAAGGGTGGAAGTGGTATCCTTTTATAAGTTATAAAAAGATGACTTTTAAAAACACACATAATTTTTTAATAATGCCATGACACTATTCATAGGTGAATAGTTCAAAACTACACAAAGAGGGAGTGTGGGACAAGATAAGGTCAAATATTCTCCTATAAATTTATTTTGAGACAAGGTAATAATTATTTAAGTCTTTTTTTACTTTAAACATTTTACCCAAATTAACCTTTACCTTGGTAATTCGTTTTTAACCATAATAATTAAAATTAATGAAAAAATTAATATTGGATCCTTTTAACTAATTTGAACCTTATGATTTAAAATTTTAAAATAATTTTAACACATAAAATTTCTAATGGTGTGAGTAGTTAATTTTAAAATAAATACACACAACCATGTAAAAACAGCTTTTAGATTTTTTTTTTTCAAGATTTAAATTTATACATAAGATAAAATTATATTGGATACTTATTTTAATGACATAAATTTATTTATTATAAAACAAATAAATGGTATGAGTATTTAAAGTTTATACAAAATCCAATTTCACCATCTAAATACTTAATTAAAGTAAAAGATAAAAAATATTTTTTTTATTAAAGTTACATTATAATTTAGTTTTAAAAATATTGTTAATAGGATTATAAGTTAAAGGAATATTTTAAAATGAATAATTTTATCCATTAAATAAATATTTTATTACTTAAAAGGTTTTTTAAATTTCTAGGATAATCTTACATAATAATAAAATTATAAAAATTATAATTTTTACAAAAACCGTATTTTTTGATTGAAAATCAACCTTTTTAGAAAAAAATAAAAAATTCATACTATGTAAATTTTTATGTGAAGAATTAAAAAAATAATTTTATTTTATAAAATTTAAATTCTATTTTTCAAATTTTATATTTTAAAATAAAAAACATAATAAAAATAAAATGACTTTTATGGAAAACAACCTTTTTAATATTAACACATATTAATTATTTACCTTATAAATATTTAATGGTTTTCCATATTAGTTTTTATCATAGATTTATTAGTAATTTTATATTAATTTATTATTATTTTTATCATTATTTTTAGTGTGTAACATAATTTATCGCATATAACATCATTTTTAAAAAGTCTCGAACTTGGGTTTTTACATTCTATACCCTTAAAATAATTTCATCCATGAAATTTTATTACACAGAGGAAAAAAAGAGTGGGAAATTTTCTCTCACCACATCCTTAGGTTCCAACATAACTTCTTCAAACTTATGATTTATCTGTAGAACTTTGACCAGATGTGTGGTTTTATTCCGTAACACCTTATATCTTCGATTCAAGATCACCATAGGTTCTTCTTCATAGGTAGGGTCATGTTTCAGTTTCACAACTTCTGAGTTTAGTACATGTGATATATCTAGTATGTGATTCCAAAAAATGATACATGTGTAACACCCCAAGCTTCCACGGTATGCTTCTCTTTGAATAATACAGTAGCGTGTGTTGTACGCAACTTCGAGTTCTAACACACACCACAACCAATCAAACTAGCCGTTATGAATAGTAATACCCACTTTTTGAAATTTTATAAATTTTATATTTCAAAATGGACTTAATTTTTTGATTCAGAAAATCGAAATTAGCTTAGGGTGATTTTTTGGTATTTTTCTGAAAACATTCAATTTTTGATGAATAGTGAAAAAACACTGAGTTATAATTTAAAACCGAATTTTTATTTAAAAAATTATTTATTTTATTTAAATTTAATTAAGGTAAAAATAGATACATAATACCTATATAAGTTCAATGTAATCCATTGGAGTTAGTTTAGAATAATTTTAGATATATAAAAATTTTATTGAACTTTTCACCGTCTTTTACCTACCTCCTATGAGAATTTGTAAATTCACATAAAACTTAATTTTACCGCTTCTGTGAGTGGAATTTAGAAAATCCAAGAGACACAGTTAATATCAAGGAGTAAAATGTGGTTCAATGAGATGAAAATAATTTTTGGTGAATAGTAACTTTTTACTTTTATTTACCATGGTTAAAAGTAAATAGGGTAATTAAGGGTAAAAATGATATTAATATTACCCTAACACATGTCCTAATTCTATTGGAAAAGTGTATATAGACCAAACACAACCTTAGGAATAAAATATTATCATTTAGGTCCACTTGGATTAGATTAGGACATTTATTATTATTTAATTCAAAAAAGAGTTAAAAGAGTTAAAATCAAGGTTTAATTACTAAAACATTTTTAATATAGGGTTATACATAATATAAATTCGATTTTAAATATTCATTAGAAATATAAAAATATTTCCTACATAATTTTATTTTATTTATAATTTTTAGACATTAAATAATTTAATTTATTTATGACACAATGGTGATGCATTAATTACCTAATTAATGAAATATTAAAATAATTGATATTATAAATATCCAAATAAATGTAATTTGAGACTTTTTATGAATTACAATAATTTTCTAGGTTAATATGACATATTATGTTTGGTTATATAATTTTTTTTCGAAGAAATAATGCTGTTATAAAATTATCAAAAACAAAATACCCAATAGTGTCAAAATTGACATAAAAGAGTTTTTAAAAAAATATTATATTATTAATTGATATTCTATTCCTAAAAATCCAAGGTTCGGCCAAAGAACTTATATAATGATAGGTTTATCATTAATGGACCACTTGGGGGTCTCTTGGATGTATATAGTAAGTTTATTAACCATATAATATAAAAATATAAAGTGACATGGTAAATGTCAAACTAATTAACTAAGAGTTAAAACTAAAGGATAAGGTTAATATAATGACCCAAACCTATCTAAAATCTATTGGTTGAAAGGATTTAGACCTATACCCACATTAAAATTTAAATAATACACTTTGGATCCATTATAAACCGAATATTAATTTATTATAAAATAATATTTCTAGCTTTTCTAAAGGTGCCCCTCACCCCTCTTATAAAAGGGAACTCCCCCTTCTCACTAATTCACACATTCAAAGCCTTTTTCCTCGGCCAAAACCTGACAAAATACTCTATAAACTTCCATCACTTAAACCTATAGGCATTATTTTGATTATAAATCCAACTTAAGGATCCCTTTTGATCAAATCAAAAGGAAGAACCCGATTAAGAGGTAATGTTTTCACCACCCTCTTTCAAGTTCCTTTCTTCTTCAACTTCTTCTTTATTTTCTATTCCCATTCTAAAATAATAAATCCAGTATCTTATATATACTGTGATGTTATTATAAATATGGTACAACCATATTCATTATTCTATCCATCCTTTGAATGACATGTCACCATACGTGCGTACGTACGACTTACTGTCTCCACGTCGTGGTGTAATTGTTATTCAAAACATTATTATTTGGATGGGTATAATAATGATGTGTAATTCATGTAAATAATAAATATAACATGATAATTATTACGTATATATGATATACCATCCAATTATATATTATTTTAATATCGAAAGAATGATATTGTCGCTCGTGCGTACGTACGGACTACCTTCTCCACGAACGCGATGAGATTCATTCCCCATCGTATCCATTCGAGACTAATTCTCATTTGATGATTAAAATTAATGTTTAATAACTTTATATAATTATGGATATGAATAATATACAACCCATCCATAACAAACACGACTTATGTAACAAAACATATAAAAGAAAACGAGTAAGTTAACACCCAAAACGACGATAATACTAAGATATTATTAACAAAGCAATGTTAAAAGATCATATATGATATAATATTAATGTATATGATTATTTAATAATTTAATAACAATTATTTCACCATTATATAGGAGGTTAACCTACCCTAGTCCAAGAAAAATTACAAGGTAAGGTTTTATTTCACAATCTCTTCATTATCCGAGGTTGTTTATACGTAATTATCTACTGGGACCTCTTTATCATCCACATACATGTTTCTTAAAAATGTATTTCAAATAATTCTTACTATTTTACAGACTATGGGTTAAAGTCATTTATACCCTTGTTTACTTTTTATAAGAAGTTTATAAAGGAATCTTTCTGTCGTTTTCCAAACAAGGTCCTTTTTAACCTTTTCGACATAATTAAAGTAAGAATGTCTTTTTTTAACTTATACGGAGGGTGCGACTATTTTCCACCATTATAAAATCTTCAAAGATTCCCTTACAAGATTATAAGAATATTTTCAAATTAAATGTTTTATTTTATAATTATGTGACTTTTAAATGATTTCAAAAAATAAAATAGATATTTCTCTCAAATAGTTTTGATTTCATCTATATCAACATCCTTTGATGGATTTTAAGCTTATTTGAAGTTGATTTATTATGATACAAAACTTCCATATTGTATTTAAGGTTTTGTGATATGTTTGACTGTGGATGTGTTATTTTTATACCATTAATGGTTTATGGAGAAATTATTGACATTTCATATGCTAGTTTTAATACGAATGTTTATATTATGTTTAAACCTATTCATATAAGGAATGCATTGGAATTAATAAGTGATGGGTGGAGATCGCTATATCTCCTTGATACATCAGTAGGTCTCATGAGACAAACTAGTGTCTTGGAATAAGGCCTTGACAAAATCTTATTTTTAGTCTTGGCACGAGGCCTTGACTATGTGGTTATGATAGTCTGGAATTATGCATTACATCATTATGAAAGTGGTTATTGATATTGCATGTGATTATTCGACTAGTAGAATATCCATGTGAATAAGTAAATGGTATTATTTCATTTTATCTTTTCTATATTATGATGAAGTTCAAGTTTAAAAGGCTTTTTTTAGTTATACATTGCCTTAAATGTTTATGCTTATTTATGAAAGTTTCCACTATATTGTTATCCTTACTGAGCATCTGAGCTCACCCCTTTCAATGTTTTATTTTTCCCAAGATGTGAAGAAGTATTTTATGAATGACCTGTAGGGATAGTATGAGGGGATATGAGTGTGGACTATGGAGACTATGTTGTTGTACTTTTCACTTTATGATGTAATGTAAACTTTATGAATGTATCTAGTTATTCCAAGGCTACTAAACTAACCGGTCTTTCGAGATTTGATCTTTCTTGTGATCATGCCAATGTTATGTAATAATGCACTGACTCTGGGTAACTGGGTTCGGGGCGTTACAACATGGAAGTAATCATACACATCGTAGAGGTTAGTAGGGATTACTAATTGATAAGACACTACTCTGACATGATCAAGTATCTCGAAAGGACCAATGTATCTAGGACCCAACTTCAATTTCTTCCCAAATTTCACGACCGTTTCCATGAAGATATATGGGGAAATAAATTATCACCAACTTGAAACTCTTGAACTCATAAAAAATTATCTTATCTACTTTATGATGATTTCATATGTCATTGAATTCTTTGAACCTTATCCTTCATTTCTTAGATAAGGCTAGGACTTATTAGCTTCCTCTCCCCAACTTCATCCAAGCATGTTGGGGTCCTACAAATCTTCCCATATAGAACCTCATATGGTTTCATATGAATACTATAATGAAAACTATTATTATATGATAACTCTAACAAAATAAGTCATTGATCCCAATTTACTTGTAATTCCATCAAATAAGATATCAACATATTCTCCAGATTTTGGATGGCCATCTCAGATTGACCATCTATCCAAGGGTGATAAGTAGTGCTGAAACTCAACTCTATCACCAATTATTTCTAAACACATTTATAGAATCTCAAGGTAAACCTTAGATATCAATCAGTTACAGTGGAAAGTGTCACCCCATATAGTCTTACCACTTCTCTTATGTATATCTTGGAGAATTGGTTAAGAGATAAATCTTATTTGATGGTGATAAAATGTGATAAATTTATAAGGCAATCAATTACAACCCAAATAACATTTTTACCCTTATATGTTTTAGGGAGTCCCTTATAAAAATCCATGGAATTTTTTCCCATTTACATACTAGTATGGGTAATGGTTTCAATATACCATTATAATTTTGTTATTCAACCTTAACTTGCTGACATATTAAGCATCGAGATGTGTAATCCATGATATCTATATTTATATTATGCCAATAGAAGTTTTATTTTAGATATCTATATATCTTTATGTATCCTAGATAAATATAGAAGGATGTGCTATGAGAATTATCCAAAAATTTATTTTTTAGTTCTATTTTTGATGGGACACAAATTTGGGTTCCAAATCTTATAACTCCATATTTATCAAGCTGAACTATGGAATACTCACTACATTTTTCTATAGCTACACATCATCTTTCTAGGATTCTTTGATCCTATAATTAATTTATGGGTGAGAAATAATTTATGAATGATATGATTTTTATCCTTACCTTATGATTTCAATATCCATCCTTTGTAATTCCACAAGTATTGAATATTTTTAAATTCTCATCATAGATAAGATAGAATGATCCTTAATACTCAGGGAATTATACACCTTATTTTCCTTCCCAAGGTGGTAATATATTGATTAGTCACCATCCTTGATCTGTTCTAACCATATACTTTAGTACATGTTCAACTATTTATGTGTGTATATATACTTTTTGATGTTATGGTCTGTATAAATATAGCCATTTTCACCATAGAGATGATGCCACCAAATTTTCAATGCAAATACTACTACTGTCAACTCTAAATCATGAGTTGGGTAGTTATAATCACGAGTATTTAATTTTCATGATGTATAAATAATTTCCTACTTGTTCTACATAATAAAAAAATCCAATACCCTTCAAATAAGAATCACTATATATCACAAACCCTTATCCACTATAGGGTAGTGTAAGCACAATCACAGTGATCAATATCTTCTTAATATCCCTGAATATTTCCTTATATTTCATTTTACAGAGTAAATTCACTCTCTTCTAGGTCAACTTGGTCAGTGGATTGGATAATCATGATAATTTTATTACAAAATTCTGGTAGTATTCAGTTAATTCAAGAAAACTTTGGGTCTCATTCACAGAGGTTGGTCTCAAATATTTTTTAATTACATATGTATTTGATGTGTCCACAGATATACCCTCACTAGTGATAAAATGACCTAAAAATGATACTCTTTGTAACAAAAATTCACACATGCTAAACTTGATATATAATTTATCCTTTTATAGGGTCCTTATAAAAAATACCAAATTATCTTTATGTTTTCCTTACACTTAGAATATGTGAGAATGTTATCAATAAAGATTACCACAAAATTTTAAAGGTAATATCTAAAGACTATATTCATCAAATACATAATGATATAAGGATAATTTATAAGCCCAAATGGAATCAATATAAATTCATAGTGTTTATACCTTGTGTGAAAATCTATCTTGGCTATATCTTTTGTCCTTACCCTCAATTGATGATATCTGGATCAAAGGTCAATCTTTGAGAAATATTGAGATCCTCATAGTTGATCGAAAAAATATTCAATATGGGTAATATGATATTTGTTCTCGATCATTATCTTGTTAAGTTAATGATAGTCAATACAGAGGCACATTGATCTATCATTATTCTTAACAAAAATCACTGGCACACCCTAATGAAAAACACTTGGGCATTCAACACCCTTATCCAAATTCTCTTATAGTTTCTTATTTAATTCTTCCAACTCAATGGGGGAAATTATATAAGGAATATTTTAGATTATCATAGATACAAGTATGAGATCAATTAAAAACTCAATATAGGGGAATTCTAGGAAGTTCATCCAAAAATACATCAGTATACTCCCATACAATAGGCATGTTATTAATTTTGACTTCATCCTTGATATTTTGAGCCAAGAGTCCCTCATTGTTGGTCATCATAACTCATATTATAGAATTTTATTCCGAAGGGAGCTCATAATAATCCTTACAATAATATTTGATCACAATATGGTTGGGGATATGAAATCAAAGATCCTTATCTGACAATTTATATGCACTCTATTTAGGGATAGGCAATCCATACCCAAAATCACATCAAATTCAACCAAGGGAAGAAGAACCAGATCCATAGGGAGTATCTTCCTACAACATTCCATCAGAGAAGAGTTATATATCTTAGAGGATATCATTATTCCACCATGGGTTTTAATGAATAGTTCATTATCCATGGTTTGAGGTGGTCAAAAATATTTTTATAAAACTTGTGTTATATAAAAGAATTTGAAGAACCAAAATAAAATAATGCATTTGTAGATCTACAATGAATAATGAGTGTAACTTACACCACTTAATTATCATGATCCACCTCAATAGTAGTGATATAATATGCTCTTCCTTACTCTCTTGGTTTAGGAGGTTGTTAAGGATTATTCCATTCAATATATCTAGGTTTTGGGTAGTTATTTTCATAATTCCCAAACTCTTTACACTTTAAGTATTCAAGTGTGGGTGGTAAATTGTTTAGATATTTCTTCTTCTTTACTATGTTAATCACCTTACTGGAACCACTTCAATAGTTTTATGAAATATGGAATATTAAACCACACTTAAAACACTTCATAGATCCCTTAAGGAAGTTTCATAGGTTATTTCACCTATATTTTCGAAATACGAGTAGTTGGAACTTCTTTCCCCCCATATATATTATCATCATAACTTCCATGATACTCCACCTTTATTTTATTTTCCTCTAAATAAAGACAGTCCCCAATTTCTATCACTACCTTTAATACACATTGAAAAATCTTCTCATATCTTCCAAATTATATTATGGCTAATTACCTTTGAAGAATTAGTTTTAATCCACCAAATAAATTGGAAATATTTCTTTTATATTGGGAGATATAACCAGAATCATACCTTGTGAGACTCATGAAGTTTTCTTAATAAGTTCCAATAGATTCATCCTCCCTTTATTTCAGATCAAGGAATTCCCACTCTATCTTTGTGTGATGAGTTTTAGGAAAGTTATTGATGAATAATACTTTCTTGAAATCCCCAATTCTATATATTCTAATTCTAAGTTTTCTATTATATTATTAATGAATCTCTACCATTGGTTAATCTCTCCTTATAAATAATAAAAAAATAAAATTACCTTCTCAGGCTTTGAGTACCGGAGGTTTTAAAATATATTTTCCATTAAATTTATCCATTTCTCATTAATAAGTGGATTATAAGATCTACTTAAGGGGGTGGACATCATAACATAAATAATTCAATAGTAATCTACTCCTTTTTTGGTGCATTTGGAAGCTCAACAGATTATCATTATTATTAATAGCTTATGAAAGTTTCATGTGAATTGTTATGAGTTTTTTTACAAAAACTCCCAGAATAATTTTTAAATACTTAATGAATTATTATTACATGTTTTTACAAGAATATAACATTCCTTAATCATCCATGACATAAACAACATCACTCATATAGGTGGTAAAAGTGACCTAAACAGGAGTGTGTTATAATTATTGAATGAGTAAAATAAAGTTATTATATAATTTTAATATATCTTTTAAAAAATATTTAACATGTCATAAGTATCATATATCTTCATTAAAATCATTCTTAAAACCATCCAAGATGGGTGGTTATGAAAAATAAATTAATTGTTTGTGGAGGTGGTAGTCTATATGTACACAAGATTAACAATCCTATTTCCCATCAAATGGATATAATTATGGTATATGAAAAATGAACATTTAATAATTCTTTTTGTGACATATAAAACCAATTTATTCATAAAATCCGTCCTTGAGAGGTGGTTATTGAAAACAAACCGCATTATGTTGTTGAGGTGGTAGTTCGAACGTACGCATGATCAATGTTATTTTGTTTTTTTAGTGGATGAAAATTATTGAATATTTTCTATATAATTAATATAATGATAATTATTTAATAATAATAACAAGTTTATAAATGATTTTAGGAAGGAGTGGAATAAAATAAAAAACTTAGATAAGGTAATACTCATGTTGGAAGCTTGAGTTTTCTCTTGGAAAAATCCTTGGAAGTGAAGGACTTAATCAAAATTATGTTAACCAGAAGATTATATAGGTGGGAGAGGGTAGTATGAGGATAAAAAATTCAGATTTTAAAGGATTAATTATAAGGTGAAGTGTAACTTTTAAAAGGTGGAATTGGTATCCTTTTATAAGAGAAAAAATGCACTTTTGGAAACAAACATCATTTTTTAATAATTCCACATAAGTATTCAATTTTAAATGGATCAAAAGTGGAAAAAGAGGGTGTGTGGAATAAGATAATGTCAAATATACTCTCATACATTCATTTTGAGATAAGTTAAGAGTTATTTAAGTCTTTTTTTTACTTTTAACTTTTTACCCAAATGAACTTTTACCCTGGTTATTAATTTTTAACCTTATTAAGTAACATTAATGAAAAAAATTAAGATTCGATCCTTTTAACTAATTTAAACCATATAATTTTAAATTTTAAAATCATTTTAACACATAAAATTTCCCAAGGTGTAAAAATTTAATTTTAAAATAAACACACTTAACCATGTAAATAAATTTTAGAAAGTTTTTATTAATTTTTAAATTTATACATAAGATAAAATTATCTTGGATACTAATTTTAATGACATAAATTGATTTATTATAAACCAAATAAAAGGTATGAGGCTTTAAAGGTAAGAAAAAAACAATTTCACAATCTAATAATTTAATTATAGGAAAAGTCAGAAACCATTTTTTTTAATTAAAGAAACATTTTAATATAATTTTAAAAATATTGGACATAGGATTATAAGTTCAAAAATATATTCTAAAATTCATGATCTAATTCCTTAAATAAATATTTTATTACTTAAAATGTTTTTTAATCTTTAAGGATAAGCTTACATAATTATAAAATCATAAAAACTATATTTTTTGAAAAAACCATATTTTTCGATTAAAAATCAGCATTTTTAGAAAAAACTAAAATTCATACTAAGTAAATTTTTATGTGAGGAATTAAAAAATAAATTTTATTTTATAAATTTTAAATTATAATTTTTTTAAATTTATCTTTTAAAATAAAATACACAATTCAAATAAAATGTATTTTATTGAAAATAACCTTTTCAATATTAACTCATATTAATTATTTAACTTTAAAATATGTAATGGTTTATCATATTTTTATTTATTATAGATTTATTAATAATTTCATCATAATATGTTGTAGTTTTTTCTTTATGTGTAGAGTGTAAAAAAATTATCAGGCATAAAATTAATTTTACAAAGTCTAGAATTTAGGGACATTATAGTTGTCACTCTTAGCACCTCCAACACCACACTTACCATCCTCACCACTCACCAATGAACCCCATTGATCACTATTTTCATTTCTCTTAGAAAATAGACCTCATCCATCACACCTAAACCCCCAAAAAATCACTCAAAGTATCCTTCTTATTGTTTCCATGCCCAAAGGGCTCCTTCACCATTGGAAGTTCCATTTCAATCACCCAAAAATCAAACTGCTGACCAATGAGAAGGTTGATGATGATCATTCTCCATGAAAGGGAAGAAGGGGATTGAGTAATGGTGGTTAGTGAAAATTATGACCACCTAATTACTCATTTATAATTCTCACCTCAAGAGAAGTGGGACATAAATAAATCTTCAAAGGGGTAAGTGCAAAAAAGATTTAAGGTAAATGTTGTTGAGAATCATTAGGCCAAATAATTTCCAAGATTTAGGAAAGTGAACTCCTGAAGAATGATCATGATGATAAAGAAGTTAGATAATTAATATTGATTGAAACAATTGTAAAAGAACAATAATATGAGATTTATATAATTAATTAAACATAAACAACAAAGCCTAAATTCAATTGAAAAAAATTCATATCTCATGGTGAATCATCATCAATTAAATGGTTCTTTAAATCCATGATTCTATTCATATTTTCAAAATGATCCATTCATCAATTCTATCATGAATTTATCCCCATTAATTCGATATAACATCAATTCCATTCAAATAAACCCCCTTCTCAATCCTATAGGTTTCCATCATTAGAAAATATGGATAACCTTAGAGAGGATTATAATGAAGATGTTTATAACCTAAAAATTTAGCAAATCAACCTTTTTAATAAAAGGTATAAAAAATAATAAATTCTAAGCCTAATGTACAAGCATGAAATTTACACCTCACTTAGTTAAAAAACCTTGATCTTGACACAACAAAAACATCAAAATTTCTATATGAGCTCCCTTTTTAGAGATGCAACTACTTACACCCCCAAAATTCATCATTCTTATAAATTTAACAAAACTAATTTTGGGGATAAAAGATCTACCGAAATCAATGGAACCATTGTTTTTTTTCAAGGCCATTTTCTAGGGGTAAATTTCTCAATTTTCCTCTTTTTGTGTAGTTAAGGGATTGAAACACAAAATTGAGCTAACTATTGATCGAGAAAAATCCAAGTCACTATAACCTAATAATTATAAAATTACTATACCAATAGTTTGGAACCATTGGTATAGCCCCTCAAACCATTGGTATAGTCTATACCAATGATTTGAGGGGTTGTTGGGTGATTTTATACGGGTATAGACCTATATCAATGTTTTTGTGAAAAACATTGGTATAGGTGGTATATACCAATGGTTTCTAAACCATTTTTAGGTATTTCATGTGAAATAACTATACCAATGGTTTAGGAAAACTATTGGTATAGTTAATGTAAAAAAAGGTTTGTGAGTTTTGATCCCAACACCTCCCATTTATATTTTAATGGATTAAAAACTATTATAAATGGAATTTATGAAAATAATTAGATATATATATATTTGTAATTTAAATTTTTAGTATTTAATGTTATTTTATAAGAGAATTTATAAAAAAATTGGGTACTTATACCAATGTTTTTTTTGGAAAACCATTGGTATAGGTACCTGAATTTTTGGGATCGATACCAATGGTTTTATAGAACCATCAGTATTGGGTACCTATGAAATACCTATACCAAGGGTTTTAAAAAAGAACTGGTATATCCATATACCAATAGTTTTAGAAAACCATTAGTATATGTACCTAAATTATTGAACATAATTATATGTATATATATATGTATGTAATTTAAATTTGTAGTATTTAATGTTATTTGATAAGAGAATTTATAAAAAAATTGGGTACCTATACCAATGTTTTTTGGAAAACAATTGGTATAGGTACCTGAATTTTTGGGACCAATACCAATGGTTTATAGAACCATTGGTATTGGGTACCTATGAAATACCTATACCAAGGGTTTTCCAAAAGCATTGGTATAGCCATATACTAATAGTTTTGGAAAACCATTGGTATAGGTACCGAAACTTTTGGGACCTATACCAATGGTTTTATAGAACCATTGGTATAAGGAACCTATGAAATACCTATACCAATGATTTTTCAAAATAATTAGTATAGGTTCATTAGTATAGATTAAATTTATAGTAGTGAATCAACACCTTTAAACCTATTCATCTCCAAAAAGTAAATAGTTAGGTTTGATAAACAAGAATTATCACAGAACAAATTTTTATGGAAAAAAATCCATCTTCACACACACTACCTTCAAATTTGGAGGTCTGAGATTTATGTGGATTCAATACATGACCACCTAGAAAGGGTTCATCCTTTTTCATCCTCATATATATAATTTCCCACTAATTTTAAAGAAAAACCTTAGTAAAATAAAATCCTACTTTATGAAAGTTTTATTAAGCCTCTACACCTGAAGACTTTCCCCATACAAGGGTAGCCCAACCATATTGGGTGAAGTGAATCAACAAATTTATGGTATCCATTATGGAAGGGTTTATTACCAAGGTTACCTCTCATGAGGGTGTTACAGTCCCCACCTTTAAAGATAATTCAAGAGAACTCTCATATAGGGACGATCTATCTGTGTTAATCTCCATTATTAAGAATATCCTAAAGATTCTACATCGACACCAAAATAGCTTCAAGGTAGCATGATATTTAGGGTCTATGATAACTTTTCCATAATATCTTTCTAATAATTCAAAAGTAAAAATGTAAATATATTAAGGAATAAAGTTATAATGACCCTCTTACTCAATATATTCACAAACATTCTTGATAACCACCCATTCACACATCAATATATAAACAAGATCATATCTACTATAAAAAAATGATAGTTATATATTCATCACTTCTATATGAAATATAATGATGATAACATTAAGAAATATCACCAACCACTTAAAACTACCCAATAACATAACACTGCTCATCGGTGTCCCAATCCACCATAATCTAAAGTGGACAATTCTAACCATTCAGATGAACCTTGTCTATTATCTCTAGAACCCATGATAACACTTTTCAAAATTTGAGAAACTAAAATCTGAAACCTTTAAAGAAAACTTCCTCCTACACTGCATAGAAAGAGTTTTCATGTGATGGGAATGTTTAAGAGGCTATATCAGAAAAATACCACTAATGACCATGCTCCACTAGGGTAGTATTTACTTAATATATCCACCACAATATTCAATATGAACACCAAGGGGAAATCAATATCTATCTTGGGAAGTGGGTGAAGTGTTATCACTTTTAGAAAAACCCTTATAATTTATTACCTAAGAATATTTGGTCATTTGATAACACCAAATCAACATCACCACTAAGGGTCTCTCTCCTATAAAGGAAGGCTGTGAGGCCACTACCATCGATCAAAGGTGAGAAATATCCCCTTATCTTGATAAGAGTCAACCACTTAGAGGATATATATTCAAGAAACGGCTCCATAAAATAGACATAGAATTTCCATGATAAGTCCATCATTCACCACACTACTATTGTGACACTTTGATCTCATCAACCATCATGAATTTAACTTTATGAAGGACAAAAACTGCTCCATGAATCCAAAACTCACACTACGATGGTTTTTTATATTGTTAAGACTAGGTAAATCAATAGACTCCTAATAGAATCCTCCACAAATCAATATAATAGAAGTTTTAGTATATGTTCCATGTAACCAAAACAAAGTCATTCATCATTCCACAAAATGTCACAAAAAATCATGTTGTTCCTAGAAATATTTGAATGAGAACACTGGAATCCATATTGTCACACACCGAAAATTTATCGAGGGGAAACCATGAATCATCCTCCAGGGATCATCCACACATACCCTCCTCTACATTAGTAGAAACTAAATCCTCATTCATATGTTAAGTACCATAATAGATATGTAAAGATACAAGAGGGGATGAATTGTTTCTCCTACAAAATTAGAGTAAATTAAACAATAATGTTGAATTAAATGGATAATAAGAATAAATAATTTAAGAATTAAATATAAGTGGAATTTTCATGTGAAGAGTGTAAGCATAATAATAAAGGAAATGATAATGTATAAGGAATTTTGTATTAGTTCATATTATAATGATCCTATGTCTAATATTCACACCCTTATACTTCTATAGAGGTATAATATATTAAAATGGATCCTTGAACCATTTTTTATGTTTTTATAATTACAAATTTATTATTTTACTCCCTCTAAACATGAAAAAAGTCTAGTGACCATAATACTTAACTGATCACAAGAATATCTACTGCAAGACTATGGATAGACAATAAGATAAATAGTCTTCTTTTTTCTAACTGTTGAACCAAACAAATGAAGAGATTCAAATAAATGTGATTTTCCAATAGAACACATGAAGAAAAAAATAAATTTCAAAAATAAAATTTGACTAACCAAACAAATAAATTTTGATCAACTTCACAAATAAATTTTAATCAATCGTATAAAGAAATTTTGATCAATTATATAAAGAAATTTCAATCATATATAAAGAATTAAATCAACTATGAGGCAAAGTCTTGGATAGATCACATACTAACATAAATTGATTACATGTTGATCTAAGCTACCATAAGGTCTAACCTACCATGAGATCTTTCCTACCGTGAGACTTAACCTACCACAAAATAATTAATTATATAAAAAATTATTCCAGAACTATGATGAAAAATCTTTATAGATTCCAATTAACTGAAAGTTTTTATTAAGTATTTTTATTTAGCTAATTATTTTTTAATTAATTATTATTTATTTTGATTCTAAGAAATTTTGTATGGGAAAATTTCATATAGGATTTAATAACCATCACATGGGATAAAATGTCATGCCGATTTCTTAAAAAATGAAAGGTTCAAATTTGAAGTTTTTGAAATTTGAACAGTTCACCAAGCATGCTTTATGGGAATGATTTAATAGAATTTAATGTTGTTTATTATAGATTTTCAGTGCTATATTAATTATTCTAAAAAATTACATGATGCAACCTATTTTAATTTTTAGAGATTATCAAAGTGACCCATATGTGAATGATTTTCACATGCATTTAATGAAGAAATCACATGATACTTTGGTAATGATGTAGTAAAATGAACTTATTATTTATGAATCCATTATGAGTGAAAAAAATTGGTGAAAAGAAGTTTGACATAACCAGTACAAAATAATCTAGGTTGATGATATTATTGAACTGTAATATGTGGAACATCTTAGGTATCATCTTCTTATCTCAACTAAACTTCATTAATTTGATCCTTTGTTGCTAGAGATAATGATAATACCTAGACATTTAGATATTTACTTATTCAACCAATTTATGTGGTTATTACTTCTTTCTACTTTTTTGTGTGTAAATTTCATGGGTTATACTATGCATAAAAGGTAAGATTGTTGGGTTGTGTCTCCATACAAAAATTTAGGTGAGTGGGTTATACCTAACTAGTAAAAGTTAAGGGAATCAGTTGTGCCTTGGTTCGCTGAAAGGAAGGGTTGGTTTCTTACACAACCTTAAAAATAATCAAGTTTTTTGTAACTTTATCTAATAAAAAGTTAGTCTTGGGTTGTGCCTCCATGTTTTAAAGAGGTAGATATAAAGTGATATGAATCCCCATCAAAAGTCAAAGACTCTATTATAGTGAGTTCCATTTCTCTCTGTGTTTGAGAGGGGCGAATAGTATATATAGGATCATTTAGATCCAAACTACTTTAAAAATTATTATTTTCATTTCATTTTTATTTTCAATACATTAATTATTAACTTGGATAATAATTAACTAAATAATTTTAAGAGGTCAATTCACCCCCTCTTGGCCATTCGACCACCCTCACATTGGGAATTAACAATTGGTATCAAAGAAAGTTCCTTAAATTTAGAATATTTATATTTTTTTTTCTAATAAAATATTAACTTAATCGTTAAGGGGAAAATATATTTTTTGATATGGAAGGAGAATATGAAAATGATGGCTGATCACCTCAAAGATATCCATTCCTTGATGAAAACAATTATAGTTATTGGAAGTCTCACATGGAAGATTTTTTTAAGCACCCAAGCACTAAACGTTAGATAATAATGGTGAAGATGTACAAACTACCTGAAGTTAATCTAGAATCATTGATTGGTAATGATGTTAGATATGTTGTAAAATATAAGGTAATGAATATTTTATATCATAAAATTAGTAGAAATGTCCACAACTATGTATCTGTATGTAAAACAACTCATGAAACATGGTGTTTTTTTCAATTTACCCATTTAAGTTTAGATAAACTTATAAGAACTAATATTTTCATGTTATAAATTGAGTATAAAGAGTTTAAAATGGTAGAGGAAGAAATAATTAATCAAATGTTTCATAGTTTTATGAGTACTATCAATGGAATGAGTGGATTAGGAGTTAATATATTTAATTCAATTTTTATTGAAAGTGTATTAAGATATTTACAAAAAAAATGTAATTCTAAAAAGGTAGCTACTTATGAAAGTAAAAATTTCAAGGAATATACATTATACAATATTATTGGACCTTTAATACAATATGGGTTAGAATAGAAAAATATTTTTCAAGAGGAAAAATTGAAAAAGAAAGAAATTTCTTTTAAATCAAAAGTTACTACTTACTCATATGACTCTTATCTGTAATCAAGTGAAAGAGATGATGATGATCATATAGAAAATGAGGATACATGAAGAAAAAAGGTTACTATCAAAGATCCAGAAAATATCATCCAAAACATGAGTAAAAATATAAATACAAAGGAATTTATATTTATAATGATGATTATAAAGTTATTTGTTATGAGTATAGAAAATGAGGACATATCAAGCCTAATTTTACAAGGATCAAGAATTAAAAAATAAGATATATCAATACAAAAAGGAAATGAAATCAATGTAAACTAGTTGGAGCTATACTTTAGACTCTAGTGATGAATTTGATATAGAAAAAGAGCCAACAAACCTTTATTTAATGGCTTCATCAATACAGGTAAGTGAATTGAAATGTTATTCATCTTATAAATTTTATCCTGATCCCTCTAAAGATGATTTGTATGAAGAGATTTATAGAATAAATCATAGGGTTAATAAAATTATAGGATCATTCAAGAATCTTAAGAATAAATTTAAGGAAGTTCTTGAAGAAAATAAAAAAATAAGAAGAAATCCTTTGATCTCACAATATAAATTATGTTATGATATAGAAAGTGTTTAACATGAAAATCTCAAATTAATGATTATCAGTAAAAATGAAAATAATATCAAAAAATTAAGTTTGATTCCATTTTAAAGGAAAATTAAAAGCTTAGAAATGAAATTGAATGTTTGAAAGAAGATCTATCCACTTTTGTTCAAGGTATAAAATGTTATGATAAAATGATGAGTTTGAATTAGATGAATAAAAATAAAAATAGTTTTGGTTATGGTAAAATTTTACCCAAAATTTATAAAACCTTCTTTGTTAAAGGTTTAAATAGAAGTGCATATATTGTTACGTGATTTAAATGTCAAATGAAAGTCTATTATGAAAATGAATGTTCCATAAGATTTCTACAGTATCTTGGTTACACTAAGGATTTTATCTTAAAATAATTGTCTTATAGATTTCTAATGAACACATTTTAAAATCCATATGGGTTCCCAAAAATTCATATACTAGTCCCATAGGATGCAAGTTTTCATAAGTACCAAGGAATTATTAAATTTGATTTTATAATAAACATGTCTTGGATGAATCAAAATGCATGTTTGGTATATTGATTATTGGTGTTCATGAAATATGGTCAGTGATGGATCTAAGTTTATATACTTTAATATGTTTGATGGTGATAGTGTGTTACTTTTGGGGATAACTCAAATGGAAAAGTGAAAGGTTTTGGGGAATATGAAACTTTAAAGTTTGTAATTATTTTAAAGGTTTTATTTTTTGAAGGTTTAAAACATAATTTAATAAGTATCTCACAAATCTGTGATGGAAATATGAATATAAAATATTAAAATGAAAAATGAATTGTTTTTGAATAGGAATCTATCATATTTTATGAAAATAGAAAAGATAAAATTTATTTATTTAATTTTTCAGAGTTAAATGAGAAAAATGTTAAATGTTAAATGTTATTCAATATGAAAATGTTTTATGGCATAGAATATTGGGTCATGTAAATTTTAGGTTACTATAGAGGCTCTCCAAAAATCAAAAGGTGATGGATCTGCCCATGATAAATTTGGACAACACTTATGTATGCGATTCTAGCTTAAAAGGTAAGATGTATAAGGAATATTTTAAATCAACTCATGTGGTAAGAACTTTTAAACCACTTAAATTTTTTACATTTGAATCTTTTTAGACCCATTAAATATTTTATTATAGGAGTAAAAAGATATTTTTTTATAAATGATTATAAGAAATTTACATGGGACTATTTTTTTGCAAATAAATTTGAGAATTGTATAAGTTTATTATTATTTTTAAATATGTTCAAAATAAAAAAGGAAATTTAATCTTATCAATTAGATTTGATATATTTGGTGAGTTTTTTAATTTAAAATTTAATAAATTTTGTGAGGATAATGAAAATAATCATAAATTTTCATCTCCCAGAACACTGCAACAAAATGGAATAAATGAGAGGAAAAATGAAACCTTACAAGATATGGTTAAGAAAATGTTAAATGAGTTTAGTTTTCCAAAATAATTTTTGTTAGAAGTTATTAAATAAAATTATAATATTTATAATAAAATTTTTCTTATACCATTATTAATGAAAACACCTTAAGAAATTTAGAATGGAAGGAATCCAAAAATTGGTCACTTTAGAGTATTTAGTTGTAAAGTTTATATTCTTAATACTAAAGACTCATTACAAAAATTTGATTCAAAATATAATAATGGTATTTTTCTAGGACATTCAAATTCTATTAAATAATATAGATTTTATAATAAAATAACATTAGTTGTTAAATAATACATTCATGTATAATTTGATGAAAACCATTTAAAAGAAAGAAATTATGATTTAGAGAAGGCTGATAAATAATTTAGAGATATTAACTTTGGTGAACCTAAAAATTCATATTTGTATGTATCTATTGAGTAAAAGAGTCTCTCTCATGAATTTTTTTTAAATTTTTTTATTGATCATTCGATAGACAATGTAATTGGTGATATAACTATTGGTGTTAAAATGGTGAATTATTTAAGAAATGATTGTACTTACCCAGTGTTTGTTTATGATTATATACCTCAAAATATGGATTAATCTTTAACTAATTCAAATTGGATTATGTAAATTCATGATGAATTAAATAAATTTGATAGAAATAATGTATGGAATTTAGTTATACTCCCTAAGGATCAAGATCTTATTATAACCAAATTTATCTTTATGAATAAGTTAGATGAATCTAGTTAAATAATTAGAAACAAATCCAGATTAATGGATCAAGGTTATAATAAAAAATAAGGAATTTATTTTAAGAACTATTTTCTCTAGTAGAATGATTAGAATCTATAAGAATTATTTTGGACATGCATCTCATTGTGGAATTAATTTTTTTAAATGGATTTCAAAAGTGAATTTTAAAATGGATATATTTCTATTTTTTTGTAAAATATCCCATAGGTTTTGAGAATGAATCTAAACTTGAATATGTTTTGAACCTTTTAAAAGAATATTATGGTTTAAAACAAGTTCATTGAGATTAGTATGCGAGGTTATATGGTTTTCTTAATAATGGTTTTGAAAAAGGGAAATATGATCCACTTTTTTTTATTAAAATAGTTATGAAATATATTTTAATTATTAAAATATATGTTGATGATATCATATTTGGATCTTTTAGTGATCTAATTTGTAATGTATTTTCAATTTTAATGTCTTTAGTGTCACAACCCATCCCCTGAGGCCCGTGCCGTGACTACCCCAAGCTCGCCTTCTATAGGCTAGGGGCTAGTGAAAAGCACCGAAATGCATATTCCCTAAAACAGGAAGGCATTGCCTTTATAAACTGTAAACTCACACAAAACAAGCACACAGACAGATACAAGCACAAAGTAAACTATATAGTAAAAATGGTTTTTACAGAAAGTAAAGAGGCCAGAATAAAAGCCCAACTGGAAAGTACAAGAAAAACTGTAAAGTACAAGTAAAAATGAGTACAACTCCTAGGAACACCCGCCAAGGATCCTATATGAAGGGTAGGTACAAATATCAAATGATCATCTTTGTGGATAACCTCGTCAAAGGTCCACCTCTGATAAGTCTCCAGTCTAGGTACCCTCGTCCTCAGTCAGCACTGTCTATTGTCTGCACCAGACACAACAAGGTGCGGGCGTAGCCCATGAAGGGGTGAGTATAACAATACTCAGTAGGCACCCCGAGACCCCCGAAGGTCTCTCAAATACACAAATGATAAACCAAAAAACATAAAAACAATATTCAACCCTACTTAGGTATATTCCCATACATATACCTAAGTTATTAGAATATACCCACCTCACACAGGAGGGAAGAATACCACACAGGTAATACCACGAAGGTAAGAGTACCACACAGGTATCACCACAAAGATAAAGTACCACATAGGTACACCATAAAGATATAAGACTCAGCTCAAACCAAGTATACAACTATGAGAAATAGGATTAAGATGCTGACCCATACAGGATCGCTATGAAAGTTGATATCCAACCACAAGATTCTCTAGGGATAATAAAAAGTAACACCCCTAGTCACAACATTAAACACCTCAGATACTGGAGAAATCCTCCTATATGGAGTACAGTGGGCCTTTCGCATCACACAGAGGTGCTTCCCACTAACCTTGGACTCCCAAGGTACTCCTCCTGTCCCCACCGTGGATCTGCCGCGTCACACAGAGGCGCTCCCCTCATGGTCTGTTGAGGAACTTCTCCGGTCGAGTACCATGGGTCTACCGCGTCACACAGAGGTTCTCCTCACCGTGGGTCTTCTGCGTCACATAGAGGCGCTCCCCACCGGGCCTATCGAGTCACTCCGAGTCGAAACGGTCAGCAGTCGTCAAGTCTTAGCCAGTCGCAGGGTTCCGTACGTAGCGTACTTAGGAGAACCACTCCCCAAGACATCATTCATACCACAACCACCCCTAAGTCCCAATAAGAAGTATCCCAAAGGTCCATCATGTCATAAGGGACCCAACACAACAGACAACACGTCAATCGGATGCCCGGTCTGTAACTTATTTGCACTTCTACTCTGAGGGCCTGATTGGATTCAGGGTTCGATCCAACCTAGACATACTACAACCTTATCCAAAACTCAGGTGGAGTATACCAAAAGTACCATCTCGATCCAAGGATTCCGGTTCCACAGACGGTTCGTCAAACAGATGCCCGGTTCTCAAGTTACGACCAAAAAGGCGAAACTGGGTTCGGATGGGCCAGGGTCCGGCCCGACCCAGTCAGACCGACCCGGCCTGGGCCGACCCGACCCGGTTCGGGTCGACCCGACCGGTCCGGGTCTGGTCTGGTTGGCCTGGGCCTCGGCAGGCCCGACCTGCGTAGGGGGCGGCCTGGCCCGGCCCGCTGGGCGTGGCTCGGCCCGCACTGGGCACGACCCGGTGGGGCAGCCCGGTGGCACGACCCGCTAGGCACGGTCCGCCCGAGCTAGTACCGAAGGGGGAGTGGACCCCCTTTCTTTCAGAACTTCAAAGGGGAAATACGTCTAGGAACTTACAGGTCATTTCGGGACCCGATCAGGTCCCGCCGAACCACAACGACCGACCGGTACTTCAGTCGACCCTCCTCCCAACGCACGGTCGTGCGCCACTGCTCCTCTGCAGACGGTCAGGTGTCGGCCGCCCTCCAGCCTCCGCTACGGCTAAGCGGCCGCATCCACCTGCTCCGACGGCGTAGACGCGTGTCGCCGCTCCACCACGCGGCCAGCCGGTGTGCCGACCGCCACCCCTTTCTCCACCACGACCGATGAGTCGCGGCCTCTTGTTCAACAGGTGGCGTGAACGTGCGCCGGCCCACCTTCCTCGCGGCCGGTCGGGTGCCGGATGCCGCCTTCTTCTGCAAGCCATTGTGGATTTTTTCCAAGCCCAAAAATTATGTTGTTCACATATTCACAATCCTCGTGTTGAGGGCTCCGCGTCCATATATTGCGCTCAACAAAACTTTGTGTTTCCATCATCATTAAGTATTTGGCGTCAAAGAACGCACGAAGAACGCACGAAGAATGCATTATAAGAGGCAAGATATATGTGCGGAATTATGACCATGTTAGTTTTTCCATCTTCATTGTGAATCCAAAATATAAATAATTATCAAAATAAATTCAATCATAATTCAAAATAATACCAAACCCCAACCTTGACGTTCGTTGGAGGTGTCGTGAGGAAGGAGATGAAGTTTATGAAGAGGCGTCGGTGTTCATCGCTCTCGCAACTCACTTCCGAACCATGCTCCAATGTCAAAATTCTTGATCCGAAGAGTTTTTCTTCATTGGAGAATATTTCTCAAAAGGTTCTCCCAAGCTCTCCTTTTCCAATGATTCCCAACAAAGAGGTGATGAGCCAACTTTAATTGAGTTAATTCAATTAAAGTTGGCACATTAAAGTTGGAATAATAAATTGGGAGGATTCCAAAGGTTATATCACACTAAAGTGGGAGTTCAAGGGTCGGGTGGTCCCCACCATTAAATTCAAATGGGAGGTTTCAAGCTCGGGTGGTCCCCACCACTAAATTCAAAATAGGAGGTTTCAATTCCAAAAATAAAATAAAGAATTTTTATTTTATTTTCTCCCACGAAAAGTCCAAAAACCAACTTCCACCCTCAACCTACTACGTTCAAGGTGAAAGTCTCCTTAAGTGAATATCAGTGCTGTGAGTTCAACGGTGTCCTTGGATTTCAATTCTGAGCATTGGTTCAAAAGTTACAAAATGCCGCTTGCGTGTTTACTGAACGTACCTGAAAAAAAGTTCAAAAATTCATTCTGGGAACACCAGGCCTCAGAATCACGCTCCGTCAATTTTCATAGACTCGTAATATTCCCATATAATTAAAAAAAAAATTCATAAAAAAATACGGGTATTTACATTTAGAGTTTGATATGAGTCTTTTGGGTGAACTTAAGTTCTTTTTTGGGATCGAAAATAGTTCAAATGAGAGATAATATCTTTCTTAATAAATCAAAATACACTAAAGAATAAGTTAAAAGGTTTATCCTTGATGGTTATAAAAGACCAAATATTTCAATGAGTACTTATTATAAGATATATTTTGATGAAGCTATAAAACCTATTGATAATAATATGTTTAGAGATATGATTGGTATATTACTTTATTTGAAAGCATCCAGAAAAAATTTAATTTTTTCAGTGTTTATATGTTCTTTATTCAAATATAATCCCAAAAAAAGTCATTTAAAATCAATTAAAAGTGTAATTAAGTATGTTAAATTTTCTCTGAATCATGAATCATTTTATACCATGCATACTTCATTTGAACTAACCAATTTTTCAAATTATGATTTTGGTGGTTGTAAAATATATAGAAAAAGAACAAAAGGTATGTGTCACTTTCTTGGAAAATGTTTAATTTCATGGAGTTCTAAGAAAAAAAATTGAGTGGATTTATCAACTACTGAGAGTGATTTTGTTGCTGAAACATCTTTTTGTTCATAGTCTTTACAGATTAAAAAAACCCTTTCTGATTTTTGGTTTTAATTTTAAAAAGATAAAGATTTATTGTGATAATAATTTTATAATTTACATCTCTAAAAATTCTTTGTATCATCCTAGAACTAAAGAAATTGATGTTAAATTTCACTTTCTTAGAGATCATGTTCAAAGAAGGAATATAAATATGGAATTTGTTTCTATATAACTTTAGTATGATGACATATTTACTCAACAAATTTGAAATCGGTATGCTAGAAATTTAACTTTATATAATATATTTAGAGGGTGTTAAATTATGTTTATACACTTCTATTTTATTTCTGGATAACATGTATATTAAGATGTTATATAGTTAATTGGAATTTGATTAATCCATTGGTAACCAATTAATTCATTAAATATCATTATAAATCATTCCTTGAATATCTTGACACTTTTTCATGGATCTTTGAAGCTTATAGAATATTTTTCAAAAGGAATTTGGCCTATTAATTATGAGTGTAATACTATTCTCAATTGCATGAATTTAGGGAAAACTTAGCTATGTGTTTGATTTAACTTTTAATTTATTTTCTTTATAAGTAATCACTTAGGGGGACCTTTCCTTATTCGATGTTAACATTATAAATTTTAGTTTCTCTCATAGTAATATATATGGTAGAGCCTATTTTCACATAAACTATTTATTTTTGATTAAATTTAAATAGAAGGAGAAATTTAGATTTTTTTAATTATAAAAAAGTAAGAGAATATTAAAATGTCACATAGAACCAACTTTTTATGTTTTGATAATTATAATTTTTTTGTTTTATTCCCTCTAAACATGAAGAAAAGTTAAGTGACCATAATCCTTAACTGACAGCATGAGTATCTACCACATGACTATGGATCGACTGTATAATGGATAGTCTTAATTTTTATAACTATTGAACCAATTTAATGGAAATATTTAACTGAACATGGTATTTTAATTGAACACATGAAGAAATTTCAATCTTCTTCACAAAGAAATATTGATCGACCACACAAAAAAATTTAATTGACTGTATGAAGAAATTTTGATCGACCTTAAGGTATTCAATCGATTATGAGACAATGTCTTGGATCAACCACATGATAAATTTGATCAACCTTATGTTGATCCAATATATAATAAGGATTTAACTACTATGAGATCTATCCTACCATGAGACTTTACCTACCACAAAGCAATATACCATATGAAGAATGTTTCTATAATTACGATCATATGTATTTATAGATTTTTATTTACTGTAAGTTTTTATTTATTATTTTCATTAAGCTAGTTATTTCTTTATTAATTATTAATTATTTGTATGATAATAAATTTTGTTTGGGAGAATTTCATATAGAGTTTAATAAACATCAGGTGGGATAAAATATCATTCTTCTTTCTTTAAGAATCATAAGGTTCAAATTTTAAGCATTTGGAATTTAATTTTTTTCCCCGCATGCTTTATAGAAGTGTTCCATGAGACTTTAATGTTGTTTATTATATATTTCTAGTGTTGTGTTAATTATTCTAAATTTTTTCACTATATATACTATTTTAATTTTTACAAATTATTGATGTGACCCACATGAGAATGATTTTCATGTGCATTTAATGAGGAAATCACATGTTTCCTCACAACTGATGAAGTGAAACAAACTTATTATTTTTTAATATGTTATGCATGAAGGAACTTGATATAAAGGAGTTCTATAGAACTAGTGAAAAATAATCAAAATTTAGTATATTATTGAACTCTATTATGTGAAACTTCTTGGAAATCAAATTCTACTCTCAACTATATTTCATTAATTTGACCCTTTGCTACTAGAGAGTACTCCACTGCCTTGAGATTCAGATCTTTACCTGTTCAATTGGTTTATTTGGTTCTTACTTATTTATAATTTATTTTTATATATAATTATTTTGGGTTATACTAACCATAAAAGTTAGTTTTGTTGGGTTGCGACTCCATAAAAAAAATCAGGTGAGCAAGTTGTACCTAACTGATAAAAGGTAGAGTGATTTTTTGTTCCATGGTTTAGTGAATGATAGGATTGGTTTCTTCCAACACCTTAAATGGAAGCTAGTGGGTTGTGATTCTAGGTGATATGCTGGTTTATAGACAACATATTTTTCATTGAATAGATGTAGAATAATGAAGCTCAGACAGTCCAACAGAACCTTAACAATCCAAAATAGCAGTGTATCAATAATGAATCTCTCAAACTTGGAAACACATCAATATATTATATATAAATTATATATATGAATCTTGTTTCATGGTTTAATAACATTTTACTAAACCACCTATTTATAGATGAAACACTAGTGACTTATAAAATAATAACCGTTAGAATAATTCAAATATTGAAGGGCCAAAAGAAGCTCACAAGTCAAGCCTTGAAATCTATGCCAAGATCTAGAGAGTTTTAAAGTTTGGACTATATCTTGAAAATGGATAGCTAAATAGATATGAAATTCAAAATAGATATAGATAACATGATAATGAACAAATTTTATAAGCATGGGCATGCATGATTCCTTCTTTTTCATGGCCATAAATTCATTAGAAACCAGAGATGTGGAATATGAAGAGACATCCAGAACAAATTAGTTTTACAAAGTTAAATAGAAATAACTCATTAATTACTAGGCCAATGCAAATAAAATTTAATGGATCAACATAGAATATATTGAGAAAAAACTTTAAATAAGAACAATTTTCCCAATTCATCCATTTAATTTTTTTTATATGTGTAAAGTCTCAGATTAAAATTATAGATCTAAAAATTTCACCCATTTTTCTTATAAAAATGTATGTCCTCTCATTTTCAATGGGATGGAAACTTTTTTTTTCATTTGTTTGTAGTTTTTTAGTTTCCTTTCTATTGTAATATAATTATACATTTATATATATATATATATATATATATATATATATATATATATATTATTCTCTCTCTCATTCCTTCATTTTTATCTTCTGTGTTTCCATCCAGTTATTCTCTACTGTGATCTCTGACTGACTGAAAATTAATTTTTTATTATGAAAACACTTTTGAGGAAAAAGTAAGAAACCAAACATTACATCATTTCCACACCACTAAATCAGACCACCACTTCAACACTTCACCATTTCATCACTTCACCACTACAAACAACAAAATCAAGGTCAAGAAACCAAGAACCAAGGCACAAACATCAGACAAGAAGACCAATCCTCAGAGCCAGCCTCCTCAAACGTCCACCGGTGCAACCATTGACACCAGCCCAAATCCTCCTGTTATCAAACTCCAGACGGAGTTCTCCCAACCAACCAGCGACGTGAGATGAACCTCCAAGAATAATCCATCCTCAAAAGGACATTGAGGATACTAGAACGAAGATCAGGACACCCTAATGCCGCACCCTGCTCCGCATACAACTCAGCCGTTCCTCCTTCACCCATCACCACAAACAACCGCCAACAGCAACACCTCCTAGAAATCAACAACAAGAAACCACCATCAAATTCAACCCAACTCACCCATAGCATCAAAATAGCAGCAGCATCGAAGAACAACCCCCAAAACCAGCAGCAGCCAAGAAAATCAAAACACAGAGCCTCCCCCCTCCTTGCAACTGGAACCGAGCCCAAGCAGACCGGAGCACGCCATATCTGGAGTCGAGCCGAGATGAAGCCAGGACGAAAACTCAGAGGCGGATGACATGCTTTTGATGATCATGGGGCATCATCGAAGCCAGCAGCAAACACCCCAAAGATGATGGTGAGTGCACCGTAGCCGCGACGAGATCCAAAGGACAGGGGAATGCCGGTTCCATCACCGAGAACACCAAGCACGAGACCAAGCTCCCAAATCCATGAAAAGAATACGGATTTGGAGGGGAGACTAACCCCGAGCAGGTATCCCAGAACTAGAACACACAGATCTGATGCAAACCAACACCGAAGAGGGATCCCAAAGCCAGGAGATACGAGGTCGCCGCTGCGCGAAATGGAGTCAACGTCGGTCGATCCAAAGCCAAAGATTGGATCTCAAAGCTCTGAGACAGGACCAACAATGCTACCAACCGTCGACACAATTCCTGTACAGAACACCATCGCTAAGGCCAAACCACGCCGGAGGGGGAAGGGAGGAGATCTGGCGGAGAACCCTAGCAGCGCGAGAGAGAGGAGGAGATCGCTGCCGCTCTGAGGCCCCTATGTGAATCATTCCTGTGATCTCTAATACTCATGATCATAAGTAACTAACTCAAAAAATTTCCCAGGGGATAAATACAGTGTTTAACACAAGTATTTGAGCATTAATTCTTATTTTTTATTATTTTCTTAGAGTTAGGTTGAGGGGGATCCTAGTGGGTAAGGTGCCTTTATGTCTCCACATTCCAACTGAGGCTTTTCTTTCTCTTCTCCAATATTCTCCCTCAATAAAAGAGGTGGATGTGTGATCTATTAGTGATCATTGAGTGTATTGTATATTCATAACATGGGTAGAAGTGGTTTTTCACACATACAATATAGTGTGTTCATTAAGTAAATCTGAAACTAATAATGAGATAATGAAGGTTCACTCTGGGTGTTCTCCTAGGAGGATATCCTTACCGTCTAACATCATTATGTGTGAATTCATTCTATTATTATTGAATTATATATATATATATATTAATATTAAATGTATATTTCTAACCCACCTCTTTATATCATTTAGTTTTTTATTAGTTAAAATATAAACAATGACAATAGAAATTTGGGGTCGTGTGAGATGCATCCTCGAGATCGACCCTGGGTTTGCACTATATTTCAAGCTTAGGTAAATAAAATATAGATTGAGGATCCAAAAAAAAATCCCCACACATCAATTTATCACTATTTTTGGGAATTATTAACACTTGAACACACTATTTTTCCTAAAAAACACAAAAAATCATAAATTTCAAAACAAAAAATTAAAAAATATATTTGTTCATGATGTATTTAAATTCAAATTATTATTCGTGGACTGAAAAATATCAAGTGAAAGAAGAATTTTAAAATGATTTTTAAGCTTAGTTTCAAAGTATTAGTGATGTAATGAAAAATCTAGAGATCCAAATAGAATGGATAACTAGATATGTATTTGTATCTCAGGCGCAACAAATTGATCTGGAACAAGAACCAGAATGAGTGGTGGAAGATATTTCACCAATAATTTTTTATGTTAAAGAACTTGAGGAGGTTAATAAAGATCTACTAAAGAAATTACTAAAATCCTCTCACACTCAACCATTGCTTGAGGAGGTCTCTGAAAAAACATTCCAGCTAATATACTTATAGGATATGCATATTTTTTGGATAAATAATGGAATAAATTTAATGAAGACAACTTGAAAATTGATCTTCCCATCCTTTTTAATGAAAAATCAGCACCTCTATACCTCTCTTTTGATTTAAAAGATTATTATTAAGATGAACCAGTTGATATTGAGTTTCCAATAGTCTTTCCAGAAGAGATCAATTTCCAATATAAATTAATTGAAAGAGAATATTTCTTTATTGATCTTCATGTTTTAATATTCTTCATGATGAATTGTTTTTTGACTTCTTATTTTTTGAAAATTATAACAAAAAACAAATGGAATAGGCCTTAGATGTTATGGAAGAAGTCAAACAAGCAGTGGATGAAGAAGACGAGCTGTAGAATCATGTATTAATTTAAATTACTCCTCTAACATAACTTTTATATCATATAGAGGAGGACACCATAAAAGTCAATAAGCAGAACCCCTATCTTATTTTCCCTCCCACTCCGTACCTCAAATTCTATCTTTATTATTCCTTGAGGATTATGAATTTTATTATCTTATTTGTGGGCCTTCAATATCAATGTCTATGCTTGGAAACTAATAAAATTCACATGTTATAGTTCATCTCAAAGAAATCACACCCACCATCATTTGGGGATAAAATTATTCAACTACCTGACTAGGGGTAGTAAAAACCTAGTACCCACTTAGGGGTATAAACCAAGAATTATCCCTTTTATTTCTCCTTTATATTTCATTTTATTTATGTTTATTATTTTTTCCTTTCTTTCTTATAGTTTTAAAGTGGTATCATATGGGATCTTAACTCAAGGCTGCCACAGAAAAATAAACTAGGGTGTGTCTTTCCTTTATTTTATTTTCTTCCAAATTAAAAATCTATATGAAAATATTTATTGATCTGATTTGAACTAAAAATATGGAAGTAAATGGAATAAGTTTGGGGGAGTAATTTCAATATATTTTAATTAATTTTTTATGTACTTCCATTTTATTATTCATGTCTTATTCTGAAATTTTCATGTTTTCCTTTTTTATTTTCTGTGTGTTTTTAGGATTCCTAAGCTAAATTGAATTTTTAGAAAATTCAAACCATATTGGTATTTTTTTGTAACATTTATTGATTTGAATGTTTGAGTATTTAAATGATTATTGAATTTATTTTTTTCTTTATTTATGATATTTTTATTTAATGAAGTTTGATTTATTGTGAAACTCATATGCACTAGTACTATTTGAATTGAAAATATTTCCCAACCCAAGAAGTTTCTAAAAAACTTTTACATCTTCTTTACATTTATATTTTTTATTTAGAGTCTTGATACATGTTGTGTGATCCATAACGTTTTATTTTTTATCTTTTTTAAAGTTGTTAGAGTTCATGGAATGTAACAAGTATGATTTAGGAACCACTTTAAAATCCCTTTTCACACTGAACACTAATTTTTTCTTACCTTTTAATAAAACCTTTATTAAGGACCTAGTATCCATGAAATACCTTGTTAGGTAGCCACATTAGAAGAAATTTATCCCTTAACAACATTCTCTATAAGTTAAATGCATGATTATTTTTGAACTCAAGTGTGTGGGAGGGAGAAGATGAGTTGTATTTTTCTTTCCTGCGGATTCTATTTGAGTTAAAAAAAAGTGTTTATATATTTATTTTTTCTTTAGTGGAAAAAATTTCATGATATAAATATGGATGAGTGGTCCAAATTTTAGTAAAAATATGATCCGAGATTTCACCAACACTTGATGATCAAAATCTACCTATCTTTTCCTAAAAAAGATGATTATAAAGATAAATTCTAGATTTGAATTCAAACTGAAATAATGATAAAAATGGGGGAAAAGAAGGAAGAAATTTACCATTGAGGATAAAATTATAAGTTTAAAATTATAGAGGATATTAATAGGATTTTTAGGTGATTATTTTTCAAGCTAATTAATAAGCACAACATTCTTGAGAAAAACTATTTTCATGCATTTACTTCACTTTAGAGATTACCCCTCCCCATTATACTTTAGATGTTTTTACATTGAAGACAAACCAAAACTAATCCTCAGAAAAACCCATGAAAAATGACTCATTATTGACACATTTTTGACTATGTGAAGTGAAGATAATAGGAGGATATCAATCCTATGGGGATCATACATGTTATTGATAATGAGAAAAGCTCCACAAAAAATCATTGAGTTAAGAGAGAAATATTTTTATAGGGAGGTAAGAATGATATGAAGGTGAGAATTAACATGAAATTGAATATATTTTTATGAGTTTTTAGGAGTTATGTTATTTTTATCCATATAGGATACAAGATATTTTTTGATATGATAATTGAGATGTGTTGTCATTTATGCTTTGGGAAGTTTGTTTTGACCATGGTATTAAATGATTTCTTAGGAGTGAAATGTTTAAGTATGGGGGATTTTATAGAGAAAATATTTTAATTATTATACTTTTAATTTTAATTTTTAATCCAAACATAGTTCTATTTTAACAGAAATTGTCACATTTTATGTTTTTAAAAGCATTTTGATCTTAATTGTGAAAATGATCTATTTTTGTAATTTTAATAATTTTAAGTCAGTTTTTTATTTTGGCCAAAACTTCTCTACACTGGTCCAAATTGAAAATTTTCTATTTTTTAGGTTTCTATATTTATTATGATACATTTAATTCAACTGTACCAATAGTTTAATCCAAATATTGTAGGCCCAAAATAATCTCATAAGTCAGAACACAAAATTTATGCTCAAATTTGGTGAGATTTGTAGTTGGGCCTATATATCACAAATGGTTGGACCAATGGAGATGAAATTTGACATGGATATATAGAAAATTTTTATGAACAACTTTTATAACTATATCCATGTTTTATTCCTTTTTTTAAAGTTATAAATGCATTGGAAACTGAAGGTGTGTAATATGAAGAGTCATACATACCAAATTAATTTTAAGGAGTAAAATGGAAATAAATCATTCATTACTTGGAAAATACAACTTAAATTTCATGGATAGATAGAGTAGAGATATAGGAATAATGTTTTAGGGGACAAATTTTCCCAATTCATCCATTTATTTTGTCTCCCTTATGTAAAACATCAAATGAAAATTCTGGAGATAAAATGTTCACCCCTTTTGCCTATAAAATTGAATCTCATATCCTTTTCAAAGGGTTGGAAACCTTTTTAGTCATTTTTTTTAGTTTTTTATTTTATATATTATTGTAATAGTATTATGAATTTTTATTATATATTATTATTATTCTTCCTCTCATTCATTTATTTTTAACTTTTTTGTTTCCACCCCATTCTTCTCCACTATGATCTCTAATACTCATGATCATGAGTAACTAAATCAAGGAAGTTACTAGGGGATAAATATAGTGTTGAAACCAAGTATTTTCACATTTATTATTAATATTTCTTATTTTATTAGATTTAGGATAAAGGGAATCTTAGTGGGTAAGGAACCTTTGTGTCTCTAATTGCCACCCGAGGCTTAGCTTTCTCTTCTGAAATATTCTCCCTTTATCGAGGAGGTGGATATGTGGTCTCTTAGAAATTGTTGAGTGGTCCATATATTCAAAAAAATTGTAGAATAGGGTTTTAACATATACAATGGAGTGTGTTCATTATGTAAAATTGAAACTAATAATGAGACGATAATGGTTCACTCTAGGTGTTCTCCTGGGAGGATCTCTTTCTCTTTAACATCATTATGTGTGAATTCATTATATTATCATTGAATTATATTTTTATACATAGTTATATATTAATATTACATTAATCTTTTAAACCCACTTTTTTATATTATTTAGTTTTATATTAGTTAGAATATAAATAGTGATAATATAGACTCGGTGTTGTGTGAGCTGCCTCCTCAAGACCGAACCTAGGTGTGCACTATATTGCATGCTTAAGTAAATAAAATATTTTTCTAGGATACATGAAAAATCCCCATAGATCACTATAATTTCCCCAATGGTCACATCATTTTATCAGTCATAGACTCTGATAATTCTCTATTAAAATATTCATTTTAACCATCATTAATATCCTTCATAAGAATCAATATTAAACACTTTGAATAATTTTTCAAAATATCCCATGAAAATCAACCTTGAATCTTTGAATAATCCATGCAAAAAAAATCATGAAAAAACAGAATAATTTCTCAAAATTATCTATCATATCATATGATTGATATTCTTATTATTGAAAGTGATAAATAATTCTACCAAACAACTATCTATGATACAAAATGATTGATAATATATCATAGATAATGATAAATAATTCTTCATGTGGTGCAATAATGATATACAAGAATATATCCATATATTATATTTTTTACCTTGGATAAATCTTCTAACTTCAACATCTCATGTAAGGGTACTTCCACATGTAAGATATTTTAATTTGAAAATTCCAATTTCCAAAAAATATAAGAGTAATATATTTAATACATAAGAGTAATATCTGGTGATAAAACATACACAAGGGTTTAAAACTTTTCTGAATCTACAAATTACAATATGTAAAAGCACCATCCTCAATACTTAATATCATTTCATTCATACGTAATATAATTTACTTTGTGAAAATATCAATGTGTAAGATATTTCTTTACATTCATATGATACGTAAGGATTTGTACTTAGCCTAAATTTCTAGATGTAATGTTTTCTTACAGCACCTTATAAAAATGTAATATTCTATGCTTAAAAAAAATTTCTTTACTATAAAATATAATAAACTAGAATAATAAATTTGAGAATAATAAGAAATAATAAAAATAAATAATAATAATAATGAGAAAATAATAAATTATGTGAGATAATATAAAGAATAAAAATATAACAAACAAAGGTAAGTATCCACTTCAACATTATCATACTTTTTGATAATTAGAAAACTCAAACATCTCTACCAATTTTTTTAAGATTAAAAAGTAAAGGAAATTAAGGGAAATTAAGGAAAATGAAAAAAATATAAAATAATAAAAAAATATTTGTGGAATGAAATACAACCACTAAAAATCTCTTAAAGTTAAGCAATAAATACAATAAACAATAATTTTTAAAAGATCAAACATGTATAGTAAATTAGAAAGAAAAATAAATCATATAATACAAAACATGCTCAAATAAAAATAGTTTAAAATAAACCCCCCCTAAACTCATGCATAATAAAACTATATATTGATAGTTTAATTAAATAAAAATATTGTAAAAATAGAAAAATCTCCCCCTTAATTAAATATCCCCCTTCTTGAAATGATTCAACAGTGAATGCTCATTCTAAAATCTCTTCCTATATAAGGAAAATACTAAGAGGAGTCACAGAAAAAGTTAATAATATTAAATGAATCATATAAATATATGTATTAAATTAAAAATAAACTAATTGTTAAAATACATTCCATTAAACCAATAAAATATAGTAAATAGATGACCATTTTCTATAATAGAAACTTATAAAATAAAGCTCCTTCCAACATACCAAAGAATAAAACTCTAAAGGGTATGCATGTTGGCCATGAAAAATATATCACCTGTGTATGTAAAAAATCTTAGGTCTAATCATATTAAAATAATAAACTTTAGGAACCTATTTTCCATAAGTTTTATGTCATTTAATAGTGAAATAAATTTTAAATTTAAAAGTATTCTTGTGACCAATTGTTGGTCCAAAATCCCTCAAGGTTACATTGTAGTGTTTTTGGGTTGAATGTTTTTTTTTGAAAAATCAGGTTTCCATGGTCATTTGTGGAGTTCCAGAATGGTTATCAACTATTTATATTTACAAAATCCAATAAAGTGGGAATGTATGCCCTATAAGTAGTATAAAAAATTGCGTATACATGGTGATTCTATTTCCTAGTGTTTGAAAAAAAATTTAGGGTCCAAAATTTAGAGGATGGATCAATCATCATGAAAGCTTGATTTCCATGAATGCCTCATAAAAATATAATAAATTCATGAGTTTTTTAAAGACTGGGTTTGGTGAAGGGTGTTTTGTGAATGTGTGGAGCATTATTAACAAGCATCGTGAATGTGCGAAGGGTTAACGGTAAAGCTCCATGACCATGAGAAGCTTCGTGAATGGGAAATTTCCTTGGTGGTTCGAGAAGACAATAGGTTCATGAAAAAAGTATAAAGAGATTAAAAAAAGGTGATGAAGAGTATGGAATATTCTGTAATGGGAAGAAATTCCTATAAATAGGCCTCCACACCCCTTATAAAAGTGAGAAATACTTAACAAAAATTAAAAGATATGATTTCAAGAAGGTGATTTACAAAGGTTGTTCATGAAAAAAATTTCACAAAGAAAGAAAGTTTATGAAGGCTATGGAAGATGAACAAAAGTTATAAGCATCATGAAATTATTGAAGTTTGTGAAGGATATAAAAATCCGACCAAAATTTTTGAGCTTCGCAAAGACTATGTGATATTTACAAAAGAGTTTTGAGCTTCACAAAAGGAGGCCTCTCTATAAAGGTTAGTTGAGCTTCATAGAAGAGGTGAGATTCATGAAAGTTGTGGGGTTTGTAAAGGTATTATATACTTGTGGATAATTGGGTAGTTTCATGAAGGATGTGTGATCTTCATGAAGGTATTGAGCATCATTAAAGTATTAAAAAGGTGTTTCCTAGTAAAACTAGGGTAAAGTGATATTCATAAAGTGGATAAAAGTGGGACTTCAAAAGAGAATCTCCCTAAAATTTATGATGCATTAATTATTACTAATGAAGGGACCTATATATCCATAAACTGTGTGTTGATCATTTCAAAGCGTAGTGAGAATAGGAAGAGGAAGAAGATGATACTTTCCATTAGCAGTGAGCCATAGAAGGAAAAATTACGGGAGTGACCCTTTGGAAGTAGTAAGCTATCCCTAAACATTGTAAAGTCAGTGAGCCTAGGAATAGAAGTTATCTAACCTAAACCATGTTTTGGTAGTGATACTTAGTGGATTTGTTATATTGGCACATGATCGTTTTATGCTCCTAGACATAGCCCAATGAGGGAGAACCAAATAAAATATATGTATATCATGTATGATTTAATTTATATACATATAAAAATATGGGAAAGGGAGATAAGAGTGTTTTTTTAATGGAGAAACTAGATCCTAAGTGGTAGTTGTTTTAATATGTCATACCCTGATTTACCCCCTCTCAGGGTATTTAACCTAGTTGGGATAACACCAATAGATTGATTTTTTTTAAAGAACAATTAGGTGCATAATGAACAAAATAACCACACATAAAATAGTTAACAAAAGAAATTACTTCACATTCAACTTTAATAAATCACTTCATACACATCATGGGTACTATAACATTATAACCAAGACCATCTTTCTTCTTTTTTGTTCTTGTCATCCTTTGCATTCTCATAAACTCATCCAAATTTTATATTCCAATAGAAAGTTTAAATAAATTTTCCTTTCATATTTCTAATTAAGCCTTTAATTTACCATTCTTATTCTAGATATCTTCTAAATTATCACAAACCTTTTCATTAGTACTAGAACCAATGTTCTTTATTTTCCCATTCACTTCTTTAAGTTTCTTATCTTATTTTACTCTTTAATATTGAAAACTTTAGAATCAAAATTAATTTTTTACTTTACCAAACATTTTTAATCCTTCTTCAGTTTCATGTAGGAATCTCCAATAGTGAATATACTATCCTATAACTTATCAATCTTATTTTATAACTCTTTTATAATAGGCCTATTAAATCTATAATCAAGGTTAGAATTATAAGTAAAATCATAACTAGAATTACAAAGATCATCTATTCTGACCATTAAAAATATATTTATAGCCTTATTTGATGACTCATCCAAGTCACTTAAAGAACATGAGTGGGAATTTGAAAATTATACTTCACCATATTTAACTATAAAACAAATATTACTAGTTTCCTTCTTACTCCAATATTTATCACTTGAATTTGAATTTTCAGGACTACTTCATGAAACCAAAAATTCCCTTTCTTTCCTTTTAAACTTATTATATTTTCTTTTATTTTCAGCCTCATATATCCAAGTTTGATGTGTAATTTCTTCCTTTACTCATAAAAAGTATGTTCAAAATTATTTAAATTTATATTTGTACTACCTTTATTATTATCTCTTCTGTTATCCTTCTTGTACTTATTTCTATCTCTTATAGATGATTTATTTTTAATATCTTTATATAATACTTTCATGCCACTTTTTATCCTATATTTCCCATAATTAAAATAATTTTAATCATCATAAGATGAACTATAATAAGTAACAATAATTTTTAAAGTAATACCTTGCATCTTTTCACCAACTTTATGATCAGTTTTCTTCAAATCAAGATAATATTATAATATTAAACCAATAAGCTCATAAAAAGTGTATTACTTGAAGTTCCTACTCTCATAAATGGATAATTTCTTATAATTTCACTTCTTAAGTAGTGATATGAGAATTATTTTAACCATCATAGTATTTTTCAATGTTTCTCTAAGATCACTCCTCACATTCATAATAATTGTGAAACTATATAACATTTTATTGATAGTATAATTTTCTCCCATATTGAAATCTTGATATTCATCCCACAATATTACAATCTTAGTTATTTTCATTAAATCTAAACCATAATGTGTAACTTGTAAAATTACCCAAATATCATGAGAATCCTTATAAATAGAAACATGACAACAAATATTTCACCTGACAACATAATATAAAGTATTCATGATCTTATAATTTATAATATTCTTTGTGAAATAATTAATAGTGAGAGTATTAAGGTCTACCTCTATATTTTACCGTTATGGTACAATGTTCAATGATTAATTACTTAAGTTATTCCTCTATCCCAGGTTTCCAATAATCATAGTCATTTATATAGAAAATTGGTGGCTTCTATAGAACCCAACCATCATTAGATCCTTGACCCACTATCTAGAATGATTTTCCCTCAGAATGTTAATTCTAGGATAAGGTTATCAACATAAATATATAAAAAAGAGAAAATGGTATGATACTAATTATTAGGTCCCACAATAGATATAAAAAGTATGTGGAGGGTGGGGGGCGGTGATCACGTTGTCAAGTGCGTCAAATTAGTTGTTTAATTTTTATTAGAATATCTACAGTATAACAGCAACCCTAGGTCATCTCTCGATAGAGACTTAGATCATTAATTTAAAAATAGGGTTTTGATTATGAAAATAGAAGGGGAATTAGATTTTTTAAAACATGATGTTTGATGATTAAATATGGAAATTGAAAACAAAAGAGATAAAACAAATTAGAAATGAACAAGATTAATTAAACGTGATCAACCCAGGGAAGTCTCGTAATGATCATCCTTCATTGCTTCAAGAGAAAGGGTATAGATATTTTAATCCCTAGTTTGTAACAAATAGTATAATAATGTTATTGAGTTTATTCTAGGATACCTCCTAGGGTTCAGTCGAAAGCACACCATGATTCACTGGGCACCGCCGATGATTGGGTGATTTGTGTTCAACTTCATAACCGAAACCCACTAAGGAAACACATAAAGAACTCGATGTGCTGTATAGGTTTGTATGTTATTTCTTTTTGATACCATGAAATAAATTTACCTAGACTTTACAATGCTTATGTGAGTTCAATTGAACAATATGAACCACACAAACACTGAAATTGAATAAGGGAGGAAAAAGGGATGAACGGTGTGTGAAACATCACATGAAAGGGAACCCCCAAACATGATCATTTGAGTTTGAGTATAACATGCTAGTATATAACTCAATTAAATAAAAATAGAGGATAAATAAAAACAAAATAAAACCTAGAATTAAAAATATAATTCAAAATAATACAAACATGAAGCTCAGGATTACATCACATTCCTCCCCGGGTGATCACAAGGGGTTTAGAAATCCATGAGAGGGGAGGAAGAAGAAGACATTGAAGTAGCACTTCCCATAGCCTCTAGAACTTATAGAGATGATGATAAGAACCATTTGGGACTTAAAAATGGCATCACCTTTCCTCCTGGTTGAACTCCAAAATGGGGTGCCCAAGGGGCCAATTTATAGGAAAAGTGGGAGGTGGTTTTGGGCACCCTGATTTAGAGAATCCTCTTGGTCCATGGTTTTGGCCAATAATTTGGAAAAAAAGTTTTTGACCGATACCTTGAATATATCCATGTAAATTTTTTTATCTAGATATTGAATATAATAAGAGATATGGCTAAAATACTATGGCAAAGTTTTGACCCTATGGAGATTCATTTTGTTGGACAGATTAGTTCAGATGAGCTTCTTATTGGACTAATTAGGATTTGGTTCCTTCATGAAAGTTGTATCCCACGAAGATTTGGATATTCTCAAAATTTTTAGCCCAATTGGATGTACAAATTTCTAGTATCATGCAAAACATTGGACATGTATTCATGGGCTTCCATGCAGTTTGGCCCATTTTCCTTCCGCATCATCGTGGACTCTCTGAATCACCTCCATCTTCAATTAAATAATCAAAAGAATTAAAATTTCCATTTTTAATATTGAAAATAAAAAAATTATTTAATCATTCATGAAGTTAAATTTTGTTATTATAATTATAATTTCCAATAAAAAATCAGTTTAATACATTTGTATAAGGGTGAAATAAAATAGTGAATCGTGGTATGATCACACCCCCACACCTAAAAATTTGCACTCCTGGGAAAAGTATAATATCCTAATAATGTCTCATTCCTAAATAAAAGGTGTGAAAACATCCAAGATCCTTTTCAAATGAAATTCATTATGTCTCATTTATGGAATCATTTTTTCCTGTCATTTTTCTTCTCTCACACTCGAATTTTTTCAACTTCATTTGTTCACCCATGTAATATGTCACAACCTACCTCACCTAGAAATTTTCCCTCTTCACTAAAGGAACATATGAATGTGGAGTTATGATATTTTACAAGAGTTCATGTGATCATACCATATGATTTACAAGATTATCAGTTCTTTACCTGCAAAAAATAGTGTGCTATCAAGAGGACTTCCAACAGGCTGTTCTAAGGTTCAAGGGTTGGTAGGATTAAATGTTTAAAAATACGAGGTAGAAGAGGAGTGTTTAATATCTTACGTAAAAAACGTGTCAAAATTCAGCAAGTATTCACAATGAATGTACACACTCAAAACCTTACAAAGTATATCACCCCTGAGTCACTATCCCCATTGTCCATTTCTGTGGGTCACAACCAAGTAGTGAATAATAATGAGTAAACATCCACTTTTCTCCATTTTTTTCTTTTGTTATGTTTTTTATGTACAAAAATATTTTTTTAGTATACATTTTTTTGGATATAAAGAGGCAAACATGTGTAAAATAATGATTCAATATGGATTGAGAACCCAATGCCTAATGAAAATGTGGGTACCCTTTATATAAACCCATAAAAATAATTATATCCCTAGAATTCCCATAGAAACACCCTCTCACCCACACTTACTGAAAATAAACAAGAATATACACAAGAGATGGGTAGGTAGGGATAAATTAGCTTGTAATTTGGATACCTAACGGTCATTTCATGGTATCTAATGCTTAATAAGGATAAAATATCAAGATGTCTAAAAATAGAGATTAATTGTACAAAGGGTTTTTAAATGAATGATTTCCTCTATCATGAATGTAGCATACTTGAATATTATGGCTTCAAACAAAATCAAGGAAAGTTCTAGTTTCTCTACATAACCCGAGACTCTCAATAAAGTGATTAAAAGGAAGAATATGCAATAAAGATCTTAGAATGTCTCTTAGGTAAGGGATTAAAATATTTTTCCATGCTAATGAGGCATGGGATTCAAAAATCCATTAAACACATAAGAATGATTTGAAAATAAAAGTTCTAGAAAAATATTCCATATCAAAATTCATTTGAAATTTTTTTTTCTAAAAAAATGGATTTTTCCATACAATCAACTCAAGCATGAAAAATTATTTTGGATATTCTTTTTAAGATCAATTTTATCTAAAAAACAAAATAAGGAAAAATAAATCAAAAATGAAAACACATTTTTTTTATTTTTTATTTTTTTTTGTTTTTTTAATCCTAACTATGACATGTCACCCTCCCCCACACCTAAAAGTTACATTGTCCTAAATAAAAGTATTTTAAATAAATAGACAAGTAAAAAAAGTTATGGAGAGGGGAAAACCTGCTAAGTGGTGTCATATGTGGCATCTATCAGTTGGATTTCCTCCACAAGATGCTTTGGAAAATCCCCATAGAGGTGTTTAAGCCTCTTCACATTGATAGTAATCCTCTGTCCACTCTTCTCATGAAAAACCTGTATAACACCAAAAGGGTAAACATCAATAATGATATAAGAACCAAGCCATCAGGAATGAAGCTTACATGGGTGGAGCTTTAGCCTAGAATTATACATGAGAACCTTATCACTATTATGAAACTTCTGTTGATGAATCATTCTATCATGGATAAACTTTTTCTTCTCTTTATAGATCCGGGAGTTCTCATATGCATCACATTGAATTTCTTCTAACTCTTGAATCTATAGCTTTCTATGCTCACCTGCATCTGAAAGATTCATATTGCATTGTTTAACAGCCCAATATTCATGGTGTTCTACCTCAACCAAGAGGTGATAAGACTTTAAAAACACAATCCTGTATGGTGACATTCCAATTGGGGTTTTAAAATCTGTATGATATGCCCAAAGTGCATCATCCAAGCGCAAACAACATTCTTTCATATCAGGTTGTATCATTTTTTCCAAGATTCTCTTAACTTATTTATTTGAGATTTTTTCTTGTCCATTAGTTTGGGGGTGATATACTGTAAGATCCCGGTTTTGGGAAAGGTATGTTTTTGTTGTTTTTTGGTTGAATCCCTTGTTTCGGGATTCGAGGGATGTTTCCTGAAAGTATGAGAGGCTTTGGGGGTGTTCCGGGGGCTCGGGGCATGGAAGAAAGGAAACCTGGGAAAGACAGGCCAGGGCGCATGACCTACGCACAGCTAGGAAAACCGTGCGGCCTGCCTAGGATAAACCATGCAACCCTTCCTCCTCCAGACAGGATCATACACAAAGTTTGTGCACGGTTTTCCAAACCATGTGGCTAAATCGTGTGACCTTTCCTCCTTTGGACAGTGACATGCGCACGGTTTTCCAAACCGTGCGGAAAAATCATACGACCACTTAAAGTTGGAAAAAAATTACAAGTTTTCCACTCCGGGCTTTAAAACCCCACTCGGGATTTCCTCTCATTTCCTCCCTCTCCACCCTAGGCATGAACCAAATCTCTCAAAGGCTCCAAGAGACCGATCTCCTTTGATTATAAGGCGTTTTTGGTGCTGTTGGTTGCGGATCGAAGCTCCGGGTAAGGCTAATCCCATCCTTGCTTCTCTTTTTGGTTTAGGGTTTGTATCTTCTCTCCCTCTCGTTCCAGAGCTCTAAAACCCTGACTTTTGGGTGCTTTTTAGGTTGAAGCTCCATAATTTGGTTGGATCGAGGTCTAAGGACTTGATTGAGAGTGCGTTCAATCGTGGTTTCGAGGTAGGTGGTCTACAAGTGATATCCCATAGTTATTTGGGTAATTGTGCATGTTTAGTTGTGTTCTTTCTTTCCTTTGGTTATGTTTTGGATAAACTTGGCATGTTTAGTAATAATGGGGTTTAAAATGGAAAATGGGAACCCTCACGATCCCCATGGGATGTGTTGGGATTGTCTTTACCTAATTAGGGCCATCCATGGGATGTGCTGGCTTTACCCGGGTTTTGGGATTGTTATTAAACAAGTGGCCTTGTTGTAGTAAATTGTATAGACCTTGATGAACATGTTGGCATGATTGGTTGAACTTGTAATAGAAGTTAGGTGATTCACCTAGACTTAGAAATAACCTAGGGGTTATTTGAAATGGAATGAATGGTTGATTCATGAAAAATGATGAACGAGTTAAATGGGTTAATGTGTAAACTGATTTAAGACCATAACGGGGATAGGTTATGGGTTTAATGTTGAATTCTTAGTGAGATAGGAATAAAACATGGGAATTGGGTGAATGGTTAAAATGATGTGAAATGGTAATGTGTTAATGGGTTAAGGCATGATGTGGATTCCCATGTGGGTTGTTGTGAATAGTGTTTGCCGAAGGGAAATGGTTTGGATGGTTGATAGTTACTTATATATAAGCATGTGCACATGGATTCGTAGAGTGGGGTATGACATGAGGATCTATTCCCATGGGTCGAGTGAAGACTGAGGTTCTAAACTCTACCCTAAATGCACGGGTTAGGAAAGGGGACTGAGGGTCTATTCTCCTAGCAGTTGCATCCACTCAGACTGAGGCTTTGAGGTGAGGTTATGGTTGCAATAAGGGGTTTAGTCCTAGTGAGATAGGATAACAATGTGTTTACCCTATTGCATGTGATTGTTGGCCTTAGAACCATGTAACATAATTTATGTGATTAACCCATGGAGATGTGATGAAATGGTAAGTGATAATAATTGGTAACAAATGAATGGTAATGGAAATGGAAATGGCTTTGGCTCTGAACTTGTTAATGACAACTTAATTAATTACGTGGAAATTATCATTCATATTCCTTTTTCATGAACTACCTGTTCATACTGGATGTTTTGTAGACACCGTTGGTGGTGGCCTACTGAGTTGTACTCACACCCTGCTCGGGCCGCCGTTGGGTACCCGAGCAGACTTCATGTTGCAGGTCAGGAGAAGGGAAATGGTCAGTGCTAGATAGTTGAGTGGACATGGGTAGCACTTGGTGAAGGATCTAGACTTGGAGTCGGGACCATTTTGGGGATTTTGGCCGTTGTCCACGTTTTGGGCTTTTGTTCACTTTTTCACTTGTAGTATGACATGACATATTTTATTGTTGGAAATGGTTGTTATACGTGTTCCTTGTTTGTTGATTATTATTTCCGCTATTGGTTTATTTATGTTGTAGCTTACTCTGATAAAAAGGGGGTATAGTCTCCCCACTTGACCTCATAGAACCCCACTGCTAGTCGGCAACCTTTGGCGTACGACGAGGCGCGCTTAAGGTCATGTAACCACCCGGCTCGGAGCACCGTTTTAGTGGCTTCCAGGTCCGGGACATTGAAAAGTGGTATCATAGGAGGTCTTTCTTATCCTTCTCCGAGGTCTTGTTATTTTTGATTGGTAGCCAAGGGTTAAGATGTGTCAGGGCTTGGTAATAAGCTCGTGCTTGGGAGTAACTAACCCATGTACGGGGGAAAACCCAAGTCACCCTGGGTGGGAAATGTTGTTCTTGGTTGTGTGATGTTACAGTTGATGATATTTCACCTTTGGGTGATGTACATGTGGTTTGATGTGATTGTTTTATGACATTTGGATCGTGTCCTTAACGACACGAGGATTTTCATTCATGCATCATTGTAGGAACCTAGGGAGATAGGTGACATGCATTGTGATTATGCACACGCACGAGATGGGTGTGTGAGGCAGGAAAGTAGGGTGTATCATGCATTTCATGAAACCAAGAAATAATGAGAAGAATGAAATAAAATAAGTAGGTCCTTGTAGATAGTAAATAGCTTTTTATGAAGTCGTGAAAGTTTTATGGTATGCGTGCTAAATCTCGTGATTGGAAATGTAGATAAATTACACCATGACGTCGGTTACCAGTTGGGAAATGGGAGGGTGTTGTTGAGAACACTCCTCCGGTAGAAGAGAAAGAAAATGTGGTGATCTATGAAGGTAGAGAAGAACAGTTCCAGGATAACTTGGCTCGCCTTATGCAGATGATGGATCGGGACCCAGGGCGGGTTGCACCGAGTATGTTTGAGCTGACCAGGGAGTTCCAGCTGCAACACCCTATGACCTTCACTAGAGAGGGTGGTCCGAAAGTAGCGGAGTTCTGGTTAGAGCCAGTCTAGATGATTCTGGACCATCTGGAGACTCCTGTTGAAAAGCGAGTGAAGTTGGATGCTTATATGTTGCGAGGACAGGCTAGGCGTTGGTGGGACATTTAGGCTCAAATCGAGCAGGCTGAGGGAATGTCGTGGAAGGTTTTTCAAGAAAAGTTTCTGGAGCATTTCTACCCAGAGACTTTGAGACATGAGCGGGCTGTAGAGTTTATGAGCCGGACTCAGGGATCACTATCGGTGATGGACTATGCTAGTCACTTCACTGATTTGAGACGCTTCGTCCTAGTGTTAGCAGAGGATGAGGCAACAGTAGCAAGGTGTTTCCAGGATGGGCTGAGACATGAGATCAGGTCTCAAGTAAACATCTTCTGCTTGAAGAGGTTCACAGAGGTAGTAGATCAGGCACTGATCTCGGAAGGAAACCTTAAGGGAGCTTCGGGTAGTGGTATTGTGGTGTCAGTAGGACAGACGAGCGGTGCAGCTACTGAAGGTCGAAAGCGATGCCATGAGAGCTCACATCATGGCAGAAGTGTGAAAAGTGGATGGAAGAGAGGGTCAGCCTCTCAGAGTGGAAATCAGGTGTTCTTCTATCAATGCAGTAGGCCAGGGTATACGCGTGGTCAGTGTCCTCGACCTCCAGTTGAGTGCCGTTCGTGCGGCAGGATAGGGCGTGTGTAGAGGTTCTCCAGGAACCCTTGTCAGGTGGGTGAGCATGATGGTGAAAAGCATGTTCCAAGTACGGGAAGGGGACCAGTTTCCCCATATCAGGCGGGAAGATAGAGATCCACGGGCCGTACTGGCAGGGGCGGTGGACGTGGAACTCTAGGGAAAGATCTCTCACACCAACAGGGAAGTGTAACACAGAGTACTCAGGCTGGAGCCTAGGGTAGAGGGGTAGGTCAGCTTCTGGCAGTTCAGTTTGTGCCTGGTGATGGCGAGGCTGGACCATCGACTGTTCGAGGTACGATCCTTGTAGCTTCTACTTTTTCTAGTGTGTTGTTTGACACAGGATCCACACACTCTTTTTTCTCTGCTCAAATTGTGGTAGCGCTGGGCTTACCTATGGAGAGGGTGTGTGGAGTTATGTCAATTGACACTCTGTTGGGGGTGCGGGTTGAGGATGTCAAACAGTGCAAGGGATGTTCCTTGGAAGTTGGTGGGTATCATTTTCTGTGGGACTTGTTCATTATCGAGATGTCAGGGTTTGACCTAATACTAGGAATGGATTGGTTGGTGTTGTATCAGGCGCACATATACTATTACCGTCGTAGAGTATCATTTAGGTCGCTTGAGGGTGACGCTTATGTCCACAGTGGAGAATAGGATGTTCGAGCAGGGTGTGTGGGTCCGTTTTGTCAACAGATGAGTGGAATCACAGCTCGAGTGGCATGTATCATGCTTGATGACAATGCAAGAGGGGAGAAATCTTTTTTTCCTCCTATGGTAGATCGATTTCAGGATGTGTTTCCTAAGGATTTCTCAGGGTTACCCCCTGAGAGGGATGTTGAGTTCACGATCGAGTTGCTACCAGAAGTGGAGCCAGTTTATATTCTGCCATACTGAATGGCAACGACAGAAATCTAGGAACTAAAGGTTCAGTTTGATGATTTGGAGCGTAAGGGGTTTATCCGTCCTAGTACATCTCCTTGGGGATCTCCCATTCTTTTTTCAAAGAAGGATGATGGGTCGTTGAGGCTGTGTGTTGACTATCAAAAGTTGAATTAGATGACAGTGAAAAACCGGTACCCTATTATAAGAATTGATGACCTATTTGATCAATTGAGGGGTGCATCAGTGTTTTCTAAGATTGATCTAAGGTCAGGTTACCACCAGTTGAGGGTGAGGTCTTCCGACATACCGCAAACAGCTTTTCGGAGTCAGTACGGATTGTTTGAGTTTGTGGTAATGCCTTTTGTCTTGACCAATGAACTGGTGGTGTTTATGGATTTGATGAACTGAATCTTTCATCCCTATCTAGATCGGTTTGTGGTTGTATTTTTTGACGATATCTTAGTGTACTCGAAAAATCACGACGATCATTCCCAACATCTTGACATCGTCTTAGGTACTCTAAGAGAGCACCAGATACATGCCAAGCTATCAAAGTGTAAATTCTGGATAGGTGATGTGCATTTTCTGGGTCACATCATCTCGGAGGCAGGTGTGTTAGTGGATCCAGAGAAAGTGCATGAAGTTGTATCTTGGGAGCAGCCCAAGAGTGTTTCTGATGTTCGGAGTTTTCTGGGTTTGGCCGGGTATTACTGAAGGTTCATTCAGGATTTCTCTCGCTTGGAAGAACCACTCTCGAGCTTGAACAAGAAATGAATTAGGTTCGAGTGGTCTGAGGCTTGTGAGAATTCCTTCCAAGAGTTGAAGAAGCGGCTGACAACCACACCTATCTTGATCTTACCTGAGCTGGGTAAAAAGTACATCGTGTTTTGTGATACGTCCGGAGTCGGACTTGGGGTTGTGTTGATGTAGGATGAGCAGGTGGTGGCTTACGGGTCAATGCAGTTGAGACCCCATGAGCAGAATTGTAACACCCGAGACTTTTATGTTATATAAATCATCAAAGGAATCTTTTTCTACACAACACTTGCTTGGCTTGCTTTACACGCAATCGCGACCTTCCTCGATAGCTTGCGTCGTACGCAATACCGAGTTTCACTAAACAACAATATGCTATTAAAACTAGCCGTTATGAATAGTAATAACCACTTTTTGAAATTTTATAAATTTTATTTTTCAAAATGGACTTCATTTTTGGACTCAGAATATCGAAATTAGCCTAGGGTGAAATTTTGGTATTTTTCTGAAAACTTTCAATTTTTGATGAATAGTGAAACCACTAAGTGGTAGGTTAAAAACTGAATTTTGCATAAAACTTAATTTTACCGCTTCTGTGAATGGAATTTCAAAAATCCGAGAGACACGGTTAATATCAAGGACTAAAATGTGGTTCAATGAGATGAAAATAATTTTTTGGTGAATAGTAACTTTTTACTATTTTTACCGCGGTTAATAGTAAATAGGGTAACTAAGGGTAAATATGATATCAATATTACCCTAACACATGTCCTAATTCTATTGGACAAGTGTAATTCGACCAAAAACAAACTTAGGAATAAAATATGACCATTTAGGCCCACTTGGATTAGAATAGGACATTTATTATTAATTTATTTAAAGAAGGGTTAAAATAGTTAAAATCAAAGTTTAATAAGTAAATCATTTTTAATATGGGGTTATACATAAGATAAATTCGATTGTAAATATTCATTAGAAAGCTAAGAAGATTTCCTACACGATGGTATTTTATTTGTAATTTTTAGACATCAAATAATTTAATTTATTTATGACACAAAGATGATGCAGTAATTATCTTATTAATGAAATATTGACAAAATTGATAATATAAATACCAAAATAAATGTAATTTGAGACTTTTTATGAATTAAATTAATTTTATAGGTTACTATGATATATTATTGTTGATTTAATCAACTTGGTTCGAACATATAATTCTGTTATGACTTTCACAAAAATCATATATCAAATAGTGTCAAAATTGACACAAAATAGTTTTTAAATCAAATATTATATTATTAATTGTTATTTTATTCCTAAAAATCTAAGGTTCGGCCAAATGACTTAGATAAGGATATATATATTAATAATAAACAATTTGGGGTTCGTTTGGCATGTTATAGTAAGTGTATTAACCATATAGACACGGTAAAAGTTAAATTAATTAACTTAGAGTTAAATCTAATTGATAAGGTTAAAATAATACCCTAAACTTGTCTAAATCCTATTGGTTGATAGGATTTCGACCCATCCCCACTTTAGCTTCGAAATAAGACCCTTTGGAACCATTATAAACCGATTTTTACTTTAATATAAAATAATATTTTGAGATATTCCTAAGGTGCCCCTCTCCTCCCTTATAAAAGGGCACCTCCTCCCCCTCCTCCTCACACCAATTTGAGCACTCAAGCTCGGCCAACCCCTACCATTTTCTCCTCTCCACTTCCCTAGAATAATCCTAGAGGTCCTGGTCTTCTCCAAAGACCAATCTTAGTTCCTTAAGTGGAGGATTCAAAGAGGCGTTCCAAAGAAGAGGTAATATCCATTACCGATCTTTTCAATTTCTTTCTTCTTCAACTTCTTCTTCTTTAGTTGTTTCATGATAAAGTAATAACATCAGTATTAATTACATACTTATATGTTATTATAAATATGAAACAACCCTAATTCACCTTCTATCCATCCTACGGAAAAATGAAATCACCGCGCGTGCGTACGAACGGAATACCGTCTCCACGCCGTGGTGTAATCTATTTCCCACCATCACCTTACAAGGATGGGTATAATGGTGTAATGAGTAACTATATATGATTATTATTAAGTAATATTGATACTGAAATAATATATATATATACTCCAATACAATTCCACGATCATAGGAACGATATCATCACTCGTGCGTACGTACGGAATACCGTCTCCACGATGTGATGCGATTTGTTCTACATGATCTTCATTTCATAATGATTATATAAATGAATTGAATGAATGAATATGGTATATAATACACTAATACCATTCTGGAAATGAATTATCTATAACCTAAAGATAAGAATAAGAATTTATTCAACAAAACACGCATAAGAACAAAAAGTTATAAAGACCCGAGTAACAAGTAACAATGAAATATTACTAACAAGAAGTTAATAATCTCATATCAATATGTATGATTCTGGAATAAGTCAATAACTTTATTTAAACCATTATACAGGAGCTTCGGACACGAACAAAGCAAATTGGACCTAAGGTAAGGGAAATATCACAATCTCATTTTTATCCGAGATTGTTTATTCGTAAGTATTTACTGGGGTGTATTTTATCATCCACATCCATGTTCCCTCAATATGTAATATTGTTTCCATCCACTTGAAATAGTTTAAATCCAATTTTACCCTTAGGTGAGTCTTTAGTAAAGAATATGAAAGGAATCTTTTGTCGTTTTTCCGTACGAGGTACTTTTTGACTTTTCCGACAAAAGTACGAAGAATGTTTTTTTTAACTTATACGGAATGAATGGATTTTTAAAACATTACTTCAAAGAAGCTTCCTTTACAAGTTTTCAAGTTTATTTTTAATCAACTTCTTTTATTTTAAAGTTGTATGACATGTTATGAAAGGAAAAATGTTTTTGAAGAAGAAAGGATATTTTCCTCAAGAATTCAATTCAAGTATTTTATCAAAATTATTTTCCATCTAAGTTAATAAAGGGTTCTGTTTCTATCCATATTTTTACATTGGTTTGACTATGTTGTGATGGAATTATGTTTATGAATTCCTTTATCTTATATGAATTTATTTATGATGTCATGATGTTTCAAGAATCCCATTTTTGTTATATGTGTTATGCGATGATGTATGTTTTATGATTATGTGGCACACATAAGAAAGGATTCATTATAAGATGGGTGGGACCTATATCTCCCTCCAATGCATTGGGTAATGATTTTATATCTCATGAGATAGACATGGCTGGAACGGAAGGTTATTTCGGTTCAGTGATACAGGACTGAAACGAGGAGTGAACTCGGTTCAGAAAGGGACTTTGTCCACTAAGATAGTCTTGGCAATGAGTCATGACTAACAAGAAATGATTTCCATGATTATGTGTGCATGCCACAAAGTTTCAAGTTTTATGTTATGATTATGGGGATCTCATTTTCACTTCTATGATTTATTCCATGTTAAGATATTATGATCTCTTTTGCAGGTTTTGATAAAGATATGATATGATTTTTATTTCCTTTATTTGCCCTTGCTGAGCATTTGAGCTCACCCTTTTATGTTTTCTTTTCCCCAGGTCAGGAAGATGGATATTAAGTAGAATATGCTAAAAGGGACCCTAGATATGATGTAATAAATGGGAGACACTGTAGAAGATTTATGAACCAGTTGTTTATGTTTCCCAGTTTCTAAAGACACTATACCTATACGGTCCTTTGTGGTTTTGTCATATGTTGTAATAAGTGTGCTTCAATTTTGAAGTATTAACAATGTATGTAAAGTGTGGGTTGTTATAGTTGGTATCAGAGGAAAGGTATAGTCAACCTTTGGAAACTAGGATGTGAAAGCCTTAGTAAGAACCCTAAGGATAAGTCTAAGCATAGAACACAATCTTAGTGTTTTAGAAATGGCCTTGAATAACCTAGGATAAGACCTTAAGCATGAAAATTTTATTCCTGAATTATGTGGTTTCCTATTATAATTAGTGTTGCTCACACTATTCTTCTTGGTTTTAGTCAATGGCTGGAACCCGAAGGAACCGTGTTAATGCGGAATGCGATGGGCAATGCAATGATTGTCCCCCTGAGCAACCAAACGATATGGGAGCTGGAATGCAAAATCTTGTAGCCATGCTCACACAACTTTCTCAAGCTATGAATCATGCAGGATTTCCAAATGAACAAAGGAGGGAGCAACATTCTGTTGAATCCTTCATGAGGCAGCGTCCACCATCTTTCAGCGGGTCTACTGATCCATTAGTTGCTGAACAATGGATTAGTACTACTGAAAAGATATTTTCAGTTCTTCAATGTTCTGAGCATGATAAAGTCATCCTAGCAGTGTATCGTTTGGAAGGAGATGCGGATCAATGGTGGAATCTTGTTAAGAATACGAGGCAAAGGGATGAAATTGAGTCTATGGAATGGGACGAGTTCAAGAACTTATTTTTCAATAAGTACTTCCCTCGTATTCTCCGAACAAAGATGGAGAAAGAGTTCCTTGAACTGAAGCAAAGGGATGATGAATCTGTTAGTACCTATGAAGCAAATTTTACAAGACTTGCAAGGTACGCTTCTGGTATTATTATCCAACCTGAGAGTAAGATCGATCGATTCTTTAGTGGCTTAAAACCAAGTCTTTGAAGGGCGTTAGCCATAAGGGACTTCAATAGCTACGAAGAAATCGTTCGATGTGCTCTCAAAGTCGAGATGGAGATTGGAGTAACCCATCAGTCACATGGGTTTTATAAGAAGAGGAAGATGGAATTCAAAGAAAAATCTAAAGAGCACACGGAAAAGAAGATGAACTTCCCCTTATGCTCAAAGTGTGGAAAGAAACATGGAGGGAGTTGTCTTAAAGGGACAAGTAAATGTTTTAAATGTGGAAAGGAAGGTCATCGGGCATTTGAATGCCGTGATAATGGGAAGAAGATGTCTAATGATGCAAACAAAGGAAGGGATACACAGAATGAACCTGCTACACTTCAATGTTTCAAGTGCAAGGAGATGGGGCATTATGCCAATCAATGCCCAAATCCAAGGGTTGATGATGATGGTCGACGTCAACAAACTCTTAAGGCTAAAGACAAAGGAAAGTCACATGCAATTTCTATCAGCGAGGTGGAGTACGATAACGATGTGGTGAAAGGTACACTTACCATCCACTCTAAAGTAGCAAATGTTTTATTTGATTCTGGATCCACCCACTCTTTTATTTCTGAAAAATTTTCTAAGGGTATCACCGTATTACCTCAACAATTAGATGTTGAGTTAGCTGTGACAACACCTAATGGCACATCAATCGCATCAGAAGTTTATAATTCTTCTCCGATCGAAGTTTGTGGGAAAGTGCTTCCTGCAAATCTTGTGATCCTTCCTTTAGTGGAATTTGATGTGATTCTTGGCATGGATTGGCTTTCTCTACATGGAGCTCATATCAATTGCCAAAGAAGGGAGGTCACATTTCATATTCCAGATCAATCTACGATCGTATACCAATGCAAGGATGAACATAACCTTCCAGTGGAAATTTCTTCCATCTTATGGGTATTGATTCCACTAAATGAAGGTTATTTATCTCAAATGGTTGGTGAGAAACTCACGATTAAGAATATTCCCATTGTACGGGAGTTTGATGATGTCTTTCCGGAGGAATTGCCGGGTCTTCCACCAAATCGTGAAGTTGAGTTTTCAATAGAACTCGTACCGGGTGCTTTGCCTATTTCAAAGACACCTTATAGAATGGCCCCAATTGAGTTGCAGGAATTGAAGAAGCAACTCCAAGAGAATCTTGATAAGGGATTCATACGCCCTAGTGCGTCACCTTGGGGATCACCTGTTCTATTTGTTAAGAAGAAAGATGGATCAATGAGACTCTGCATTAATTATCGAGAACTTAACAAGATCACTATCAAGAACAAATATCCTCTCCCACGCATTGATGACTTATTTGACCAACTACGCGGAGCTCAATACTTTTCCAAGATTGATCTTCGTTCAGGGTATCATCAATTAAGGGTCAAAAGGGAGGATATACCAAAGACGGCTTTCCGTACAAGGTATGGACACTATGAATTTATAGTGATTCCATTTGGTCTTACTAATGCCCCTGCTATCTTCATGGATCTAATGAATAGAGTCTTTAGAGACTATCTTGATCAATTTGTGGTAGTCTTTATAGACGATATTCTTGTCTATTCAAAGAGCAAGGAAGAGCATGAAGATCACTTGAGAATTATATTGAAGACCCTGAGAAAGGAGAAGCTTTATGCCAAATTTACCAAGTGTGAATTTTGGCTTCAAAAAGTTGCATTTTTGGGTCATATAATCTCAAAAGAGGGGATATCTGTGGATCCAGCAAAAACAGAGGTTATCGAAAGATGGTCAAGACCAACAACAGTAACTGAGATCCGAAGTTTTCTTGGTTTGGCTGGTTATTATCGACGTTTTGTAAAAGATTTTTCACGATTATCTAATCCACTCACCAAGTTGACTCGGAAAGGAGTTAAGTTTGTCTGGACAGAGGAATGTGAAGAGAATTTCAAGGAGTTGAAAAGAAGGTTATCCAGTGCACCTGTGCTCACACTGCCTTGTAGTGGAGAAAGGTTTGTGATCTACAGTGATGCATCCAAGAAGGGATTGGGGTGTGTTCTTATGCAAAATGATATGGTGATAGCTTATGCCTCACGACAGTTGAAAATCCATGAGCAAAATTACCCAACACATGATTTGGAGTTGGCTGCGGTAATCTTTGCATTAAAGATTTGGAGGCATTACCTTTATGGTGAAAGGTGTGATATTTATACTGATCATAAAAGTTTAAAGTATATTTTCACACAAAAGGAGTTGAATATGCGTCAAAGAAGATGGTTGGAGCTGATTAAGGATTATGACTGCTCAATCCATTACCACCCTGGGAAAGCAAACAAGGTGGCAGATGCATTAAGTCGACAATACCATGCTAGTTTATCCATGATGAGGATCACAAAAGATCCAATATTTATGGATTTACAAAGGATGGATCTTGGAATTATAATGGAAGGGGAAAAATCTTATCTTTCTCAAATGAATGTTCAACCATCTATACATGTGAAGATTAAAGAGGAACAGAAAGAAGATGTCGAGTTACAAAAGAAGGTGAGAAATGTTCCTGAATTCAACCTTGATTGTGATGGGATAATAAAGTTCAGGAATCGGGTTTGCGTTCCTCCCATCCCCGAATTAAAGAAAGAGCTGCTGGATGAGGCTCATAGTTCTTCATTCTCTATTCATCCTGGAAGCACGAAGATGTATAGGGACCTGAAAGAGTACTTCTGGTGGGATGGCATGAAAAGAGATGTTGCTGAATATGTCTCTCGATGCTTGGTTTGTCAACAAGTTAAAGCTGAGAGACAGAAGTCTAAGGGGATGTTACAACCATTACCCATACCCGAATGGAAATGGGAAAACATCACTATGGACTTTGTCACAGGACTTCCTAAAACATCCAAAGGCAATAATGCTATCTGGGTCATAGTTGATCGTCTTACAAAGTCTGCACACTTCATTCCTATTAGAGAGGATTTCTCTCTAGATCAGCTTGCCAGGATATATGTAAAGAAAGTGGTAAGATTGCATGGAGTACCACTTTCTATTATATCTGATCGAGATCCGAGATTTACCTCGAAGTTCTGGCGAAGTCTTCAGCATACTCTGGATACAGAGTTGAGTTTCAGCACTGCTTATCATCCCCAGACAGACGGTCAGTCTGAGAGAACAATTCAAACCCTAGAAGATATGTTGAGAGCTTGCTCTATGGATTTCAAAGGAGGTTGGGATCAACACCTACCTTTGGTGTAATTTTCTTATAATAATAGCTTTCACTCCAGTATTCAGATGGCTCCTTATGAAGCTCTCTATGGAAAGAAATGCAGGACTCCAACTTGCTGGGATGAAGTTGGGGAAAGAAAGCTATTAGGACCTGACCTCGTTGATGAAATGGCAGAAAAAGTTAGATCTATTCAACAACACATAAGAGTAGCTCAGAGTCGACAGAAAATTTATGCCGACAATCGAAGAAAAGACCTAGAGTTTGAAGTAGGCGATAAAGTGTTCTTACGAATATCTCCCTGGAAGAGGGTTATGAGATTTGGAAAGAAGGGGAAGTTGAGCCCTAGATATATCGGTCCTTTTGAAATACTGGATCGTGTTGGGAAGGTAGCTTACCGATTGGCGCTTCCACCGAATCTCTCTCAAGTTCACGATGTGTTCCACGTATCTCTCCTGAGAAAGTACATACCAGATCCTTCACATGTACTCAGCTCAGAAGTTGTACCGCTGGAGCAAGATCTTTCTTATGAAGAACAGCCGATAGAGATTCTGGATCGTAGCGAAAAAGTCCTACGAAACAAGACCACTCGCTTGGTGAAAGTTTTATGGAGGAACCACCAACTTGAAGAAGCTACATGGGAGCTTGAGGATATGATGAGGGAGAAGTATCCTCATTTGTTTGTTACAAAGTGACGAATTTCGAGGGCGAAATTCTTTTTAAGGGGGGTAGAATGTAACACCCGAGACTTTTATGTTATATAAATCATCAAAGGAATCTTTTTCTACACAACACTTGCTTGGCTTGCTTTACACGCAATCGCGACCTTCCTCGATAGCTTGCGTCGTACGCAATACCGAGTTTCACTAAACAACAATATGCTATTAAAACTAGCCGTTATGAATAGTAATAACCACTTTTTGAAATTTTATAAATTTTATTTTTCAAAATGGACTTCATTTTTGGACTCAGAATATCGAAATTAGCCTAGGGTGAAATTTTGGTATTTTTCTGAAAACTTTCAATTTTTGATGAATAGTGAAACCACTAAGTGGTAGGTTAAAAACTGAATTTTGCATAAAACTTAATTTTACCGCTTCTGTGAATGGAATTTCAAAAATCCGAGAGACACGGTTAATATCAAGGACTAAAATGTGGTTCAATGAGATGAAAATAATTTTTTGGTGAATAGTAACTTTTTACTATTTTTACCGCGGTTAATAGTAAATAGGGTAACTAAGGGTAAATATGATATCAATATTACCCTAACACATGTCCTAATTCTATTGGACAAGTGTAATTCGACCAAAAACAAACATAGGAATAAAATATGACCATTTAGGCCCACTTGGATTAGAATAGGACATTTATTATTAATTTATTTAAAGAAGGGTTAAAATAGTTAAAATCAAAGTTTAATAAGTAAATCATTTTTAATATGGGGTTATACATAAGATAAATTCGATTGTAAATATTCATTAGAAAGCTAAGAAGATTTCCTACACGATGGTATTTTATTTGTAATTTTTAGACATCAAATAATTTAATTTATTTATGACACAAAGATGATGCAGTAATTATCTTATTAATGAAATATTGACAAAATTGATAATATAAATACCAAAATAAATGTAATTTGAGACTTTTTATGAATTAAATTAATTTTATAGGTTACTATGATATATTATTGTTGATTTAATCAACTTGGTTCGAACATATAATTCTGTTATGACTTTCACAAAAATCATATATCAAATAGTGTCAAAATTGACACAAAATAGTTTTTAAATCAAATATTATATTATTAATTGTTATTTTATTCCTAAAAATCTAAGGTTCGGCCAAATGACTTAGATAAGGATATATATATTAATAATAAACAATTTGGGGTTCGTTTGGCATGTTATAGTAAGTGTATTAACCATATAGACACGGTAAAAGTTAAATTAATTAACTTAGAGTTAAATCTAATTGATAAGGTTAAAATAATACCCTAAACTTGTCTAAATCCTATTGTTTGATAGGATTTCGACCCATCCCCACTTTAGCTTCGAAATAAGACCCTTTGGAACCATTATAAACCGATTTTGACTTTAATATAAAACAATATTTTGAGATATTCCTAAGGTGCCCCTCTCCTCCCTTATAAAAGGGCACCTCCTCCCCCTCCTCCTCACACCAATTTGAGCACTCAAGCTCGGCCAACCCCTGCCATTTTCTCCTCTCCACTTCCCTAGAATAATCCTATAGGTCCTGGTCTTCTCCAAAGACCAATCTTAGTTCCTTAAGTGGAGGATTCAAAGAGGCGTTCCAAAGAAGAGGTAATATCCATTACCGATCTTTTCAATTTCTTTCTTCTTCAACTTCTTCTTATTTAGTTGTTTCATGATAAAGTAATAACATCAGTATTACTTACATAATGATATGTTATTATAAATATGAAACAACCCTAATTCACCTTCTATCCATCCTACGGAAAAATGAAATCACCGCGCGTGCGTACGAACGGAATACCGTCTCCACGCCGTGGTGTAATCTATTTTCCACCATCACCTTACAAGGATGGGTATAATGGTGTAATGAGTAACTATATATGATTATTATTAAGTAATATTGATACTGAAATAATATATATATATACTCCAATACAATTCCACGATCATAGGAACGATATCATCACTCGTGCGTACGTACGGAATACCGTCTCCACGATGTGATGCGATTCGTTCTACATGATCTTCATTTCATAATGATTATATAAATGAATTGAATGAATGAATATGGTATATACTACACTAATACCATTCTGGAAATGAATTATCTATAACCTAAAGATAATAATAAGAATTTATTCAACAAAACACGCATAAGAACAAAAAGTTATAAAGACCCGAGTAACAAGTAACAATGAAATATTACTAACAAGAAGTTAATAATCTCATATCAATATGTATGATTCTGTAATAAGTCAATAACTTTATTTAAACCATTATACAGGAGCTTCGGACACGAACAAAGCAAATTGGACCTAAGGTAAGGGAAATATCACAATCTCATTTTTATCCGAGATTGTTTATTCGTAAGTATTTACTGGGGTGTATTTTATCATCCACATCCATGTTCCCTCAATATGTAATATTGTTTCCATCCACTTGAAATAGTTTAAATCCAATTTTACCCTTAGGTGAGTCTTTAGTAAAGAATATGAAAGGAATCTTTTGTCGTTTTTCCGTACGAGGTACTTTTTGACTTTTCCGACAAAAGTACGAAGAATGTTTTTTTTAACTTATACGGTATGAATGGATTTTTAAAACATTACTTCAAAGAAGCTTCCTTTACAAGTTTTCAAGTTTATTTTTAATCAACTTCTTTTATTTTAAAGTTGTATGACATGTTATGAAAGGAAAAATGTTTTTGAAGAAGAAAGGATATTTTCCTCAAGAATTCAATTCAAGTGTTTTATCAAAATTATTTTCCATCTAAGATAATAAAGGGTTCTGTTTCTATCCATATTTTTACATTGGTTTGACTATGTTGTGATGGAATTATGTTTATGAATTCCTTTATCTTATATGAATTTATTTATGATGTCATGATGTTTCAAGAATCCCATTTTTGTTATATGTGTTATGCGATGATGTATGTTTTATGATTATGTGGCACACATAAGAAAGGATTCATTATAAGATGGGTGGGACCTATATCTCCCTCCAATGCATTGGGTAATGATTTTATATCTCATGAGATAGACATGGCTGGAACGGAAGGTTATTTCGGTTCAGTGATACAGGACTGAAACGAGGAGTGAACTCGGTTCAGAAAGGGACTTTGTCCACTAAGATAGTCTTGGCAATGAGTCATGACTAACAAGAAATGATTTCCATGATTATGTGTGCATGCCACAAAGTTTCAAGTTTTATGTTATGATTATGGGGATCTCATTTTCACTTCTATGATTTATTCCATGTTAAGATATTATGATCTCTTTTGCAGGTTTTGATAAAGATATGATATGATTTTTATTTCCTTTATTTGCCCTTGCTGAGCATTTGAGCTCACCCTTTTATGTTTTCTTTTCCCCAGGTCAGGAAGATGGATATTAAGTAGAATATGCTAAAAGGGACCCTAGATATGATGTAATAAATGGGAGACACTATAGAAGATTTATGAACCAGTTGTTTATGTTTCCCAGTTTCTAAAGACACTATACCTATACGGTCCTTTGTGGTTTTGTCATATGTTGTAATAAGTGTGCTTCAATTTTGAAGTATTAACAATGTATGTAAAGTGTGGGTTGTTATAGGAATTATCCCACTCATGACCTTGAGTTGGATTCAGTAGTGTACGCCTTGAATTGTTGGAGTCACTATCTGTTGGGAGAACGGTTTACTGTGTTTACCGAAGATAAGAGTTTAAAGTACATCTTCTCACAATGAGATCTAAATCTTTGGTAGCGAATATGGGTTGAATATCTCCAGTCTTTTGACTTTGATTTAGTGTACACAATGGGAAAGGGAAACAGTGTTGATGATGCTCTAACCAGGAAGGTTCAGAATCAGATGGTTCAGGAGTCCATCACCGAGCAGAAGGTGATGGCTTTGTTTGCAGAAATGCACCTGGAGGTGCATGAGGAGAGTGGTCAGGTTACTCTTGCTTCCTTAGAGATGGAGTCAATGCTTCTAAGTCGAGTTAAGGAAGGTCAAATTGATGATCCTGAGTGTTTTATCATGAAGGAAAATCTTAAAGGTGGGGATCTACCTTCTGGTTGGGTCATCGATGTGGAAGGTGTTATTCGGGTTCAGGATCGTGTGGTTGTGCCAAAGTGTGTGCGGGAAGAGTTGATGCGTGAGTTCCATGCATCAAAGTGGGAAGTGCATCCTGGTTTGACCAAGATGTACCATGATCTCCGAAGGCAGTTTTGGTGGCCTAGGATGAAGAAGGAAGTTGCGGGCTTTGTGGCACGGTGCCTTACCTGTCAGTAGGTGAAGGCCGAGCATCAACGCCCAGGTGGTTTGTTACATCCATTGCCCATTCTAGAATGAAAGTGGGATGATGTGATAATGGATTTTGTCGTGGGTCTTCCAAGGACGCCACAGAAGAATGATGCAATATGGGTGGTTGTGGATTGGTTAACGAAAGTGGATCATTTCTTACCGATTCAGGAGACCCATACAGTCGACCAGTTGGGTGAGCTGTATGTTTGGGAAATAGTGCAGTTGCATGGTGTTCCACGAACCATATTTTCAGACCGAGATCCGCGTTTCACATCGCGTTTCTGGCAAGGGTTGCAGAAGGCGCTTGGTACGCAAGTGTTTTTGATTACGACTTTCCACCCGCAGACGGACGGGAAGTCGGAGCGTACGATCCAAGTGTTGGAAGACATGTTAAGAGCTTGTGTCTTGTACTTTAGTGGTTCTTGGGAGAGGCACATATCGTTAGTTGAGTTTTCCTACAACAATAGTTTTCGGGCTACGATTCATATGGCACCATTTGAGGCACTCTACAGGAGGCCATGTAGATCTCCGTTGTGTTGGCTAGAGGCCGATGAATCTGAGTTGTTGGGGACAAGTCTCGTGCAGGAGACTTCATAGAGAGTTAAGTTGATCAGGAAGTAGATGGATACGAATCAGGGTAGGTAGAAGTCGTATGAAGATTAGAGGTGTAGACCTATTGAGTTTGGGGTGGGTGATAAAGTGTTCCTTCGGGTATCGCCAAGGTTGGGTCACCGTCGGATATGAAAGCAGGGTAAGTTGGCACCCAGGTATGTGGGACCTTTTGAGATTGTGGAGAGGATCGGACCAGTGGCTTACCTATTGGCTCTCCCACAGTGGTATGGTGGGATGCATGATGTGTTTGATGTGTCACAGCTTCGACGGTATCACCCTGACCCATCTCACATGGTTGATGTTGAGGATGTGCAGCTTGAGGATGATGCGTCCTTTGAGGAGCATCCAGTTCGTGTGGTGGATCGTAGTGAAAAGGTCTTGTGAGGCAAGGTTGTGCCATTAGTGAGAGTACTATGGCAGCATGGGAAAGTTCAGGAAGAAACTTGGGACCAGGAATCAGATATGCGGGCTCAGTGGCCCGAACTCTTCTCTTCGTTGGATCAATGAGGCTTGGAAACTCAGCTCAAGGACGAGCCGTTATAAGGTGGGGAGGTTGTAAGATCCCAGTTTTTGGAAAGGTATGTTTTTGTTGTGTTTTTGTTGAATCCCTTGTTTCGAGATTCAAGGGATGTTTCCAGAAAGTATGAGAGTCCTTGGGGGTGTTCTGGGGGCTCGGGGCACGGAAGAAAGGAAATCTGGGCAAGACAGACCAGGGCGCACGGCCTGCGCACGGCCAGGAAAACCGTGCGGCCTGCCCAGGAAAAACCGTGCAACCCTTCCTCCTCCAGACAGAATAATGCGCACAGTTTTCACACGGTTTTCCAAACTATGCGGCTAAATCGTGCAAACCCTCCTCCTCTGGACAATGGCATACTCACAGTTTGTGCACGGTTTTCCAAACCGTGCGGACAAATCGTGCGACCACTTAAAGTTGGAAAAAAATTACAAGTTTTCCACTCCGGTCTTTAAAACCTCACTCAGGATTTCATCTCATTTCCTCCCTCTCCACCCTAGGCACGAACCAAATCTCCCAAAGGCTCAAAGAGACCAATCTCCTTCGATTCTAGGGCGTTTTTGGTGCCGTTAGTTGTAGATCGAAGCTCTGGGTAAGTCTAATCCCATCATTGATTCTCTTTTTGGTTTAGGGTTTGAATCTTCTCTCCCTCTCATTCTGAAGCTCTAAAACCTTGACTTTTGGGTGAGTTTTAGGTTGAAGCTCCAAAGGTTGGTTGGATCAAGGTCTAAGGACTCGATTGAGAGTGCGTTCAACCACGATTTCAAGGTAGGTGGTCTATAAGTGATATTGATAGAGAAAATATTTTAAATTAATTTATATTGAATATCATTGTTTTTAACCCACAAAAGTGTTCCTATAAGATGAATTGTTTCATTTTTATGATTTTGGTGTTATTTTGAGTTGAATAGTAAAAATGGGCCATTTTGGATTTTTAACAGTTTTAATTTATTTCTGTAGTTTGGCCATAACATTATCTACACTAATCCAGATTGTACACATCCAAGGCTTCATTTACTATTTTTGGACTAAAAGTTGAATCGATCATATGGAAGCTCAAAAGAATCTCACAAGTGGGAAAAAGAAAACTGTTTGCAGTTCTGCCTAGTTTTGGTGTGGGATCAATAACTCATTCATGGTGGGCCCAAATGTTGTGATATTCGGTGGGTAGACGCAAAAGTAGTTTTAGAACATCTTTTATGAAAGAAAGTCCATGGGATTTGGCCGTTTGAGGGTCCATTAAAGCTTCCTAATCCGGGGGTTGGCGTTTTGGAGAGTCTGACTGGATAGAATAAATGCTCAAGGTCAAACGACCATAACTCTCGAAATATATGTCCAAACTCGATGTGATTTTGAGGGGAAACGCCCAAGGAAATTATGAACAACATTGAAGAAGGTATCAACACGTGAAGAGGTAATTTATTGGGTCAAAAACACGACAACATTTGGAGGATAGAAATATGGCTATAAAAGGAGGAGAGATCCTCCTCCTCAAGGCATCCCATATTCCATCCCATTCCTTCTGGGACACCACAATCGGAGACGGGAGGAATCCAAGGGAAACTTGGGGAAATTCTTCTTTAGCATCATTCTATTTCTTTCTTTTATTTTTCTTTACTTTAAAATGTCTCTCCTCTCCCGCATCATCTCGCTTACCCCATCCATGGAGGGGTAGTTTCATTTGAGTGATCGGAAAGAGGGGAGGCTGGACCTATGTGTTGTGTTTGAGTTTTTGTGCTTGAAATGAATAAAATTTCTTCTTTTTTCTTATTATAGTTTCAATTCTTAATTCAGTATTAAATTCTGAATGCGGTAGTGTTAAGTTTTTGATTCTAAAATTATTAATTGCTTTGGTCGATGATCACATCTCCCTCCACCCAATTCTAATCTGTATATGGTGGAACATGATTAGGGTTGAGTGGTGATTGCTTGACGGTTGTCAAGCACGTGTGTAGGATTGTATGTCGGAATCTTGGTTTATTAGGGAACAACAATTCCAGGTCTGGGATTTCTCTAATTAATCAAGAGACCTTCTACAACCCTAAACACATTGGAAGGAGGATAGACCAATCTAATATTTTAGAAAGGAAAATTCTCATCACATCAATATGACCAAAGGAGAGAGAGTACTCGGTAGATGAATCTCTCTCTTACCAGTTTAAGGAAGAAGAAGAGATAAAATTTGGAAACCATGATGGCACAAAACTAGGTCTAGCCGAACCGAATCCGATCATCATCTTTATCATTTGTTAAAATCAATAAATTTTTGTTGTTTGTTTCTCTCATAGTCATTCAAATTAATTAAAACCAATCTTTTTAAGAAAACCAACAAAAAGTGACAACCTTGTTTTGTGTGCACTCCTCTTCGGGAGACTACCTAGGATCAACTACTATACTATACTTAGGTAAATAAAATATTGTTTTGCCACGCCCCACGACAGGCATGCATCAAACTTGGCACCGTTGTCGGGGAGGCAGTGCCTCAAAGATTAAAAAAAACAATCTCTTTTGAATGACCCGTAGTTCAAATAGCAATTTATTAGAATTCGACCCAGAAATTGAGTGCACAATAACCAAATTGAGAAATAAAAATCTTCCCAAAAACTTCGAAGAAATCAATCTCACCGATTCAAGTGATACCTTGAGTAAAGACTTTGAACCTTTAATAATGGCTGTAAATCCCAACCGAACCCTACGCGACATCTGTGCACCTCAATTTTTCAATCAAAATTATCAACTTGCAATTCCTACCTTATAAAATGATTTTGAATTGCGAATTAACATGATCCAAGTGATTACTAAATTTAATGGTCTTGCAGGTGAAGACCCAAATCGACATATTCAAGAATTCACCTATGTATGCTCCAGATTCAAACCTCAAGCAGTCGCGGAAGAGCATGTGAAGTGGAGGGCTTTACCCTTCTCACTAGAGGGAGCAACGAAGGAATGGTTGTAGGGGGAGATCAGTGACTGGGAAGATCTAAAAAAATGCTTTCTACAAAGATTCTTCCCAATATTCTGGAGAACTGCAATAAATAAGGAGATTTATGTCATCCATCAATCAACTGAAGAAACACTCTACGAATACTGGGAATGTTTCAAGAAGATTTGTGAAAGTTTTCCACACCAAGAAATAGAAGAGGACCAATTCCTTGTGTGCTTCTACCAAGGATTTCTTGACAATGACAGGAATCTACTAGACGCCTCGTTGGGAGGAGCCCTCATTGACAAATCACCTACAAATATACGAGTTCTGATTGAAAAGATTGCACAAAATTCCCAGTAGTTTGGCACTCGAGGTATGATCACCAGAGGAATCCATGAGGTAAGAACATCTGATTCAGTAGATTTAATTAGTAATGAAATGGGTGAACTCACCAGGTTGGTGCAACAAATAGCTGTGAACCATGTAAAGGAACAACAAGGACCGAATCAGGTATGTGGTTTATTCTCTTCTAATTCTCATTACATTGATCAATGTCTAGAAGTGCAGGGGACATAAAGTTGTGATGCAACCTACCAACAAAGGAAATACCAACCGCAAACCCAACCAGGTTATGGGTTTCAACAGAACCAAGCTAGAGAACCTTTTCAGCAGTAATATCAGAACCCGATAGCATTCCAACAACCTTATCAGAAGCCCTTCCAACAACAACAAACTTTCCAACCACAAAATTTCCAGGAGAAGAATTATGAGAAACCATCTACAAGTGCACCGATAAATGAAGATCAATAGCTGAAGATAAGAGTTGCGGGAATAGAAGATAAGATGGAAAAGCTAGCTGATCAATTTTCAAGAATTATGGATGCTCTCACCAAGAACAAAGGTAAGATTCCTGCACAAACAATTAACAATCCAAAAGAGAATGTTAGTGAAATCACAACCCAAAGTGGGAAGGAGATCACACCGCCAGAACAATGTGAGGAGGATGAATCTAGAGAACCTGCTGAAGCTCGTCCTGTCCAACCAAAAGATGGAGTCAAAAACAAAGGATAAAGAACAAGGTTTCGGAAGGAAAGACTGAAAAAACCATTGTAGAAATAACAAAGGGAGAAAAAGGATATCCTATCACCATTTCCATCAGCATTGGTTGAGTCAAAGAAGGGTGAAGAAGAAATAATTCAATGGTAAATTCAGGAAACATTCCAAAAAGTTGAGATTAACATCCCACTACTGGATGCAATTAGACAAATCCCTAAATATGAAAAAATTCTGAAGGAGCTGTTTACTAAAAGAAGGAGGCTGGATGGAAATGAAAGAATCAACTTAGGAAGAAGCGTCTCAACATTGATCACACCACCGATACCACAAAAATGTCAAGATACAGAGACTATCTATTCCCTGCACTATCGGTTCTTTAAATTTTACTGATACACTATGTGATCTTGGAGCTTCGATAAATGTGATGCCTCACTCAGTGTTTTCATCTTTGCAGATTGGAGAACTTAAACCAACTCGGGTGGTGGTACAATTATCAAACAGATCCATAGTTTTCCCAGCTGGAGTTGTTGAAGAGGTACTGGTAGGAGTGAGAGGATTAATCTTTCCAGCAGACTTCTATGTCCTTGCCATGGAGGAAGACTGAGCACCATCCCAATCTCCCATCATCTTGGGGAGACCATTCTTAAAGACTTCAAAGACCATCATCAATGTTCATGGGGGAACACTCTCAATGGAGCTCGGAGATAGTCGAGTGAATTTCAATATACTCGAATCCATGAAGAATTTGTCAGATGTTCATTCGCTGAAAGAAATCTACCACAAAGAAGGAAAAGAACCAACTAAAAATTTAGCAGATACAACCTTAGAATTCTTGTATAGTTTTTTAGAAGAGGCTAGGGAATAAAATTCATGAGAAGATGTTGAGATCAATAAGTATAAACTCAAGGAGGCCGGACATGAAAAGATTATCATAGATCTCCGGAAGGAACTTGCTATAATGAAAGAAGAACTAGCTAAGAATAATTCCATATGCCTTGCAATGGAACATGAGCTGAAGAAGGTCAAGGAAACCCCCATTAAAATTATAGAGTGTAAAGGATATTCTCAAACCAATAGGAAGAGTGGATCATAAGAAAAAGAGGAAAAACCCAAAACCAGGTTTGTATGGGTAAAGAAAATTGAGGGTCAATCTCCTTCTTCAAGAGAAGAGGTGAATTTTCAAAGGACACCACAACCCCTTAAAAAGAGTTATGTTCACATTGCAACAAGGAAGCAACAAATATCAGGATAGATTGAAAACCATTCTAGAAGAACAAGATTTCAAGGGTTTTGCTTGTGTTGTGGTATCCATGGACACAAATCATACTCTTTCTGGTACAACATGTCTTTCCCAGGAATTAGAAAAGGGACAATGTAGAAGATCAGACTCCTCCAACATGTTTGTCAATAAAATCCATCAGGTTGTACCTCTCCTTTAAATTTGTTTCTTTCTATGATTCATTTTAAAATTTTCATACATGTTAAATCAATTTAAATTCATTGAGGAAACTTCATCAATTAAGTGTGGGGGAGGGAATCTTGTAGACTAGGATCTTTCAAAAATTTTAATTTTTTTAGTCGAGCCAACGACATTAAACAAAGGCACTACTGGGAGGAAACCCGCATTTTCCCCCATTGTCCACTTATCCTCTTAGTCATTTACCAGCATGATTGAATAGGCCTGCACTATCAATTGTTTTCATTTTTATATTTCAGGTATATTAATAAAGAATTTGTAGTGGGATTATACGTTGTGAAGAAAAGAATCCATTTGACAGGGGAGTAAGAGTTTCAATTCAATATTATCCAACTTTAATCCCTAAATTTTTAGTCTTTTAAAGAATTAATAAAAAAAAATGCATGCCCACGCTTGAATTTATGTTTTACTTGACTTATCTAGGAGACATGAGTTTCATAGAAATCCAGTGATTCCATGTTTTATATTTCAATGTTAATGAGATTGAATGATTAAAATGGATAATTGGATGATTAAAGTAAAGCAAGGATATTGAAATAAGGACTCATGATTTGAGTGAATTAATTGATTCATGTAAATGAAATTTTCCTTCCATTTTTCATTCTTTGAATTTCTGAAATTCATGTGAATTAATTTGTTATTATTAATAATGCCATGAGTGATTGTACAATATCATATTCTCATTCTTGAGAGGATTTCTAGACCAAATATTTCCTATTTTATCTTGAGCATATTTCTTGAGTGATCTTGGGATGTGCCACCTTCTAGAACTTGTATTGAAACTTGTCAAAGCTATGACTATACAAAACCACATTTAAAATGATTGAGGCACTACATTGGATAGCCACATATTTACCTGAGACCCACCCTTACATTTATCCTTCTTTAGCCCATAGAAGCCATGAATTTCCTTATAGGTTTAAGCCACATTACAAGCTGATATTTCCTTACCTACCCACAATTTTAGTATTTTTTCATGGTAATTCAAGTTTGAGTGTGGGGGAAGGGCCTTTCGTGTGCGTTTATTGGGATATGTATCATTTTTGGGTAGTGTAACATGTGCGTCATCATTTTGGGCAATGTATTATTAGAAAATTGGGCACGATTCATCATTTCATTATGCTTCTTTTATTTCATCCAGTTCTCCATAAAAAAAAGAGAAAAAAATTGAAAATAAAGCTGTACCTTTCTGGAGCTTTAAAAAAAAAGAGAAAAATAAAGATGTGCCTTTCTGGAGCTTTACAAAAAAAAGAGGAGGAGAACTTGGATGACATCATTCTTTGTAATAATTTATTGACTCATGACCCATGTCATTAAAAGGGGGTGGTATTTTGTTCCACATTATCAAGGGGATTTGAGTGAGGTTCATCCTGTGTTTTCACTTGATTAATCATGCATTGTACATAAGTGTAAAACCTCTTACTTCTGGCCTTAAATTATTTCAATCATTTACCAACCAACCCTAAGCCACAAAGTCATTTGAACCTTTATTGCAAGTCCTCATGATTTTATGTGCGTTTTGTCTTTACAAAGTAGAGAAAGTAGTTTATTTAAAAGCCTATGTATAAGGAGCATATTCTCATGATATGATCACAACTCCACTATTAATTTTATCATGAGTGATGAGAGAAAATATTCAAAAGAGAGGTAGATCATGATTTGACATGTTTACTAATAATAAATTGAGAAGCTTGAATGAATGAAAGGAGAAGCTCCATAATTTTTTCAATGGGGAAAAGTAAAATGCATGAATTGATTGTTTATTTGAAAAATGGGAAATTAAATTGGTATTTTTGTGGAACTGGAAAATTTGATTGGACATTGATAATCATTTGATTTTATTTCATTGAAATTTAAATATTGGTGACATTGGTGCCCTTTGAATTCCACGTTGAGATTTTATGCTTGAGGACAAGCATAGTTTAAGTGTGGGTGAATTGATAGAGAAAATATTTTCAATTAATTTATATTGAATATCATTGTTTTAAACCCAAAAAAGTGTTCCTCCAAGATTAATTGTTTCATTTTTATGATTTTGGTGTTATTTTGAGCTGAATAGTAAAAATGGGCCATTTTGGATTTTTAACAGTTTTAAATTATTTCTTTAGCTTAGCCATAACATTATCTACACTAATCCAAATTTAAAAATTCTTTCTTTTCCAGATTCTACACATCTAGGGATTCATTTACTATTTTTGGACTAAAAGTTGAATCGGCCATATGGAAACTCAAAAGAAGCTCACAATTGGGAGAAAGAAAACTGTTTGCAGTTCTGCCTAGTTTTGGTGTGGGATCAATAACTCATTCATAGTGGGCACAAATGTTGTGATATTCAGTGGGTGGACGTGCAATGAGTTTTAGAACATATTTTATGAATAAACGGCCACGGGATTTGGCCATTTGAGGGTCCATTAAATCTTCCTAATCCGGGGGTTGGCGTTTTGGAGAGTCTGACTAGACAGAATAAATGCTCAGGATCAAACGACCATAACTCTCGAAATACATGTCTAAACCCTATGAGAATTTGTGGGTAAACGTACAAGAAAATTAAAAAGAACATTGAAGAAGGGATCAACACGTGAATAGGTAATTTATTTGGTCAAAAACGTGACAACATTCGGAGGACAGAAATCTGGCTATAAAAGGAGGAGAGCTCCTCCTCCTCAAGGCATCCCATATTCCATCCCATTCCTTATGGGACACCACAATCGGAGATGGGAGGAATCCAAGGGAAACTTGGGGAAATTCTTTTTCAGCATCATTCTGTTTCTTTCTTTTATTTTTCTTTACTTTAAAATGTCTCTCCTCTCCCGTATCATCTCGCTTACCCCATCCATGGAGGGGTAGTTTCATTTGAGTGATCGAAAAGAGGGGAGGCTGGACTTATGTATTGTGTTTGAGTTTTTGTGCTTGAAATGAATAAAATTTCTTCTTATTTATTATTCTGGTTTCAATTCTTAATTCAATATTAAATTCCAAATGCGGTAGTGTTAAGTTTTTGATTCTGAAATTATTAATTGCTTTGGTCGATGATCACATCTCCCTCCACCCAATTATTATCTGTATACGGTGGAACATGATTAGGGTTGGGTGGTGATTGCTAGGAGGTTGTAAAGAACGTGTGTAGGATTGTATGTCAGAATATTGGTTTATTAGGGAACAACAATTCCAGGTCTGGGATTGCTCTAATTAATCAAGAGACCTTCTACAACCCTAAATACATTGGAAGGAGGATAGACCAATCTAAGATTTTAGAAATGAAAATTCTCATCACATCAATCTGACCAAAGGAGAGAGAGGAATCGGTAGATGAATCTCTCTCTTACCAGTTTAAGGAAGAAAAAGAGATAAAATTTTGAAACCATGATGGAACAACACTAAGTATAGCCGAACCCAATCCGATCACCATCTTTATCATTTGTTAAAATCAATCAATTTATGTTTTTTGTTTCTCTCATAGTCATTCAAATTAATTAAAACCAATATTTTTAAAAAAACCAACAAAAAGTGACAACCTTGTTTTGTGTGAAATCCTCTTCGGGAGACTACCCAGGATCAACTACTGTACTATACTTAGGTAAATAAAATATTGTTTTTCCATGCCCCACGACATGCGTGCGTCAGATATCCCATAGTTATTTGAGTAATTGTGCATGTTTAGTTGTGTTCTTTATTTCCTTTGGTTATGTTTTGGATAACCTTGCATGTTTGGTAATAATGGGGTTTAAAATGGAAAATGGGAACCCTCACGATCCGCATGGGATGTGTTGAGATTATCTTGAACTAATTAAGGCCATCCATGGGATGTGCCGGCTTTTCCCAGGTTTCGGGATTGTTATTAAACAAGTGGCCTTGTTGTAGTAAATTGTAGAGCCATTAATGAACATGTTGACATGATTGGTTGAAATTGGAATAGAATTTAGGTTATTCACCTAGACTTGGCAATAACCTAGGGGTTATTTGGAATGGAATGAATGGTTGATTCATGAAAATGATGAATGTGTTAAATGGGTTAATGTGTAAATTGATTAAAGACCATAACATGATAGTTTATGGGTTTAATATTTAAAGCTTAGTGAGATAGAAATAACACATGGGAATTGGGTGAATGGTTAAAATGATGTGAAATGGTAATGTGTTAATGGGTTAAGGCATGACGTGGATTCCCATGTGGGTTGTTGTGAATAGTGTTTGCCGAAGGGTAATGGTTTGGATGGTTGATGGTTACTTATATATAAGCATGTGCACATGGCTTCGTAGAGTGGGGTATGACATGAGGATCTACGCCCATGGATCGAGTGAAGACTGAGGTTCTAAAATCCACCCTAAATTCATGGGTTAGGAAAGGGTTCTGAGGGTCTATTCGCCTAACAGTTGAATCCACCCGGACTGAGGCTTCGAGGTGAGGTTATGGTTGCAATGAGGGGGTTAGTCCTAGTGAGATAGGATAATGATGTGTTTACCCTCTTACATGTTATTGTTGGACTTAGACCCATGTAACATAATGTATGTGATTAACCCATGGAGATGTGATGAAATGGTAAGTGATGATAATTGGTAACAAATGAATGGTAATGAAAATGGAAATGGCTTTGGATCTGAACATGTTAATGGAACCTTAATTAACTATGTGGAAATTATCATTCATATTCCTTTTGCATTCACTACCTATTCATACTGGATGTTTTGTAGACACCGTTGGTGGTGGCCTACTGAGTTGTACTCACACCCTACTCGGGCCGCCGTTGGGTACCCGAGCAGACTTCATGTTGCAGGTCAGGAGAAGGGAAAGGGTACCTGCTAGATAGTTGAGTGGACATGGGTAGCACTTGGTGGAGGATCTAGACTTGGATTTGGGACCATTTTGGGGATTTTGGCTGTTTTCCACGTTTTGGGCTTTTGTTCACTTTTTCACTTGTAGTATGACATAACATATTTTATTGTTGGAAATGGTTGTTATACATGTTCCTTGTTTGTTGATTATTATTTCTGCTATTGGTTTATTTCTGTTGTGTCTTACTCTGATAAAAAGGGGGTATAGTCTCCCCACTTGACCCCATAGACCCCCGCTGTTAGTCGGCAACCTTTGGCGTACGGGGAGGTGCGCTTAATTTCATGTAACCACCCGTCTTGGAGCACCAGTTTAGTGGCTTACTTGTCGGGGACGTTACATATACTATGGAGACTTTATAAACAACCCCATACTTATGAAGCAAAATTTTCATGTTGCGATTGCAAAAATGTGAACCCTGATCACTAATGATGAATCTCAGTAAACCAAACCTACTGAAAATTTAGGACCTCAAAAAATCAACAACCACTCGAGAGTCATCAGTCCTGGTGACCTTTGTTTCTACCCATTTAGAGACATATTACACATCCAATAAGATATACACAAATCTAAATGAATTTGAAAAAGGACCTATGAAGTCAATGCCCCATGCATCAAATATTTCACATAATAACATGGTTTGTTGGGGAATTTCATTCCTCTTGGAGATATTCCATGTGAATTGAACATGAATACATGAATTAAAAAATTGATGGCTATCCCTATAAAAATTTGGCCAATAAATTGCTGATTCAAGGACCTTTCGAGACGTATGTTGAGAGCCAAAGTGACCTCTACAAGCCAAAGTGTGGCATAAGGTCAAAACAGAGGTGAACTCATGGTCAGAGACACACCAACGAACAACTTGGTCACTATAAATTCTCTATAAATATGGGTCATCCCAAATGTACCATCGAGAATCATGCTTAAGTCTCTGGGATTATGAACTGCTGAAATCAGTGGGGACCCTAAATATTGCTAGAAAATTCACAATGTTTTCATACCATGGGGCAAGGTCCACAACATCACATAGGTTCTCATGAGGGAAGAATTATTCAATAGGAATAGGTGATTCAACATGATAGTATAGTGGTATGGAAATCCTAATAATGTGGTCATATACCACATTTTACACTCCTCTCTTATCTCTAATATCAAGGTCAAGCTCCTGGAAGAGGAGCATCCGCCGAATGAGGCGAGGCTTAACTTTAGGTTTCTTTAAGAGGAAACGAAGGGAAACATGATCAAAAAAGACAATTATTTTTGACCTAATAAGATATGAATGAAATTTTTCCAAGGAAAACACATAAGAAATAATTTATTTTTTAGTGGTTGTGTAGTTTTCTTGGGTAGGGTCAAGTGTACATGAGAAATATGCAATGACATGAGGAGCCTTCTCAACCCTTTGTGATAAAATTTCCCCAACTGCAAAGTTAGAGGCATCACATATAAGCTCAAAGGGGAGATCCCACCTTGGTGGTTTAATTATGAGAGGTGATGTGAGACTCCTTTTTAGTGAATTTAAAGCATCCTCACAATTTTTATCAAACACAAATTTAGAATCTTTTTTCAACAATCGATATAGGGGAAGTGCGATCTTACTGAAGTCTTTAATGAATCAGTAGTAAAAACCAGCATGACCCAAGAAAGATCACACCTCACGAACACATTTTGGATATGGAAGCATTTAAATTAAGTCAATTTTTTATTTATCCACTTGAATTCCTTTTTTTGAAATAACATGCCCAAGAACTATCTCCCATTCAACCATGAAATTGAATTTCTAATAATTTAATACAAGATCTTTTTCTATGTAACGACAGAGGATAGAACCTAGGTGAGCAAAGCATTCATCAAAGGAAGTTCCATAAACCATTAAATCATCCATAAAAACTTCCATTCAATTATCTAGATACTCAGAAAACATACTCAATATACATCGCTAAAAAGTACCGGGAGCATTAGATAGACCAAAAGGCATCCTTTTGTACGCAAATGTGCCAAATGGATAGGTAAATGTTGTCTTTTCTTGATCCTCAGGGGATATATGGATTTGAAAATAACCCGAATAGCCATAAAGGAAACAATAATGGGACTTACCAACCAATCTTTCTAACATCTGATGAATGAAAGGTAGAGGAAAGTGGTCCTTTCTTGTGTATTGATTCAGTTGATAGTAGTCAATACAGACTCAACAACTGTTTTGAACACATGTTCGAACCAATTCATTCCTTTCATTAGAAAATACTATTATTCCAGTTTTTTTAAGCACAATTTGAACTGGTATAACCTATTTACTATCAAATATAGGATAAATGATCCCTACAACAATTAATTTACTGACTTCCAATTTTACCACTTCAAGGAGAGTGAGATTTAACCAGCATTGAGCTTGCCTTATGGGCATAACCTCATCATCCAAAAGTATATAGTGCATAAAAATAGATGGAATAATCCTGAGAATATTATACAATGTTCATCCTATTGCCTTTTTACACTCTCTCAAAAGATCAAGTAGTTTTGATTCCTGCTATTGAGAGAGGTTATTGGAAATAATGATGGGAAATTGGTCAATACCCTTAATATAGACATATTTTAAATTATATTGAAGTGGTTTTAATTCCAACACCGAGGGTTTTTGGATTGAGGGAGGGGATTTTGGGGGAGTGAGGTCCATGAAACTGCCTATCTTCTTATGTTTATTCTCTAAAGGCAGAGAATCTATTAAAATGAGTTTTGCAGAATCATCGACGGTCATGGGTACCACAGAATGAACACACTCATCAATTAAAGAACAAAATTTACACTTTTCAAAACCCAAAGAATACTCAAAACATGAATCAATTCTCAAATATTCCAAAGGCGAAGAATAGTAAAATGAATCCAAGTATGGTTCAAGGAGAGAATTATGTGTATGTGTATCTTTTAAGAGCACTTCCATCGAATAGACAAGAAGATTGGAGTGATTTTCAACGGGGTGTTTTATAGCCTCAAGGACGTTAAAACTTACTTTTTCTCCACCGAACTATATGGAAAATGTACCATTGTGGACGTTGATGATCATATTTGATGTTTTGAGGAATGGAATCCCAAGAATGAGTGGGGAATGTCATTGGGTTTGGGTATCCTCTATCTCAATAATGTAGAAGTCAATAAGGAAGATGAGATTCTTCAATTTTATGAGGACGTCCTCGACCACTCCTGATGGGTGTATTGTTCTTCGATTGAAAAGTTTCACTTTGATTATTGTCGGTTGAAGCTATCCAACCTATAGAGAAGTGTACATAGAGTAAGGCATTACACTAGTTAAATCACCTAAATCTAGAATATCATCTAAAAAGAATGTCTCCCCCATTGTGCAAGGTATCGTGAAAGTTCTCGGATCCTTGAACTTGGTTGACATTGCTGGTTGAATCAAGTCCGAGACATTCCTTCCCAAGTTGACTCTCTCATTCCCCTTCAGTATTCTTATATGGGTGCAAAGATATTTAAGAAATTTGGAATATCGAGGGATTTGTTTAACTGTATCCAATAAAGGAATGTTAACTTGTACCTTTTTAAATGTATCCATTATTTCTTTATCAATGTCATTATCACAATTCTTCTTAGATTTAGAGAGTCTTTGGGGGGAAGGAAGAGGAATGTAATGTTCATGGGAATCCTCAATGATTATTGGTTTACCCTTTTGGTTTTGTTTTTATTCACTAGAATCATTTATGGGTGGAGAAAGAGTGTTTTTAAGAGGGGGACATACCTTTTGTGTAGAATCAGTATAAGAAGAAACTTCTTTCCCACTATAAAGTTTAATTGCACCTAAATTACCTTTGTCATTCAGATTAGCAATGTGTTGGGAAGGTAGTTGTCTGGAACCTTGCATCTTGATCTCACCGATAGTGTTTTCCAATTGTCCCACTTGAGTTTGTAGGTCTTGAATAGCTAATTGTGTGGTCTATTGGAACTGGAGGTTTTGGGATTCCATTTTCTTCACCATGTCCTCAAGTATTGGTTCATATTTGGGAGGAGGAGGATTATTTTGAGAAGTTGAGGGATAATAAGATTTCATACCTTGGCCTTGTTGGTTCTAATTTTTCTTAGGGTATCTCGTGTTCCCTCTTTGTTGGTAAAGTGTTTGTTCTTTCCACCTGGGGTTTGGATTTTCCCTAAAGGGTTCTTTCTTGAAGGTTGGTGCTTACTGAAAAGGAATCCATGAGAATAATATGACACAAGACTCAGATGAATCCTAAAGTTGTGGGCACTGGTCAGAAAAATGGGTGTTATCAGAGCAAATACCACAATGTAATGGAATAGAAGAAGAGTGTGAGTTACCTTGTGCTTGAGATAATTGACTTAGAAGGGTATACATATAATCAAGTTTATCATCTACCTTTTGTTCTAGGGATGAATGACTTACCTCATGAACTCCTCGGGTTGGTTCAATTGCTCATGCACCAAATTGTTTTTCATTTTGAGCCATGTTGGCTATTAAGTCCTGAGCGGCGGAAGGAGTTTTATCAACAAGGGCACCACCAGCTATAGAATCTATCATTACATGATCTATGGGGACATGTATCACATATAAGTATTGAATTAGAAATTTTTCACTAATTTAGTGGTTGGGAAAACTTGAGAAAAGTCTTTTGAATCTCTCCCAATATTCATGAAGGGTCTCTCCTTGTGATTGCCTAATTCCATAGATTTCTTTTCTAATTGATTCAGTTCGGGAGGCAGGGAATAAATTCTCTATAAAGAGTCATTTAAGGTCATTCTAGCCCCCAATTGTGGTAATAAGATAGTATATATAGTATTTGGCTACACCATTGAGGGATAAAGGGAAGGCCCTAAACTTAATTAGGTCCTTAAACACATTTTGGGGTTTCATTGTGAAGCACACTATGTGAAACTCCATGAGATGTTTGCGAGGGTCCTCATTGAAAAGACCATGGAATTTGGGAATTAGGTGGATGAGGCCTAATATCAAGTCAAATGTGGCTGATTCTTCAGGATATTGGATGTATGCAAGTTGGTACTCCACATATGGGGTGGTTAGTTCTTTTAAGGTTCTATTATTTTTAGCCATATTTTATTGGGTTTGATTAGGTTCAATTTTTGATTGGTTTAGGACCACTTGAGGTTCTACAAGGGGTTCATCAGTGTTACTTGATTGACCTAATATATATTCCTTGATTTGTGAGTGAAGTTTCTTTTCAATTTATAGGTCAAATTAAAGCAGTTTTTCTTTTCCAGATCTTGTCATGAAACAATGATTTCTAGTTTGATTGATTGATTGTTTATTGTTTTTTTTGTTTTTTTTTAATTTTTTTATGGAGGATTAATGAAATAAAAATACTTAATAAATGAAATGATAAAATAAAAGAGAATTTTATATAATATATTTAGAGAGATAGCGAAAAGAAGAAGAATAAGAGAGAGAGAGAGGGATAAAGAACACACAAAAACAAACAAAAATAACGACAAAAAACAGAAAAAAACAATAAAATGGGGAGTGGGATATTGAAAGGAGTAATAATTAAGAAGTAAAATAAATAAAAAAATGAAATAAATAATAAAAAATGATATTTTATCCCCATAAAAGGTGCTAAAATTTGATCGCGTTGTCGAGCACGTCAAATTAGTTGTTTAATTTTTACTAGAATTTATGCAGTATAACAGCAACCCTAGGTTATCTCTCGACATATCCTTAGATCATTAATTTTAAAAGAGAGTTTTGATTATGAATATAGAATGGGAATGATATTTTTCAAAACATGGGGTTTGATGATTAAATATTACAATAGAAAACAAAAGTGATAAAACAAAGTAGAAATAAACAAGATTAATTAAACGTGATCAACCCAGGGAAGTCTCGTGATGATCATCCTTAATTGCTTCAAGAGAAAGGGTATAAATATTTTAATAAATAGTTTGTAACAACTAGTACCATAATGTTACTGAGTTTATGCTAGGATACCTCATATGGTTTATTTGAAAATACATAATGATTCACCAGACACTGATGATGATTGGGTGATTTGTGTTCGACTTCTTAATTGAAACCCACTAAGGCGACACACGAAGAAATAAATGTTCTATCCAGGTTTGTATGTTATTTATTTGTGATACCATGACATAAATTTACCTGGACTTGATATTTCTTATGTGAGTTCAATTGACCAATATGAACCACACAAACACCGCGATTGAATAAGGGAGGAAAAAGGGATGAACGGTGTATGAAACATCACATGAAAGGGTACCCCCAAACACGATCATTTTAGTTTGAGTATAAAACACCAGTATATAACTCAATTAAATAAAAATATAGGATGAATAAAAACAACATAAAACCTTTAATTAAAAAGATCATTCAAAATAATACAAACATGAAGCTCAGGATTACATCACATTCCTCCCCAGGTGATCACAAGGGGTTTAGAAATCCATGGGAGGGGAGGAAGAAGAAGATGTTGAAGTAGAACTTACCATATCCTCCATAAATTATAGGGATGATGAGAATACCCCTTTGGGACTTCAAAATTTCAGAAGCTTTACTCGTGGTCGAACTCCCAAATGGGGTGCCCAAGGTGCCAATTTATAGGCAAAGTGGGAGGTGGTTTTGGGCACCCTAATTTAGAGAATCCTCTTGGTACATGGTTTTGGCCAGTCAGAAATTCATAAATCACTTTAGAAAAAACTAATTTTTTAGACACCTTTTCTATCTCCAAGTCAAATGTTGTGTCTAGATATTGAATATAATAATAGATATGGCTAAAATACGGAGGACAAGTTTTGACCCCGTGCAGATTCATTTTATTGGACATATTGGTTCAGATGGGATTTTTATTGGACGAATTGGGGTTTGGTTCCTCCATGAAATTTGTATACCATGGATATTTGGATCTGATCAAAAAAATTTAGCTCAATTTCATTTACGTATTTCTCAGAGCATAAAAAATAATGGACATGTATTCATGGGCTTCCATGCAGTTTGGCCCATTTTCCTTACGCATAATAATGGGCTCTCCGAATCACCTCCACCTTCAATGAAATCATCAAAACAATTGAAATTTATCTTTTTAATAGTGAAAATAAAAAAAATTATTTACTAATTTATGAAGTTCAATTTTGTTATTATAATTATAATTTTCAATACAAAATTAGTTTAATACATTGGTATTAGGTTGAAATAAAATAGTGAATCCTGGTACGATCAGGGGGTTAATTATTTATTTTAAAATAATCAAAGTAATTTAAATAATATTTAATTTTTTTTGGATAATAATAATAAATAATTTAATAATAAACAATAAGTACAATTGTTGTGTGAAAAGTATAATTAGAATAATAAAGAAAAAGAGAGAGGACAAGGATTTTTGTGGTAGTTCAAATAAAAAAGATCCTACATCTACTCTTACCACCATTATAATCCTCTATAGGTATATTAAAACCTAAATAGAACTCACTTTTTAAGGATAATGACAAATATTTACATCCTACTTGTCATCAAACCCAAATTAAAACCAAAACCTCTACATTTTGCACATATGGAGGCATAACCTTGAACTCCTTACTTTTTCAAGGGGAAAGGAACAATCTGTGATCTTATTTTTATTTAGGTAATCTATTTAATCCTGTGGGACACCCTGTGATCTAATTTTTTATTCAGGATAGCTATTGTAGCCTATGACCTAGAGGTAACACTACTCACTGTAATTATTACAAAGATTTAGGAAATATAGGGTTATTGCCTCTTCTTTCCACTTCTCACTGCTTTAGTGAAGGCTTAGTGTGTTTATAGACATAAGAGTCACTTCAATATTCTATATACTTGAAGGTATCTTCTAGATTATCATAGCTTTCTGAGACACCTTGAAGGTATGTTTTTATCACACCTCTTTATTTCAATATAATTTAAAGGGTATTTGTATCTAGATTTTACTTTTCACACACTCCCCCTTTATTATATAATTCCAAAGGGGTATCTTCCTAGTTATACCCCTTCATCCATACAATACTTACTCTATATTTTCAGTGATCTCTATTTATTTTTTATTGGGAAAAGATAAGTCTCCTCAACTTCTAAAATATACATTTAGAGAGTTTATTATCCCCTTTTTTCTTGTAAATCTTTCACAACTCATTTGAAATTGGGCTCTTACAACCTCTTCAAAAAATAGGTTTCTCTTCATATCCCACCTAATACTACTAGTTGTAATCTAAAAATTTTAGCATAGTAAACCATTAGAAAGTTTACCATAAAAAAATTAGGCTATTTTAACTACTTTCACATCATCATTAGATATTGAACTATTGGCTTTGTTTGACACCTTCAAACCTTTAGGTTCTCCCAAACACTTATTGATTGAACCATTGTCACTTTTACAACTAGTGGACCTCAATATTTTCACTAGAACCTTGATTCCATTTGTTGAATAAATCTATTCTAAAATTTTCACCTTTCAATACTTGAACCAAATTTTCTATTCAGCTATATTTTTCTCAAATATTTTAAAAAAGTGATTACAATAGTTGATAACACTTATAGTATTTACTGCTTGATCACTGCATGAAACTCAAAATTTTTCTTAGAAAACAAAAATGGTTTCTCAACACCACTTGTTAAGTCAGATCAGGGCCTTAACACCATTTAAAATTTATATTTAGACTTTATAATAATTAATAATTTCAAAAAATACCCTACTTATTTCATGTATATCCTTTCATAAAAATGACATACATTTATCTTCTTTTATCACATACACAACCCATATATAATATCTACCAGTTAATACTTCACAAATTCATCAACAATTTAAAACATTTAAACATAAGTGGGAAGGGGTACTTCTCAGACATCCTCAAGTAGAGGATATTAGTTGGTCATTATAAACCTACCCTTGACTTATGATTTGCTTCAAAGGATTTATATGGATAAAAATAATAATGCAAATATCTCTCTTAATTTATGGGTCTAAATTATTCTTCTAAATCATCTCGGTATTCATATCCTTTGTGAGAATCATCTCTTAGTGCAAGTTTCCCCCCTCAATACACCATCAATTCATTTATTTCAAGCTTCTTTCACCATGTAAGGAAAAATCAACCGATATTCAATTTATGATTTATAGTGATATGGATAAAACCTATAATACCCCATTATTTTATGATATATTTAAATTTAAATAAAATTTCTTTGATAGTTTTCAATACACACAACCCCGCGTTTAAACCAACCATGATATAATATTGAAATATTATTATTTAATGTGAAAGTTTTCACCTAGCTATTTAATTGGTAGGTATGAATATGACTAACTAAATTATGAAAAATTTATTATTTAAATATTTATAAAATGTATAAATTGATTATAAATTTATTATAAATGAAAATGAATTTTTTTTAAAGTAAAATAGACGTTTTTCTAAAAACAGTTTTATGTGCACAATGGTTTTTATCTTAATAAATTAAATTAATCACTCTTAGTAAAATATTTTAATGAAATTTATATAAAATATATTTAATAAATTTTTTTAACATTCATCTATTTTTTCTATGCATGAGATAATAATAAATCCAATTTTATGCTTTAAAATGAATTTTTCTAAAAAACGATTTTCTTTTCATTTTGGGAACTTATTTTAAAATGTATTTTTTCAACTTATAATAATATAATATAAAAAATGGATACCATATATAGAATTAGGGGATTCAATTTTGATAAATAGGTCCATTTTATTTTTGGTCAATATGAATAGTAACCATAATAAAGTTTTATTACCATGATTAAGGTAAAATAGGTTAATTAGAGTTAAAAATAATGTGATAAGGCTTCAAATTCATTCAAAAAATTTCCATTATCCCATTGGATGAGTGTATTTCAACCATTTCCATCCATGTATCTAATACATGGCCACTTGATTCTATTTTTATTTGATTATGAAAATTATATTAATTTAAGTAAATAATAAATACAAAATGTCACTCTCTTAAATTTAATATCTCTAAAATTATTAATTAAGGATAAAAAGAGGATAAGTTCAGTTATAAATATTAATTTTAAATAATAATTAATTTTTATCATGGTATTTTATTTATAATTTATAGTGATTTAATATTTACCTTAAATGCTTACGCAACACCGACACGATATTTATTCAATTGATAAAAAATAAAATAAATGAATTTAAAAATATTAAAAGTAATATAATTTGGGTGAATTATTGCATGCCATGAATTTTATAGATAAATATAACATATTTAGGATGTGTTAAAGGTTTATATTTTAATTTTATAACTATCTTGATGTATTTAAGGTCAAATTAAAAGAATAGTGTAAAAAATGACATTAATGATATTTTATGTTAAATAATATTTTATTAAATTATTTAAAAATAATAAAAAATATTTACAGAGGACAAGTAGGATACGAAATGGTCTAAAATTTTATCTCTTTTATATTTATGATCTAGTTGTTACCTTATAAGTAAAATTATAACCCTTTAAGATTGACAAAGTCATTACCATAGTTAAGGTTAAAATTAGTTAACAAAGGGGTTAAACCAAAAGATAAGGTTTAAAATGTCACCAAAACTTGTCCAAATTTAATTGGATGATGATATTTATACCATATACTATTTTTTTAATATTTATCTGTTTGGAATGATTTTTCTTGGGAACAACTTAATTATATTTTAATCTTTTTCGTAATTCCAAGTGTGTCCTTTCCCTCCCTTATAAAAGCACACTCCTCTCTTTTCTTTACACCACTTTGATCCATCTATCTTGACCAAAACCTACCCAATTATCTTATCAAATTACTTATACATTAATTATAGATTTTATTATTATTTAAAGACTACTCTAAGGGTCCTTTAGAAGGGATCTAAAGTTGGCCTATCGAAGAAGAGGTAATCTTCCTACCTAACCTATTTCAATGTATTTATTATTCTAACTCATATAAATATATCATAATAATTATAAAAAATAAATTAAGTATCCTAAATATACTAAAATTTTATTATTATCATTAAAACACCATTAACCACCCTCTTTTCCATCAATTGGGAAGTGAAAGTTTCACTCGTGTGTACGTGTGGATTACCACCTCAAAGTAGCGATACAATTCATTTTTCATCACCATATTTCATGGATGGAAATTATGATGGGTTTAATGTTTATAAATGATATTTTTGAAATTATTATTATATAATATCTACCTTCTTACCTTCCAATCTATTGGAAAATGATAATTTTTCTCGTGTATACGTGTGGACTACCACCTCCACGAAGCGATGTGATTTATTATTTGTTTTCACTTTACATGGATGATAATAAGGATGTATTTAATGAATATATATTAAATAATAATTATTATTTAATGTTGAATTATTATTTACTGATATTTTATTATATCCATCGAAAAGTGAAAACATCCTTTATGTGCACATATGACCTACCATCTCCATGAATAGTGTAATTAATTTTTCTTTATATACCTTTTTTATAGATGATTCTAAATATGAATATAATGAATAAACATGATATTTATACCATAAAAACTATTTTTTATATGATTTAACCATGATCATTTTATAATTATCAAAACTACAAAATATAAATTCTCATGAAAAACGAAAAAGTTAACATCTGGAAATGATGATTTTAATAAGGAATTATTAAAAAATAGGTGTTGAAATGTTATAAGTAGATAATATATGATATTATAATTATGTAAATTAATATTTTATAGAATTATAATAAATTTAAATTTATTATACATAAGGTTAGATCACCTTATAATCAATTACAACTTGAGGTAAGATATTTTCATCTCACTTTTACTTCTATAAAATCCATGCCATATTCACCACTTATTTATTTTATGTGGAAAATATACTTACAATTAATGTATTTTATGATTATTACCATGAAAATTATGGGGATATACATTTCCATATAAGGTTCTCTCTTCCATGAGGTTTTGATTCAAAAATTACCAAAGTGGTAAGAGATTTATGTTTCAATACCATTTTAATAGGGATTATGTATGATTAAATTTATATTGATGAAATTATATGATAATTATATGATAAATACATTATAATTTTATTCTCACATATTTATTTATTTAATTTTTAAGTAATAGTACCATTTCCTCTCTTTGGTACTTAAAATGATTGAGAAAATATTTTTGAGAAAAACAGACTTTATTTCCTCTTCAGTTGAGAATATTTTTCTTCCATGTCCATGTCTATGTTTTATTTAAAATGTTTTCACAAATATTTTAATATTTTAATATTATTTTTTAAAACCATTTTTACTCATGATTTATTTTTTAAAAAATGGTTTAAAATGAATCTTCTTATCACTTTCTAAATAAGGCACTTTTAACTTTTGATTAAAAATGTGAAAAGAATCTCTATTTTACCATACATAAAAAAAAATGAAATTTAACAATGCCATGAAAACTCAATGATTTTAATATTACATTATAATTTTCCATGGTTATTTTCAAAGAAAAAACTTTCCTTAATATTTGGGAAATTTTTAGATTTTAATATGTGATTTAAAAATGAAAAATTTTCCGCAAAAAATATTCCAGTGATCTTTTAAAGGAATTTTTCATTTATGGTAACATCCTATAATTTTTTTTTAATTTAATAAGTATATAATCCAATTATACTATATATATTTTTTATTATGATTTTTTATGGTTATGATGATGAAATATTGATGAAACCTGCTTTCTTTTCCACATGTTAAGTTATGATGAATCTTTTTATGACTTTATGAAATAAATATGAGTAAATTTATTATTATGTGATGGGTGGGACAAAAATTATATATCATTAAATTTTATTTTTTAAATACTAAATTTTTATGAGCTCAAAGTTTACCCAAGTGGTTATCCCAAACTTAAAAAATAGGGTAAATGGTAGGTTATCCCAACCCTGAGAAAAGAGGGTACATGGAAGGTTATCCTAATACTGAAGTAGGTAAATAAGTGGTTGGACAAAGGATAACATGATATTAATGTATTAATGGGTATAGTTGAAATAATATTTATATTATTATGATTATGCGACACTTATTCCATAAACTTATGGCATAATATTATGCTAATGTTATGTTATCATGGGTCATGTTCTTTGATTTCTTTATGATTCATGTAATATGAACTACCAATAATTATTACATAATTTAAGATTATGATATATGATATGTGTGGATGGTTTTAAAATGTTAATCTCATGCCATAAAACCCTTATACTCATGTTATGTTTAAGTGATCATTTATATCTTCCTTATTTACCCTTACTGAGCATCTGAGATCAACATTTCTTATGTTTACTCTCCCTAGGTCAGGAAGAATGGTTTTCAGTATGAAATGTATAAGAAGGGTGATAATTTGGAATAACTAAATGGTATATGATGTAGATCTATTATGAATAATTTTTTTATGTATCCAAGTTTCCAAATACACTAAAACTATATGACTCTTTCATAGATTGTAATGTTATGTATTGAATATTAATTTAATAAAATGTAATATTTATGTATGAAAATTATATGCCACTATAATTGGTATTAGAGCAATGTTTAGTTACATTTGAAAACTAGGATGAGAAAATTTTTGTGAGAACCTTTAGGATAATCTTATATAAAGGATAACGTCCTAAGTTATAGCAAGGAAATGAGTGTGGTTTTCCTAAAAAATATCCCTTTATGGATACTACAAGTGGATGTGGTTTTAGAATAGATGCATCTAAGGGTAATATCCCTAAAAATAATTGGTTGAGTATATCTTTACCATCATTATGTTGCACGATGAGTGTTACCTTACTGCTCACCTAGTTTGACATTCCTGGGGGATATTCTTGTGTTAATCCATATTTTCATTATGAAATATCTGTAAGTATTTGAATAGATGATGATCATGGATTAACTATGCTAAAACTAAGGTTCCATATATTGAAAATAAGGCATCGGGATTTAGATATAATATAAATTATTTTTCATGATTTTGTGGTTTCCTAATATGATTATTTTTTGTCACTCCATTTTCTTATTTTAGTCAATGGATAAAACCCAAAGGAATGATGTTAATGCTGAATGTGTTAGAAAATTTAATGATATTATTCCCAAGAAACCAAATATTATGGGATCTAGAATATAAAATATTATTTCTATGATTACAAAACTTTCTCAATCTATGAATCATGATAAGATTCCAAATGAGAAAAGTAGGTAACAAAATTCTATTAGTTACTTTATGAGGAAACATCCACATTATTTTAATGAATATACTGATCCACTAGTTGTTGAGAAATAAATAAGTACCATTGAAAAGATATTTTCTAATATCTAGTGTTTAGAGCATGAAAAAGTAATTTTGGATGTCTATCATTTGGAAGGATAATCAGATCAATAGTGGAATCTCATCAAGAACACAAGGTAATGAGAAGAAATTTAATCCATAGAGTTAGATGAGTTAACATGATTATTTTTCAACAAGTAATTTTCTCATATTATTTTTATGAAAATACAAGATTTCATTGAGATAAGGTAGAAGGATTATAAATCCATTAGTATATATGAGGAAAATTTTAAAATACTTGTGAGTTACTATTCTAGTATTATCATTGAACCATAAAGTAAGATTGATTGATTCTTTAGTGTCTTAAAACCATGTCTCCAAAGGGAATTATCCATAATGGTATTTAGAAGTTATGGAGAAATTTTTTGATGTGATACCAAGGTAGAAATGGATATTAGAGTTACCCATCAATCTCATGGTTTTGAAAAGAAAATAAAGATGTATTTAAAAGAAAATTATAATAATAAAAACCATATAGGGAAGAAGATAAGCCTTACATTATGCTTGAAGTGTGGAAGGATACATGGAGGAAATTTTCTTAAGGGGACTAGTAAATTATTTTAGTGTGTAATTGGAAGGTCACCATGAAATTGAATACCAAATTGAAGGGAATAAGTTAGCTTATGATAGAGAAAAATCACAATATAATGAAACACCTACACTCTAGTGTTACAAATTCAAGGAGTAGGAATTATGCTAGCCAGTGCACAAATACAAAGGTTAATGATAATGATAAATGTTAGAAACTTCTTAAGCCTATAGAGAAAGGGAAATATCTTGAAATAACTATTGCTGATGTGGGTTATGATAACGAAGTGGTAAAAGGTACACTTACCATACACTCTAGAACTACTAATGTATTATTTGATTCGATATCTATACACTATTTTATATCTAAATAATTTTCTAAGGATATTACAATACCTCCTCAATAATTAAATATTTAATTAACAGTGAAAACCCATAATGGTACGATTATCACATCTCAAGTCTATGTTTCTTATCTAATTTAAGTTTGTAAGAATTTATTTCCTATAAATATTTTTATTCTCTATCTAGTTTAATTTGATGTTATCTTAGCCATGGATTTCATTTATTTATATAAATATCATATCAATTGCCAAGGAAGGGAAGTCATGTTTAGTATTCTGAACCAACCTATGATTATTTATTAATGTGATGATAAATATTAAATTTAGATGGAAATAACATACATTATAGGGTTCTTTATTCCTATTCACAAGGGATGTTTATGTTATATGGTTAAAGAGAAAAAAACATAGAAGATATGCCTATTGTATTTTTTTGATGTATTTCTAGAATAGTTTCCTTGTCTTCCATTAAATCTTAAATTTTATATTTCAATATAACTCATACACAGTGATACACCTATTTTAAAGACTCCATGTAGAATGGTCTTGATTTATTTTTAAGAATTGAAGAATAAAATCTATGAGAATATTGATAAGGGATTAATTTGGAAAAGCGCGTCACCTTGGAGTGCAAATGTTATTTTTATTAATAGGAAATATGAATCAATGTGAATCTGTATTTATTATCAAGCACTTAACAAGATCACTTTTAAGAACAGGTATCCTCTACCCTGTATTGATGGCCTATTTGATCAACTGTGTAGACCTCAATACTTTGTCAAGATTTAAATTTGTCATAGATATCAGAAATTGATAGCCAAAAAGAAGGATATACCCAAAGCAATATTTCATATAAGGTATGGAAACTATGGACTTATAGTGATTCCATTTGGTTTTATAAGTGACCTAACTATCTTCACGGATTTAATGAATATAGTCTTTAGAGATTACCTTTATCAGTTTGTGGTAGTATTTATAAAAAAAATTCTTACATATTCAAAGAAAAAGGAAGAGTATGAAGATCACTAGAGGATTGTACCGAAGACCCTAAGAGTGGAGAATATGTATGAAAAATTTAAAAATCATAGATTTTGGATACAAAAATTTCATTATAATGTAATATAATCTCAAGAGAGGGTATATATGTGGATCTATAAAAGAAAAAAGTTATTAAATGTTGGACCCTACCAACCACTATAATTGAGTTTTTTAGTTTTCTTCATTTGTATGGATATTATTGATGTATTGTAGAGAATTTATCATGGATATATAATCCTCTCACCGAGTTACCTTAGAAGGGATCCAAGTTCCTCTGAACATATGAACATGAAGAAAATTTTCAAGAACTGAAGAAAAGGTTAGTTAATGTATCTGTACTTACATTATCCTATCGTGGAGAAGTATTTTTGATCTATATTGATGATTTGAAGAAGGGACTGGGATGAAACATCATGCAGAATGATATGGTGATAGATTATGCCTCATTCCAATTGAATGTTAATGAAAAAAAATAACGAATTCTTGATTTGGAGTTAGATATAATATTTTTTACATTAAAGATATGGAGGAATTATCTTTATTGAGGGTGGTGTGATATATATACTAATCATAAAAGTTTAAAGTATATATGCACTCAAAAATATCTGAATATATGAGCTGGAGAAGATGGTTAAAGTTGATTAAATATCACAACCACTCAATACATTACCACCATGGAAAAGTGAACAAGGTGGTCAATGATTTGAGTTGAAAGGATCACGATAGATTATCTATGATGAGAATCACAAAGGATCCAATATTTTTTGGATTTGAAAAGGATGGGTCTAGAAATATTTAAGGAAGGGGATAAATCATATGTTTCTCGAATGAGTGTCCAACTATATATCCATGTGAGGATTAAAGAGGCATATAAGGAATATTTGGAACTATAGAAGAAGGTTAGAAATGTTCTCAAGTTAAACCTTGATTGTGATGGAATAATAAGGTTCAAGAAAAATATATGTGTTCCATATATACTAAATTTTTAAAAATAGCTATTGGATAAGGATCATAGTTCAACTTATCTATTCAGTATGGAAGTTAAAAGATGTATAGAGACCTAAAAAAGTATTTATAGGGGGATAAAATTAAAATAAATATTGCAGAGTTTGTATCTTGGTGATTGGTATGTATGAAAGTTAAGGATAAGAGACAGAATACTAAGGGTATATTACAACTATTACCCATACCATAATTGAAATGGGAAAACCTCACCATGTATTTTGTCATCAGACTCCCCATAACATCTAAAGTCCATAATGCTATTTGGGCTATAGTTGATCACCTTACAAAGTCAAAACACTTCATTAATATTAGAGAATATTTATATCTTGATCATTTTTCTAGAATATACATTAAAAATGTTGTAAGGTTTCATGGAGTACCACATTATATTGTATCTGATCTGGATCCAAGGTTTACCTTAAAGTTCTGGAAATGTCTTTAGCTAGATCTGGATACCGAGTTGAGTTTTAGTACTACTTATCATCATCAAACAGATGGTCAACATGATAGAACCATTTAAACCCTAAAGGATATACTAAGATATTATTCTATGGATTTAAATGGTTTTTGGTATCAACACCTTACTCTAGTCTAGTTTTCCTACAACAATAGCTTTTACTCAAGCATTCAGATGGATCCTTACGAAGCCCTCTATGGAAAGAAGTGTATTACTCCAATGTGATGGGATGAATTTGGTGAAATAAAGCTATTGATACTTGAGCTATCCCAAGAAATGATAGATAAATTAAGATACATTCAAAAATATATCAAGGTATCTTAGAGTTAACAAAAATGTTATGCCGATAATAATCAGTGAAATATGGAATTCATAGTTAGTGAGAAGGTATTTCTATGAACTTATATATATAGGATGATTATGAGATTTATAAATAAAGGAAAGTGGAGTACTAGGTATATTATCCCCTTAGATATTCTTGATTGAGTAGGTATGGTAGCTTATCACATGACACTTTTACCGAACCTCTCTCAAGTTAACGTTATGTTCCACGTATCTCTACTTGGAATTACATATCGGATCCATCTCATGTATTGAACTCAGAGATTGTACCATTAAATCATGATTTTTCTATGAATAAAAACTGGTAGAAATCCCAGATCATAGAGATAAAGTTCTATAAAACAATACCACTCACTTGGTTAAATTTTTCTGGAGGAATCATAAAATCCAAGAAGCTACATGTGAACCCGATGATGTGATGAAACAAATATATACTTATTTTTGTATCAAATTGAAGGAATTTAAAGGGAGAAATAAATTTTGAGGGGGGGGGGTGTAGAATTTAACACCCATATATTTTATTACATATTTCTATTCAAATAAAATATCTTTGATAGCTTGTGATATACACAACCCTAAGTTTAACCAAACTCTGATATACTATTGAAATATTATTATTTAATGTGAAATTTATCACGTAGACATTTTATTGGTGGGTATGAATAGAGATAACTAAATTATAAAAAATTTATGGTTTACATATATATAAAATTAATTTATTAGTTATTAATTGATTATAAATGAAAATAAAAAAATTGAAAGTAAAAGAGAAGTTTTTTCAGAAAAACTATTTTTATGCATGGAATGTGTTTTTATCTTAATAAATTAAATTAATAATTATTGGTGAATTATTTTAATGTAATATATATTATGTATTCAATAAAATATTTTAGCATCCATCTAATGTTTTTTCTAGGCATGAGATAAGAATAAATCCAATTTTATGCATAAAAATGTATTTTTCAAAAAAATGGTTTTCAACGCATTTTGAACACTTATTTTAAAATTAATTTCTATCACTTATAGAAATTTAATCTTGAAAAATAGATCACATATTTTGTAATCATGAGATTCAAATTTGGTAAATTGGTCCCTTTTATTTTTGGTCAATATGAATAGTAACCATATTAAATTTTTTTACTATTGTAAAGGTAAAATTGGTTAATTAGAGTTAAAAATAATATGATAAGTCTTTAAATTAATTAAAATATTTTCAATTATCCAATTGGATGAGTGGAGTTTTTCCATGTCTATAAAAGTATTTAATATATGGCCACTTGGTGCCATTTTTCTTTGATTATGACCTTTATATTAATTAAGATAATAATATATAAAATATTTTACTATTTCTAATGCTTTCTCCGGGGTGCGACACTATTCATGTTAATGTGTGCTGACATGCATTGTTAGCCCATATTCTCCCTTTCCAAAGGTAGTTTACTTTCATCATTTTCAACAATGATGTCTTCTCCTTGATCAAAATGGGATGATGAGATATCAGTTCCTCCTTCCATGAATTCCTCCTTGGAACTTGTTGCCTAGTTCAGTTCTCTCTCATAGAGTTAATTCATGTTCATGAAACTCATTCTCAGTGCCATATCTTTGTGGATGCTGGTTAATTACACTACTCCTATCTAGAAATTCTAGTAGTTCTTGACTGAGCAGTAACCTTCGGTCAAGAGAGTAGTCATGTTGAGCATCACTGACATGTCTGGATGCTAGAAACATTGGTTACATGTATTCTTCCTCATATGAAGGAATATCATGGAGAAATATTAGGCATGAGACCCAAGTAATACTATGTCTATCATGAGGTATCTAACATCGAGGGAATATATCTTCCAAGGATTTCACCTCAAGAATCCCATGTTTAACACGAGGTAGCTGATGTCATAAGAGCATATCTTCCAAAGATTTAACCTTAGGCATCCCATGATAAGCATGAGGTTTCTGATTGGGGTCACAAGTTTAAAATCTTGTAGATATAGAGTTTATTGATCAAAATTCCTCATGGGAGTGGATCAGGGAGGTATGTCCCTAAGAGGGGAGATGTCACACCTGGAGGTTTACTAATGGATGGATTAGAACACCCATGGAGATAGATCTAGGAGTCGTGTCCCATAAAGGGAAGGTGTAACAACATGAAAATAGATGGATTAGAATTCCCTATGGAGGTGGATCTAGGAGGTTTGTCCGATAAAGGGAATATTTCACACCATGAAGGTTGATCTAGACACTCCTGGAGGTGTATGAATGTGGTTCACCCCTAGGAGGGGGGCACCTAGGTTTACCATTGGTCAGGATTGAACCTCAAGGAGGCATCCTACATAGCTTTTTTAAAGTATAGTGATCAAAAACCACATAGTTCTATGCCACAGTTTAAGGTTGTTTGATAGGATCGGTCTATGCAGTTTAACATCATGTGGTAAGGTTGCTCGCATCGTGAAAGGAGCACCGACAAGGGATGGTGTGGGGATTAAGTGTGAAATCTTACCTTCACAAAATAATTACCCTTGGTTAGAGTTGTTGTGGGGATTATGCATTGATATACCCGATGGACATGGAGGAGATATGGTTTCCCAGGTGAGGAGAATGATCATACTGGGATGTGGCCTGAAGAACATGGGGTGAGTGTGGATGTTGGGTTTGGAACTCAGGGAGGATTCCTATATATATCAATTGTGAATAAAATCCCACACAGTTTATAATGATTAGGGATTATACCAAATGTGGAGGCCCAAAGGAGCATGTGGTTAGGGCTTATGCATGAAAACAACCCATGGGGTGAAGACTGGTTATGGTATATACATAGAAGTAGCCCATTGAGGATATAAACATTGGGACTTATACCTAAGTATGAGGCCTAGTGGATAGATGGGGTGGATTCCATGTTCACTACTAACTTCTAAGACCATGTGAGTCATGATTTGTGTAAGAAACAAGAGGAAGCAGTAGACCTGACACTCGGGTTGCAAAAGAAGTTCCAACGAGAGATTATGTGGTTCTTACACATTGAGCTACCCAAGGAGGATGTCATTCCATGTCAGGAGTATATTATTCTATGTGAGGAGAATATCATTCCCTATGAGGATAGGAAGTGTGGATACCATCCCATACCGCTCACACATGGAGTATCCTGTTCTTATTGAACATGGTAAGGCCAAAATTTAACATCATGTGTTGAGGATGTGGGACCTAGGAATTTTTATGTCATATAGATCAGATGTGGGGGACTCACTCCTTACCCCTTATTCTTACATAACCATGGATCACACACATATAAGAAGTACGCAAATTTATTAATTAAAGGATTTAACAACATGGAGGAGTGTTCAATCATGAGGTCCACATTAGTGTGCCCATGTTGAGAAGAAACATGTGTTATTATACCTATCCTAAGAAGAAAAAGGTAGGTGGGAATCTTGGTTTGCACTTAAAGTTGAGTGGACTATAGAAATGGGTGGTACAGGTCACATAGGGACTTGAGGTGAAGATGAGCCAATCCTAGATGGGTGTGGGGGATTTAGGAACTCAACCTTCCTGAAGAGGTGTCAATAGAAGGGAGATATCATGGTGAGGCCCAGGAGATAGGTTTTACGAGGCATAGGGCCTCACAGAGAGGTGATTCATTAAGATCAAGTGCTTCACAGAGGTTAGTATATTCACGAAGCATAAGGATTTGTGAAACAGAGTGGCCTTACCTCAAGATGAAGTCTTGGATCAGAAGAAGAGTGCTTCATGAAGGTTGAATTATTCTCAAAGACTCAAGTGCCTATTAAGGAATTTTTCATTTGTAAGGGGAATAAAACTTTGCGAAAGTAATCCCCACCTAGGGAGGAGGATTTTAAGAACACATTGAAGAGGGTTTTTCAAAGCCCAAGTACCTTGTATGATCCATTTTGTTTATGTTCATAATGCTTAGGAGGTTTACGAAATGGGATCAATTTAGAAGCAAAAGGGTTGGGTAACCATCTCCCAATGGTTTTAATGAGGGGGTATTTATAGGAAAGGGGTTTTACAAAGCTAGGAATCGATTAAAAAATAAATTGGGGGATTTATGAATGAACATGTCTCTATTGGGCTCATCATGGTCACCATCAATCTTTCGTGTAGTTGTAAAGCATTGAAAGACTCATGGTGGGCACCGTCACATCTTTGCACGTTCATGAAGTAGACTTATCGCCTGAGGTCTTTATGAGATATAGTCATTCACGAATCAGCAAGGCTTTGTGAAGAAGACCCAAAAAGGGTTTTTGGACCATTTTGACTAGAATTTTCTTCAAACTGGCTGTGACTTCCTCGACTATTCCCATGGAACATATTTCGGTGCCAACAAATGTCCCCCCTCAGAATGGGAGACAATGTGAAAATGAGGGTCATATTCTGAGGTAGAATCATTAAAAGTTTACAATATTCTCCCTTTCATGAAGATCATTCATGATGCTCACTCGTGATGTTGAATCATAATAGTTTCTAGTGCAAAGGTTATCATAAAGTGCGACCTAGCCACCTACCTATAAATTGCATGGGGGGGGGGGGATCGAAGGCACTTGAATTCATACAAATAAGAAGTGTTTTCTCTATATTTTAATGAAGCTTGTGATCTCTATGATCTGCACTCCACGAACAATTTTTAGCAAACAATACTTCTAGACCATGTTTTGGGAATGTTTCTTAGCTAAATAGACACTGTGAATTTCATCTCTGTGAAGCGATCTCCGTGACCCCGTATTTTGTGAATGAGATCCATGAATAGTTTTTGAAATGAACTTCACAAACTAGACTAAAAAATTTAAGTCTTGAATCCAATGGATACTCAGTAATTCACTCAATAAGTCAATGCATATACTTCTTGGAGGGAAGAGAATGTAGATAACTTCATGATTAGAGAGTGCATCCGAAGCACCTCGGACCACAAGTCACTGCTCAAACGACTATCAGAGACTCATAAAGAGTATCCTTTGTTAAAGATGATTCCAATTTATAGATTCGTCTTGATAGATTATTTATTTATACTGAAGGAAAGCATGGATGAGCCAACACATTGGTTCAGGGGCATACTAGGTCAGTACCAGTGTTATAGGGACACTACAGGCCACATCTGGAAAGATCATGCACCCATCATAGAATAATTAATCTACAACCATATTAAAAATGATCATGGGGATAAGTTAGAGGATGAATAATCCCTGCCACAATATTATAATATCATCAAGGTATGTTTTCGGGATCCATAGAAGGGGTGGAATGATGGTTGGGACTTGTGCTAGAGCAGAAACTTAATTAATGAGTGGGCCTAGTCCTACTGGACATGTGCATCATGCAAAGAATTCAAGGTAGAGATAAATTGGGTATGAATATACGAAGAAGCATGTGATTTTCAATTCCATGTTTACTGGCTATAGAAGATCATGCCCGATCGTCTGAGAAGATGGTCATAGGGGACTAATAAATTTCATTTTCATCATGGAGAGGTCAACATTAGTCTCTGGGACCTTCACCAAATATATGGGATCCTGATCTTGGGGGTGATGTATGATGAATTTCTACCCATAGAGAATGTGTGGGGGACCAAGAACAACTAACATATCTGGAGAAGGTGCTTCTAGATCTGGTGTAGGGAAAAAGTGAAAAGAAACCAGGAATGAGGGATTCTCCCTTCAGGCAGCAGTTTAGATACTTCTTTAATGGACTGGAAGAGGAGATCACTGAGGCAGAGGATACAAAAAGGAAGTTATTGATGAGGCCATGTATATGTACCATGGGATACCAATGGGGAAAGGAGGGATCCTATTGGATGATTATGGAAGCAATCCAGTGGTAGTTGTGGGGATATAATGTCAAGACTGAGGCTCGACCCATAGTTAGGCAGGCGGGATTCATCACTATGCTCATTTATGGGTGGATGATCCCAGTGAGGGATGCATACATGGGGGTATAACCAAGAACCTTCATAATGGTGATGATTTTGGTAATGAGGAATCATGTCAACCTTAATGTTATGGTACTAACGAAGTTATACAAAGTAATTCGGTACATCAGTGAAGGGAAGATGCCGTTACATGTGTGTGGGCCTTTACACTTCTTTTATAGTTGGGTGGACACACACATGGGGGGTTATGAGTACCCAAACCCCATTTACCCTCCCACAAAAAACATTCAAATAGTAGTCCTGAAAATCATGGGAATTCACCCATTCAAGTTGTTCTTGGGGGAAGTGCTGAATAAGGTCGAGTTGGCGGAGCACTTCCACACATTCTCCCAATCAACGGGCATGGTAACTGATTAAAACATAGGGACCAAGGAATTGATATTATACCTATTGGGATTTCAAGGTGGTAAATAATTATCAAGAGTCAACTATGAGCCGATTTTTGATCCATACAATCCAAACTGGTTTGAAAGGCAATTCAGGTTCCTACAAAGGTTGAATATGAAGGTGTTCTTAGATGTGAATTATGATTTCCACCCTTCGGTGATGAAGAAACTATAGTGAATGTTCATGAATAAAGATGGAAATATGAGGAACAAGTTTCTGACACCCACTAATGTGTATGGGCTTACTCATGACTACACGTAGAGTTGGGAGAGCACATACTTTGGGGTTATGCTGAGACAACGAGACACCTGAGCCAATGAAGGGGTGATTCCTCCACCACGGGGTCATAGCCGAATGGTGACTAGAGTATGTCATGGTAGTAGAGTTATCCTAGTGGTAAGGGTATAAGTAGTAGGTCCATAGGTTCATGGGCCTGAATAGGAAAGAGGAAAAGGGAGAGGAAAAGTAGCCCTGAGACCAAAATCCTTGGGAAAGTGAACATAGGAAGAAGGGGATACATCTGAAGAGGTCCCTAGGACATTTTTCCAAGATCTTGGGAAGTGTTTTCATCACATGGATATCCCCAGTGATGCCATTTTTCCTAAGGATTGGGATAATTGGGATGTCTTCATGCAGTTTTCTAGTGTTTGTGGGATGTGTCAACATCTCAATTGACATGAGATGTGTCTCATAAGGAGCATTCATGCCAAGTATATCTTTCTCATGTCTTGGGAGGATGCGTAGTGATACACAGAAGAGTTGTAAAACCTAGTGCATTCCAAATTCACTGCACGTTTGCTGACTGGATGAGTGAAGGTGTTTCTAGATAAGATCTCTCCCATGCAACTATTAGTAGTTGAACTGGTTGTGCATGATCCTTTTCCTAAGGAGTTGGATGAGTCTTGGGGAAGTTATACTCATCAAGGATTACCAATAGGAGGAAGTGTCGCTTCTCACCGGAAAAATATCGGGATCCTATGAACCTCGGATATAGCCTACTCCTTAGAACTATTGTATAACTATTATTTTTTTACTTGTGCTGGAATTAAGCATGGAGGAGGGGGAGGTCTAAGAAAGAACTGTAAAGGAAGGTATTGGAACCTAAACCCATGAAGGGGAGAGTGTGGGGTCCCCTCCTGACATCACAATTATGAGAAACCAAACATCGGTGCATGTAACTGAGGTAGTGGCCACATAGGGGACTTTGAATGGGGGACTACCCATGAATCTTCAGGATCTTCTCTCTAGAGTATAAAATTCACAGAAGTTCCTTCATAATATACATATTTGACTCTTTATTTTTATTTCCTATTCTTGAATGAAATAGCTTGTAATGGTAGTTTGAATGATGGTCGGAACCCAACCACTGACACTAACACAAGCATTAGCTATGCCTGAGGGTGAGGTGGTGATAACAGATGCCTCCCTCCCAACAGAAATGGATGGATAGGCCATGGAAATTAGGCCAAATGTAGATGTGCCTTTATAGGGGACCTCTGAGACTATACAATTGATGGAGGAGGTCGAGACAGGGCCCACAATAGGGCTGTCCAAAAGCGATTCAGTGGTTGAGCCTGCTATAGTGGTTCCACCAGAAGTGGCTACTAGAGACAAAATTATGATGGAGGAAGTTGCGACGATGTCAGCAGTTGAAATGATTAAGGAGGCCACATTGGGCATGCCTTCTTTAAAATTTACACCAATGGTGGCTATGACCGAAGCTAAGGTTTTTCTACCTATATGAGTATCCAAGGGAGCTAGGATAATGTTATCCACCTCCATAATATCGAAAAGTGAATTAGGGGCTTCTTCCATAGATGAAGAGGATAATGAGTAAGTGTTCCCTAGAATAGTCATCTTACCACTAACATATATAAATGTAACAGTTCTCTATTCACTTACATTTAAAGGCTTACACCTGGAGGATTTGACAAAAAACATATTGGTGGTATTTCCTCCTCATGAGCCTACACCACCTAAATTTTTTGAGGATTATAGACTAGAGTTCACCGAGGATAACCAAGATGTCCACCAAAAGGCATGGATTAATGTGCATAATTTTATCACTCACATCTAGATATATGAACTTCCACAACAGGTGGGATCTATCTACCATTTTTTAATTAGTATAGGGACTGGTGTGGTGGATTTCAACACACTTTATACACTGGATCATGATTTCCTCATCAAGTGGGAATGCATAGAATAGAATGATCTCAACCTATCCTAGAGGAAACATAAGGATGAGGGATCCTAGAAACTTCAAAAAATTTGAGGAATAGATTTCCCATATGGAGGGGTTAGAATAGCAGCACGTGACATCTGTTGTTGTTCAGGTTGAGATCACTAGTAATATGAGGGATCAACTAGAAGTGTCTAAGGAAAAGATGGATGATATTAAGAGGGAAAAGGCTGAGTTTTGGGAGGAATAAGACTGAAATCAAATCAGGGCCTATGATGTTCACTCTAAGGCTGATGAAGAGAAGGAAGACTTGGCAGCATGGTAACATGTCTTTGAGGACACTCAGCAGAAGATGTCTTATCTCAAGTGCTCAATCACTGAGGAAGAGCTGTAGAGGCACATTCTAAATTAGGGAGGATCTGATATATGGACGACCTTCTTAAACTTTGGTTTTATTGTTTTTAATGCTCAAATATATTCTATCACTTTATTGTCTTACTTTGATCATATTTCTAAGACAACAAACAACCAATCCCTAAGTGCACATGGGTTATGCTTGGTGTGAGAAACAAGGGATGACCATGTGATTATTATTCATATGTGAGTGTTAGATAATCATTGGGAAATTGGGGTCCTATATTGTTGACTAACCACTAAGAGTGTACAAGATGAGAGAGGATATGGCCAAATAATGGGGTCCTCTAAACAACCAACTTGATTTTCCCAATGTGATCTAGTGCATGAATAGGATAACACCAAGGCTGTTGAATTCGACCTGAAAAAAGGGGAATGGGAATATTTGAATCATGATGCCCAAAATATAGAACACAAGGAGAGTGACAAGGAGATACTAGATAACTACTGGATATGTTCGAAACATAAAATTTGTACCGTTATCCTGGAATGGATAAAAACAAATGAGGGTCAACTGCTGACCATGTTCAAAACATGAAACCTATCTCAGAATGTCATCCAAAGTCTGGGATGTTAGAATAGGATGGTAGGTGAGCCAATATGGCATGATACTATGTTGTTATGGGGTAACCTTCAAACAAGTAAGAGGAAGAGGATCCAAATAAGGGGCACACGAATCACGAGAATGGAGTGATGGAATGTTTGAATATATTCCAACACTCTCAGAATTATTCCAGAATTGTTTAGAGAACATTGGTGTAAGTGTATTGGTCTAAACAAAGATCAAACCCATCTTCAATGGGAGAATAATCTCGGATTCCGAGTGAAAGATGAAAATGTGAATGATGTAGTAGATGAACAACAACAGAGGATAGGTCCTAGGATGACTCATAGTTTTATATCGTACAATGTGGATGATAAATACATAGTTTAATGACATATGGTGAGGAAAGTGAATGGTGAAGTTTTTACATCACGTGATCATGATGCATCCCAAAGTTTAACGTCATGTGACTAGGATGTCACACACAGTTTAAGGTCGTGTGGCCTGGACCATGTAAAATAGTTTAAATTCATGATGCATAGACTAATAGAGGGAATGCTCACTCTAAGGGTACATATATGGCACACAATAGACAATACCCAACATGAACAGAGCCAAATAGACTCGCGTACCACATACATATCTTAAGGAGAACTGCATAGAGTTTAAGGTCATAACACCTAGACTATAATGGGGATAAAGGGGCCAAAGGGTTGATGAATTTATAGCTGGTCCTGAAGAAAAAATGTCTGGGTGTCGCTATGTATCTCGTAAGGATGGGAATCAAGACACACATAGTTCTAGAACATGAAGTGGTATAAGGTCAATGCTGGTGGGGGTGATCCTCTCTGAAGAGGGAACTGATTCATCCCATGATTATCATGAGGGATCCCATGTTCCGAGCATGGGGTAGATATCATCTATTATTAAGAGGCATCATGACCTTGTATGATGTGGAATCATAGTTTAACATCGTGTGTTGAGGACATTGGGATATATAGTTTAAATTCACACAACTTGAAAATAGTTTAAGGTCAAAATTCTTGGACCTATTGAAAAAAGTTTAAGGTCATGTTGCGTGGACCACGAGATGACTATTAGTTTGGGGTCTTAAAGCTTAGAACATAGGTGGGTGTCTCAAATGGACATTTGTAGCATGGTGTAGTGAAACCCTAACGTGAATGAGGACCAAGAATGCATACGCCACACCATAAATTTCTGAGGAGAGTTCTATATATGGTTTAAAATTGTGATTCTTGGATTTTTTGTGAATAGTTTAAGGTCATGTAACATGGACCATGGGTTATTAGTTTAAGGTCATAAAGTTTGGACCATGGGGAAAGGGATTCTCAAAATGGGTAAGGTGGAGTGATGGAGTGACAAAACCGATGTGAATGAGGTCCAAGGGGGACCAATTCCACATCACACTTTCCCAAGATGGCCTGCACATAGTTTAACATCGTGATGCCTGGACTGGGTCTCTTAGTTTAAGGTTATAGAGTTTAGACTAATGAAAGGGGTATTTTCAAACCGGTATGTGTAGTATGATGGAATGACAAACCTGAAGTGAATGAGGACCTAGGAGGCCCAACAACACACTACATATTCCTGAGGAGATCCCCACATACAGTTTAAAGTGGTGATGCTTGGACTGTAATAGAGGCCAAGGGGTCAAAGGATTGATGGATTTGCGATTGGACTAGAATAAGAAATATTTGGGCATCACTATGTATCCCATAAGGATGAGAATCAATCCACACATAGTTTTGGGAGTGGATGCACATAGTTTAAGGTAATATATTCTAGACCATGGAAAAAGGGTAATTCAAGGATGTTCTTGCGGCGTGAGAGTTAAAACCAAATGTGAATGATATAAGGAGTCTCTTCACCATGTGAATTGGTCCTGATGCTGGTTTCACACAGTTTAAAGATAGTTTGGAATAAAGGGTTTATTAGTTTAAATTCATGATGTATGGACTGGAAAAGGTTAATTTCCAGGTCATCTGTGTGGCACGGAAGAGGCATGACTTGACATGAATGAGACAAAAATACTCACATACCATATACACACTTTGAAATGGACTGTGTATAGTTTAAGGTCATAATTCTTGGGTCGTGACTAAGGACATGGGGCTGAAAGGTTGATGAATTTTCAGATGGTTCTAAATAAAAAATGTATAGGCATCACTATATATCCTATTAGGATGGAAATGAAGCCACACATAGTTTTGGAAATATAGTGAGATGAGAGACCTACACTGGTGTGGGGGGGGGGGGGATCCTCTCTAGTGAGGGGACTGAGACATCCCATGATTATCATGAGACATCCTGAATTTTTTCATGGTAGAGTCGCAATTTAACCTCATGTTTTGTTGATGTTAACTCTTAGTTTAAGGTCATAAAGTTCAGACCATAATGCGGGAATTTCTCAAATTGGTATGTGTAGTGTGGTGTTATGAAAAACTCGATATGAAAAGGTATGAGGAGGCCCAACACCACACAATTTTTTTTGGAGAAAATATACATACAGTTCAAAGTCACGATGCTTAGACTTGGGCTCCAGTTTAAGGTCATATAGTTTGGATCCTTGTGAATAGTTTAAAGTTATGCTACATGAACCACATGGAGGATAATAGTTTAAGGTCATGAAGCTTGGAACATGGGGTAAGCACTCCAAAAGGGACATGCATAAGGTAGTGGAATAACAAACCCGACATGAATGAGGACTAAGGAGGACCACACACCACATACACATTCCTGAGGAGGATCTCCAAAAATTTGAATTCATGATTCTTGGACTAGGCACACATTTTAACATCATGTGCCTGGGACATGGGTGCTATGTATTTTATCATTGTGCAACCAATATGATAGATGTTATGTAGTTTAAAGTCATGAAGCTAGGATGATAACTTCCTTATGTGACTATTTGAGAAACTTGGTGTTATTTGAAGGAGTAATATGCTCTTCATTCATGTTGATCAAATATTATGCGCCATTGGGATGGACCTTATGAATGATGTAAGGTCCCTCCCACATGGGCTCCAACTTTGGTGGCTTCCTACAAGGTATCATTAGTGTTTTAAGGGATAATATCATGTCACCCTAGAGGAAGGAGCAGAGGTGAACCTTTTTGTTGAATTACCCTCTATAGATTGTGCATGGCCTAGATCCTATTCTCTTTGAGGGCTTCCAGCTCAGCTAGACAAACTTCTACCATTCAATCTAGCATTTTCTAGCCATGGAAATCTGTTCGGAGTGATGGAAACTAAATCTAAATGGACAAGAATATCTCTGTTCCATACTCCAGGTAACATAGAGTCACCTGGGTGGAATTTTGATTCTTTGTCTGATAGTACTATAGAGAATTAGGGAGCTTGTCCATCCAACCCTTCCTGTTCTATGCCTCCATCTTCTATATAATGTTAGAGAGGGTTCTGTTGAATGCCTTAATCTTTCCATTTTACTATGCATGGTAGTGAGAAGTATGGTTAGACTGGATACTATACTTGGTGTACAACCTTTTCAGTTTATCATATTGAAAGTTAGTATTATTGTCAGTGAGAATGCCTTGAGAAATTATGAATCAATGGAATATGTGAGAGCTCCTGAATTAAATCATAGATTATACCTTTAATTTCTTAAAAGGAATCGCTTCTTCCCACTTGGAGATTAAATTTTCCGTGGTCAGAATAAACCTGTACTAGAGATCTGTCGCTGGTGGATAAGGACCTACAACATCAAGTCCCCAAACTGAAAAGGGACAAGAATAATTAGTATTATGGAGGGTATATGGTGGTCTATGCACAAAATTGGCATGGATCTAACATGTGTTGAACCTCTTGGTGAAATTTATACAGTCATGGAACATGGTGGGCTAGAAGTATCCCAACCTCTAAATATGGTGGGAGAGTTTCAACACTACCTAATGAGAACCACATGACCTGGAATGAACTTCCTATATAACTTTGTGAATCTCATATAATTATATGAAATAGAGTATAATTACCTCAAATACATGTCTATAGAGAGACTATTTGAGTTTAGGCCCACTATAGAGGGTGAACTGTGCTGCACACCGATGGATTCACTTACATTTGGCTCTATCTGGTGGGATGATTCCATGATAGAGATAGTCAATGAAAGGGGTTGTCTAGTCAGAGATTTATTCTACTATAGGGGGACATGGGGGTCTATATGTATAAACATTGGTGGTCAGATGGTTAACCTTATAACTATAATCATTGTTTGAGATGATGAGAGTGATAACCCTCTGATGTGCCACATGAATGAATAGGTTATACTGGCCAGGCTCTACAAGATATGCGGCTTGATTGGCCAAGGCATCAGCTCAACCATTTTATGACCAAGGAACATGAGTCACTTCTGGTTGAGAAGGGAATTGGGACATCAACTGGTGAGTGTGCTTCAACAAAGGCAATCATTATGGATTTCTGACAAAGTAGTCACCATTGATTTTATTGATGACTAACTTGGAGTCTCCCTTTATGTATAAGTAGGGAACATCAATCTCAAGGGCTAGCTCAAGACTAGTAATGAGGGCTTGATACTATACCTAATTTTTGGTGCATCCTTATGATAAAAATAAAGAGTAGGTAAGAACATCCCATATAGGCATGATGAAGATGATCCATAGGACTACTCTATTGAGTTTGGGATCTATGAGCCTTGTACCAGTTGGGCTCTAGGAGGCATCATCAAAATGAATTTTTCAACATGGCATAGCTTGGTAAATTGAAAGGATGGACTCATATGGGAAGTCTATATCTAGGGGTATCTCTTTGGGGAATGGATGGGTGACCATAAAGTCTTCCAATTCCCGACCCTTGATGAATTTATATGGAATGAACCTGATGTTTGAATGATAAAGGATCACCACCCAAAGCGCTAGCTATCCAGTCAATATTTTTTGATTTAGTATATACCTTATAAGATCAAATGGGACACCAAATATATCTCATGATGCTGTAGATAATGCCAAAACTTCTGCACTGCAAAAACTAGAGTGAGGTAGTTCTAATCAATAGGAGATTATTTGGCCTCTGTATTGAGGAGTATGCAACTAAGATAGTATAAACTATTCACTCTACCATCATTATTATTCTGGGTGAGAATGGTGTTGAGAGATTGTTCCAGGGCGGTCACGTAGAGGACCATAGGCTTCTCAAAGATGGGTGACATTAGAACTAGAGGATACAGAAGATACTGCTTGATCTACTCAAATGCGGTTTGATACTCTTCATACCATTAGTAGAATATACCTTTATTCATGATCCATGAAAAGGGATTACACTTTCCAGCCAGATTTGTGATGAATCAATGTTTGTAGGCTAAGTGGACTTGAAGGCCTCAGAGCTCCCGAAGTTTGGTCAGAGGAGGCATGTAGCTTATGAAATAGATCTTTTATAGGTCGATCTCAATGTATCTGTATCTGATGATTAATATAGGAAACTTCCCAAATGTAACACCAAAGGCACACTTCAATGGGTTCATATTCAACTATTAGGAGCGTAGGAAGCCAGAAAATTTCTCAAGATCTCTGAGATGGTCCTGATGATGGTGGGATTTGACCACCAAATCATCCACGTAGCATTCCACTAGCATCCTGAGGATTGATTTGAAGATGTAGTGCATGGACTGCTGGTAAATGGCTTCTGCATTCTTCAGACTGAAAGGCATTACTTGATAGTATAATATGCCTTACGGTACTTTGAAAGAGGGTAAACTCCTCATCTTTAGGGGTCATCTAGATTTGATTGTATCTAAAGTATCTATCCATTAAATAGAGAACCTAAAACCCATTTTTGGAATAGATCAATAACTCCATCACTTGAAGGGGAAAATTATCCTTCAGAAAGTGGCGATTGAGATCCTGAAAGTCATTATAGACTCTGATCTATCTGTTCTTCTTCCTGAATGGAATGATGTTGGTTAACCAATTGGGGTACTGAACTTTCTTGAAGAAGTTTTCCTTGATAAGATTATTAACTTCAACCTAGAACATGGAACCATGATAAGGGTTCATTTTACTAGGAGGCTTCATGAACCCATGATGAATAATCAGGAGACCAATATAGTGGATGAATACTTGAGGGCACAATACTGGAATCTCATCATAACTCTAGGGAAATACGTCCTGATGTTTCTTCAAGAAAGCCATATACTATTGCTATTCTTCTAGAGGCATGTTTTTTTTATCAAAATTGGCATCAGATCTACTTCAGTATCATGGTTCACCTGAATAAACTCATCAAAAGTGGTGGATACACCCTCTTCAAATGCAAGAGAAGTATCTTCCAAATCCTCTTCATATCCTATGGTAGGAGAATCAGTAGGAGGAGATGGGTCATCTAGGACAAATGATTCTAGGGGGATGTTAGTTCCTTATCAGTCAAATATAGAATTTTCACTGAGAGATTCCCGCTCTGCTGAAATCATGGTGATAGAGGCTACCGTGTCAATCCCATCAGACCTTCAACTGTGGGGTCCATTCTAGATAACAAAGCAATAGTGGTGGGTTGTATTCAGTCAAATCAACCCATCTTGGTGAATTAGGAGAGTATGACATGAAATGGTATCCATGGGGTGAATATCTTGATACCTCATAGGGGTAGGGATCTATGAAATCACTTAGGACTGTCCTGTATAGGAGTATCATATTATATTCCAACATTCTTTATACTTAGGGACACAACATCCCTTCCTCGCAGAAATGATAAAGAAACTTCCAAAGTGTGAAATCATAGCCTCCATCTGGTGAATTGAGAGGATTCAAGTCTGTCCATGGGATGGATTCAATGGTGGTGTGCTCAACCTTGTTAGTCTGAACCTTCTAATCATTTCTCTTGTAATAGATGACATCCAGATGGTGAGATTTAGAAGAGTTAAAGTGGGATACATTACCTTAAATAATTCATACTCAACCGTTGAGGGAGTACTTAAGTAATTGGTGATATGATAAGGGGACTTCTACATGAATATAAAGCCAGGTCCTACCCATCAACGTGTTATAGGTGGTATCCTATGATAAAACCATGAACTCAACACTTGATACAAAGAATATGAACTGGGTATTCAACTATATTCTTCCACAAAATATCTTCTCGATCTTATAATATCCCTAGATATTTAGGATAGAGGGAATAAAATATTATTTAGTTAGTACCAACTTATAGAGTGTCCAGGTTAGGTTGATATTGATTCTAGAACCTATGTCAATTAGATAGTGACATATCTACACACCGCTGAACTATCATGTGATGTACAACGAGTGGATGTTCCCCTGCATGAGGGATCCCCCATCTTCTCTAGAGAATAAGAAAATGGATTTGAATTCCTCTTTCCCAACCTTCTTTTCATAGTAGGTTTCTTCGGTGACTACTTTTTCTTTGAACTGGAGGGAGCTTTTCAAGGCCTCTATGAGAGACTATTGCATCTCTTCTGACAGGCGGAGGGCCTTGAGTATTGAGAGATTTTTAGATATTCTATAGAGGTGATTTATCATGTCATACTTCTGTAGCATATGCATGTTTATTCCATGTAGGGCCTCTCTCTTTGGATAGAGACATGATAAGAACTATTGGTTGAACCACTAGATTATGTATGGTGTTAGAAATTTCTTACTATGAATCATCTAAATCACCCAAGACCACTACTAGTTGACTATTATCTGGATGAGATCTGGCTTTATATAGATACGACCGCTCATGATGAAGCTATGGTTGTTCTTCTCGGTAAGTTAGGGTGTTTAATTGTGGTGGTGTATCTGACAGATCATTCTAGGAGGATTATTCTTACTAAGCTCTATGTAGAACCTACTGTCTGGTCTCGATAGCATGCATGACTTGGATTGAAGAAATATCCTAAGAATTATAGAGGTTTAATTTTCCTCGAATTATTCTTTGATGATGCATACTAGAGGAACTCATAGATATTTCTTGATATTACTCATCGTCAAATCCCATGAAGGGATCTACCAACTTGACAGTGTTCATGGAGGCATACTCTCAGTCATCATCAAAGGAATATTCTAATGCTGGGTGGACCCTAGGGGAGATCCCTAACTCTGGAGGCATGAACCAAGAGTTTGAGATGAATTTGGCATCGGTAGGAGAATCTGCTTTCCCTTTCCCCATCAGGGCCTACTATCCTGAGATGTATAAGGATGTGACATGGATGCGAAAGTTCCACTAGAATAAGGAACAATGAATTTAGGAGGTTCGAGCCAGCCTAAGAAGGAACAGATGAAACCATGGGCCTAAGAAACTACCATGTGGTCCAACTAGTGATCATTATTCTAAGTCCCATGGTTGGAAATATAATACCATTCACCTTCACTGTCATTGTCAAGATCAGAGGAGATGTGTGCTACCTATGCTGGAACATTTCCGAACTTGACCAAACCATTGTCCACCTGGTCTTGGATCCAATCCTTGAACACATATCATTGTTTGATGGTATGTACAAGGATCCTATTATAGGGTAAATGTTCAGGGTGATCAGTACACTTGGATTCACGAGTCTTCTTTCACTCTGGCGACTTTAGAATCCCCTGTTCCAGGGCACTTATGAAATAATTGAGAACCTATGAATATTTTAAAGGATAGGTCTGATTTCTTCTAACCAGGATAGGAAATATGGTAGCCTAGCCCTGATGAGGGGATATATCCTAATGAGGGATTAATCCACATTATCTCATATAGGTGGTTGTTCTTGGAGAGGTAGTGCCTACTAATTATTCACTAGGTGAGGCTAAGCTTGATGAGGCTATTTCACTTGGTGAGGATATGCTGTCGAAGGGGGAAACAACTCTAAAATCTCTGAGGTATCTACCTATATGGGGGTGGTAGTATCTATATTAGAAGTTATTATTATATGATATGACAGAGACAATGTATGTTCCTTCTTGGAATGTTGCAAGGATTCCTATAGGCACTGGTCCTTGTCAGAAAAATCCAAAAACCTACCTGGGAAGTTCTAAGTGATGAGGGTAGGGACTGATTTGTTATCTAAATTCCCTATACACATCACCAACAGATGTTCTTGAGTCATTGTAATATCAAGTGAATATGTGAGGCCCTTACAATAGGCAAAAAAGTATGTGGCATGCTCATATGATAATTTCTTTCACTTGAAGAGGTCAATAATGCTTTTCTTACATGCGGGGGAGTTAAACTGGTATAGGAACTATCTGTGAAGATCATATAAACTAGTGATGGACCCAATGGGTATATGAATATACCAAATGAATGCATACCCTTATAATGTATGTATAAAACATCAGATTTTGGCACCCTCTTTCCGCTCTGGGGTTCCCAACAAGGGTCGACACCTTGAGATGAAGTGGGATAGATGTTGTAGTAGGTTACCCATCCTGTTAAAGGGGGTAAAGCCAGGGTTTTCAATATTTGGGGGGTACTCGCATGTTTTCCACCCATGCTAGGTATGTATTTCCATCAGGTGGGATTTCCACCTATCACATCTCCAGGGCTTCAAGGTAAGTGGTGAGAGTGGCTATCAAATCATCCCGGAGAGGGTTCCTATCTTGATGAGGATTTCTGACCACCAATACGTCGATATAATCATCAACCTAGTATAAAAGCTTGATGAATCATGGAGTGACTTGATTTGGGTCTCAAGGAATGTGATCATTCTGCTCAGGCATATTTAGTGACCCATATCATGGTCACTTTCCATACACTCCTGCCACTTGTCTTTCTTAATGTGTGGGATCACTGAGCTCAACTGGTAGAAAATAGATAAGGAGGAATAGTGGATTCCACTACTACCCCATTAGAGGAGTAATAATACCCTATTAGGTGGCACTATAATATAGGTTCCATTAAGAAAGGATATCATTGATGATCCTATTATGATCTATGACCTATTGGATCAAGGTGGCGATAATGAGATCAAACTCTATCTTCTACAAAAAATTAAAATGATTGGAGGGATTGAGATTTCCCTTTACTTTGTTGATGTTTAGAGTGGTAGGAAACAATTTAGAGGTATCTACGAGTCCAAGTTTCTTTCTTTTTATACGAGTGCAGACACCTGTATGAGGTTTTGTTTGATTCTGTGTTACCCCATGAGGCAAGTTTTCTTTGTCAGACCTTAAATCGATGACCCCATCATTGTAAATCTATGGTAAAACCATATTTACTATAACAATACCTAGAGTAAAATACTCAATATCAATGGGTAAGTTAGGTTGATGAAGGTTAGGGACGAATTAGAGAGCATCGTACTATCCCCAACTCCAGATCTGTATGTGCGGAGAAACCTCTTATATGATTCTATAGAGCACTATGAGGCTCTTGACACATATCTATTGGAGGGTCTAGTGGTATCTAGGTGACATAGGGTGATGTTCCACTGAGAGTGATACCAACTCAACCTTGTGAAACTGCTTATCAAGGTCATAAAAGTTCTCCTGACTTCCTGGGTAGACCAACTGATGATCACAGAGGTGATGAAGCATCATCTAGATAGTCCAGTGGAAGCACACAACTTGAACCCCAGGGAGGGACTTCGGTATTTCAAAGTTGAAAGTTTCATTCAGCCAAAATACCATGGAAAACTGATTAGCAGCCAGAGTCACTCATAATCTTTCTTGCTCAGAAGTAGGGCCTTGCTCTTGTTTGACCCAAGATTCAATAAATTATGACAGAGAGATTGGTGGAGACACTGATGTGGATTGGTGTAGTGTTTATTTGGGTGGCAAAGGAGACAATGGATGAATATACAATTCGCTACACACCGGGTAATCTCTCGAGGATGGTACCAACCACATAATTATGCCCTTATAGGACTTGGTTCTCATTAATACCTCTTGTGTGAGGGCATTGACGCTCATTGGTGGCTCTATCTGATTCTAATCATTTATCACATTCTATAATAGTTCTCTATGATCCTAGGTTTATGTGGATAGGGAAACTATCAAATATATTTATGGTTGTACCATGATCCCTTGGAATGGAGCCAAATATTCCTCCACCAGCGTGTACCTACAAAAGGATTTGGAGATTCTATAGATCTCAACTTTTGGGATGAAAAACTTCACATACCAGGATCCTTCCCTAGACTTTGATGTTGATGCTTAGGGTGAAGGTTCCATCATTTAATCACATTATGCCTTAGAATCTAAGAGTTTAATGAGATTTAAAATGACTTGGCGCTTCCTAAAAATTTTCCTTCGACGACAGAAGTTCTCCCTTCTACCCCTAGATGGTTCTTCAGGGTAGGGTAATTATTCAGAATGGGGAGTAACACCATGTTGGTTGGTGATAATGTGGGGAGGACCTCCTCTTTTACTGGTTATGATATATGGAGGGCCTCTATATCGGTTGTTGTCAGAGTGTGGTGTACCTCCACTTTGACTACTGTAGGAGTGGGGAGGATCTCCCCTATGGATATTGATAAAGAAAGACCAATGATTTGGCAATAAGAACATGGAAGTACCTCCTTGTTGGTCAGTAGTAATGGAATGTGGAGGAAATCCATATCGATGGGATGAAGTTTGAAGAGGAAATTTTCACTGATTAATGATAGAGCAGGGAGGACCTTCGCTTAAACTGGTGGAAACATGGGGAGGGACTCCATATTGAATTCTGTAGGAGTAAGGAGTACCTCCATTCTGATTGGCTACATAATGGTGAGGAAATCTATTTTGGTATTTGATAAATTGGGGGAGGACCTACTCCTTTATTGATACTAGAGTGGGGAGGAGATCTACTTGATATAGGAATGATGTGAGTAGGACCTTCGCATTGAGTGGCTGCGACATGGGGAGGACCTTCATGTTGGGAATCATAAGTATGGGGAGTAACTTTATACTAATTATTGATGAAATAGGTAGGGCCTCCGATTTTATTAGGGATGTAGCGGGGATGACCTCCTTTTGAACTGGGAAAGATGTGAGGAAGACCTTCATGAGGATTGGTAATTACACGGGGAGGGCCTCTGTGTTGACTGGTGGTAGTCACTACTGGAAATCATGGTTTTCCCAACAGTTGTATACCAATGGTTTAAAAGAACCATTGGTATAGTTGATATTTACCAACGGTTTTCATTAACCATTGGTAAAGATCTATAAAAATTGATTTTTCCCAACGGTTTGATGAAATCGTTGGGAAATATTGGTAAAAAATTACTTTTCCCAACGATTTCATCAAACCGTTGGGAAAGATGGGGAAAAAACAGTTTTCCCAACGGTTTAATGAAACCATTGGGAAAACTCTATCTTTCCCAACGGTTTTTAAGAACCTTTGGGAAAGATTTCCCCCAAATACATACCAGCCGAACCCCCACCCAACCCGATTGTAGACCGATTGCAGAACCTAATCGAGCTCCTGAATTCTTCTCAGCCGCTACACTCTTTCCACCCAAGATCTATCTTCAATCAAACAAAATATTATTTCACACTTCAAATTAGTAAGTGTTACCTTAGTTTTAGCGTTATTTATCTATTTTTTTGGTGTTTGATGTTTTCATTTATGCTAAATTAGGGTTTCTGTCTATAAAACCCTTGGATTTGTTTTATGTTTTTTGTTATACACTTCAAACATGGTAAAGGTTTTGTTTAGTGGGGTGATATGGTACTTTTGGTGGAATTTATTTTAGTTGAAAATTGGATTTTTATTTGGATGAATTTATGTTTCAATTTGAGGTGGGGGAGGGTGTGCAGATGGGGTGGGGGAGGATGTCGAGGGATATCCAAGTGGGGTGGGGGAGGGGCTATCTAGGTAGGGTGGTGAGGGGGCTGGGTTGTCCAAATAGGGTGGGGGTAGGGCTGTTTGGGGTGGGGAGGGGATGTCTAGGTAGGGTGGGGAATGGGGGTGTCTAGGTAGGGTGGGGGAGGGGGCTGGGTTGTCCAAATGGGGTGGGGGTAGGGCTTTTTGTGGTGGGGGAGGGGCTTTCTAGGTAGGGTGGGGGAGGGGGCTGTCTAGGTAGGGTGGGGGAGGGGGCTGGGTTGTCCAAATGGGGTGGGGGTAGGGCTATTTGGGGTGGGGGAGGGGCTGTCTAGGTAGGGTGGGGGAGGGGGCTGGGTTGTCCAAATGGGGTAGGGGTAGGGATGTTTGGGGTGGGGGAGGGTGTGCAGGTTGGGTGGGGGAGGGTGTCCAGGTAGGGTTGTCCAAGTTGGGTGGGGAGGGTGTGTAGGTGGGGTGGGGGAGGGGCTGTCTAGGTAGGGTGGGGGGGATGGGTTGTCCAAGTGGGGTGATGGTAGGGCTGTCCAGGTGGGGTGGTGGGGGGGGGTGGCTGGGTTTTCCAAGTGGGTTGTGGGGGGTAGGGGTGTCTAGGTATGGTGGGGGGGGGGGTGGCTGGGTTTTCCAAGTGGGGTGGGGGTAGGGCTGTCCACGTGGGGTGGGGGGGGGGGGTGCTGGGTTGTCCAAGTGGGGTGGGGGTAGGGCTGTCCAAGTGGGGTGGGTGGGGTGGGGGTAAGGCTGTCCAAGTGGGGTGGAAACCCTAAATTCAATGTTTTAATTGGAGATTTGGTTTGTTTTATTGGGGATTAGGGGTATGAGGCATTCCCATTCCTATTATGGGTGGTTTTAATCAAAATTTACGATGTTGGAACCATTTATGATGTTGTCGTCTCTATTTAATCTCATTTCCCCAAACTTAACATTAAATTCTATATCACATTTGGTTTCTGTTTTTTTAATTTATAGTTAAGTTATTTGTGGTTGATGATTGTCTCATGTTAATTGTTTTCAATGCTTTGGCGTGGAAATTGGGCATTTAATGTGACTTTTCCAAATGGGGGTGCCTTGAGAATACTCCAAATATTTTTTAAAAATGATCAAAGGGATTTTATTATTTAAAATGGATTTCGAAAGATATTTTCTATTAAATTTCATTCCTATTGAATTTTTTATGACAAAATGACTTATATAAATTCTTTTTACAGAATGGACAGAAGTTGGATGTATGAAACCGATCGGATCTCAAGAGATTTTCAAAACAATTTGGAGAGCTTTATAGATTTTTCATTTCACAATGCTTTAGATAGTGGTTGCATACACTGCCCATGTTCCAATTGTGTTGGTAGACCTTGGTTGAACCGTGAAGAAGTCAGCTACCACATAACCAAAAATGGTTTTCAAGCAAACTACTTTGTGTGGTATCACAATGGGGGAGAAAATGAAATCTCAAATTGGTGATGATCGAAATGAAAGGACTGGAATGGAGAATTTGTTAGATGATCGGTTTCTATTTATTCGTCATCATGAAAAAGAAAGGATTTTGACTCAAGAAGACTTCGATATGAGGACAGCTGATGCATCTAGTGAAAATGATGATATTGATAGTGTGAAAAAATTGAATGATGCTACCATGACTCCAGTATATCGATAATGTGATAAAATGAAAAAGCTGGAATTTTTAATCCGATTGTTTCATGGGAAAACTATGTATAGGATTTCTAATATAGCAATCGATTAAATTCTTACCATCTTGAAGGATTTACTTCCAGATGATGCAGATATTCCCTCAAACCACTATATGGCATGAACGTTAGTTGAGGAACTTGGATTTTCAAGAAACAAAATTCATGCTTGCCTGAAAGATTTCAGTTTATTCTGGGAGGAAACCGCTGAACGAAATGATTGTATAAAATGTGGCACATCCCACTGGAAGTCAAAATCTGATGGAACACCATCCCACGTTCCACAGAAAGTAATGTGGCACTTTCCATTGATCCCCAGACTCCAGAATCTTTTTATGTCTGATGACATATCAATAAAAATGAGATGGTATGATACCGAGAGAAAGAAGACTAATGATGAGTTGGTTCATCCTACAGATGGATTTGCATGGCAGATATTTGATGCTCGACATCCTGATTTTGAAGCTGACGTGCGTAATGTGAGGCTGGGTCTTTCATGCGATGGTTTTAATCCGTTTGGGCAGATGCTTACTTCGCACAACACATGGCCAGTTTTTATACACATTTATAATCTTCCACCATGGTTGTGTATGAAAAAACCTTTCACTTTCATGATTATACCCATATCTGGTCCTTCTGATCCCGACATTGATATTGATGTATACATGCAACCTTTAAAGTGTCTGTCTTTTGTTTCAAAAGGACATCATTTTAAGTGAAAAACATCAACTAGCATATGGAAAACCGACCAAACGCATTTAGATTGTGTCGATAATTTAGAACAACAATCCATGGGTCATATGTGACGTGTACGAGTCAACCCAACCTTAATCTGAGGCACGGTGTGGCCGGAATCACTCTAAGTGGCTCTCTTTTGTTTAAAATGGACAACATTTTAAGTACATACGGAAAAATGTTCAAATGCATTCGGTTTCCGTTGAAACTTTAGGAGAACGATTAATGGGTCATATGTGACGTGTACAAATCAACCCTGCTTCAATCTGAGACACGGTGTGGCCGGAACAACTCAAAGTGTCTGTCTTTTGTTTCAAAAGGACGTCATTTTAATTGAAAAACATCAACTGGCATACGGAAAACCGACCAAACACATTCATATTATGTCAATACTTTAGAAAAACGATCTATGGGTCATATGTGACATGTACGAGTCAACCCCGCCTCAATCCGAGGTGCAGTGTGGCCGCCACCACTCAAAGTGTCTGTCTTTTGTTTCAAAAGGACGTCATTTTAACTGAAAAACATCAACTGGCATACGGAAAACTGACCAAACGCATTTTTATTGTGTTAATACTTTAGCACAACGATACATAGGTCATATGTGATGTGTACGAGTCAACACCGCCTTAATCTGAGACACGGTGTGGCCGAAATCACTCTAAGTGGCTCTTTTTTTTTTAAAATGGACAACATTTTAAGTACATACGAAAAACCGACCAAACGCATTCGGTTTCCTTTGAAACTTTAGGAGAATGATTCATCGGTCATATGTGACGTGTATGAGTCAACACCACCTTAATCTGAGGCACAGTGTGGTCGGAATCACTCTAAGTGGATCTCTTTTGTTTAAAATGGACAACATTTTAAGTAAATAGAGAAAACCGACCAAACGCATTCGGTTTCTATTGAAACTTTAGGAAAACGATCCATGGGTCATATATGACCTGTAAAAGCCAACCCGGGCTCAATCCGAGTCGCGGTGTGGCTGGGATCAGTCTAAGTATCTCTCTTTTTTTAAAATGGACACCGTTTTAAGTACATACGAAAAACCGACCAAACGCATTCGGTTTCTGTTGAAACTTTAGGAGAACGATCCATGAGTCATATGTGACATGTAATAATCAACCCCACCTCAATCTAAGATGCGATGTGGCCGACACCACTCAAAGTGTCTGTCTTTTGTTTTAAAAGGACATCATTTTAATTGAAAAACATCAACTGGCATACGGAAAACCAAGAAAACGCTTTCAGAATATGTTGATACTTTAGGACAATGATCAATGGGTCATTTGTGACATGTACAAGTTAACCTTGCCTCAATCCGAGGCATGGTGTGGCATGATCACTCCTTATGTATGTATTTTGTTTAAAATGGACAGGATTATAAGTGAAAAGAACAACTGACATACGGAAAACCGACCAAACACATTCGAAATGTGTTGATTCTTTAGGAAAATGATCCATGGGTCATATGTGACGTGTACGAGTAAACCCTACCTTAATCTGAGGCACGGTGTGGCCAGAATCACTCTAAGTGGCTCTCTTTTGTTTAAAATGAACAACATTTTAAGTACATACGGAAAACCGACCAAACGGATTCTGATTATGTTGATACTTTAGCACAATGATCCATGGGTGATATGTTACATGTACGAGTCAACCCTGCCTCAATCTGAGGCGTGGTGTGTCCGACACCATTCATAGTGTCTCTCTTTTTTTTTAAAATGGACAGGATTATAAGTGAAAAGATCAACTGGCATACGAAAAACCGACCAAACGCATTTGAAATGTGTTGATGCTTTAGGGAAAAGATCCATGGGTCATATGTGATGTGTAAGAGTCAACCCCGACTCAATCTGAGGTGCGGTGTGGTTGACACCATTCACAGTTTCTCTCTTTTGTTTAAAATGGACAAGATTATAAGTGAAAAGAACAACTGAAATATGAAAAACTGACCAAACGCATTCGGATTGTGTTGATGCTTTAGGTCAACGATCCATGGTTCATATGTGACGTGTACGAGTCAACCCAGGCTCAATTAGAGGCATGGTGTGGCCATGATCACTCTAAGTGTCTCCTTATTGTTTAAAATGGATAACATTTTAAGTACATATGGAAAACCGACCAAACACATTTGGTTTCCATTGAAAATTTAGGAGAACGATCCATGGGTAATATGTGACGTGTACGAGTCAACCCCGCCTCAATCCGAGGTGCGGTGTGGCCTCCACCACTCAAAGTATCCATCTTTTATTTCAAAAGGATGTCATTTTAAGTGAAAAACATCCACTGGAATACGGAAAACTGACCAAATGCATTCGGATTGTGTCTATACTTTAAAAAAAAGATCCATGGGTCATATGTGACGTGTACGAGTCAACTACGCCTCAATACGAGGCACGGTGTGGCCGAAACCACTCTAACTGTGTTTATTTTGTTTAAAATGGACAGGATTGTAAGTGAAAAGAACAACTGGCATACGGAAAACCGAAAAAACACATTCGGAATCTATTGATAATTTATCACAACGATTCATGGGTCATATGTGACCTGTATGAGACAATCCGGGCTCAATATGAGTCGCGGTGTGGCCAGGATCAGTCTAAGTGTATCTCTTTTGTTTAAAATGGACAACATTTTAATTACATACAGAATATCGACCAAACGAATTTGGTTTCCGTTGAAACTTTAGGAGAACGATCCATGGGTCATATGTGATGTGTACAAATCAACCACGCCTCGATCTGAGATGCAGTGTGGCCGGCACCACTCAAAGTGTCTGTCTTTTGTTTCAAAAGGACATCATTTTAAGTGAAAAACATCAACTGACATACGGAAAACCAAGCAAACGCTTTCAGAATATGTTGATACTTTAGGACAATGATTGATGGGTCATTTGTGACGTGTAAGAGTTATCCTCGTCTCAATCCGAGGCATGGTGTGGCTGGTATCACTCCAGGTGTATGTATTTTGTTTAAAATGGACATCATTTCAGGTAAAAATATATGGTATACAAAAAACCGATCAAATAATGAGTTGAATTCCGGATTCCACATATAATTATCATCTAAATTTTAAATTGAATTCTAAATGAATTATGTATTTTTATAATTACGTTATGAATTCTAATTTAATTATGGGTGTGTATAGTTACAGGATGCATTATATGTTAAATGGGTATGAATTTGTTTTCTATATGTATGTTTTAGTTGGTTATTACAGGTAAAATAATTGTATATGTATGTGTTAGTTTATTGCAGGTACAATAATTGGATTGAAAATGGGAGGGAATGCACAAAATGAGGCCTGCTGTCCAAATTGCAGAGCTGCTGTGCAAATTGCAGGCTTTTGTGCAATTTTCACAGCATAGGCTATGCCAACGGTTTCAAACTGTTGGTAAAAAACCTTTCCCAACGGTTTCTAAACCTTTGGGAAAGAGGAGAGTCCTTGGGATTTCCCAACGGTTCAAGCCAAACCATTGGGAAAAACGATCCTAACGGTTTGGCACAACCGTTGGGATAGGTTAGGATTTCCCCACCCTATACCAATGGTTCATAGTAAACCGTTGGGAAAAGCTTTCCCAACGACTTACTTCCCTATGGTTTGCAGAACCGTTGGTATAATATATACTAATGGTTCTGTAGCCTTTCCCAATGGATCAGAACCATTGGGAAAGACTGTATTTCCAGTAGTGAGTGGTATGGGGAGGATTTCTATATTGGTTGTTGAAGTTGGGAGGAAATTTTCTTAATTTAGGAGTGGTGAGAGGAGTACCTTGTAAATGATTGTGAGAGTGGGGAGGACCTCCGCTTGGGTTGGTGACGGTGTGGGGAGGACCCATTCATTGAAAATTATCATCACGGGTTGGCCCACAATGGTTGCGGGTGATGACAAAAAGTGACAGAGTTAACTCAATTTTTTTGTAGGGTGGATGAGGTCTCGATCCAAACCAGGTGACGATGGGTCCCAGCTCATCCATAGTAGGGATCTGATAGAATGCGCAGGTAGTGGAAAGGGCCACTAAAGCTATAGAAGATTATTCCCTTTGACAGACATTATCCTCGACTTGTTCTCGATGTTGGAACTAGGTGGTCTAGATTAGGGAAGACAAATCAGGGGTACAATTCATATGTTCTTTGACCTGGAGGATCGGTCATTTCCAGTACTGACAGAGCCTAGTGGCAACTCTCATTGGAGGCTCTTAGGTGGTAGTCACAGCCAGAGAAACTCAAACACCCACACCTCTTCGAAGTAGGGGAATGATTAATATGATCAATCAGGAGAGAGGATACTAAAGTGATTAGTTATTAGAGTGGTTAGTGGTTTCTCCCTATGCGGAACTTGGAGACAGTGGTGTCGATGAGGTGCTAAAACCTCCAGGTCCTGGGGAACCATGTCACTTATGGTAATGACCCCCTTCAATTCATAATAGCGCATGAGGGTGTCCATAACCCTTCTATGGATAATTTCAGAGGGTATGATGGGAAATGTGTTCCTGATAGTTGGTGTTGTATAGGAATTCATGGTGGAATCCATGGTAGAGGTGGAGTCATATGGGATTTTCACATTAACATTTCTTCTACCTTGGAACCTGCGGGCATTGGGTGGCTGGTTTCCTGTTACCTATGTCTTGAAAACCATGAGAATTCAAATGTCAGTATGGATACAAGGAAAGTAATTCCTAATGCCCTACCATAGTATAATATTCCATGGTCAGAGAGAGAGAGAGCTACATAGGCAATGTCATAGATCGGAAATGCCCAATGTTTAACTACCATAATTTCTGGTGAGTTCCATGATGGGCCCACTATTTTCTTTGGGGGTCCTAACACAAGATAGCTGGATCTGGTGACATGATAATCTGCTGATTTCTCAAACACTACTATCCCCATGTTGAGAAGAATCGTTTCATATTGGGTTCACTATTTTTCCCCACACTTTCGCTGGGGAACACTACCGTGCATGTTGCTGGCATGTATTGTTACCCCACATTCCCACTTTACAAATATACGATAATTCATAACTTTCTATGGTCATGTATACCCCTTGATCGAAACAGGATGATGGGAGGTCGGTTCACCCTTCCATGGACTCCTCCTTGGAACTTTTCCCCTAGTCCAAGTCTCCCTCATAGAGTTAAGTCATGTTCGTGGGACTCATTCCCGATTCCATATCTTTGTGGATGCTGATTAATTACACTACTTATGTCTAGACATTCTAGTGGGTCTTTAATGTGCGACAACCTTTGGTTTGGAGAGTAGTCACATTGGGAATTTCTCGAATATCTAGATGCTAAGAACATTGGTCACATGTATTCTTCCTCACAGGAGGGCATCACACAGAGGCATATTTGGCATAGAACCCAAGACATCCTATGTCGATCATGAGGTATCTAACACCAAGGGCATATATCTTCCAACACTTTCACTTCAAGAATCTCATGTTTAACATGAGGTAGCTAAATCCATAGGCATATATCTTCCAAGGTTTTCACCTCAGGAATCCCGTGTCTATCATGGGGTATCTTATTGGGGTCACAAGTGTAACATCTTGTGGATATAGATTTGATTGATCAAAATACCTCATAGGAGAGGATCAGGGAGGTGCGTCCCTAGGAGAGAAGATGTCACACATGGAGATTTATCAATGTATGGATTATAATTCCCCATGGAGGAAGATCCTGGAAGTGTGTCCCATAAAGGGTAGGTGTCACACTGTGAAGGAGGATGGATCAGAACAACCTATGAAGGTAGATCCAATATTTTCATCCCATAAAGGGAAGATTTCACACCATTAAGGTTGATCTGGACACCCCTGAAGGTGGATCATGGAGGTTCACCCCTAGTAGTAGGAAACCTAGGTTTACCATTAGTTTGGATTGAAAGGAATTTTATGTACCCTTTTTAGAGGATAGGGATAAAAAATCATGTAGTTCAATGCTTCAGTTTAAGGTCATATGAAAGGATTGGTCCATGCATTTTAATATCATACAGTAAGAATGCCCACATCCCTAAATGAGTGTCGATGAGGGATGGTGTGGGGATTATGCATGAAAGATTCCATTCACAAGAGGATTTATCTTGGCTGGAGTTGTTGTGGGGATTATGCATTGAGTTTCCTAATGGAATTTGAGGAGATGTGGTCTCATAAGTGAGGAGCATGATATTAATAGGATGTGGCCTAGATAACATGGGGGTGAGTGTGGATGTTGGTTTTGAACCTCAGGGAGGCTTCCTATATTTCCCAGTTGAGAATAAAAAGACCATTTAGTTCAGAATGATTAGGGATTATACCTAAGGAGGAGGCCTAAAGTCACATGTGGATAGGGCTTATGTGCAAAAGAATCCCATAGGGTGAAGACTGGTAGAGGATTACGCATGGAAGTGACCCATTGAGGAGATGGATGTTGGGGATTATACCTAAGGAGGAGGTCCAATGGATGGATGGGGTGAATTACATGGTCTCTACTAACCTATAAGACCATGTGATTCGTGATCTATGTGATAAATAATAGGAATCAATAGACCCGATACTTGGGTCATGAAAGAAGTTCCAATAAGAGAATTTGTGGGGATTACACATTAAGATGCCCGATGAGGATGTCATTACATGAAGGAAGTATCTCATTCCATGTGAGGAGGATATCATTCCCTGTGAGGGTATGCAGTGTGTATACCATCCAATTCCACTCACAAACATAGAATACCATGCTTATTGCATAGGGTAAGGCCGCAATTTTAACATCATGTGTTGAGGATGTGGGTGCTAGGCAATTTTATGTCTTGTAGACTAGACATGGGGGACTCACTCCTTAACCCTTGGTCTTACATAAACATGGATCATACACCTTTGGTAGGCACATGGATTTATCAATTCAATGGTTTAATGACATAGAAGAGTGGTCAATCATAAGTTCCATGTTAGCATGCATATGCTGAAAAGAAACATGTGTTAGAGTACCTATGCCAAAGAGAAAATGGTAAGTGGGAATCATAGTCTGCACATGAAGTGGAGTGAGCCGTAAGAATGGGTGGTACGTGTCACATAGGGATTTTAGGTGCATATGACCTAATCATAGATGGGTGTGGGGGCTTTGGGCACTCAACCTTCGTGAAGAGGTGTCAGTAGATGGGAGGTAGCATGGAGAGGTCCAGGAGAGAGGTTTCACGAATCATAGGGAATCACAAAGAGGTGATTCAAGAATCTAGGGTGATTCATGGAGGTTAGGGGATTTTTTAAGGATAAGTATTTGTAAAAAAATAGTGGCCCTGCATCGGGATGAAGTCCTGGCTTAGGAAAGGAGTGCTTCACGAAGGCTGAATGCTTCGTGAAGCCTCAAGTTACTCGTAAGGCCTTATTCTTTTGGTAAAGGCATAGGCCTTTGAAAAAGGAATTCCTACCTAGTGTGGAGGATTTTAAGAACATATTTAAGTTTGTTTCGTGAAGAACAAGTACCTTGGATGATCCATTTTGTTCAGGTTCATGATGCTCGAGAGGTTCGTAAAATGGGATAAATTTAGAAGCCGAATGGTCGAGTAACCATCACCCAAAGGTTGGAATGAGGGGGTATTTATAGAAAAGGGGTTTCATGAAGTTGGTAAGTAGTTCAAAAATTAATTGGGGGATTAGTTAATGATTTCATCTCTTTCGAGCTCACAAAGGTCACCATCAGTCCTTTTCATGGTTGCAAAGCCCCATCAGACTCACAGAGGGCACCGTCATGGTTTCGCATGTTCACGAAGGAGACTTATCGTCCGGGGGATCCATGAGCATAGAACATTAGTGAAGTATGAAGGATTAATGAATCAAACCTATAAAAGGGTTTTTGGGCTATTTTGACTTGGATTTTCTTCAAACCAGTTGTGTCTTCCTTGACTATTCTTGTGACATGTATTTCGGCGCTAACAATCACTCTATTGAATTTAATATCTATAAAATTATCACATTATGATAAAAAGAGGATAAGTTTGGTTATAAATTTTAATTTTAAATAATAATTATTTTTTTTATCATTGTAATTTATTTATAATTTTTATTGATTAAATAATTTCCTTAAATGCTTAGGCAAGTCCGAAACAACATTTATTCAGTTAATAGAAAAATGAAATAAATGATTTTAAAAACATTAAAAGTAATACAATTTTGGTGAATTATTGTGTTTTATAATTTTTTTAGATAAATATGAAATGTTAAGGATATGTGAAAGGTTTATATTTGTATTCCATAACTATCTTGATGTCTTTAATATCAAATTAAATGAATAATGTCAAAAATTACTTTAATGATATTTTATGTTAAATAATATTTTATTAAATTATTTAAAAAATATAAAAATTTAAAAAGTGGACAATTATGATGAGGAGTGGTAAAAAATTTCATCCCTTGGCCATTTATGATCTAATTGTTACCTTATAAGTAAAATTATAACCCTTTGAGATTGAAAAATTCATCACCATAGTTAAGGTTAAAATCGATTAATAAAGGGGTTAAAACGAAAGATAAGTTTTAAAATTAAGAAACCTATATAAATTATATGATTATATTTAGACCTTATCATATTTCTCTTTAAATATATGGAAATTTGGAATCATTTATCTTGAGAATTACTTAATTATATTTTAATATTTTTCGTAATTCAAAGTGTGTCCTTTCTGTCCCTTATAAAAGGACATCTGTGATCTATTTTTTACACTAATTTGAGCCATAAATATCAAAAAAAACCTACTAAATTATATTATAAAAATTATATATCCATTAATTAGTGGTTTTGGTCTTATTGAATGATCGTTCCAATTGTCCTTAAGAAGGTATCTACAAGAGGCATATTGAAGAAGAGGTAATCTTCCTACATGACCTCTGTCAATGCATTTATTCTTCTAAATACTATAAATTTGTGTTATTAATAATAAAATAATAAATATAGTATTATAAATATACTAAATTTTTATTATGATCATGAAACCACAATTATCCACCATCATTTACATCAAATTGGAAGTGAAAGTATCTCTCATGCGTACGTGTGGATTACCACCTCCATGTAGCGATACAATTCATTTTTCATCACCATATTTGATGGATATGTATTTTAATGGGTTTAATTTTTATAAATTATATTTATGAAATTATTATGATTCTGTAATTATAATATAATATCTATATTCTTACCTTCAAAATCATTGGAAAAATGTTAACGTCACTGGTGCGTACATGTGGACTACCACCTCCATGAAGGGATGCGATTCATTTTTGTTTTACATTTTACATGGATGGTAATAAGGATTTATTTAATGAATATATATGATATAATAATTATTATATAAAGTTTAATTATTATTTATATTCCTTTCATTTCATCTGTCAAAAATTGAAAAAAAATGTTCATGCGTACGTACGACCTACCGTCTCTATGAACAGAGTAATTCATTTTTCTATATCCACCATTAATGGATGATTATAAATATGAATATAATGAATATATATTATATTTATATCATAAATAATATTATGGGGCTGATTTAACCATGATCAAAGTATATGGATTGAAACTACCAAATAAAAATCCTAATTTAAAATGAAACAGTTAACACCCAAAAATGATGATTTTAATAAGGAATTATTAATCAATGGGTGATGAAATGTTATAAGTGAATTTTATATGATATTATAAGTATTTTAATTACTATTTTATATAATTATAATAAATTTAAATTTATTATACATGATTTTAGTATGCATTTAAAGCAAGAATAACTTGAGGTGAGGAATTTTCGTCTCACTTTTACTTATATGAGACACATGTCATATTCACCACTTGTTTCTTTTATGTGGAGTATATAATGAACATGAATTAATTTTATGATGATTATAATTTAATATATTTGGATATACATTTCCATATAATTTTCAATATTTCATGTGGTTTTGATTCAAAAGTTACCAAAGTGGTATGAGATTTATGTTTCAATCCCATTTTAATCAAGATTGTCTATGATCGAATTTCCATTAAGGTAATTAGATCATAATTATATAATAATTAGCCTTTAATTTTATTCTCCCATAGTAATTTATGTAATTTTAAATTAATAGTACCCTTTTCCTCTATTTGTTACTTAAAATGATTGAGAGTATGTTTTTGAGAAAAACATACTTTATTTCATATTCGGCTGGGAATATTTTTATTCTATGTCCTTATTTTCATTATTTTTTTTTCAAGAATGTTTTACTATTATCATATTATTTTTAAATATATTTTTACCCATATTTTTTTTACAAAAATATCTTAAAAGGAATATTCTTATCATTTTTTGAACGAGGTACTTTTGACTTTTTACCAAAAATATTAAAGGAATATTTATTTTAACGTACATGACATGAAAAAAATTTCCCACCACCAAAACTAATAAATGATATTAATATTAATTTTTAGGTTTCCAATGTTATTTTTTAAGAAATTTTTTTCTTTAACATTTGAGAAATGTTTATATTTTAATATTTGATTTAAAAATGAAAAGGGTATTTTCATCAAGAAATATTCCAGTGATATTTTAAAGGATTATTTCATCTATGATAGCATATTTTAATGTTACTTAGGATTTATTGGATATGATACAATGATACCATCTATATCATTTCTCTATATTGTTTATGGTTTTGATGATGAAATATCTATGAAACCCATTTTCTTTTCCACGGGTTATGTTATGATGAAATTTTTTATGATCTTGTAGAATGAATTTGAATGGATTTTTGATTATGTGGTGGGTGGGATCAGAATTATATTCCCATATAATGAATTGGGTGAATATTGATGTTCTATGATATCAAAGGTTACACATAATGTCATCTTATTCTTGAGAAAACATGGTGCACAAGAGGTTATCCTAAGACCAATAAAAGAGGGTACACAGGAGGTTATCCCAAGACTGAAGGAGGTGCACAGGTGGTTAGTAACATGTTATAAATGTCTTGGTGGGTAGTCTTAACATAAAATTTATATGATTATTACACACTTATGGCATAAATGTATGACATGAACTTATGAAAATGTTATGTTATCATGATTAATTTTCTTTTATTCCTCTACGATTCATTTCTTATGAACACCCAAGATTTATTCCATGACTCAAGATTATGATTTATGATATATAGGGTATGGTTTTCAAATGTTAAGATCATGTTCTCATACCATTATACTTATGTTATTTCTAAGTGATCATTGATATCTCCCCTATTTACCCTTACTGAGCATCTGATCTCCTCTTTTCTTATGTTTTCTTTCCTTAGGTTATGAAGAAAGGTTTTAAGTATGATATGTATAAGAAGGGTGTAATTATGAAGAACTAAGTAGGAGATGATTTAGATCTATTATGAACATGTTTTTTTTCATATATCTAAATTTTCAAAGACTCTAAACCTATACAATTATGGTATGGATCATATTGTCATGTATTGAATATTCATCTAATAATATGTAATATTTATGTATGAAAAGTATGGATCCCTATAAAACCAATTAATCACGCCTCATATTTTTCTTCTTTGATTTCAGTAAAATACACATTTGATTTATTTATCCTCAATAAAATTTACTCTAAACATCCATTTTCTTTTTATTTGATGCAAACAACCTCCTTCATTTTATAAAGTGATGGTCATTCCTTTATATCCTCCTTGAAAATCATGAGTGAATTCTATTATTTATTCTATACTCTCCAGGATTTCCTCTCCTCTTTCCAAGAAGGTTAAAGTGAGTATATAATCTTTAGTGATCGATGCACTCTTCATGTCCTTCCTTAATTATTATCTTACAAAACCATGAATTCATTCTCCAGTGAGTAATATTGTTCTAAATTTTGAGTTCTTTTTGAAAGTTTTTCTTCATAGCCTTTATAAAAACATCCATAATGTGTTTAATCCTTCCACAACAATTTCATATCTTTTTTTTCTCTATAATGACTATTGTGAATAAGACATCAATAATACTTTAAACATAATCATTTACCTTTCCACTTCATAATAGTCCAACATAATGAATCTATGTTTGAGTGGAATAGAAATTTAATTTTTTCATTCATGTCTCCTTATTTTCATAGGATAATGGGATCTATTTTTTTACCTTATTTTTTTTGTTTTTTCAACACCTCAGCACCTCAACAATATCAATAAAAATTTAATATATATTATTGAAATATTCATACCTTTAAATTGATTTCCATGGATAATATGTATTAACAAGTCTTCTTTGATTTCACATCTCCAATTTCTTCTTGAACACATCCATTATGTCTTTAATGACTTGAAAAAAACAACAACACTCCTTAAAAACCATCCTTTGAGATTTTTTATTACCAAATACTATATTCTGATTTTTCTTCTCTACTGATTCTTGATTTTTGTTCTTATTAATAATTACTGAAGTCTCCAGGTGATAATATCCGGTGTTTGAATTCTTCCTCAAAAAATGAAGCTCTTCATCAAGATTATTAATCCTCAAATATTTATAATTAATTTATATTTTTAAATTCATAATGTGAGACTTATTTTCATTATGTATAGTCTTCACTTCCTCTTTTTGGGATGTAATATATTCTTTATAAAGATTTTAATTTTACTTTAACACACATATAATTTCTTCAATTATATTACTTTGTTCCTTCATTTTATTATCAATTTTTATAATGATCTCTATTAAAGTTATCTCTTATTTCATTAAATTTATAGTAGATTTCTTAAAATATGATATGGAGGTATAATTTTTTTTACCTTTAACTTTCAATAATTTTACTTAATTGCTCAAGGATTAAAATTTCTCTTTTTTGGTTTATAAAAAAATCTTATGATTTACCATATAATGTGGTTTTCCCTTTTCTATCGTTATACTCCAACCATTTTGGTGATGGATAATCTATATCTTCAAATTTATAAAAAACATATACTATAGATTTAAATTCAGATATACATAAGGAACTAATTTTTTTTCACTTCAATGGGAATACCCAGTTTCTTGGCAGCCTTATTATAATCCTTCTTCTTACTTCCTTGAAACATGACATTATTGTTCATCAAAATTCATATTCAAATCTTTAACCAATTTATATTTTATACTAGTATAAGAAATATAGTTCTCTTTTAACCCAAATTCTTTACCATAAAAATATTATAACTTTATCCATATTTCTTTATATGATTTTTAGTGAGTTATATTTTTGGATACAATATTTTCCAAATAAAAATATAAGGATTTCTTTTCACAATCACCTATCTCTAAATTTTTTTGAACCCTCTCAAACAAAATTCCATGATTACTTAGAAGAAAAATCCAATTAATAGGATATCACTAGGGATTATAACAAGAACTTATAAATATTACATGAACTCTTTCTTCCAATTGAAAAAATGACTTCTATCAAATAAAGGAGTTTTCACTATAAATTAAATATCATGTAAAATATTCAAATCTTCACAATAATAACGAGTTAGGTTAAATCCAAAACATAAACTACTATATTTGATACTACTTTTTTGTAACTAAATAGAAACCTTGAGATGGGAGGGGGTGAATCAAGGTGTTTCCTAGCTATGTTTTTATTCCCCACAATTGTCTCTTTTTTAGATATTGTTCCCGTGTTACCAAGAACTAGTGTTTGACCTGTTGATCAATTTTTTCTCACAAAACCTCAACAAACCTATAGAAATGTAAATCATACATAGGAAATATGGATTTTAATTGGTACACCATAAAGAGATAATTCAAGGAGTATATGCTGACAATGTGCCAACATACTAGGAGGAAACACTATTCATTATAGTTACTATAGATATTTAAGAAAGATACATTATCAATACTAGAGTAACTCCTACTTCTCCCCTATAGGAACTAAATCAGTGAAGGATTGGTTAGTTTGTAAACATTAAGGTCTCTTCAATAATTTATAGACTTTAAGGTCTCTTCCAGATTAACATAGGTTGCTGAGACACCTTGCATCCTAATATCTAAATAGAATCTCTATTAAGATACTTCTTTTTAAACTCTTATTATTTAATACCAAATGAGATTAACTCCTTGATGTCTGGGTTGGATCTTTATCTTCTATATACCCATAATAAAAACTATCCCTCTAGATGAAGATAATTCTATAAAGGAATTATCTGGTTTTATTCCTTATTCAATAGTCAAATATAGAAATATGACTTATTAATATTCTATGACACATCTTAGTTATAAAAATAGATATGATCAATTTAAATCCTCTGTGACTTCCCTCTATCTTCATCATCGTCCTTTGAACTAGATATATCAATATTATCTAAAATATCTTCCTCTTCCCAAAATTGGACGTGTCAGTATATTCCCTCCCTTTTCTTTCTTCGAATTCTAGATTTTTCCAAATATATATAGTATTGATACTCTATCTATTATTATTTTTCTTCTTCTTCTTATATCCTTATAAATATTTATATAACCACATGAATATTTCTGAAATATTTTTCACCACGATTTTCTCCAAATTAACTTCTCAGTAATTCCATATAATTATCAACCATTTATTCTTCAAAATATTCCTTAATAATCAAAATGTGATCCTGTATCTTGTTTTATTACGAAATTAGTATATGGAATATAAATATACAATTAAAAAGAACCATCAAAATTTTTCAACACTCTTCATAGAGTGATTCCATCAAATATGGTGTGACAACATTCACAGCTGATTGTATTATCAATCATATTTTATGATTGATAATGTGTATCATATTATATGGATAAATGATTACTTCTTCTAGAATGAGTCCTATATATTTCTTGATAACCTTCATGTATCTTAGTACTATTCAACACTTTACTGCATCATCACACTTCTTCATAAGTTACTCTTATCTATTATCTTGAATGACTCTTATGTATTAGGATTTTCCCATTTTTATAGAATGATGAACTTTACATATTGTCCTGGATGAATATTAAATATACAGGGTGATTGTTTTTTCCCTTTCTAATTACTCATCCTATTATATAATTTACTCTTACATATATAGGATGCTTCATGACTTTTACAGATTTCAAGTCAAGACGATCTTCCAAAATAAACTATTAATCTTTCAAAACCCCCCTAAAACATATAATTTCTAAAGAATACAATCTTTCACAAAATAAAATATAAACCAACTCCACCTTTAGTATAACTTTTATGATTATTTTTAACTAACTTATAGAATAATTCACCTTCAAAACCACTTTTAGAATAAATTTGATAAATCCAATTGTTCATCTTCTAGAATATATTTAAGAACAACCACCAATTATTTACTTTCATTTATAGAATAACTTTTGGTAATTAATTAAAAGTATCTTAACATACAAAATAAGATATTTCTTTATGAACAATAAATTTATCATTTAGAGTGACTTTTAAACTTCATAATTCCAATTAAAACTTTCGAAACATACTTTAATGCCATGTATGTGTTTCTAATGCATGATCTGTCATAGAATTCAACTCAATTATTCATGATATAGGTCAAAGGGTGAAATCACTTTATTTTATTTTGAGTCTATACAATCTTTATTTTTAAAGCTATATGGTCATAGGGACTATACCAATAATACATTAAAATTAACATTGGCTGAGAGGGTTGGATGGTGGTGTCATAAACACCTTTTTATGGGGAATCATTGGATACTATTAAACTCACTTATAGATTTAATACATATCTATTAATCCTTCCTAGATCCTAGTATGCGACTGGTTGGATTTGTGCTACAAATTAGTCATTTACATGAATCAATGTGAACATTTTTGTATAATATAGGTTCTCCATTATTCTCTTATTATTAGTGATGCTCTAGTTTAAATCCACTTAGATTACAATCAAGAATTTATCACTATCTGGGAAAGTAGTGAGTGATCATTGTGTTAAAAGGCTTCTGATAAGGGATTCCTATGTACCTATATGAAGGATATTAGAACCCATATAGTTTGATGCTACTCAAAAATACACACCACATCTTTTAAGGTCATGTGATAAGAACCATCATGCTGAGAGGTGAGGTATTTTTTAGTTCACTATAAGTTAATTTATTGGAATTAATTTTATCAAAATTTCACGCATCAGTTGATGGGATGGATGACAGGTATAGAGAAAATTATTAGGACTTATCCTCTAGAGAAGTACCATCAATTTTTTTTATCTACTAGTGTTTTTACAATGAAGAACTGGAGGTTTGAATGTTTAAAAATACCATAGGGTCACTAGTTTGGATACTGAGTTGAAGCAGTCATGGATAATTGTTAAAGATTTTAGGGGAATAGTTTAACTAGTTTGACTAGATAAGCATAGTATTTAAGTAACTATAGGTTTTAGTGAAAAGTGTGATTCATGGAGTGATTCATTATTGGGTGAATAACATGAGTAATTACTTACAATTAGTAATTTATAACTCTTGTAATATATTGTGTTTATAATAGTAATAAAAATGGTTGCAGTGTCATTTCTCCTATGCACACAATACACATATTCTGTAGCATGTTAATATCTATGTTCTTTCATGTTATATGTTTTATCATTTTATATAGTTCTAGTGAATGCATTTTTAGTTACTTGAATGTATGTTGGTTTTATTAGGAGTGTGGTTTGAATTAGAGTAGTGGGTAGGGTGCATCAAATTACTACTTCTAGTACACTATGATTAAGGGTTATAGGTTTATCTATAGTTGGACCTATTATTGATGATTATTTTCCACTATGTAGGAGAATAAATAGTAAAAACTACTGATGATAGTAAAAGCACCCTAGATCCCCAATGAATGGCATCAGAGCTTGGTTGAAGCATCTCATGTTCTCTCTTTATCAATTTTATTGAATTTAGTGGGAGTTACTGAATTGGTGTAATGGAGTCAAGAGATAGAAAGGTCATAATTTATAGGTTTGATGGAATGGATTTTATATTCTGAAGGATGAATATTGAAGATCATTTGATTCAGAAGGACTTGGAAGTTAATTTTTCTAGAGTAAAGATAGTTCTAATGGATAAAGAATAATGAGAGTGCTTTGATAGAAAGTCACTAACACGAGTGAATATGTATATAGAAAAAAATATTTCCATCAATATCCATGAAAGATAAAATATTATAGAAGTATTGAAGGTGCAGTCATACATGTATGAGAAACCTACAACTCTGAAAAAAGTGATAATTATGTAGAGGCTATTCATATGAAGGTTATAAGAAGGAATAATAGTAGAATATCACATGAATGATTTCAATATGATCTGAGATTATCTTAAATCAGTGAAGGTTAAGTTCATGGATGATGTGTGGTAATTCATACTAGTGTCATCAATATTGGAGAGTTGGGATGTGATAGTTATTATTGTGTGAAATTCTTCAAGAAAAATATACTTATTGTTTGAAGGAATTTAGAATCCAATCCTGATTGAGGAGATCAGATGGAGGCAATTCCATGAAATATCTATAAATACTATTATTTTTGATGAATGAGGAATATTATCTTAGTAGAAGAAATTATATCAGAATAATTCATCATTAGATAAGTAATTATAGAAGATTCAAATAAAGTTGGATAGCCCCGATCCAACCTAGTGGAAGTGACACTTCAATAAGGACTATAGGATTTGTAGTAAAAGTTCTAGATGACCACCAATTTTTAGAAGATAAAATCCCATTAATATATTGGATGGAAGAAGTAAATTATTTATCAATGTCAACATTCCAATGGATTAATTGGTAGTTGGAGTAGATTCATCATTCCATTCAACAAGAGAGTAAACATTAACGAAAAGCATGTATCTTAATGTTTCAGAAAAGTATATTTGGTAGATGTTTAAGCCATGGAAATCATTAGAAAATGATATGTAAATATCCATATGACTAATAGGGGAGACTTTTAGCTGAAAGGAATTAGACATATCCTAGGGTTGCAAGAGAACTAAATTTTAGTTATACAACTGGATGAGGTAGGGTATAAAACTACCTTTTCTAATGGAGTATGGAAAGTTACTCAAGGATTTATGGAGGATGAAAAAGGATTAAATAATGGAACTCTTTACTTGACCGAAATCTCAAATAGAATTTCAATGGCCATAAGTTTAACTTTTGATGATATTAATGTTTAACATTGTATGCTCGGTCACCTCAACTAAAAGAAAATGATGGGTTTAATAGAAAAAGGAATACTAAATTTTGATCATATTGAAATCAAAAGATGTGAAAGTTTTATGTTGGGGAAATATAGGAGGGTGTCCTTTAATTTAGATGTTTGGAAGCCTCATGCCTAGAAGTTATAAATCGTTCATACTAATATTCGGGGACCTAACCCTATTCAGTGCCTCAAGGGATATTTTTATTTGGTAACTTTTTTTGATGATGAAAAAAATAAAATTTTATATTTAGTTTTTGAATAATAAGACTAATGTTTTATAGGATTTTATTTAATGGAAGACCCTGGTGGAAAAGGAGAGTGGTTGGAAATTGAAATGCCCACAATCCAACAATGGTGGTAAGTAAACTGAATAAAAATTCTAGGTATTCTGTAAAAAGAAGGGAATAAGGCATAGAAATATAGTTCCTAGAGATCCATTATAGAATATAGTAGCTAAAATATTGAATCAGACATTGATAAATGAGGCTAGAAGTATGAGGTTACACTATTAAATTTATAAGAGAGTTTGGGAAAGAGATGTCAGCATAATGAAATATCTATTAAATAGAAGACTAGCATTGATAGTTGGGTAAGAAATACTAGAGGTTTTATAGACTGGAAATTGGTTGTAAGTTCATAACCTAAAAGTCTTTATAAGATTGTAATATATACATATTGATTATGATGATATGGACAATCTTAAGGATAACTTAAAATATTTTTTTCATTGGGTATAGTGATGATAATTTATACTACCGATTACGGTATAAAGAAATGATTCAAGTCATTATAATTAAAGATGTCTAATTAAATAATGTTATTATATGTATGTAATAAAACAAGGATAATAAGGAAGTTAGGAATAAATTAAATATCAAACTCTAAGTTGATCTAAGTAAAATCATAAAAATTTATCAGAAACTGAAGAGCTCAAATGAAAGCATTAGAATTCCAATGGTGAGACCAATAAAAGATCATCTATAAAGTTAAAACACCTTTGAAACTCAAGTGGGGAACCTAAAGTTAAGTCTTTGAAATTCAATGTACCAGAAGTTTAGTTACCAGAAGAAAGAGTTGATCTGAGTAGTGTAGATTACCCAACTCAGTTGAGTAAATCAGCCAGAGTAAAAAATTATTATTAAAAAAATTATGGATTATATGAATTTTCATCTTATAATAGATGCAGTAGGACCTGAATTACTATAAGAAGTGGCATCCCCCAACCAATAAAATAAATATAAGTCAAAAATGGATGAAGAAATGGATTCATTTAAGTTCAATGGAGCTTGGGAATTGAATAATTTGATAGAAGGTAAAATATCACTCAAGAATAATTAGGTTTACAAGATAAAGTAACAGGATAATTGTAAGAAATTATACAAAGCATGGATAGAGGTGAAGGGGTTTCAACAGAAATAAGGTACTAACTTCATAAAAAAATATTTTCATATGTAATAAAGTATTCCATTATCTGTACTATACTAAGCATAATAGAATAATAAGATCTATACTTAGAATATATGGATGTAAAAACCACATTACTTCATGGTGATTTATAGGAGGTGATCTATATGAAATAATTGATAGTTTTACTAGTATAAGGGAATTATAATTTGGTTTTTAAGATGAAGAAAAGTCTCTATTAGCTAAATAAATTCCCTTGATAATGGAATTATAAATTCAATTTATTCATCTCAAATGAAATTTTCAGTAGAAGAAATATAGATCATTTGTATTACCGAATGCAATGGGAATTTGTGGAATTTATCATATTGATTTTATATTTTGATGAAATCTTGATTTATGGACCAAATTATCAAATAATATTGAAGACAAAGTGTGGGTTGTTTAGAATATTTTAAATGAAAGATCATGGATAAGAAAGAACGATTTTGGGTATGAAGATTGAGAGAGACAGGGATCCAGAACATCGATGCTATCTCAAAATGAATATATATAGAAGATCATTGAATGTTTTTGGATGGAAGGAAGTAAGCCAGTATTTAATGCTTCTACTGCTCACTTTAAACTATCCAAGTAATAGTCACCAACAATAGAACCTTATAATTAATACATAGATAAAGTTTCATATTCTTCACTGATAGAAATTATGATGTGTGCTATAATTTCCATATGGTCAGACATTTCCCATATAGTGGATTCTTTGAGTCAATACATGGATAATATAGGGAAATTATACTAATAGGATATGAAGTGGATCCTTTAATATTTGAAAGTAATGGTAAATAAAAACCTATACTTTGAAATAGATGATCCACTATAATGTTTCATGACTCATATTTTTTGGTGATATAGATATAAGGGAAATTAAAACTAATTTTGTGTTTATTTATAGATAAATAACTATAAATTGTTCATTAAGGTTATACTAGATTATTACTCTAAGTTAAATAGAATTTGAGTATATAGGTATAATGTAAGTTGTAAAATAAATGATATGGAAAAATATATTGTTGAGGGATCTCATAAGGAGTAAGTAAGGACCAATGATTTTATGTGATATCCAAAGTTTAATCCACATGGCTAAAAATATTATGTTCTATGTCTAGAAAAATAATATTGACCTAAAGTATCATTTCATTATGATTTTTTTGGAGGATAAAAAGGTGGATATATGAAATATAGATGGAATCCAAAATCTAGTAGATATTTTTACCAAGGTTATATACTAAGAAACGATAAGGAAAAATTGTGACTCACTGGTGTTTGGGTAAATAGAAGGAAAGAATGAAGGAACATTGGTTTCTATTATGGAAGGAAATTTGATAACTATGGAGAGTTTTTGAGGTTCCTTAAAACAAGTCTCCAAGTCGGATATTTTTGGGTGGTGAATTTTGTTTCAGTTCATCCAAATTTTCTCCATTAGAATTATGTTCATCGAAATTTTATTCATTGGATGATGGGATTGACGAGAGGTATAGATAGTGGAAGAAAGACTTTTTATATGGAGTATGACTATTGGAAGTTCACATCTACCAATGGTTTTAAATTTTAGCACTGGAGGTTTATAAGTTCAGAAAGAATATTGGGTCATCGGTTTGGTAGTCTAAATAAATAGGCCATGCCTCATTGACCCTGATTTTAGCGGATAAGGTTTAATTATTTTACCATTTAAGCTTAGTATTTAAGCAAGTGGAGTATTTAGTTCAAAGTGTGATTTTTGGAGTGATTCATCACAAGGTGAATATATTGTGTAATTACTTGTACTTAGTAACTTTTAAATATTTCAATATATTATATTTCTGATAGGAATGAAAATGGATGAAATCATGTTTTTCCCATGCAAGTGGGAAAAATCATCTAAAGCATGTTAATCTCTGTATTCTTTCTTGTTTTATATTCAACCATTGTATTTTTTTTCTAGTGAATGTGTTTCTAGTTCCTTGAATTTTTTTGAGTTTTATTAAGAGTGTGGTTTTACTTAGTGTGGTCATAAGGGTGCATCAAATTCCTACTTTTAGTATACTAAGCTATAGAGGGATTGGTCCATCGGTAGCTGGAACTGCTACTCATAGTTGTTTTTTTACTACACAGGTGAACCGATAGTATAAACTACCATCGATTATGAAGGCACCCCAAATACCCAAAAAATTGTGTTGAATTTTAGGTTAATGAATCCATGATTACTTAAAAGAAGTTTAATTTCATGTGGAATGGAATTATAGGAAAAATGTGTTTAGTAGTAGTTGGTGTTGGACTTATGCATGGGTGATCCTTTTGGATTGACCTTAAAGGGAATATATCCTAATGAGTATGAGTTTTTTTTAATTACCCATAATTTAAAAATTATATTTGTTTCTTGAATAAATGTGTTATATTATATTTTATAGTATTATACACATATAACACAAAGGAAAATGAACAACACTTTATTTCATTAATGAAAATTATTAAATTAATCAATAATTAAAACCATGAAAATCCAAAATATTACATTGGGAAAAAAATAAAAAATAATAAAAGTAGAATGGTAAAATTTGGACCATTCCAATATTCTAGGGTCATTGTCCCCAAGAACAATACTATGAAAAAGAAACAAAATACCAGTAAACTAATTGAAATCTTAGAAAAGAAAAAGTTAGAACCTCAGGAGGAATTTTAGTTAATGTTGAATGAAGGAATGAAGTGGTATTTATAGGAGGTAATATGAATTTTGGATTAGTAATGTGATAATTATAACAATAACCTCACAAATAGAAATAGTAACATGACCATTGGGAATAGTAACATGACTGTTGGGAATAGTAACCTGACCATTGGGAATATTAACATTTCCATTAGAATAGTAATTTGACCTTGAAATAATAAAATGTAATATAAAAAATATTTATCATGGTTAATTTAAGAAGATATAAGTATTATAATAACATAAAATAAATTTCAATATTAACAATTCAAAGAAACCATAAGTACATTTTAATAAATTATATTTTAACGTATTTCATAAAAATCGTAATATTTTATTTTAAAAATTAAAATTACCAATGTTAGAAAATTATTTTGATAAAAATAATGTAATTTTTAGAATCAAAACATTGAAATTGTCTAAGGATTATTATTATTTGGGTAATTTTCAAAAATAATTCAATTTTTTGGTGAATAGTAAAATTATAGTTTTTTCATAACCAATGTATTTTAAATTAAATCATTCATGATGTAATAATTAACTAATAAAATATATAAAATTTCACTCAACCAAATAAATATTTAATAAGATAAATGAGTTATTTAAATACAATAAACTTGTTTTACAAACCTAAATATTATTTACTAAAGTCTAAAATCTAAAGTATTCCATTTAAATAAAAATTTGTTATTTTCCACTTTCCATCCAATGGCCCGAAGGCCTTCAATTTTTATTATAATAAAGCCCCCTTTTAAGGGAAGAAGGGGGAACCCAAACAGACTTCATGAAATTAAGACAAATCACGACTCAAAGGTCTAAGAGAGTAAAACCAAATAGAAAACATGGAGCTACCTCTCCCCAGCATTTGATCGGATGAAGCCCTGCACTGTTGCATAGCTGTTTAACAAGAAAGTGTCCTGTGTCAAAGCACATGCCTAATCTGACGACTGATGCCATACCCTCTCAAAAAACCAAATCCGTAAAGCCTAAAAAGATGAACCGCCAGCTCTAGATCCTCCTCTGAGGCAGTTCTATGTGGTCTGGCCCGAATGCACTATCTCCACCCCTCCACTACCTTTAATTCAAAAAACTAGAACCAACTTCAGAATCAAACCATACAAACAAACATCATCCACCATACTATAGAACCTTAACACCTGGAATCTTGATTCCTCCTCCAACATGAATCCATCAGTCATAGAAACACAAAATCCAAACAATGACAACAAAATTGTCTAGTATAGCAGATTCACCTAAACATATTAAACACCATCCAAATAGAAAAACACATCAATTGAAATCCTCCACTCCACAGAACAAGAGCTGGGGATGCCTTCTGGGACACCAAGGATGAATAAATGCGCTTCTTAGATCTTTCTAGCAACCAACTCATCTGACTAACTGGGAGTGGAAAAGGGATCATGAAACCAGAGCAGCAAAGATTCTAATAGGGCTTCAACAGAGAGGAAACCACCATAACCAGCCCAAACAAACCTCAGAAACACCATACCACCAACACCTGCAGTGGATCATCCTCACATCCCAAATCCCCATGAAAACCACCACTCAAATACGCCTCTGAGAGAGTGGAGGATTATTATAGTAATAGAAAAGGAACAACCTTCCGGAAGACGCAAGTGAAGTCAATTTTGAATCATAAAAATTTCCACCTTCGAAGCCAAACCATTCAAAAAAAAACAATAAAAATAGTCAAAAACATTGAAACTACCATTGTAGAACCCATGCTAGCTTCTGAAACAAACAAGCCGCAGGAGGCCAAATGAACCCACAGTGAATCAGGGATTCTCCGACAACAACCTCTCCACAAGAGAAACAACCAAACACCTCAAACTGAACAGATCATAAGAAACCAAAAATCCCTCATCTGATTCATGCATAGCCAGCGCCGAGTCACACTGAAACTCAGCCGAAGTCGGAGGCCAGCCGAAACCAGATCTCGAGACTAGAATCCGTCTCCAACTACAATGACGTGTACCGAAACCAGGCCAGCCACTATGCTGACGCCAAACCAATATCCAGTCACCGGAAGCTGACGCCAAGATCCAGATCGCCAGAGCCCACCGAGTCGAGATCCAAACCACACCATGGACTAGAAGCAACACATCGATGCCAAGCCGGGTTCCAGATCTTTGACGCTAGTATGAATCAACAGACCATAGGAGGGAAGGAGAAAACACGTGATGGAAACCCTAGGCACTCGTGAGGGAAGGGGGGAGACGCCGCTTAGAGGTCCATTTTCCACTTTCTTTTTTTAATAAAATAATGAATTTAGTTTTAGAAAACCTTAAAAGTCTTAAAATATTTTTAATTTATTAAAATATGGATCAAAATTTCACTAATATCACTATTAAAATGTTTACCATGGAAATTATATTTTATTCAATATTTTATCCTAAAAATACCTCTCTCCTCAAGTATAAATAAACCCACACCCATATCTTTGAAAAACACTTCAATTAAACTTACCAAATCCATTTATCTACCAAAATACACTATCTTAACCCCATTAAAATCATTAGGGTTTTTCTGGAGTCACTGAACCCCAATAATTCAAGTATTTTAGTTCCATAGAAAATATACAACACCGAGAAGAGGGTAAGTTTTCATCAACTCTTTCTCTCATTTTCTTACTATATTCCTATTTTTCTATATCCATTTCAAAACCAAATCATCTAAGATTATATTAGTAGTATGTTAATATTATGTTAATTATATTAACCTTTTTAATGATTACGTTTATGATGTATTTATATGTCATACTTCTCTTTCCCCCTCTTTTGACAATGTCCTGTCAAATTTCGGTTAACTAACCACAAGGATATTTCCAACTCTCTAATTATCACAAACATTATGGATAATTATAATAAACTATTTATAATATAATAATTTATAAATATATTTATTTATAATATTATATTGTTAATATTAATAATGTATAAATATAAATAAAGAAAGATAATTAAATCAAAGCCTGATGAGATAATTTTAGAAAATCATGATATCAAAATGTTTCACCTTTAAAAAAGGTAATTAAGGAATATAATCCAATGATTATAATTGAAAAAGAGTTAAAAAATTAACATAATTCACTTCTAGTTCCATGTTTTAGTAAAGCTAAGTTTATTATTCAGGAGGTGGGAAAGAGACATAATGAAGCATGATTTAAGGTAAGGGGATTCTCAAACCCAACTCCTTGTTTTGAGTTATCTTATATTTCCCATTATTTTCAGTAAAATATTCTTCTAATATCTTTAAAATTTAATTTAAATATTGTTTACTTTACATTTTTTGTGATATACATGTTTTAATGTTGTCAAAATTATTTCTAATCCTAATATAAATATTTATTTTTCAAATAGACATTATTTTATAAAACAAAACATTGATTCCTCTTGAGATATTTATCCACCACACAAGAATGATGATGGTTTATGAAAAATATTATTCCCCTTATTCATTTGGTAACCCAAAATTTTAATCATGAAAGTATTATTTACAAAGCCTTTATGAAACAAATTCCTTTTAATTAGTTTATTTCATGAATATAATTGTTATATGTTATCTTCCTATGTGGTATGCATCATTATGAGAATTTTATGATGTGATGGGTGAGCCTAGAATTATACAAATCTCAAATTTATTGGTTAATATGATATATCACATGATATTATGCGTGAAAAGTATTCTATCTTTGTTCATAATTATGATGTTATCATTTATGCACATATGTTATGTGTAAATATGATGCTATCTTTGTTTACAACTATACATGGTATTTGAATACTATGCTATGATATTTAATTATTATTCATATTCCACATTCAATTAATTCATAAAATGTTTCACTCATGATTATGATGATAACACTATGCTTATGATATGATGATATTGATTATGCTCACCCATGTACTATTGAGTCATATCCCTTATTCATCCCATGTTATTCCTCCCCTTACTGTAATTTTAGATCACCCCTTTCTTTAATGTATATCCTCAGGTGATTACATGTACTAAGGATAATGTGAGATATTTTATGAGTATAAATAATATGGATTTAAAAAATTTCTATGTTTTATTATTTATAAGTTATGTATGAGCCTAATTTTACCAAGAAGCAAAAACTTCGAATCTTTTATTATATCACTATTGTGTTATTTATCTTAAAAATGATGTAATGGTTATGTATGAAAAAGTTGGGTCACTATAGTTGGTATTAGATCACAATTTAGACAATTTTAGAATTAATACTAGAAAATGATAGTGAAAAACCTCGGGATAAGTTTTAGTTTTAATGCAAACATCATGATGTTTTTGTAATATATAAGAATATCTAGTTTCTAAGCAATAAAATCCCCATATGGATACTATAAGTGGATGTGACTCTGTCATAGATTTACCTTGGGGTAATAACCCTTAAAAGTCAAGATTGTATATTAACTTTATCTTCAACTAGTTAATGACAAAGAGGCCTTACTGTACACCTTGTTTGACACTCCTTGAGGATGTTCTTTGGTTAATCACAAACTCTATAAAAACCATTATAAAAGATATATAGACAAAGTAATTATTTATTTTAAATATATAAAATAATTAAAGTATATGATCCTAGAAGTATTGTTTTAGATAAGGGATAAACATATGTATCCCATAAGATATGTCTTTAGAATTAATTTTCACATGAAAATAAAATTATTTATTAATGGTTTATTAACTTATGTTTTATTTAAACATTTTCTATTTTAGAAAATGGTGGTAACTAAGAGAAACCAGACCAACAACCCATGTGAGGGAAAATATAATGATTATTTTAAATAACATTCCCAATGTAATGAGATGTGGAGTTCAAAACTTCATGGTGATGCTTACCCAACTGTCTCAGGATATGAATAATAACCTAAACCATGTAGAACAACCACCTTTACCCAAGAAGGAGAAACTAGACATTGGGTCCTTTATGGGGAAATGACCATTTTCATTTAGAGTATCTTCCGATCCACTTAACATAGAATAGTGATAAAACTAAATGGAAAAGATTTTTTATGTGATAAACTATTCTAAGAAGGATAAGGTGACTGTGTCTATTTATTATTTAGATGGATAGGCTGATCAATGTTGAGGGTTGATAAAGAATATGAAGCAAAAAAATGAAATGGAAGAAATGGAGTGTGAATACTTGAATAATTTACTTATTAACAAGTATTTCCTTTAAAATATTCAAAAAAATATAGTGCGATAATTCCTATATCTTAAGGAAAAGGTGGGTGAATTCTTCATGGATTATGAGTAAAATTTAACAAGTCATGCAAGTTATACCTCAGGTTTTGTTACTAACAATGGAAGAAAAATAGATAGGTTATTTTCTGTTTTTAAACCTCACCTCGTAAAAGATATATCTTTATAATACATTGGGAGTTACAAAGAAGTAGTTTGATCTTATATCAAAGTAGATATAAATTTTGGATAATAGTACGATGGATATGGAGAGAAGAATAAAAGAATGAAATTTCAAGCCGAAGGATCAAATGAAAAATGAGAAAAGAAGATCCAACCACCCACCTATAATTTTTTTTTGAAAAAGCATAATGGAAATTACCACAAGGGATAAGAAAATGATTCATGTGTGATAGAGAAGGACACCAATCTCATGAATTTTAAAGAGACATGAATAATCCAACCAATGTGATTGAGGAAAGGAAAGAACCTCCCTATGCACCACCCATAGTTCAATGGAGAATGGGAGCTATGAAAGTTAGTTATCTAAACCATGGGTAATAAAGGGTAATTAATTAAAATAACCACCGAAGACAATGTATTAAGTGAAATCTTATTCCATCACAACTATTGAAATATAAAATCAAAATGAAGTCATACAAGGTACACTTTATATTTACTCAAGAATAGAAAAAGTTTTATTTTATTATAGTTCTATGAATTACTATATATCCTACAATTTTTCTAGAATAGTTGAATAATAACCCCTATACCTTGATTTATCAATATCAATAAAACACTTAGCGGTGTGATTAATGAAACCCAATTATTGAAATATTCTTCTATCAGTGTATGTGAGAATATTTTCCATAGAATTTCATAATCTTTCCCATGGTAGAATTTGATGCTATTCTAGTCATGGATTGGATCTTATTATATAATGCTCAAATAAATTTTTGGGAAATGGAAATTTCATTCTATATTATGAACCATCCCATGATCTTATACAAATGAAAGGAAGATCATAAATCTCCTTTGGAAAATCCCTCAATGGTGTGGGTGTTGATACCCAGTAAAGAATCACATCTTTCCCAAATGGTTAAGTTGATGGAAAGTATAAACCTTGAGTAAATTCCTATTTTAAGGGAATATAATGATGTATTTCTTAATGTGTTACTAAGAATTCCCCTATACCACAAGTTACAGTTATCAATAGAGATTATACCTTGAGCCACTCATATATTCAAATACTCCAATTGGATGTCCCTAATGGAATCAACTATAAGAGAATTTAGAAAAAAGGATAATACTCCCTAGTGCAACACCTTAGGGTTCAACTATTCTCATTTTTAAGAAAAATAATGGATTAATGTGGTTATGCATCGATTATCAGGAGCTCAATAAGATCACTATAAAGAATAAGTATCCCCTGTTAAGGATTAGAGAATTGTTTGATCAACTTTAAGGATCTCATTACTTCATAAAGGTGGATCTTTATTCTATATATCATCAACTAAATATGAATAAGGATGATATTAATAATACAACCTTCCATGAAAGGTATGGAAACTATGAGTTCATAGTGATTCCCTTTAGACTTACTAATTCCCCTGAAATCTTCGTGGATTTGATGAATATACTATTTAGATACTACATTGAGATTTTGATGGTAGTATTTATTAATGATATTATAATTTACTCCAAGATCAAGGAGGAACATGAAGAATATATAAGAATTGTGTTGGAAATATTAAAAAAAGATAAAATTTACACTAAATTTAAAAAGTGATAATTTTAGATGCAGTATGTCACATTCTTAGGGCACATGATCACAAGTGAGAGAATTTAAAGACCCTTTAAAAACAAATTTAATTGAGGAATAGACCAAAACCACTGGTTTCATAGAAATATATAGTTTTCTTGTATTATAAGGGTACTAAACAATATTTGTTATAAATTTCTCATGATTTTCTAGCCCACTAACGAAGTCAACACATAAAGGGGTAAAGTATGTCTGGATAGAGAAATGTAAGGAAATATTTAAGGATCTTAATAAGAGGATAATCACTACACCTGTAATCACACTACCCACAAGTGGATAATGGATTGTGATATATAAAGATTATTTAAATAAAGGTTTGGGTTGTGTACGCATTAAAAATGAAAAAGTGATAGACTGCGCCTCATGATAATTGAATATCCATGGGAATAACTACCTAAAATATGATATGAAGTTAGCATATATGATATTCACTTTGAATATTTGGGGACAATAACTCTATGGTAATAAGTGTTACATATATACAAATCAAAATATTCTAAAGTATATATTCACATAGAAAGAGACGAACATTTATCAATGAAGATAATTAGATATACTTATAGAATATGACTTCTTTATTCTCTACTATCCTAGAAAGGTAAATAAGGTAGCTGGTGCTCTTAGTAGAAAATAACTTGATACTATATCCATTATGTTGATTGAGCAATACCCTATTTTCTTGGATATTTAAAGGTAGAATATGTAAATCATAATGGAAGGGAATATATCCTACCTTGCCTAAATGATTTCCCAACCATTTAACTAAGAGAAGATCAAGGAGGTATAAAGGGATGATCTAGAGAATAAAAATATAGTGGAAGAAATAAAGGAAGGGATTATTTGTTAATTACACATCAATAAAGTTGGATTCATTTGATTTGGAAATTGAATTTGTGTGCCTTTATCACCCAAGATAAAGTAATAGCTATTGGATAATACTCATATCTTTTCTTTCTCTATCCATCATGGAAGTACCAAGATGTACTATGATCTTAGAGAAAAATTCTAGTGGGACAATATAAATAGGGATATTTATAAGAATATTTCAAAGTTCATGGTATGTCATCAAGTTAAATTAGAGTGATATAAGTCTAAGGGTATGATGAAACCATTTCTCATACTCACATGTAAATGAGAAAACATCACCATATATTTTTTCACTGGTCTCCTAAATACATCCAACATAATAAATGTAATATGAGTGTTAGCATGTCAACTCACCAATATTGGCCACTTTATCACCATTTAAGAAGATTTATATCATGATAAAATTTCCAATATATATGTAAAATAAATATTAAGGCTTCATAGGGAACCAATTTCGATTATTTTTTATCATGATCCAGGGTTCACTGCTAAATTGTGGAGAAGTATTTAACATGATATGAATACTAAATTGAATTTTAGTATAACATATCACCTTAAAACTGATGGAAAATATAAAAGGAACATTCAAACACTAGATTACATGTTGAGAGCTTAGTCAATGGAATTTAAAGGAGTATGGGATCAATATATCCTGTTACTTGAGTTCTCATAAACAACAGCTTCCACTTGAGTATTCAAATGGCCCCATATAAAGCTCTATATGGGACATGATGTAGAACTCCTACTTGCTGGAATGAATTTGGTGAATAGAAGATACTTGTACCTAATATTGTGTATGAAATGGAAAAAAGTTTCAATCTAACATGAAGAATATAAAAGATTCACATAGTCTATAGAAGAGTTATGCTGAAAACCATAAAAGGGACTTAGAGTTTGAATTTAGAGATAATGTTTTCCTTTGAATATAAACATGGAATAGAGTCATGCAGTTTGTAAAGAAATGAAAGTTTATCTCTAGGTATATTGGCATTTTTGAGATCCTTTATCGCATAACAGTCGAGACCTATTGGCTAGCACTTCCAATAAACTTTTATGAAGTTCATGAAACATTTCATGTATCTCTCCTAATGAAGTACATGCCCAATACTTCACATGTACTAAATTTGGAGGTCATAAAAATAGAGAATTACCTCTCTTATGATAAGAAACACATGAAGATCTTGGACTGTAGAGACAATGTTTTATGAAACAAGAAAAATCACCTTGTAAAAGTGATTTTGAGGAACCATAAATATGAAGGGGTGACATGGGAACTAGAGAAAGTAATGAAATAGAAGTACACTCATCTATTATCAACTAAGAACATGAGTTTGAATTTTGGGGATAAAATTTCTAAAGGGGTAATAATTTAATGAACAAGGATTTACAAATGATATTTGTTTCTTAAATAAATTTGTGTTATAATATATTATATAGTATTATACACATAAAACACATAGAAAAATAGAAAACACTTTATTTCATTAATTCAGATCGTTACATTATTCAAAAACTAAACCCATGAAATTTACAAATATTGTAATGGGATAAAAAATAGAAAATAATAAAAGTAGAATGGGAAAATTTGGATCATTCTAATCGGCTAGAGTCTTCACCCCCATGAACAAAACTTTGTAAAAGAAACAAAATATTAGTAAAAAAATTGACATCTTTAGAAAAGGAAAATATCGAAGCTTGGGAGGAATTTTAGTGAATGTTGAATGAATTAATGAAGTGGTATTTATATAAGGTAATATGATTATTGGAATAATAATGTGATTGTTGGAAAAGTAATATGAACATTAGGAATAATAACCTGACTGTTGGGAATAGAAACCTAACTATTGGGAATAGTAACCAAACCATTAGAATAATAATTTGATCTCAAAATAATAATATATAATATAAATAACATTTATGAAGATTAATTTAATAAAATATAAATATTATAATTCTATAAAATAAATTTCTATATTAAAAACTCAAAGAAAATATAATCACATTTTTAATAAACTGTATTTTAATGTTTTTCATAAAAATAAAAAAATTTTATATTAAAAATTAAAATTAAAAATATTAGAAAATTATTTTGATAAAATTAATTTCATTTTTAGAATCATCATTTAAAAATTTTCTAACAGTGATTTTTTGGTAATTTTTTGAAATACTTTAATTTTTAGGTGAATAGTAAAAATATAATTTTTTCATAATCAGTGTATTTTAAATTACATAATTCATGATATAATAATGAAATAATCAAATATATAAATGTTGGATCAACCAAAAACATATTTAATGATATAAATGAGTCATTTAAATATAATAAACATGTTTTCCAAACGTAAAATTATTTTTCAAAGTGTAAAGTCTAATGTAGAGACCCAAATCTTGATGTACATAGACATTACATTACTTTTGTAGAATACTTAATACATAATAAAAACCAACACACAAGGACCGTAATAGTTTAGTGTCTTTGGAAACTCGGAACATAATCTTCTAATCATGGTGAAAGATCTTTAGCATCTCCCATAAAGATCTTCCCCATTTGTTTTATTACCTAAAACCTTTCTTTATATCCTGGGGAAAATAAAAAATAAAAAGGGTGAACTCAAATGCTCATTAAGGGTAAAAATAGAGAACATAAAACAATCCATAAACATTTGAATACAAAAAATTGAACATAAAATCTAAACATCAAAATCTTGAGCAAAGACATAAATCTTGGAAGTACGTAAGGCATATATCATAATGGAACATCAATCATGATAAAATAACATGGTAATAAAACATTTAATTGTGTAAAACCATTAATCACAGGATATGATTTCCATAGTATCCAAGGCATTGCTGCCAAGACCATCTTAGTGGACAAAGCCCCTTTCTAAATCGAGTTCACTCCTCGTTCAAGTCCTGTATCACTGAACCAGATTAACTTACCATTCTAGCCATGTCTATATCATGAGATATAAATCTTTACCCAATGTATTAGAGGGAGATATAGGTCCCATCAATCACATATTGAAATCATTCTTACGTGTGCCATAACACAATCATAAATCATGCATCATAACCCAAAGAATAAAATGGGTTTCATAAACATCATCCCATCATAACATAATCCATATAAAACAAATGGATATCATTTCATCATAAGAAAAGTGAAACTATGTAAATAATAGAGACATTATACTTAAAACATACACATATTAAATAATGTCATCTTAGATGAAAAATGGTTTTGATAAAACACTTGAAATGAATTCTTGAAGAAAATATCCTTTCTTCTTTAAAATAATTTTCTTTTCACAAAATACCATGTAATTTGAAAATAAAAGGATTTTGTTTAAGATAAACCTGAAATATTGTATAGTAAGCTTCATGAAAATAAGGCGTTATAAAACCATAAAAATCCATTCAATCCGTATAAGTTAAAAAAAACATTCTCCTCGTACTTTTTCCAAAAAAGTAAAAAAAGTTCCTCGTATGGTAAACAAAAGAAAGATTCCTTCCATAACTTGTGGTAAAAGTCAAAAATGGGTAAAAAGGACATTAAAAATACATGAATTATTTTTAGAAAACATGGACATGGATGATAACAATAACCCCAGTAAATACATAAGAATAACAATCTCAGATAAGGACGATATTGGAATAGTTATCCCTTACCTTAGGTCCGATATGCTTCATACGTATCCGAACCTCCTGTATAATGATTTAAATAATGTCATTTACTTATTATAGAATCATATTAATTGTTATGATATCATACATGGTTCACTTATTACTTTATATTATCCGTTCTTTTGTAAATTCCATGTTAAAGCAGCATTTTGGGTAAAATCATTTTATTTATCGTACGTGTTTGGACTTGTTGTTCTTGATATTATTATTACTTATATCATTATTTAATTACTTCCAGAATGTAAATAATTATTTATATATCATATATATTCAGTATATATATATATATATATAATAGATAGATGAATGAAATGAAATACACCGTTCATGGAGACGGTAGGCCGTACATACGCATGAACGCTGTTTTCCTTTCCTTATTGACTTGAATGGAAGTAAGTAGATGAAATATATATATACAAATAAATCCATTAGCTTCATTATTTCATATATTTAATTAATATTTATTATATATAATTTATAATCATTCTTTAATGGTTAACATGGAGAATGAATCTCATCGGGTCGTGGGGACGGTAATCCGTACGTACGCACGAGTGATGATATCATTCCCATAATTATTGAATGGAATTGGAGTGGATGATATAATATATCAGAATCTATATGAGGTTATAATAACCATATATATTTATTATTTACACCATTATACCCATCCAAGTAAGGTGGTGGTGGAAAAACAGATTACACCACGGTGTGAAGACCATATTCCGTACGCACTCACGCGCGGTGATTCCATTTTCCATAGGATGGATAGAAGGTGAAATGGGGTTGTTTAATATTTATAATAAAATATTAGTATATTATTGATACTTATTTTATTACTTTATAATGAAACAACTAAAGAAGAAGAAGTTGAAGAAGAAAGAAACTTGAAAGAATCGGTAGAAGAGATTACCTCTTCTTCGACGCACCTCTTTTAATCATACTCTTAAGGCACTAGAGTTGGTCTTTTGAGGAGACCATAACCTCTATAATGTTTCTAGGGAAGTTTAGAAAGGAAATGGGTAGGGGTTGTCTGAGATTGAAGGCTCAAAATTGTGTAAATAGAAGAGGGAGGAGGTGCCCTTTTATAAGGAAGGAGAGGGGCACCTTAGAACTAACTTAAAATACTATTTTATAATAAAGTCATATTCAGTTTATAATGGCTATAAAGTGACTTATTTTCAATATAAAGTGGGGAAGGGTAGAAATACTCTCAAAAAATAGGTTTTAGACAAGTTTAGGTTACTATTTTAACCTTATCATTTAGATTTAACTCTAAGTTAAATAACTTAACTTTTACCGCGTCTTTTTGTTTTCTTACACTATATGGTTAATAAAATTACTATAACAAGCCAAAAAAACCTCAAGTGGTTCATTATTAATATATATAACCTTATATAAGTCATTTTTCCAAACCTTATATTTTTAAGAATATAATAACAATTAATAATATAATATTTTTTTTAAAAACTATTTTATGTCAATTTTGACACTATTTGGTAATTGATTTTTTTGAAAATCATAAAAGAATGATTAGTTAGAAAAAATTTAATTAAATAAATAATAATATGTCATATTAACCTATAAAATTAGTTTAATTCATAAAAAGTCTCAAATTACACTTATTTGGGTATTTATAACATCAATTATGTTAATATTTCATTAATAAGGTAATTACTGCATCATCATTGTTTCATAAATAAATTAAATTATTTAATGTATAAAAATTATAAATAAAATAAAATTAGGTAGGAAATATTTTTATCTTTCTAATGAATATTTATAGTAGAATTTATCTTATGTATAACCCTATATTAAAAATTTTTAGTTATTAAACTTTGATTTTAACTCTTTAAACTCTTCTTTTAATTAAATAATAATAAATATCCTAATGTAATCCAAGTGGACATAAATGATAATATTATATTCCTAAGGTTGTTTTTGGTCGAATTATACTTATCCAATAGAATTATGACATGTTTTAGGGTAAAAATAATATCATTTTTACCTTTAATTACCCTATTTACTTTTAACCGTGGTAAATAAAAGTAAAAGGTTACTATTCACCAAAAATTATTTTTATCTTATTGAACCACATTTTACTCCTTGATATTAATAGTGTCTCTCATATTTTCTAAATTACACTCACAAAAGCGGTAAAATTAAGTTTTATGTAAATTTGCAAAAAGCTCCTAGGATATAGGTAAAAGACGGTGAAAAGTTCAATAAAATTTTTATATATGTAAAATTATTATAAAATGCCTCCAATGAATTACATTGAACTTATATAGGTATTATGTATTAATTTTGACCTAAAATAAATTTAAATAAAATAAATAATTATTTAAATAAAAATTCGGTTTTAAAATAGTAACCTAGTGTTTTCACTATTCATCGAAAATTGAAAGTTTTCAGAAAAATACCGAAAATTCACCCTAGGCTAATTTCGATATTCCGAATACAAAAATGAAGTCCATTTTGAAATATAAAATTTATAAAATTTCAAAAAGTGGGTATTACTATTCATAACGGCTAGTTTATATAATATTCTAATAACATATCATTGTTTATTGAAACTCGGTATTGCGTACAACACACGCTATCGAGGAAGGTTGCTCTGGCGTGCAACACAAGCCTAGAATAGTGTTTACATATAATGTAAGATAATACGGTGTTGCGTATAGATCAAGCTAATCTTGGTGTAATGTACAATATAAGACATCAAAGAAATTAAAAAGAATATATCTCATAAAATCTCGGGGTGTTACATCTAAAACATTAAGTTAAAATAACATTTTTTCATTTTCCACTTTACTTTTTAATAAAATAATAAATTTGGTTGTGTAAAGTCTTAAATTCCTAAAACAATTTTATTGTATTAAAAAATGTATTAAAATTTAAATAATATCTCTATTACAATGTTTACCATGGAAAATATATTTTGTTCAATATTTTATCCTACAAATACCCATCTTCTCAAGTATAAATAAACCCCATCCCTCCCTTTAATAAACACTTCAATTACACTTTCTAAAGATAAATAAATACCCATATAACCTCTCATATTCCATTATAATCCTTATGTGTGTTTTAGATTCACTCAAATCCAATAATTTGATGAGTTTAGTGTCGTGGAAAAGAAGCAACATAGAGAAGAGGATAAGTTTTTATCAACTCTTTCTCTCATATTCCACTTATATTCCTCTTTTTCTCTATCCCTTTAAAACAAAAATCATGTAATAGGAATTTATTATCATGTTAAACTTATATTAATTATGTTAACCTGTTGTAATGATTATATTTATGACATATTTATCTGTCATACTTTTCTTTCCCCCACTTTTGATAATATCCCGGCAACAATCGATTAACCGTCCTCAAGGGAATTTCCAACTCTCTAATGATCAAAAAAATTATGGATGATTATAATAAATTATTTATAATATAAAAATTTATAAATATATTTATTTCCAATCTTCCATATTTAATCTTAATAATGTATAAATAACATTGAAATATGATCATTAAATCAAAGCAAGATGAACTATTTTAAGGAAAATATGATATCAAAATATTTCAACTTTAACAAAGGTAATTTAGGAATAGAATCCAATGGTTATAATTGATCAAGAGTAAAAAAATTAACATAATTTGATTTTGGTTATGTGTTTTAATAAACCTAAGTTTATTATTTAGGAGGCGGAATACCAACAAAATAAAGTGGTATTTAAGTTAAGGGGGTTCTCAAATCTGACTCCTTTGTTTGAATTATCTCATTTTTCACATTGTTTTCAGTATATATATTCCTCTAATATCCTTAAAATTTCCTTTAAATATTCATTCCCTTCTATTTATAGGGATATAAATGATTTCATCTTATTGAAATAATTTATAATCCAAATACAAATATTTTCTTTAAAGAGACTTTATTTTATAAAACACCACATTGACTCCTCTTGAGTTATTTCTTATCCACTCAAGAATGATGATGTTTTATTCCAAAATATGATTTAACTTATTTGTTTGGAAAACCCAAATTTTATTCATGAAATTATTATTTAAAAATAATTTATAAAACCCATTCCTTTCCCTGGGTTTATTTCATAAATACAATTGTTAGTTGTTATCTTCCCATTTGGCATGCACGATTAAGAGAATTTTTTGATGTGATGGGTGGGAAAAAAATTATATAGGCCTCCAGTGCATTGGTTAATGTGATATATCTCATAAGATTATGTGTATTATGAATGAACATGATTCTATCTTTTTTCAAAATCATGATGTTATTATTTATGCATATATGTTTTGTGTGAACATGATGTTGGCTTTGTTCAAAACTATATATTATATTTGAAACATATTCTATGATGTTTCATTACTATGAATATGAAAAAATCAATTCCTTTATCAAATGTTTCCCTCATGATTATTATGATGATCATATTCTTATGATATGATGATGTTTATTATTCTCACCCATTTAATTTTGATTCATGCCCCTTATTGCTCCCATGTTGTTCCACCCCTTACTGGGATTTTAGATCACCCCTTTCTTTAATTTATATCCTTAGGTGATTACATATACTAAGGAGAATGTGATATATTTTATAAGGATAGAGAGGAAGCTATTAAAATAATTTATAATTTTTATTATGTATAAGGGATGTATGATCCTAATTTTACCAAGATACTAAACCTTTGGATCCTGGATTATAGCAATATTATGTTGATTATCAAAAAAATGATGTAATAGTCATGCATGAAAAATTTGGGTCACTATATTGTTTTATAATAAATTGGGCCACATGAGATATGAAGTTTATTTGGATAATGAGGATATGGAATGTTGATCCAGGTATGGTCTCATCAAGAATATTTCTCATTGAGAAAGGTTTCTTAGGAATACAGACTAGTGAAAGGACATATGATCTCATAGGTAATATGGATCAATGAGGGAGGATGTTGGTGATTTCATGAGGAATATGGATCCATGAAGATGGGTCCACAGGGAATGTGGCCCTAGTGAAGGTGAATAGGGACCTCAAAGTGAATATGGACTAATGAACAAAGACATCTAGGATCACATGGAATATAAATCGGTAAGGTAGGAAATAGATGGTTATGATTTTAGGAATTTACCATAAGAATAAATACAATGTATCCTACCAAAACTGTAATCAAATAACATGTAGTTCACGTTTTGATAATTTAAGTTCTCGTGGTAGGACCATACTATTCCATTTAACGTTTTGTGGTAAGGATTTTTTCATATATTATTACATCACACTACTAGGGATTACATGTTTTGAAAGGGGTTAAAATGGAGGATTTAGTGGGTATTACACATGGGATAACCATTATGTGCTTCATGAAGAATAATGTCCTTTGAAGGGTATCACACTGGTAATGTGGACCTTTAAGAAGGTGATGGGACTTAAAACTATCATAATAAGGAATATAATACCTGATTTAATTGATGACTTAGGTGAAGGTAGGGAGAGTTAGGTCTTACACCTAGCAGGAGAGAAAAAGTTATAGTCAAGAACAAAGATATAATCAGTGGGTCTTATGAATTAGTGCGTGTGATACCCATATGTGGGTATCCCTGGTTCATTAATAATTCAAAGATTTGATATAATTAATGGGAACATGGTCAGAGATTATGACAATAAAGGAAGCCCATGGACACATGGATCATTGAGTGAATAAGACTATCCACCAAGTACTCAAACTAATTCGGTTCATACCTGAATTAGCCAAGTTGATCTACATGATCCAGGTAAGGTCTCATTGGTATCATCCCAGTTCAAACCTAAATTATCAAGGGAGTACATGATTGTGACTACCCTGGGGGCCTTACTAGTTAGGGAAGATTTATTAGGAAACACCTTTTATCAAGGGAATACATGATCAAAGGGGTTCACACTAGTATACATTCCCTGATCATGTTGATCTGATGGTTTTTGAAGAGGTCTAGATTTAGAATTTTTGGGGTATCAACCTTAGAAGAATGGGGTCATGAAGGTATTTTGGGTTAGTGGGGACCATATAAGAGACCTAGGTGAAGGGTAATATATATATAAGGTCCATTTTACAACATTTTTAATGCTTTGTGAAGTGGATATGGAGGGTCCAAATGATACATGGTTGAACATCATTAAAATAATGGAAATGAATACCCTAGAAAGCCCATATATCTCATAAGAGAATTGATATGTGAAGTGGATGAGTTTGTAGGCTGAATCAAAGTGGCCCCATGAAGGGGAATTCACATGATCCCCATTTGTGAGGGGCCTCACAAGCCTCTTCATTTATAAAGGGCTTCACAAGACTGTTCATTAACAAAGGGCTTCACAAGCCTCTCCCTAATCATCCTTCATGGTCTGTTGATTAGTAGAGGATTTCTTTGAAAAGGTATATTAGGAAAACCTAAAAGTTTCTAAAAGTAAAAAGTATCTATTGTTGGATCATAAGAGTATAATATGGATACAATGGGGGTGGGAGTTGTAACGACCCAAAGTTTCATTAACGGAAAATACCTCTTGATCCAGTTAAATGTTTCTTTATGAAAACTGTTTTTTTATAAGATGTCAACTTCTTTAGTTTTACGTTAAGATTTGTGACCGTTACTTTTATAGCCGTTGAACAGTGATCATCTGAGTAGTATAAATATAAGGCTTTAACGAAACCATTTCTACTCAGACAAAGGAAGTGATGGCCTCATCCAGTAGAATTTCCCCTTACGAATCCCATTTGTCAGAGCTCGGAAAAGAGGTGGCGTCTTTGGGCTTTGCCCTTGACCAATCCCAAGCTGAGCTTCATCAAGTCAAGCTCGAACGTGATCATCTACGGGAAAAATGGAAGTTGATAGAGATTACCACTCGAGCGATGTTATCCGAGCAACCCCAAGAGTCTGTCACCATTGCACACCTTACCCTTAGGTCTTATGCGGCTATTTTAAGGGGTTATGTAACAAATAAGTAGCACCATGTTCATGTACATTATTTTTTTGTATAATTTTTTTGATACATTGTAATTAGTTTTTAAAGTACAAATGGTGTTTTTAGTTATTATTTAATTAAGAATTATATTTTATTGAATTAAAGGATTTTTTAATTAAATAATATTTTAATAAAATATTATTATTAATATTAAATTAATTTTTATTAAATATAAACGATCTTATAATTTTATGAATGCAATTAAAATTTTTATTAAGGTTTGAAATCCATTTCTGTCAAAACCCGTGAATTTTTTATAAATGTCGGTTTTTATTTTAAAAGTGAAAATTCACATATTTATAAAATTATTTAGATAAAATAAATATTATTTTTGGAATCAGGACGTCAAAATTATCCAACGGTGAATTTTTCATAATTTTCTGAGACAGTCAAATTTTTGGGTAAAAATTAAATACCATTTAAATATATAATGTGTTTTATGACATCATAATGACCCAATGGTGATGTAATAAAATACCATAATCCTTATGTTCGGCCAATATGTGTTTTATCATTAAAATAATGAGGTTTTGGGTTTGTTTGACTTACTTTTCAAAGCATAAATGGAGCCCTCAAGACTTATTCAACACTTTGCCTTTTTAAATTAATTTCCATGGGAGTGTGACTCACCTCCACATAAGCAACCCTATTTTTTTAATAAATCCGGACCTTGGACTTGTAAAATATTGTTTTCCTCTTTCCTTTTCCAGAAACCATGGGCAAATACCATGGGATGGTTTGTGTTTTGGATTATTTTAATATAAGGGGTCCCAAACCTAAATAATAAAGAATTCTCTCACCTTTCCTATATAAACCCACCCAAGATCCCACTTCCTCCTCACTCAAAGCCCTTGAAGTTCGTCCAACCTCTGCCCTACTCTCTCTAGAATCCTCTCAAGGTGCCCCAAGCTCCCAAGAAGCCTCTCACAAGCCTCTCTCTAGCCTTTGGAAGCACACTTCCAAGTAAGGGGTTTTCTTCCTTTCTCATTTTTGTCAATTTTCTTTAAGTTGTATTGCCCTTTTATTTTCAATTATGAATGTTGGGGTATGGTTTTTCACCTCTACCATAATGCCCTCTTATTGTTTGAATTATGGGAGACCCCTTTCTCTCTCATTAAATGCCTCCCATGTACACCCGTTACTATGCCGAAATTCCGAAAGAAACCTTTTTCTCTTCTTTTATATTCAAGCAATACTTTTGTATCATGAATCTAAATTCATTTTCAATTGTTGAGACATGTATCTATATTACCTCCTTACTGTCCATTTCATGTAAATATGATGAGGAACCCCTTTCTCTCTCATCAACCTTTTTTATGAATTCTTATATCACGCCGTTACGCTGCTGAAATCACACCGATTTTCTAAGCCAATATCATTGTGTAGTGAATACCATGCCCATTTCTCCATCAAGGGTATTCACCTTTATGAACATTTAATTATTGATTATAAAGTTTCATGTATAAATTCCACATCCCTTTATCATGGAATAAATGATTATGTTTTATGAATCCATGTTTTATGATCCATGTGGCACACTTATGCATGAAATGAAATGTTTAAGAAGGGTGTGCCCTTTATAGCACTCCAATGCCTTGGGTAAAGTATAGTATCATGATATGTGATGTTCAATGAGTGTTTACTCATGCTAATTCATGTGCAACGAGGGTTTACTCGTGCTTCAAGTGCAATGAGGGTTTACTCATGCTCCATGTGCAATGAGCCTTGGCTCATGCTAATTCAATGTTAAGTGTTGTTGCCACATTTCCATGTTATGATTATCATGATTTATCATGCCTTTATGTTCATGTTTCTATTATGCTCTATTGATATTCCTATTTCCTAACATGTATTTCACTCCTCATGTTATTCATTGTTTACTCCCTTACTGGGATTTATAGCTCACCCTTTTCTTATGCATGTCCTCAGGTTATCCCATGCAATGCTAAGTACGAAGGAATGTAGTGGTCATGTAAAGGAAGTTTTCAATAAAGATGTTGTATTTCAAGTTTAAAGTTTTTATGTAATGATCCTAAGCCCCAAAGACACTAAACCTCTCGATCTTCTTTGTTGGATCAAGTGAAGTTTTATGTAATAAAGCATGTTTAAGTTGTAATAAAAAGAAGGGTTGTCATAGTTGGTATCAGAGGATAGGTTTAGTTATTTTTGGGATTAGGAAACCCTAGTAAAGCCTTATATACAAGACTAAGCATAATAAAAACATCCCTAAGTTTTGGTAAATACTAAGTAAGTAGTTTATCAAACAAATACATCCCTGTCTGGATACGAGCAGGTAGAGGCGGCTCTGGCACAGATGTATCCTAGGGGTAAAACCCGAAAACACCGCTTTGAGCGAGACTCGAACGGGAACTGGTGCATGACAACGGGCCTTGATGCACTCTTGGTTACGACACTCCTGGGGGATATGTTTTGATAAATTCACAATCTTAGTATGAACCCTTATTAAGGGAAAAAATGCCCCTAAGAATATATGTTAGAAGGAATATCATGAAAAGCCTGGATTGAATCCTATAGAATCATGAGTTAAAGAGATTAAAGTTTATTTATAAGTCATCAAATTTTTTTCTTTGGATTACCCTTTATGTGTTACCCCTAACTTTTCTTTTATTCCAGCCAATGGCCGGTAATAGGAGAACTCAGGCTAACAACCGTTGTGAAGATCAGTGTGATGATTGTACTTATGAGATGCCCAATCCAATGGGAGCGGGAATCGCGAACTTTGTCACGCTTCTCTCTCAGCTAACTCAAGTTTTGAATAGAAACACTGGTCAAGAGGAACGTTCAACCCCCCCTAAGAAAGAACAAGTCGCTATTGAAAGCTTCATGAGACAAAGGCCTCCTACTTTTAGTGGATCATCTGATCCCACGATCACTGAACAATGGATCAACTCCATTGAAAAGATATTCTCCATCCTTTAATGCTCTGAAAAAGAGAAGGTTCTCCTGGCGGCTTATCGTATGGAGGGTGAAGCTGATCAATGGTGGACGTTGATCAAAAATACGAAGCCTGAGGAGGAGATCGAGGCTTTGGAATGGAAGGAATTCCGGAAGATGTTTTTCGATAAATATTTTCCATGCACCCTCCGTCTTAAGATGGAAAGGGACTTCCTTTCCCTCAAACAGAAAGATGAAGAATCTGTGGGAGCGTACGAGATAAACTTCACAAGGCTTGCACGATACGCTTCTGGCTTTGTCGTTACCCCCAAATGCAAGGTTGACCGCTTCTTTGGTGGGCTGAAGCCTAGCTTGCGGAAAGCATTAGCGATCCGTGACTTCGACAGCTATGAGGAAATTGTCCGATGTGCCCTCAAGGTTGAAATGGAGATCGGAGAATCACAGGGGTATCATGGGGACAAGAAGCGTAAGGTGGACTTCAATGCTGGTGGTCCGATGGATAAATCCAACGGCGCTAAGAAATTCCGGCACCCCACTTGCCAAAAGTGTGGAAAGAAGCACCCTGGAAATTGCCTTAGGGGGACAAGAAAATGCTTCAAGTGTGGAAGAGAAGGGCACCTAGCTATTAACTGTCAGCAAGAAGGACCCGCGGCTGCGACAGAGGAGAGGAACACTTCGTTCGAACCTCAACGCGTTGTTCAATGCTTCAAATGCAAAGAACCGGGTCATTTTGCGAATCAGTGCCCTAATCTAAGTGTTATCGGAGGCAATCAACAACCTCCAAGACAGCAAGGAAGAGCTTTTTCCATCACTTCTGCCGAAGTGAACCCCGACAAGGAAGTGGTGACAGGTACGCTAGTTATTCATTCAAGAATAGCGAACATAATTTTTGATTCAGGTTCTACGCATTCTTTTATATCTCAAAAGTTTAGTAGAACAATCCCTGTACCACCACAAATCATGGAAGTAAAGATGTCAGTGAGTATGGAAAATGGGGAAATCATTGCATCCCATGAGTATAAGTCCTCCCCTGTTATAATCTGTGGATTGAATTTCCCGGTGAATCTCATCATACTCCCTTTGGTGGAATTTGATGAAATTCTTGGCATGGATTGGCTTTCCTTATATAGAGCCAACATAAATTGTCGGGAGAGGGAAATCACACTCCATATGGAGAATCGACCCCCGATTCTTTACAAGTGTCAGGAGGAAGATGAATCTCCTTTAGCTCCATCATCTCAAGCATGGATATTACTGCCTTATGAGCACGCATATTTGGCTCAGATGATTGAGTCCAAGGAAGAAACTACCCTTGAAGAAATGCCTATTGTGAGGGAATTCGCTGAAGTATTTCCTGAGGAACTTCCTGGTCTTCCTCCAAGAAGAGATGTTGAGTTCTCAATTGAACTTATACCTGGGGCGCTACCAATATCCAAGACTCCATATAGAATGTCTGTTGTTGAGCATGAAGAGCTGAAGAAACAACTACAGGAGAATCTGGATAAAGGGTTTATACGCCCAAGTGCATCACCATGGGGTGCACCAGTCCTCTTCGTCAAGAAGAAGGATGGGTCAATGCGGCTTTGCATCGATTATCGCGAACTTAACAAAATCATGATAAAGAACAAGTATCCTCTCCCAAGAATCTATGACTTGTTTGATTAGCTGCGTGGAGAACAATACTTCTCCAATGTGGACTTGCAGTCGGGATATTATCAAGTAAGGGTGAAGAAGGAAGATATCCCCAAGACTTCTTTTCGTACAAGGTACGGGCACTATGAATTCATAGTAATGACTTTCGGACTCACCAATGATCCAGAAATATTCATGGACTTGATGAATAGAGTCTTTAGAGATTACCTAGACAAATTTGTGGTAGTCTTTATAGATGATATTCTAATATACTCCAAAACTAAGGAGGACCATGATGAGCATTTAAAAACTGTACTAGAGACTTTGCGCAAGAAGAATCTCTATGCAAAGTACAGCAAGTGTGAGTTTTGGTTGAAGGAAGTCTCATTCTTGGGTCATATCATCACAAGCAATGGGATATCTGTGGACCCCTCCAAAACAGATGCAATTGAGGGATGGCCGAGGCCAACATCGGTAACTAATATCCATAGCTTCTTGGGGTTAGCTGGATATTATCGACGATTTGTGAGAAATTTATCACGATTGTCCAACCCTCTTACCAAGCTAACTCGAAAGGGAGTAAAGTTTTCTTGGAGTGATGAATGCGAAGAAAGCTTCAAGGAGTTGAAAAGGAGGCTTATCACTGCACCCGTGCTCACTTTACCCACAAGTGGGGAGCTTTTTGTGGTATTCAGTGATGCTTCGAAGAAGGGATTAGAATGTGTGCTGATGCAGAATGATAAAGTGATATCCTATGCCTCAAGGCAGTTGAAAATCCATGAGCGAAACTATCCAACGCATGATCTGGAGTTGGCGGCGGTGATCTTTTCTTTGAAAATCTGGCGGCATTATCTCTATGGAGAGAAATGTGAGATATATACTGACCACAAGAGTCTTAAATATATATTCACACAGAAAGAGCTTAATATGCGCCAGAGAAGATGGATAGAGCTCATCAAGGATTATGACTGTTCAATACATTACCACCCTGGGAAGGCGAACAAGGTGGCGGATGCCCTAAGTAGAAAGGATCCAGCAATTCTACCAATGATGAGAATTGAGAAGGATCCAATATTCTTAGACTTGATGAAGATGGACGTGGGAATCATGAAGAAGGGAACATCATCAATCCTTTCACAAATGATTGCTCAACCATCTCTTTTGGAAAGGTTAAAGGATTCTCAAAAGGATGATGCAGGAATCCAAGAAAAAGTGGAAGCTATCAAAAAGGAAAAATCCTCAGAGTTTAATGTTAATGAAGAAGGAATTGTGCAGTTTGGGAAAAGTCTATGTGTTCCATCAAGTTCGGAGCTGAAGAAGGAACTTTTGGATGATGCACATAGTTCAAATTTCTCTATTCACCTAGGTAGCACAAAGATGTATCGAGATCTCCGAGAAAACTTTTGGTGGGATAATACGAAGAAGGAGATCGCTGAATATACATCAAAGTGCCTGGTGTGTCAGCAAGTGAAGGCAGAGAGGCAGAAGTCTAAGGGGATGATGCAAACATTGCCCATACTAGAATGGAAATGGGAGAACATCACCATGGACTTCGTCACTGGACTTCCAAGGACATCCAAAAGCAACAATGCAATCTGGGTTATTGTGGATCGTCTTACAAAGACTGCACACTTCATTGCTATTCGAGAGGATTTCTCTTTGGATCAACTGGCAGGGATATATATCAGGGAAGTGGTACGGTTGCATGGAGTACCACTATCTATTGTGTCTGACCGAGATCCAAGATTTACCTCTAAGTTTTGGAAGAGTATTCAACATGCTCTGAATACTGAACTGAACTTCAGTACGGCCTATCATCCTCAAACTGATGGCCAATCCGAGCGGACTATCCAAACACTTGAGGATATGTTGAGAGCGTGCTCAATGGACTTTAAAGGAGGATGGGATCAACATCTTCCTCTAGTTGAGTTCTCTTATAATAATAGTTTTTACTCGAGCATCCAAATGGCACCATATGAAGCCCTGTATGGGAAAAGGTGTAGAACACTGGCATGTTGGTATGAGGTCGGTGAAAGTAAGCTGCTTGGACCAGAAATGGTCGAAGAAATGGTGGAGAAGGTGAAAACCATTCAGCAGCATATCAAGGCAGCCCAGAGTCGACAGAAGAGTTATGCAGATAATCGTCGACGAGACCTTGAGTTTAAAGTCGGAGACATGGTGTTTTTACGCATATCTCCGTGGAAGAAGGTCATGAGGTTTAGAAAGAAAGGGAAGTTAAGTCCAAGGTACATCGGCCCCTTCGAGATTCTTGATCGTGTTGGGGCTGTGGCCTATCGACTAGCACTTCCAACTACTATGGCCAAGGTGCATGATGTCTTCCATGTATCCCTCTTAAGGAAGTACATACCAGACCCTTCACATGTACTCTCTTCCGAGGTGGTACAATTAGAAGACGATCTTTCTTATGAGGAGCAACCAGTGAAGATCTTAGATCGTAGAGAAAAAGTTCTACAAAATAAGACAATGCCCCTCGTCAAGGTGTTGTGGAGAAACCACAAGTTTGAAGAAGCAACTTGGGAGTCGGAGGATATGATGAAGCTAAGTTACCCACATTTGTTTTAGTGTGGGAAAAGGAAAATTTTGAGGGCGAAATTTCTTAAGGGGGGAATGTTGTAATGACCCAAAGTTTCATTAATGGAAAATCACTCTTGATCCAGTTAAATGTTTCTTTATGAAAAATGTTTTTTTATAAGATGTCAACTTCTTTAGTTTTACGTTAAGATTTGTGACCATTACTTTTATAGCCGTTGAACAGTGATCATCTGAGTAGTATAAATATAAGGCTTTAACGAAACCATTTCTACTCAGACAAAGAAAGAGATGGCCTCATCCAGTAGAATTTCCCCTTACAAAGCCCATTTGTCGGAGCTCGGAAAAGAGGTGGCGTCTTTGGGCTTTGCCCTTGACCAAGCCCAATCTGAGCTTCATCAAGTCAAGCTCGAACGTGATCGTCTACGGGAAAAATGGAAGTTGATAGAGATTACCACTCGAGTGATGTTATCCGAGCAACCCCAAGAGTCTGTCACCATCGCACACCTTACCCTTAGGTCTTATGCGGCTATTTTAAGGGGTTATGTAACAAATAAGTAGCACCATGTTCATGTACATTATTTTTTTGTATAATTTTTTTGATACATTGTAATTAGTTTTTAAAGTACAAATGGTGTTTTTAGTTATTATTTAATTAAGAATTATATTTTATTGAATTAAAGGATTTTTGAACTAAATAATATTTTAATAAAATATTATTATTAATATTAAATTAATTTTTATTAAATATAAATGATCTTATAATTTTATGAATGCAATTAAAATTTTTATTAAGGTTTGAAATCCATTTATGTCAAAACCCGTGAATTTTTTATAAATGTCGGTTTTTATTTTAAAAGTGAAAATTCACATATTTAGAAAATTATTTAGATAAAATAAATATTATTTTTGGAATCAGGACGTCGAAATTATCCAATGGTGAATTTTTCATAATTTTCTGAGACAGTCAAATTTTTGGGTAAAAATTAAATACCATTTAAATATATAATGTGTTTTATGACATCATAATGACCCAATGGTGATGTAATAAAATACCATAATCCTTATGTTCGGCCAATATGTGTTTTATCATTAAAATAATGAGGTTTTGGGTTTGTTTGACTTACTTTTCAAAGCATTAATGGAGCCCTCAAGACTTATTCAACACTTTGCCTTTTTAAATTAATTTCCATGAGAGTGTGACTCACCTCCACATAAGCAACCCTATTTTTTTAATAAATCCGGACCTTGGACTTGTAAAATATTGTTTTACTCTTTCCTTTTCCAGAAACCATGGGCAAATACCATGGGATGGTTTGTGGTTTGGATTATTTTAATATAAGGGGTCCCAAACCTAAATAATAAAGAATTCTCTCACTTTTCCTATATAAAACCACCCAATCTCCCACTTCCTCCTCAATAAAAGCCCTTGAAGTTCGTCCAACCTCTGCCCTACTCTCTCTATAATCCTCTCAAGGTGCCCCAAGCTCCCAAGAAGCCTCTCACAAGCCTCTCTCTAGTCTTTGGAAGCACACTTCCAAGTAAGGGGTTTTCTTCCTTTCTCATTTTTGTCAATTTTATTTAAGTTGTATTGCCCTTTTATTTTCAATTATGAATGTTGGGGTATGGTTTTTAACCTCTCCCATACTGCCCTATTATTGTTTGAATGATGGGAGACCCCTTTCTCTCTCATTAAATGCCTCCCATGTACACCCGTTACTATGCCGAAATTCCGAAAGAAACCTTTTTCTCTTCTTTTATATTCAAGCAATACTTTTGTATCATGAATATAAATTCCTTTTCAATTGTTGAGACATGTATCTATATGACCTCCTTACTGTCCATTTCATATAAATATGATGAGGAACCCCTTTCTCTCTCATCAACCTTTTTTATGAATTCTTATGTCACGCCGTTACGCTGCCGAAATCACACCGATTTTCTAAGCCAATATCATTGTGTAGTGAATACCATGCCCATTTCTCCATCAAGGGTATTCACCTTTATGCACATTTACTTATTGATTATAAAGTTTCATGTATGAATTCCATATACCTTTATCGTGGAATAAATGATTATGTTTTATGAATCCATGTTTTATGATCCATGTGGCACACTTATGCATGAAATGAAATGTTTAAGAAGGGCGCGCCCTTTATAGCGCTCCAATGCATTGGGTAAAGTATAGTATCATGATACGTCATGTGAAATGAGTGTTTACTCATGCTAATTCAAGTGCAACGAGGGTTTAATCGTGATTCAAGTGCAATGAGGGTTTACTCATGCTCCATGTGCAATGAGCCTTGGCTCATGCTAATTCAATGTTAAGTGTTGTTGCCACATTTCCATGTTATGATTATCATGGTTTATCATGCCTTTATGTTCATATTTCTATTATGCTCTATTGATATGCCTATTTCCTAACATGTATTTCACTCCTCATGTTATTCATTGTTTACTCCCTTACTGGGCTTTATAGCTCACCCTTTTCTTATGCATGTCCTCAGGTTATCTCATGCAATGCTAAGTACGAAGGAATGCAGTGGTCATGTAAAGGAAGTTTTCAATAAAGATGTTGTATTTCAAGTTTAAAGTTTTTATGTAATGATCCTAAGCCCCAAAGACACTAAACCTCTCGATCTTCTTTGTTGGATCAAGTGAAGTTTTATGTAATAAAGCAAGTTTATGTTGTAATAAAAAGCAGGATTGTCATAGGAGAGGGGTGAATTGTAGTTTAAAAATTTAAACTAAGAAAAAACACAAAACCTCTTAAGTCAAAAAATATTGGACATAGAATTATTTCGATGAATAGAGTGTTAATATCAAATTCAAAAACTTTCCAATATATCAGTGTTGTTATCGATATCAAAGACACACTGATAAAAAAATTTATTTGAAATATAAGTAAAAACAAACTTTCTAATGTAATTTCACAACAAAATATTTAACTTATATAAAAAAGTAAAAAAATATTATAATAGTAAGAATGAATTACAAGATTTATAAAATATAATTATACTCTTTAACCTTAATAGATAATAAAGTCAGAAATATTGACTTAACATACCCATAGTCTCAGACAAAACACACTACTAACTGTAATAACATCTTTCACTATTCTGGACCCTATAAGACTTTACCCACCAACCTTTTTCCTGAGACCCTTCACACCCTCAATCTCTATGAAAAATAAAAAAAAGATCTCTACAATGTGTAAGAATCCACTCTTGAGGCAAGAAAATATTTGTAGAGAGAGATAGAAACTATGAAATCTAACTAGGAAGAAACCTTGCAAGTTGAGCTTGATAAACCAGTCCAATTGGAAGTAGAATTCCTTAAATCAAGATCTATAAAAGGGAAAAAAGTAATAATTGACTCTGATGGTTTCATTACTCTGAGTGATAGGAACACTTGTAAATTTAGGGATAATATAAATATATAAAGAAAAATTGTTACGCATTCCATAACTACAAGCATGAAAGAACAAAATGTAATTCCCCAACAACTATCCCCTACTGAGAATGTGTTTTCCCACTCAGCGTCTTCAGTGAATTCCTCTGATTATTCAGACTCTGAAGGGTTATCAAACAATGATGATGGAAATGATCCTACATATAGGGACGCCTATGTAATTCCAGAAAAATTGGATCTTCCAAATGACCTTGACTCTTGGATGAAAGATAATTATAGAAATTCATTTAGGAAGTATAAAAATGGGGAGATGACAACAAATGCTTATCTTGATCTCAGAAAGAGGATGTTCATCAAAGTGGTTGAGGAATTTAAAAAGGATCCAAGATTAAACTTTAAAGATATCCAATGGAAATTAATATTTAGGATTATTTTGTTCTCTGGTGGTTCTGCTGTACTCCTCTCCACCCTTTGTTTTAGATTTTGTTATCTGTGAATCCCCCTGCTCAGTTTGTACGGACTGTTTTCTACCAAAAATAGGTTAATCATTGTTCACATATGATGCGACATATCTGATTTTTTTTTATAGTGGATGGTTTTCATAACTACTTTGGGGATGTCACTATTGATTATTTTTTCACTGGATGAGTCTATTATGGCCTTCATGAGTATGGGGAGAAGTAACTCAGACTATTCTCCCAGAAGTAGGTTTATCACAACCTTTATTTTTCTTGGTGTAGAGATGAAGCAGACGCTCTTCAACTATCTATGTATTTTTGTGGTGTTGTTTATTCTTTTTATGGTCTGAAGTAACTGTATTGGATGGATTTTCATTAGTGGGTTGTGCATTTTGTGGTCCCAACACTAGTCTAGTTTGTGGTTGATCCCTTGGCCTGTATTGGATCTGCAATGAAGAGAAGAAATAAAGGATGGAGGTCTCAGTGCATGAGCAGTGAACTGAGAAGGTAGGCTACCTGTATGGGATTAAATGAAAAGGAAATTGTGATTTTGTAGGGTGCACTCATGCTGGGAGTTCGTGAAGATTTCAAATCTTTCATGGGAGACTCAACCTTTCTACAAATTCTAAGATTACGCTTGATGGAGTTCACTGATGGTGTTTTTCCTTTTCTTGTTTCGTTTCTCTGAATCTTGGATTGTATTTCCCTAAATCTATGCTGGTGTAATATCTTTACACCTTATGTTTGTATTTTTTATTATTATTTCAATAAATTACTTTTGGGTCATGAATTGGGAAACCAATTCAGGTCGCTGATTTTTAAAAAATATATAAAGGTCTATCTTTCCTTACCAATAAATAACTAAATATAATGATCAAAATGTATCTATCCTCTAATCCCATAGAATCTCTCGATACAATGATCAATATTCCCATGTCTTCCTAGATTTAGAAGCCCTAAATCCAATGGATCAGATTCGCCCGTCTTCCTATCCATGAAAGCCCTTAATCTAACCATGATCAGAAAAAGAGAATACAAAATAAAAATGTTCTAAGGAATTTATAATACTCACATATTTTCCTTAGATATAAAAGTCTCTGAATGATTATAAAGATTAAGAATGATATTTTCACGCAGCTCGATCTTCAAACGTGTTGAGTTTCAAAATAAATCAGCTCCCATCTCTTCAAATGACCTCCTATTTATAGAAAAATATTCAATGATTATATTTCTGAGTTAGTTACAACAATCTTGGACAACTTTCACTTTGACAAATCATAATGATCTAGATATTGATCTTGAAATATAATCATGAATTTCAATTCATTTTCCATCATCATTTTTAGCACTATTAATGCTATAAAATATTTCTGTCCAATAGATATAGTTCTAATTACTCTGATTATAAATTTTTGTCAGTATAATGGACTATACTTATGATAATCAATCTGACGAACTTAACTATAGAAATTATGACTAATTAGAACTATTTTTAGTCTGATGGTTATGAATTTGTTTAGTCTAATAGATAAAAATATTTTCTAACCACTAGTTAGAATAATAGTTGATCTGATGCACTGAATACATAGTTTAGCCTGATGGATTGGTTTGAATAATAAAAGTTTATATTCAATTTACATTAGAACCATTTCTATGTTTGGTATAAAAGGATGCTTTCTAAAAAAAAATACTAAAACACTTGGTACATATAAAGTTATTAAAATATAGTTTTAAGAAAGTGTTTCTGATTTCTAAAACTAAGGAAAGGAAAATTAGAAAGAAAAGATTACAACTCAATAATCTCCCCCCTTTTGGAAAGCAAAAAACACAATACTTAAAAATGAAAAACTAATAACATTGAAATACTTACAACCCTTTTTACTTTTAAGAACATCAGAAATAGACTTCATATCCTAGAAACCCTTAATAAAAATTCATCCTTAAATAGTTTATACCTTAAGATAAGAACTCCCCCTTAATAAATTCTTCCAAAATAATTCTACCCTTGGTATTATTCCCTACCTTTCTAAGAAAACTCCCCCCTTTTGAAAAAACTATACCCATTTATGATTTAAAAAAAGGAACAAGGAAAGTATATAATCTCATAAAATGTTATAAAAACGTAACATATGAAACAATTGTGTTTGCATTAACTATTCATATAGTATATAATGAAAAAACATTCATTTAAAATAATTAGAATTTTTTTTGATATAAATATTTGGATAAGAAATTCATTCAAACTGTACTTCATTTAATATTTATAATTAGATCAAGAGTTAAGTGAAAATAAACCATTATTTATTATAAATTTTTTTAAAAATTTCCTTAAACTTCTTGACATATTCATGACCTTTCTAAGCTTCAGTAACTGAAGTTTCATGTTTCACAAACTTTCCCTCCAAGATTGACAGTCTCTGATTTTTTACCCCCAAAATTTCAACCTTTTTACTAATCTTCTTATTTTATTCCTTTACACTAAACAACTCACCTTCAAAAGATCAGAGCCTGTTATTTTCTTCTTCCAACTTATAAATATTTTCTTTCAAAACTCTTACTTCCTCATTACAGTTGTATTTCATGTCTTTTAAATGTTCAAAAAACTTCACTCTGTTTAACACATCAAATGAAAAATTTTCAAATGAATTGGCATACTCAAGAGAAAGTTTCTAGAATTCAAATATCTGGTCATCATGACCCTTTAAATCAATATAAACCAATATTTAACATCTAACCATTTGATTGAACCCGCTCTTATATGCCTTATTATTTACTTTTAATGTTTTGATATTAGCCTCATTTTGAATCACAGATTATATCAACATATTTAGTGACTTTGATTTTTCATTCGAATAATTTTAAATTTTCTTAAATCTTTATTATATATTAGAAAGATATGGTATTGAATCATAAAGTTATTTTAAATTATGAAAAATATAATAAAAACCATTTTTTCTTCTGTATAATTTGTTTCTAAGGACTCTAATGAAGTATTTGAAATATGAGGTATAAATGGTCTGAAATTTGACTTCTTTTCTTATTCAAATTTTCCTTACTCTATAACTTTCATAATATTAACATCTTTATCTGATTCATAATTTTTTGATATTATTATATATGAATGATGATATTATTCTTTTTATTTTTATGAAGATTTGAATTCCTCTGAGACAAGTAATTCTAGATTTTTATTAGACTGGGCAGGTAATAGAGTTGATGTTGAAGATGTTTCTAATGAATTTTTTTGTTCCTTTGTTTCTTCCTTGATTTCTGTTTCTTCTTCTTCATCATCAAATTCTTCCTATTATTATTCTATTTCTCTTTCTAACTACTACATAGTTCTTAATCCACTTTTAACAACTTTTTTTGGAACTGATTCTTAAGCTAGTTTTTTAATCTTATTTTTATCATGAGACTCAATTAAAACTTCTTTTCCTTTACATTTATCTTTATCACCAATATTTGTAATTATAGATGCACTTACTGAGGTTTCTATAAACTCTAAACTCACAAAAAGAATTGTTTGATCAACATGGGGAGTGGTTTTAGTTCTTTTTACTAGTTAAGATAGCAATAAATAAAACATGATATTCTGATTATCTTTTAACTCCCTTTAATAACTTCTCTATCATTCTTACTTCTGAAAACCTTTTATTTTGTTTATTTTTTTCTTCCTCCTTCAACTCATTAGCTATCTGAATCCTTAGTTCCAAGGCCTCAACCTTATCTAAATTGAAAATAGTATCACTAGGTTTCTTCTATTCCTTATGAGTCATCAGATTTTTGAATTCTTTATCTATCATTGTTTTTTGTTTCTTTTGTACATCAAGGGGTGAAGATTCAAACTTTATCTTCTCTTTAAAATATTCTTTATCTTTTATATATTGGGAATCAAACATGATTTTTTTCATTTTATCCATAAACTTATTTATCTTTGAATAAAAAATCAACTTCATCCTCTCTATAGTCTCTTCTCCAATGAGAGAAATATTTTCCCTTATAGCATAATTTTGGTTTTTAATCTTGAAAACTTCCATACTATTCACTATAACATTATTTATAAAGTATGGAAACATAAATATCTTAAAATTCATTAATGATTTATTAATTGAATATACTAAGAGGAAAATAAACTTGCTAAGTTTATTTGTCTCATATTTATAAAAATATATAGGATAAATATGTCTAGCACTTTAAGGGTATCCATGTCACCCTTCCTTGGTATCAAGTAACCCTGCATCCATAGGGTTACCACCCTTGAATCCAGAGTATGTTGTGACACTTTTCTTACTTTCTCAGATGATGTAAAAAAAGATAACTTAATTTTTTTACTTAAAAAAACTCCCAATTTTTATGAAAGATTGTGGAAAGTTAGATAGGCTTAACCCTCCAAGGTAACTTCTACTAGATCAAAAAATTATTGATAATAAAATTTAAAACTTTGAGAAAAAAGAGTAAAAATAATATCTTTATTATATTCTTCTAAAAGAAACACTACTGATTCATAAAACTATCTCATAATCTTAGTATGATGCTTGTCAAAATACTATTTTTCTATACAATTTTTTTCCTAGCCTTGAAAAGTAAAAATATTTTTAATAAGATAATCATATTTATTATACCACTCTCTTTAGATGAGTCTTTATCTAATGAATTATCTCTTTAAAAGTTTTCCACAGAGGCCATCATACTAAAACTGGTGTTGGAACTTGGACTGAGCAGCTGATCAGATGAATGAAAAAGAAATAGACTAAGAAATAAATTAAATGGAAAGATCGAGGAATGAATTCTTCAAAATTTATGTGGGAAACAGATAACCCACACATATATATTGTCATGGTGTGACAGTTTTAACTCTATAAACTCCACATGTTTAGAATATAAACCCTTTTCTAATATGATGATTGATATTTAATCCATGAATGATTTAAAAATAATTCAGATCTCTTAAAGTTTTTAAGAAAAGTATTCATCATACTATCATATTGTCTGACCACATATACTTTTAAAATTATTAAAACAAATTGAAGAATTTTAAAACATAAAAGAAAACCCATAATAACATTGATAAAATAAATTAATGAATATGTACAAAATATCAAATATTAGAAGAGTACCTTTCAGATTAGTATTGTTTTCTCAGTATGAGTAACCTGTTATTCGTTGTTTTTGTAAAATAAATTAAGTACAATAAAGTTTATAACAAAAATATTGTCTATAAAAATTTTGTAAAGTTTTTTGATTCTAGAGAAATTTTGACTCTAAAAAGTCTTTTTTATAAAACTTTTCCACAAAAAAAATTATAAGAATTTTGAATCTGAAATTTTTTGAAAATGTTTTTTAATCTATGATTTTTTTAGAAAACTAAAGTTTCAAGAAAAATAAATGTTTAAAAAAAATAAAGCACATATACCCCCCTTTTATAAGGAGTTCATTAATGTAATGATTTTGTTAAACATGGATTATATATTAATAATAATTTTATACCAATCATTCCTTGATTCTTTTTAATATATTTAAATCTGTCAAAACTAAGGGGTTTAATACAAATATCAAAATTTGTTCTTGTGTTCTGATGAATTGTAAAATGATATATCCTTTTTTGTGTGTGATCCCAAAGGAAATGATTTCTAATATCTATGTTTTTATCATGTGAGTGATGTGATGTGTTTTTAATTAAAGTAACGGAACTTGTGTTATCACACAATATTTTAGTTTTAGTAAAACTCATTATATATTTAGTGAGTGTGTGTTGCATCCACAATAATTAATCAAAAAAACTTTCTGTTGAAACATATTCAACTTTAGCCGTGGACAGTGATACTGATTATTTTTTCTTATAAGAAAAATAAACTAAACATTCTCCTAAGAAATAACGTGGTCTAGATGTACTTTTTCTATCCATTGTAATCCACTAAAATAAGAATCTAAAAAAAATTTTAACTCAAAAACATTTTTGAAAGATAAAAAAAACCTAAATTCATAGTTCCCTTAAGATAAATAAAAATTAGTTTTACAAATTTAATTTGAGACTCTTTTGGATCGTCTTGATATCTATCACATAAGCATTTTGAAAACATTAAATCTAGACGACTAACTATTAAGTAAACATCCAATCATACCTCTAAAATTCTTTTGATCAATTGATTTCCCAGCTTCATCAATATCTAAACTATTTGATATTGTTATAGGAGTACTGATACTTTTAGTATTGATGTATCCAAATTTATTAAGAATATATTTTAAATACTTATTTTGAGATATAAAGGTTCCTTATGGTTTTTTTGAATTTTGAAAAACTAGAAAGTATGTTAACTCACTCATTATACTCATTTGAAACTCATAATTCATAAGATTTATAAAGGATTATATTAAATCTTTTTAAGTTAAACTAAATATAATTTCATAAATATAGATTTACAAAATTATAATATTTTTATTAACTTATTTCATAAAAATAGTTGGTTCTGTAGCTCCCTTAACAAAATTGTTTTGTAAAAAAAATCCAGCTAACCTATCATACCAAGTTCTAGGGGATTGTCTAAGTCTATAAAGTGCCTTAGTATGTTTAAAAACATGATCCAAATGTTTTTTATTTTCAAAACCAATTGGATTCTATACATAAATTTCTTACTAAACATATCCATTAATGAAAGAGAATTTCACATCCATTTGAAATAGTTTGAAATTTAAGAATGCTGTACAAGAAAAATGTATATGAATAACCTCAATTCTATCTACTCGAGCATAATTTTATTCATTTTCTATTCCCTATTGTTTATTATAAACCTTAGAAAAAATTATTTCTTTATTTATTACTATTATACCATTTTAATCACACTTATTCTGAATGACCCATTTTACTCCAATTATAAAATTTTCTTTAGGACATTCAACTAAAGTCCAAACTTGGTTATTTTCAAATTCATTGAGTTTATCTTGAATTTATTTTATCCAATCCTCATCACTTAATGCTTCATAAGAAGTCTTAAGTTCCAAATGAGATAAAAATGATAGATATTCAATTTCATTTATTAAAGAAATTCTACTCTTAACTAGTTGATCTACATCACCAATGATATTATCACTAGGTTGATTCCTAAGAAGCAACTAATTTATTAGATTTTTCAAGTATATCCTTCAATAATTGGTTGAAAATATTCTTGAGGAATAACTTTAGAAACATATTATTCAGTTGTTTTCTCTTGATTTTTTTAACATAGGTTGAAAAATAGTTTTAGAAATAACATCCAATGATATTGGTTAAGGTTGTTTGAAAACAAAGGGATCAATTTCATTAATCTTAACATGTACTATTTCCTCAATATTAATTGTTTTTTATAGAAAAATTCATAATCCTCACTAGTTGTGGAATAACCTAAAAATATTCCTTCATTAGATTTTGGTACAAATTTATGCAAGTTATCTTTAGTATTCAGAATGAATAATTTTAATACAAAAAAATTGATGTAAGAAAGTTTTGGATCTATTCAAGTCTACAACTCAAAAAGAGGTTTATTAATAAAAGGTATACTTAAAACTTAATTTATAGTATATAAGGTAGTACTAACTACTCCCACCCAAAATGTTTTAGCAATTGAGTATTCACTCATAATGATTCTAGTAATCTCTTGAATAACTCTATTTCATCTTTCAACTACACCAATTTTTTGTTGAGTTCTAGGTATCGAAAAGTTATGCATAATACCCCTTTTTAAAAAAAGTTTCAAAATTAGAATTTAAAAATATCCACCATGATCACTATGAATAGTCATCAAGGAGATGTTTTTATCATTTTTAACTCTAGCTAAAAAAGTTTTAAAATAACTAAAGGGTTCATATTTATTTTTCAGAAAATAGACCCAAGTATAACTAGTGTAATCATCAACTAAAACATATAAATAATATTTTATACCAATACTCCCAATTTTTGTATAACTAAATATTTCAATGTGCACTAACTATAAAGAATTAAATTTTGATACTTTTCTAATAGACTTAATACCTTTCTTATGTTGCTTACCAAATTGACAAAGATCACAATTTTTTTAAGTATCAAACCTAATTCCCCGTAGATCCTTAACAATAATTTCTTAGAAAAATTAGCTAAATTTATAACATTATAGTGTCATAACCTTCTATTCCATAACTAATAATGATGTTTTATTACACTAATACAAGGTATATATCATATCCTTATGTCTTATAAGTTTAATGTGTAAACATTATCACACTAATTAGTAGAAAGAATAAATTCATATTTAAAACTATGAATAGTACATTTATCATCCCTAAAGTTCATAAGATAACTCTCATCACATAATTGGATAATTCTAACAAGGTTTTTCTTTAGTCCTATAAAAAATAAATCATTTGCAATTTAAGTTTTTCCAAGAAGAGCAATATTTCCTATACCAATAATTTATCTTCTAATATTATATCTGAAAATGAATTTTCTAACTTCATCTTTATGATATTATTAAAGAAATATTTATTAGGAGTCATATTTCTAGAGAAATCACTATCCATGTACCAATTTTTTTGTTGGTACGTTCTTTTTTTCCTAAAAACAAAAACAATAGTGTTTTGGAACCAAAACCTTCTTAGGTCTGGTGTTATCAAAAAGTAAAATCTTAGGTATCCACATTTTTAAAACATTAATATTTTGATAAAATATCATTTCTTTTGAAAAATAGTCTTTATAAAAACCTAAGTATTAGAATTTATTTAAATAAAATTTGTTCTTCTAGTATCCACCAATTTGACATTTTGTAAAAAATGAAGCACTGTTTGGAAAAAAATAATTATTACTAAATATAGGTTTTTTGTTAGTAAAAATCATTCCAAAAATATCTCTATGAGGTATAATTTTTTTATAAATTTTATCAAAGTTTTCCTTTATAGAGATAAACTTAGACAAAGTTTATTCAAACTAGAAATTTCATATTTTAGTTTTACAACAAAGTTTTTGTCCTTAGTAGAAATAATATTCAAAATAAGTTTTTCAAAATCAGTTTTTAGACTAGTTTTCTCATAAATAGTTTTCTAAAGATCTTTTAAAATAATATATTTTTAAAAATTATATTTATTAATATATTTAGAAAGATATGATATTTTAGTAGTTAAAATATTATCCTTGAATTTTACTTTTCAAGTTATTGTTGAGAATTATCAAGTTTTTTAGAAACTATAAATCTTTAATTTTAAAGTAATTTAGAAAACCTAGATACTTATTCATAACTTGTTAATGTATTATCATATTTATTTGAAGAATATTATTAATAATAAAATGTATAATTTTTCTTATCATTGCTATCAAGTTAGTTATAATTTATTGTAAGGTTTTTAATAGATTCAGAAGTAGTTACCATTGCAATGAGACATTTTTTCACCTTTTTTATTTCTATATATAAATCAATATTTCTCTATTTGGAGCTATAATTTTCCAAAGAACATTTAGAAGAACTATATCCTCTACTCTGACTCCAAGTGTCTGAATCTTTTAAACACTTCTTAATCTTGTGTGTATAGTAATTCTTAGAATTCCTATCATAATTCCTTTCTTTCTTATCCTTTTTTAATATTAGGACAATTAGGTCTAATATTTCATACCTTATTGAATTCATAACATATTACTTTAGAAGATTATTTATTTTTATTCTTATCCTTACGACTCTTCTTATATTTTTACTAAATGTATTTCTTGCCCACAATTTTATCCATCCTTCTTTCAAGATTAACCAACTTATTTCTAGTATATTGAGTTGAAAAAGTATACGATTCATTAATCACTTTCTTCTTCTTAGAATATTTCATAACTTTTTTAGTAGATTGATCTTTAATAGGAACAATAGATGCAATTACAAAAGAAACTCCTCCATTTTTCTTTTCCATATTTTCTACACCCCTTTTAAGTCTACCTTCATATTGCATAAGTTTACCAATGAGATCATATACATTAAGATTCATAGTCCTTATCATTTTATCTAAAGATATTCTTTTAGATTAATATCTATTAGTCATAATCTCAATAATTTTCTCAATTAGGATTATATCCATTAAAGTTTTCTCTCTAAGAAAACATAAATTATTAATAATGGTAATAAATCTTTAATGCATCTTAGAAACCAAATAACTAGGTAAGAAATCAAATTATTTATAACCATCTCCCAACATATCTCTTCGAGTTTTAATAACTTTTGAAGTTCCAAAGATAGTAACCCCTAACTTATTCCATATATTGTTAGCTTATTCACATGAATAATTTTTACTATAGATACTTCTTGTCATAAAACAAATTAGATTATATCTTACAATGTAATTCAATTTATACTCTTTCTTTTATTGATTTGTAAAATTAGTAACTTCCATATCTAGAATCTTATAATCTTCAGTTATAATCACAAATTTATCCACACTTGTATTGATAAAAAAAGTCTTCATTATGTCTCTCCAGTATACATAATTATTCCTATGAAAAATAGGTGTTCTATTGGGATTAATATTTTCTAGAGTACCAATATTGAAACCTTCCATGTTATCAAATATAAACTCTTTTCGACCAGAAAATGATACTGTAAAAGAAGTTTATAAACAAGAAATTTATAACAAAAGATTCAAAACTTATAGTATATATCAGAAGTAAAAACTCAGTAAGTATAGTTGTAAAACATAATATGATACCAATTGTTTGATTATAAGAGTATACAATGGCTATAAGAGGTGTGGGGGTGGGGGTGAATTGTAGTTTAAAAATTTAAAATAAGATAAAAACCTCTTAATTCAAAAATATCAGAATCAAAATTTATCTGATCACCAAAGTGTTAAGACATGATCTAGAAACTATTAGATATAGAAGAAATGTTATCATTGTCATAGACACACTGATAAAATATTTTATTAGAAAGATAAGTATAAAATAACTTTCTAATGTAATTTCACAGTGGAATATTTAGCTTGTAGAAACAAGTAAAATAAAATCTTATAATAGTAAGACTGAATTACAAGATTTTTAGAAGATAATTATACTCTTTAAACTTAAGATCTAAGGAAGTCAGAAATACTAACTTAATATATCTATAGTTTAAACACCTACTATAAAGGTATATCTTTTCTTACTCAGAAATCCCTCGATACGATGATCGAAATGTCTCTATCTTCCAATACCTTGAAAGCTATCGATACGATGATTAGTCTGTCTTTGTCTTCCTAGCCCTGGAAGCCCTTGATCCAATGGATTAGATTCACCCATATTACTGTTGGGTCGGAAAAAGACGAGGAAAAGAATGGCAAGAGGGGGGGTGAATTGCATTTTAAAAAATTGATTAACAAATTAAAAATCAAAGTAAAGTGCAGCGGAAATAAAGAGGCAATACACACAAAATTGATAACGGAGTTCGGCCAAAACCCGGCCTACGTCTCCGCTCCCAACTCAACCGTTGAGAGATTCCTACCCCTTGCTTTTCAATGGTTTTAGCAAGAAACCCACTAGGCTTTGAGGTAGCACTAGGACCTATTACAGCTTGCTTTTAAGTGGTTAAGCAAGAACCCACTTGCTTTTAATGGTTTAGCAAGAACCCACTAGCCTTTTTAACGGGTGAAGGCTAGCTCACCGAAACAAAAGCCTTTTAAAAGGAAAGGCTTGAAGAAACCTCTTCACACCTTAATGGTGATGTGAGAACCCAAAAGAAAGGGGGAAGAGAAAAGGTTTGGGGTTTGTAGGCACAAACCCAAATTGAAAGCTCAAAAAGATAAAACAATAAAACCCGTAATTGGGAGAAGCCTTGGGCGCCTTGTTTGATTGGAGATGTTGAAGGCCGCTTCCAAGCTTCTTTGATGGTGCTCTTGGATGTGGAATTGGATTGGAGCACGTTGGGTTCCTTGATGAAATCCGCCGGAGGTTCGCCAAAATGATCAACAATGTGTCCGGTGGCTTGGTTGAGGTTCCGGGGCTTCAAGGTCCTTTATTTATAGAGGGGGAACCCTCATATGGCCGTTTGAGGCCTTTGGAGCCGTTGGAAAGGCTTTCGGAGCCGTTGGGAGGCAAGTGGAGCAGCCTGGTCAAAGCTGCAACGGCTAGTTTGACTGGGCCACCGGCTGGCCGGTGCAGGGCCACCGGCTGGCCGGTGCCTTGGCAGAGGAGAGGGGATTTGGTCCAGGCTCTACCGGTCGACCGGTGGAGGAGCCACCGGCTGGCCGGTGGCAAGACAGTAGCAAATACTATTTGGGCTGGGTGCCACAGGTCGACCGGTGACAGAGCCACCGGTCGACCGGTGGAACCTGGCAGTGGGAAATCCCTCTGCCAGTTCCACTGGCTGGCCGGTGCTATCACACCGGTTGGCCGGTGGACTGAATTTCAGTCCATTTCTTGTCCATTCTTGGGCCAATCCTTTGGCAATCTTTTGCCTATCATCCACAACACTTAAAAACAAAGTTAAACATATATGAAAGTGATTGTGATCATGAAAATCAAATAGTGTGGGGTACAACAATCTCCCCCTATTTTGATGATCACAATCACTTATCAAAGCAATGTAAAAACTTAAATGAAATGCATACTTTAAATGATAAATTGAAAATAAATACTAAGCATGAGAGAAAAGATTCTCCCCCAATCAATCAAGAAATTTCTCCCCCTTTGTGATTATCAAAATAGAGTGGGGCATAAAACTTGATTGAGGGAAAAGGTTTGAAAAACAAGATTTGAGATTTGAAAATTAATTGAAATTTTGGAAATTGAAAAATTGAATAACAGTTTGAATTGAAAGTTTTGAATCAAAAAGGAATTGAAAATTTAATACCAAGTATTGAAATTGAAAAAAAGTTTGAATTGAAAATTTTGAAAATGAAATCAAACCTAACTCCCCCTAAATAAAAACAATAAATCACCGGGGAGCGTTATTTTGAAAAGAGATGATTTTAGGCCCGGAGAGACTCGCTAGAAGGGATTTTTCAATCCACACTTGTCTCATGGCGGGTCTTCTCTTATAAAATTCGTCCGAAAAGAAAAAACTTTTGGGTTGACCATACCGGGCATTTTTACAATTGCATTCATAAATAAGGTGCCCGGGTTTTTTACAATAATTGCAAAATTTATAACTAGAGCTCCCCCTAACAAAAACAGTGGGTGCATGGGAGGAGGAGGCTTGGTTGGTGTATCCTAGCCCTTGGGTGGTTCTAGATATTCGTTGGGAACCTAGGAGATTGTTCAAATTTTGTTCCCCTTGGGTGAACTTAGCTAGGGTCTCCCTTAGGTCTTTAATGGTTGATTCCATGGAATCAACATTTGGAAAATTTTGGATTTTAAGGGTGAGTTCCTCCTTCTCTTTGAGAAGTTGTTCTTTTTCGGAAGAGAGTTTTTTGAAAGACTTTTTTAAAGCAACGAATTTTGAAGATAAGGCATGAAAACCATTTTCTAATTGATCTCTAGCGTGTGAGAGTTCTTCATAAGATAAATGATTTAAAGAATTGGAATTTGAAGAACAAGAGGAGGAGTCGGAAGATGTTACCTCATGGAATGCCATTAGGCATTTTGTACCTTGGTCGCTCGAGGAGGAGGAGGAGGATGATGAGGAGGTGTCACTCCATGTCGCCTTGAGGACCTTTTTCTTTCCTTTTTCCTTTGGCGTGGCCCATTTTTTGTTGAGTGGGCAATCGGGCTTGTAATGGCCCTTTTCGCCGCACCCGTAGCATTTTACCTTGGGCTCGGATCTTGCGGTGGGTTCTTGCTTTCGCGCCTTGCGATATTTCTTCTTCTTCTTGTGCTTCTTCATAAATTTGTGCATTTGGCGGGCGAGATTCTCCATTTCCGAGTCGCCGCTTGTTGATGAGGAGGATGAGGAAGGAGATGAGGAAGAAGATGAGGAGGAGCTTACTTCCTTTTGTACCTTGAGGGCAATGTTCTTTGGTGTCTTGATTGGTGTGCCCTCCTTTTGTGCTTGCCTCCTCATGGTGATCTCGTACGTCATGAGGGATCCGATGAGCTCCTCTACCGGCATATTTTTGACGTCCTTAGCTTCTTGGATCGCCGTTACCTTTGGTGCCCATGAGCTCGGAAGGACCCATAAGATCTTCTTGACCATCGTCTCGGCTGAAACATCATCACCAAGAGATTTCCTTCCATTGCAAACGTCAGTGAAGCGAGTAAACATTTCAGAAATAGACTCATTTGGATGCATTGAAAATGACTCAAAATCTTGTCTATACATGTCTAACCGAGTATCCTTGACTTTGTTGGTCCCCTCATGGGTAACCTCCAAAAGTTTCCAGATTTCGTGAGATGAGGTGCAAGTGGAAACTCGGTTGAACTCATTTCGGTCAAGGCCGCAATGTAGAGCGTTCATGGCTTTGCCATCAAGCTCAAAGTTTCTAATATCGGCGGGGGTCCATTTGGATTCGTCGGGGGAAGAGAGAGTGTAACCTTGCATGACTATTTTATAAATGGGATATCCTATGCTTCTTAAAAAAGTGGTCATGCGGGTTTTCCAATAATTATAGTCGGTCCCATCAAAAAATGGAGCCCGACCCAATGAGAGGCCCTCGGGGGCGAAAGAGGTTGATGCCATCTTAATGGATCTTAAATTTGAAACCGGGTTAGGGTATTACTCAAATTTCCCTCTGATACCAATTGTTGGGTCGGAAAAAGACGAGGAAAAGAATGGCAAGAGGGGGGGTGAATTGCCTTTTAAAAAATTGATTAACAAATTAAAAATCAAAGTAAAGTGCAGCGGAAATAAAGAGGCAATACACACAAAATTGATAACGGAGTTCGGCCAAAACCCGGCCTACGTCTCCGCTCCCAACTCAACCGTTGAGAGATTCCTACCGCTTGCTTTTCAATGGTTTTAGCAAGAAACCCACTAGGCTTTGAGGTAGCACTAGGACCTGTTACAGCTTGCTTTTAAGTGGTTAAGCAAGAACCCACTTGCTTTTAATGGTTTAGCAAGAACCCACTAGCCTTTTTAACAGGTGAAGGCTAGCTCACCGAAACACAAGCCTTTTAAAAGGAAAGGCTTGAAGAAACCTCTTCACACCTTAATGGTGATGTGAGAACCCAAAAGAAAGGGGGAAGAGAAAAGGTTTGGGGTTTGTAGGCACAAACCCAAATTGAAAGCTCAAAAAGATAAAACAATAAAACCCGTAATTGGGAGAAGCCTTGGGCGCCTTGTTTGATTGGAGATGTTGAAGGCCGCTTCCAAGCTTCTTTGATGGTGCTCTTGGATGTGGAATTGGATTGGAGCACGTTGGGTTCCTTGATGAAATCCGCCGGAGGTTCGCCAAAATGATCAACAATGTGTCCGGTGGCTTGGTTGAGGTTCCGGGGCTTCAAGGTCCTTTATTTATAGAGGGGGAACCCTCATATGGCCGTTGGAGGCCTTTGGAGCCGTTGGAAAGGCTTTCGGAGCCGTTGGGAGGCAAGTGGAGCAGCCTGGTCAAAGCTGCAACGGCTAGTTTGACTGGGCCACCGGCTGGCCGGTGCAGGGCCACCGGCTGGCCGGTGCCTTGGCAGAGGAGAGGGGATTTGGTCCAGGCTCTACCGGTCGACCGGTGGAGGAGCCACCGGCTGGCCGGTGGCAAGACAGTAGCAAATACTATTTGGGCTGGGTGCCACAGGTCGACCGGTGACAGAGCCACCGGTCGACCGGTGGAACCTGGCAGTGGGCAATCCCTCTGCCAGTTCCACCGGCTGGCCGGTGCTATCACACCGGTTGGCCGGTGGACTGAATTTCAGTCCATCTCTTGTCCATTCTTGGGCCAATCCTTTGGAAATCTTTTGCCTATCATCCACAACACTTAAAAACAAAGTTAAACATATATGAAAGTGATTGTGATCATGAAAATCAAATAGTGTGGGGTACAACAATTACTATCCCCAAAATACCTTGATATAACTATGATCAGACACAATTAACACAAAAGAAAAGAATTCTAAGGAATTTAAAATCCTCACATAGATTCCTTAGAACTATAACTCTCTTAAAGATTAAAAATCATAAGAATGAGAAGTTCACGCAGAGTGATCTTCAGAGATGCTGAATTGAAAAATTCATTATCTCCCTGCTCTTCAAATGACCTCCTGTTATAGAAAAATTTTCAATGGTCATATTTTTAAATTGGTTGCCACATACTTTGAAAATTTTCACTTTGAAAGATCATAATGATATAGATCTTGATCTTGACAGCTAAGAATAAACTATACTTTATTGTACTTTTTTATTTTATTTATCTCCATTACAATTATATAAAATATTTTCATCCAATAGATATAGTTATAATTACTCTGATTATAAAATTTAGTCAGTTTTATGGGATATACATACGATTGTCAATCTAACGAACTTAAATATGGTCAGTCCAATTAATAAAAACTATTTTTATTCTGATGTTTATGACTTTGGTTAGTCTGATAGAAATAACTCTTATCTAACTACTAGTTAAAAAAGTAGTTGATTCGATGTACCAGATGCCTAGTCAGTCTGATTGATCAGATTAAATAATAATTTTTTATTTTTTTACTTTATAACCATTTCCATGTTTAGTATAAAAGGATGTTTTCTATAAAAACATACTAAAACACTTGGGAAATATAAATTTAGTAAAATATAGTTTTAAGAAAGTTTTTGTAATTTATAAAACTAAGGATAAGAAAATTAGAAAGAAAATATTTTGACTCAACATCTCTTTATGTATTTATTTTGTTGGTCCTTTATATCACTAATTTGAGATAAAAATGGGGTATTTATAAGAGATTAAAGGTAGGTTCCTCCAAAATTGGGTGGCCACATAGGGTGTACACATTCATATATTTCTCTTTACGATGATAGAACTTATATACACAAATATCATCTATAAAGAACTATGTGTGGCATCCAAAATATCTACCGCTATATAGAAAATGATGGTTGTATATAGAAAAATTGAGGGTCCAAAATAATTCATAAAGGAACCATACAATTTTCTAGAAGGTACTACCAATGAATTATAGACAAAATCACTTCACAAGTCTACATGAAACCTCATTAAGGAAGAAAATTATGAGAAAATAACTTGATATGATCAATAAAGTAATCAATACACTATGTAAAAACCTTTCCTTTTTCAAAATTTACTTGAATTTTCATCCCCCCAATCTCTTTTTTTATTATTGACCTTCTTCTTAACATTTTATTCAAATATTTATGACTTTGTGGGACCCAAAAAATGCTCCTCTTTCATAATGAGGTTTTATCAGCACAAAGTAGATCCTATTACTAGAAAATAAAGTGGCCCATGAAAGTATTAAGCGGTACATTAGGAAGAGAGACTAACCCTATATAAAGGGATTCATGCCCATTATTTTTCGCTGTGCACCTGAAGCTGATACATGATCATATCATAGCTTGAGATTTTGTCTTCCTTCAATATAGAATTCCTTATTTGTGAGTGTTATCCTTAAAAAAACCAAGTTTCAGCCACATAATTATACTTCATGACTAAATATTGGTAATTTAAAAATAATTTATTTAAGTGAAATTGACCCTCCTATATAGAAACCAAACAGTTCATGTAGTGATATAAGTTCTACATGATATGTATGAATCTCAAATTTCTTGATTTTTGAGGATCATCACCATCATTTCAGTTTGTAGAGATATTGACTTCTGAATTTTCTCACTTATCTAGTTTGATGACTATGACTGAAATAAGTCATACTGTGACACCCCCAATTTTGGTTTTATGTGTTTCATTGTGTTTTTTATGTTATTAATTGTTTGGGTTTAGTTTTGGTAAATTTATATGATGTTTATTGAGGTTTTGGAAGTGTTTTGATGAGTTCACAATTAGTGAAAGAGACTATATGGATTATCCATGTAAACATTAAAGGTAGATAGGGGACACAAGGGGGGGGGGCATGGTTAGAAAATAGTTTTCTAAACCATACTATCAAACAACGAACACCATTAAAGTGTTATAAAAACTAGTTTTTAAACCTAATTTCTCTCTCAATAGTCTGATTTATTTTGTGGCTTGGGATTTCTATGTAAAGGGTTTTTGGATGATTTTGGAAATTTTATTCCCTACATATTTTCATTGCCTATATGTGCGTTCAACCTAGATATCAAAGGAAAGACTCTTGTTTCTATTTATATTCCCATATCTTCTCATTTTATCTTGAGAGGAACCCAAGTCCAGTGATTTTATGACCAGATATAATGGTTATGGTATGTTTTCATAGGGTTTTTATTATGAATCTATATATATGGTTTTCTAGATCCTTAATCTATGAGGGAATGGTGTGATTCCATATCAGAAATATTATTCAAGGAAGGCGATTTTTTTACTTAATTTTATTTTGTTAAGAACATAAAGTGTTGTTGTTTCAAGTTATTTTTTTATTTTACTATAGTGATTTGAAAAATGTTGTTGGAAATTATCTTATAAAAAATATCTTAAAGAAAAGGATGATGGTGATTCCCACAATATGATTGATAAAATAATCATTTGATAATTTGGTTTTAAAATGACGATTTTGGAATGTTATGAACTTGTCTTAGTAACATGGAATTAGTCTAAGTTGCATGTATTCATAGTAAATATGGTTTTGGGGTCGTGTTGTTTTGAACAAGGATGCCTTTACAAAATGGGAGTACTCTAGATTCCACGAGTTGACATGGGTTTATATTGCATATGGTTGGGGCCTTATTGGCTTGGAATTGTCCACCATACTGATTTGGGGGAACTTTGGATTGTACCTCCAAGTGATGGATTGGGTCTGGAGGGATATGTTTCCGCTTGTGAGTTAGTATGTTCACTTGGGCCCTCTTTGATGGGAGATGCATCAAGTTGATCTATTTCTTGGGTTTTTGTGAGAATATCATGGTTTTTTGAGTTATGGTTTGGGATACATCATGGAAATAATGGTTTTAAAAAGGTAATGTAAATTTTGGTGTGAGTTACTTATAAATTTTATTTGGATTATCTATTATATTATGCTTCTCACTTACTTTATATAAATGTGATATACATTTTTATTATTTATGTAACATCCCAATATGTTAATATATGATTAAATTTTAATAAGTCAATGTGCTTGATATCTTTATCCACATGCAACACCAAAATTACAAAAACCCATAATATATTTAGATAGAAATATAAATATTAATTATGGCTATTAAAACATATCTGTTAAATTAATGGTAATAAATAGGAGTATCCAATTAATAAAATATTTATAGAAAGGAATATAATGGTTACTTTAATAATTAAGAAATTCAATTTATATAGATAAAAAACTAATATCACTATTTTATGCTTATAAATGTATTTTTTATAAATATTTCCTTTTTATTTGACATGCATTTCTATTTCTATAAACTTGTGATTAATAATGATAAAATATATTTGATATGAATAATTGGTTAATACTAATTGTAACACCCTGAGATTTTAAAATATAAATATCATATTCCATAGTGTATATGAAACAAAACACCAATCATAGAATGGAATATAAAAACATGTGATATATTGTTTTTAAATTAATTTAATCTCATTGATAGATTTAAATTCATGTAATACTTGGTTAGAACAAAACATGATACTCTATTAAAATATTATTATTTAAAAATTACCATTGTAACCAAGCTGTTAAATTGGTAGGTATGAATAGAAATAACTAAATTGTGAAAATTTTATTTACTAAAAATGTATAAAATAAATTACAAGGTAATATATTGATTAGAAATAAAATAATAATGATTTTAAGAGAAAGAAATTTTTTCAGAAAAATTATATTTTTCTAAAAGGCGGATTAGTCATGCTTTGTGAACATAATTTATAATAAATTTTTAACAATTTTAGATGATTTATTTTAAAAAATAAATTTAATTTCTGAAACCATAATATAAAAAATATATTATGGTTAATTTTTTGGATTTTTATGAAATTTTTTATTTTTGGATGAATAATGTAAAATACTGAATTTTAATTGAAAAATGCCTTTTCGTTTAAATTATTTACAAATATAAATTATATTTTAAATTGGTTTTAAAGTAAAATTAGTTCAATTATATATCTATTAATCCAATTTATGTTATTTTAATCATTTTCATATTAAATTTTGATATAAAAACTTTTTAAACTTTTGAACACTTTCTCTTTGAAAACCCTCTTTCTCATCGCATTTGCGAGATTAATTTTAAATTAGATCTTTCAACTTATGTGAATAGAATTTGGAAAAATTTATTCAATATTTTGAATTAGAATAATTTATATTATGTAATAAGATCAAATTAATTTTTGACCATAATGAATAGTAAAAGAAGTAAAAATTATTTACCACATTTAAGGTAAAAATGGGTTTAATGGGGGGTTAAACTAAAATGATAAGGGTTAAAATGACCTAAAAACTTGTCTAAAATATATTTATCAAAATATTTAGACCTTATAATATCTTTTTATCTATAATATCCATTTTTACCCTTTTTTCATGTGAAAAATGTCGGTATACCTTTTTCTTTCAAAAAATTATAAGTGTGCCCCTCACCTCACTTATAAAAATCCACCACCTCTCATCATTTCTTCATAGCTTCAAAAACTTTGTTATGAAAATAAATATCCAAATAACTTCCTAAATTCCATAATATCATCCTAGAATCCTTATTATATGTAAAAATTCAACCTAGGAAGGCTTTTGGTGCAAACCTAAGGAGGATACCTGAAGAAGAGGTAATGATCTTCAATGAGCATTTTTATTTTATTTCTTCATCCTCATCCTTCAATTATTATTAAACTGTGATGATATAATAAAATCAGTATATTAAGTTTATTTATATTTTTTTATTTTATGTTCATTACCTACAACCATATCCACTTTCAACAAATGGGTTATAAAATCATTATTTGTGTGTACGACAGGCTACTGCCTCGTGAACATATGTCATTCATTTTTCTATTACCACCTCTAGAAGCTAGTTATGATTATGGATATGAAGTATATATATATATAATATTTATTACATAATTATACCTATTTATTAATTATATCATATATATGTTTTTTTAATTTCCATTATATAGGGGATGCGATAATGTTGCTCATGTGTATGACAGACTATCACTTCACAAAGCGATGTGATTATTATTTCACTAATGATTTACATGGAAGTTGATAAGGATAAATTTAATGAAAATATGATATATAAATAGAATAATTATGATATTAATTACATATTTATCATTCTTAAAAGATAATATAAAATTTTATTTCTTACCTTTTTACTCACTGAAAGATGATAACATCATTTGTCTACGTGTGGGTTATTTCCTTCATGAAATAATGTGACTATATTTTCATAACCACACCACATGGATGATATATATAAGTATATTTAAAGAAATAATAATTTATACATTATATTATTATCATTTTTAAATATAAAATATTATTTACAATCTTTCCATAATGATCATTGAAAAATAGAAAGGTTATTCATGCGTACTATGTCCTACCTTCTCCATGATTGTAATGTAGTTCATTTCTGATAACCATAATTCATGATTAGTTTTAAAATTATAATTTATGTATAAATATGATAATTAATTAATTATTATTATTATGTATATGTTTAAATAATGACCTCTTTGACCATAGTCAACATACCAAAGTCATTTTTGACATATAATCCAAATATCATCGAAACATATGATGTAAATTTAATTGATTAAGTAATAATATATAAAATGGTACTAAGTGAAATAAAATGAATAATAAAATAGAAAAAAGTTTTTAAGAAATTAAATAATTTACATAAGTATATTATTCATGAATATAAATAATGTATGTGATTAGTCAAACTCAAGGTAAGAGTTTCTCATCTTACTTTTATATCTGTGAGACATATGCCATATTCACCAATTATTTCCTTTGTGTGGTGTATATAATGATTTTTTTTTACTTTATATCATGAATTAATTTATTTTCATGTTATTTAAATTCTCTTTAAAATTTATTTCTTTCATGGGTATTATGAGCCAAAAGTTATTAAAGTGGTAAGAGTTTATTTCACAATCTCAACATTATTTAGGATTTTCTAAGTCTCCCTTGGGGGAATTATTTGATATTTATATCTTAAAATAAATATATTTTCTTATAATATGGTTAGTCATGAAATTTTTCAAGTAATATTACCACTTTTACTCTCTTTGGCACTTAAAATGATTAAGAAAATGTTTTTAAGAAAATATGACTTTATTTATCTCTTCGGTTAGAAATCATTTTTCATCAAAACCCATGTTTTATATTTTTTTTCAAAAATGTTATTAAACTTTTAAAAATTATTTATTGAGGACATCTTTTCTCCCATTTTTAATTTTTTAAAAAGGTTCTAAAAGGAATATTCATTTTTTTTCAAAACAATTTTCATTTAGATTTTATCTAAAATGTAATAGGAATATTTATTTTAACTTGTAAGACATGAACACAATTTTACAAAATCATGCCCAATAAATGTTTTTAAGATTATATTACAAGTTTTAGAGATTTATTTTCAAATAAAATGGTTTTCAAAATACTGTTTAAACTTTTATTTTTAAAAATATTTTTAAAATAAAAAAGGTTATTTTCCTCAAAAATATTTTTAAGTATTTTTTATGGTATTTCTACTCATAAAATATATCAATACTTAATTGAAATTATGATAAAATGGTGATATATTGTGTTGATATCATCCTTATTATATATTTGGATGGTTTATGATCAGTTTGACTGAGTATGTATAGTTTTTTTACCATTCACCATATTACTATGGATGTTTTATGATTATGTTAATTGATCGAGGAATGCATTAACATTTGATATGATAATTTTTCAATATGAATTTTTATATTGATTGTGTTTCAACCCTTTAATATGAGAAAAAAATTGTAATTTTTAAGTGATGGGAGGGGCTCTATATAGCCCCTTGATGCAACAGTAGGTCTCATTTGAAAAACTAGATTGGGTTTTGGCTAAGACCTTACCCATTTATATAGATGTATTGGAATAAGGCCTCAACAATATTAGATGTCTTAGAAAAAGGACTCAATAGTATTAGATTTCTTGTCATGAAGATTCAAAAATATGTTTTATATTTTCAATATTATTAATTACATCATTATTAATTTAGTTATTGATATTCCATGTGATTATTAGATTAGCTAGAATATCTACGGTTATGTTTCATGATCATGTGATTATTTATATGAAATTATTTGACCATCATTTATTCCTTCCATAATATTATAAATTTATTTATTAAATGGAATGTGATTAATTTATTTACCTTTCTATATTGATTATACATCATTTATTCATAGCTTCCACTGTACGCTAACCCTTATTGAGCATTAGAGTTTTCCCCTTTCTTATGATCTATTTTCCACAGGATATGAATAATTGTTTTGTGACTGATATGTAGGGATACGATAAGTGGAATAATGGAGTTCTCAAATAAAATACTTTTTATATTTTATGTTTTCAATTGTAATGTGAATTTCAAGAATATATCTATTTTACCAAGACTACTAAACTATTCTTTAATTCAAGATGTTATTCCTTGCATCTTATGCCAATATTATAAAACAACCACAAACTCCGAGATATTGAGTTCAGGGTTGCTACACTAATTTAATTAATAAATGATAGGAAATATTAATGAGAATGATTAATATTCTGAAAAGCTATTTTATTATAATCTTTTTCATTATATCTCATATTTTTATTTTAAAGTTAAATTCCTAATTTTTATAATTTTAATTTAATAAAATTAACTTCATTTTTGGGACTATCAATTCAATTTTATCTTAATATGAATTTTATAATTTTTTCTAGAAAAATTTATTTTAAGTTGAATAGGGAAATATAACATTTTTACAAATACTGTGATTTTATGAAATTATTCATATATATAAATTTGTGAAACCTCTTTCATGAAGAAATATATGTTTTATAAATAATATTATATATTTTTAAAAAATATATTTAATTTACAAACCCATATTATATATATATTAGATACCAGGGGTACAATTAAAACAAAGCATATACATCCAATACCTGTCTTTATATAGGTATATCATTAACCCCCAAGGGATGAGTAACCAATATTTAGACTATATATATATTTAGGTCTGAAGGACCCTCCAAATTTTATATGTGGCCCAAAGGCCCATCAATCCTGGCGCATAGGCCTTCCCATAAACCAACATGAAATCCCCATTTTCTATGACACTTGTGAAGTAGCCTACCCATTTTTATGTTGAATGTGAACGTCCTACCGAAGCCTCATCCAAATCACCAGTTTTCATAACTCCCCTACCATCCTTAAACGATCAGGCCCCACAATGATGTTATTATGAAATCGTTGTGCCAATGCCACCATGCCTGGGACCATCATTAACTCAACAATAGCCTATATTAGAATATCCCCATCATCACCTAAAATTTTCTCCCTCTGTTAATAATCAGTCACTATGAAGCATCCCCACCATAAAATCCCATTGGAAAACCCCACTCCATCGAGTGGATTCACCTATTTCTCCATCTGTGTCACATGAGGACCCATACTGTCTGCTCACCCACCAATGATTTCCATCATAACTGCCTTCCAGATCTGAGGCCTCCACCTACCCTCTAAAATCTACTCCCCATCGCACCACTACACCTTTCATAGGAATTCCAATATATTTTCACCCTTCACCAACATGGCTGCCATTAGAGCCACTTTCCTTAAGAGCGACTTCCCATTACTGATTTTTTTGGATATTTAAAATATTTCTATATCTTTTAATTTATAAAATTATAACTCCTCTCCTAAATCCTCCTCGCACCACATGTAACACCCTGATATTTTTTGATTTATTTTTTTACAAATTAATTTAATCTTTTTGATATTTTTCATTTCATGCAACCCTGAAAATAGTTATTTTATATATATTAAAGCACTAAGTTTGGATTATGTTATATGAAAAACCAATTTATCATGAACTACACAGAATATAAGGTTTAACATGATCTACATGGAACAAAAAGTTTAGTGTACATTACATGCAATATTGACTTTCCTCAATGGCTTGCGTAGCATGCAAGACCGAGTGTTACCAAACTAAAATATATTATTAAAAATATTATTATTCAATATAATGAAATATAACCTAGCCATTAAGTTGAAGGTTATGAATATTATTAAATAAATAAAAAAAATATGTGGTTTACAAAAATATAATATGAATTCATAGGTTACCAATTAATTAGAAATAAATATGAAAATTGATTGAATATAAAGGAAAATATTATTTTTTTATAATCACAAAGTTTTTTTACCCTAATAAATTAAATTAATTAGTAATATTAATGTAATATATATGTTATATATTCAATAAAATATTTTTATATTCATCCAATATATTTTATATACATAATATAAGAACAAACAAAATCTTATGCTTAAAAACCTTTATTTTTATTAAGGCATTTTTATCACATTTTAATGGTGAACACATTTGAAATCAATTTTTTTTTTGGAAATTTTATAGATTTAATATGTAAAAATAAATTTTAAATTTGAAATAGTAACATAATAATTAGGTTAGGTTAATTTTTTGGTATTTTTCTGTGATGTTTTATTTTTTAATGAATAGTGAAAAATACTGAATTTTAGTTCAAAACTGTTTTTCATCTAATTTATTTATAAGGATAAATTAAATTTTAAATTGATTAAAAAGTATAATTAGATAATATTTTTATAAATAAACCCAATTTTTTTCATTTTAATCACTTTTAATTTAAAATTGAATATAAAAACATAGCAAACTTTTTAAAGTTTTTACTATAAAAACCCACATTGTCGACCCAATTGTGGGATTAAATTTAATTTAATTTACATCAATTATGTGATTGTAATTTGAAAAAATGGATTCCATATTTATAATTATAATAATTTATAATGTATAATAAGTTCAAATTAGTTTTTTTACCAAAAAGATTAGTGAAAGTAATTAAATTTAATTACATCGATTAAGGTAAAATTAAGCTTAACTAAGGATCAAACCATAAAACTTAAGGAACTAAATGACCTAGTAACTTGTCCAAAATCCATAGTATGAAAATTTTAGACCCTATAATAACTTTAATGGACTTTGTAACATTGTTTTATCTACTTTATATGTGAAAAACATTGGTTAAATTCCATTTCCCTAAATTTACAAGAGTACAACTCCTCCTCCACTAAAAAAAGGCCTCATATCTTCCCAATTATTCAAACCTATCAAGACACTTTGGTTCATAAAATATCTAAAAATATATATCCTCAAAATACCTAAATTTATCCTTGAAGCCTCCATTTGGTCAGAAATCTTTCCAAGGATGCCCTTTGGTGCAAACTAAAAGGATTTACCCAATTAAGAGGTAGCAGCCTCCCTCAAACTCCTTTCTTTTATTTTCATTCTCCACCACCTAAAATATATTGATTACATGATTATAAAATAAAAAAGTATCATAAATATACTTGTATTTTGTTAATTTAATGGTTATACCTTGTAACATCCCGACCCGGCTCACCACTAAACCGGAGGCCGGACCGGTCACCACATGACCTCAAGCGCACCTCCTCATACGCCAGAGGCTGTCGACTAGCAGTGAGGGTCTAAGGATAGTCAGTGGGGAGACTATACCCTCATTTTAGTGTCCAAAAATAGACAAATACAATAAATAGCAGAAATGGTATAATAAATAAATAAGCAGTGGAAAGAAGATTTTATAAATCTTGTACAAAACAAATGGCCAATGCCAAATTATACAGCAGATGCATGCATGACATGCTAATGATAAAAACGTAGAAAATGGTGAACAAAACAGCATTCTTTACATTTCAATGCCTAAATAATAAATAATGACTCAAAGCTCCAATGGCGATCTCCTAGAGCATCCCAAGCCTCCGCTCGGTCCTGTGCTCCTAACTCCCAAGTAAATGAAAATAATATAGTCCAACAACCAAATAGAATATACTAGGGTACCCAGTGCAATGATGGCCCGAGTAGGGTGTGAGATATAAATCTCAGTAGGCCGGGACCACCGGTGTCTACCCCAAACTATACATTTAATAAATAACTTATAACATGTGAAGGAATGAATAGATTAAGTAAACGGTACAATGTAACTATATACCCAAGTACCTGCTTCATCCCTTAGCTGGTGTTTGAACCTGCATTAGACATTTGTCATACATACTCAATATTCATTACATAATCATTCATCAGTTATTAATTATTCCAATATTAATAAATTATGAAGGTCTTGAGATTAAGCCTATGCCCAACATCTCCCGTATAAGTCACACACCACAGATGTCTCCAAATACCATCTAGGTAATCAAAGTAAAGACTGAATCCAAGCTTGTGCTTTGTCTTGGATAACGCGTCATAAGTTATTCAATTCAACCTTTCATATACTAAGTTTGAGCCCGCCCAATAAAAGTGGTTCAACCAATTCATAAATAAGTCTGAAACCTTCCTCATAAACAATTCACAAATAATCATGTCTCAACATCCTTCATTAAACATTAACTCATTTCATGCATGAACAATTGGAACCACAGTTCAATGTTAATTAATGGGTGTGGAACATCATGTCTATAACCCTTGTGAATATTTGGAGCATTAGTCCTTGTCTCACAACCCATGGGTATTTAGAGCATCAGTCCCTGACCCATAAAATAATATTTTCTTGCAAACTGGGTGTAGAACGCCATGTCTAGCACCCCGAGAGTATTTGGAGTTTCAGTCCCTGTCTCACAACCCATATATCAATCATACATATATATTTATCATTGGTTTAGAAAACTATGTCTATCACCCCGTGAGTATTTGGAGCTTTAGTCCTTGTCCCACAACCCATTTATCAATCATACATATATATTTATTGTTGGTGTAGAACACCATGTCTAACACCCCAAAACCATCCATTAATTAATTCATAAATTAATTAATCCAAACCGTTAATTAATTCAACAACTAATTAACAACATAAATCGCCCATCAAAATTCAACCCTTAATTAACCATTCAACATCTCAATAGTAAATAATTAATTAAAAATTAATTGGTTTTATAAATCCAAATAAATAATTAACTCAACATTTAATTATCCAAATTCGTTAACAAGTATGAACCCGTCCAATCAAATAGTGATTCACCCAGGACTATAAAAATTTACATGCACGTCATAATCATCACAAAACATGCTGAAAAAGCCCATATATTTAGCAACCATCTCACGCATCATCTCATAATATAGAACAACTCCATCCAAGACAACTTAATGCATGGAAATCTAACAAGTATCAAAAAGTACCCTTGGCCAACAGTCGTAACAAACAATCAATTCACAATATTAATTTAATGCATGAAAATTAATTATTTCAAAAATTAATTAATTAAATATTATCTCTTAAACCAATCATAAATTAATTAACCATTTAACATTTAACATGTAATAATTAATCCATCCATTAATTATTACCAATTTCCAATTTATACTTTTGAACATGTCAAATATTTAATATTCCCAATCATCATTAAAATCCACACATTTTATTCCAACTCATGACTTGATAATTAATTCTATAATTAATTACCCTATTATACATTCTTCCCATTCAAATCATTTAACTGTTTAATCATATCACTTTAACCAAATTAGCAAATCATTCTTATAAACAACACAAGTTCAAGCCGTCATTTATCTCATGTGGGCGACATCATTTAATAACTTCAAAAGTGTCATGCATCGAAATATCATAATCAAGGAAACTTACATTCTCAATTTATTTAAAGAAGTTATAATTCTTAAAATAAAGTGTTAAGGATTTGAGACCCTACCTCGGGGTGGCACCATTTTAAATCTGAAGCAATTTAATGTACTTGGCGGCAACCAGTCCACAACTGCTCCGTAATCGCACATGAACACACCTTTATATATATATATCTGTGCGCATTGTTTGAATCAACAATGACAAGACAATTCGAGACCATCCGCCTCGCCCTTGGCGGCAGATGTCAGATTATGGACCAATGGGTCCCGAGTCAACATTCGCATATCCTAAAAATAGAGGAACGCAATGATCGGATTAAACCCAAACCTTTGGGTTTTATCTAAGAAAATAAGGTGAGAGAGAGGAGTCAAAAGATCGATGCGAATCACCAGTTATATACATATGGACTCACCTTGACGAGGCAAAAAAGATTCGTGAAGAGTCCGAGGGGAATCATCGCACGCAAAGTGGAGTCTGGAAGAGGGGTGGTGCGCCTCTAGGTATTTACCAGAGGGGGCACTACTGGGAATCCATGTTTTTCCAACGGTTTAAAACCGTTGGGAAAGGCCCTAAAACCGTTGGTAAAACTTATCCCAACGGTTTTAGAAACCGTTGGGCTGTGAGGCGTGGGGAAAGCCTTATACCAACGGTTCACCCTGAACCGTTGGGAAAGGCTGTATAGATTTTTTTATACCAACGGTTCAGCTGAACCGTTGGAAAAAATCAGCGCACAGGGGTATGCCAACGGTTTTAAAACCGTTGGCATAGAATATACCCCAACGGTTTTGAACCGTTGGGAAAATCAGCAGGGTTGGGAAAAGCAGCAGGGTATACCCAACGGTTTTGAACCGTTGGGAAAGGTAGCAGCAGGAGTATAACCCCACGGTTTTGAACCGTTGGGAAATTGCAGCAGGGTATAACCCAACCGTTGGGAAATTGCAGCTGCAGCATCACACAAAGGTATAACCCAACGGTTTTGAAACCGTTGGGTTAGACCCCCCATTAATTTAAGATGAAACAGCCAGCAATACTGCAGGCTGCAATGTTTACTCTGTCAAAAACGTGTAATCTCACAAAAATACACTGCAATCACAAAAAAAACACACCAATGCAACCTACAAACACATAAAACACACCACTGCAACCTACAAACACATAAAACACACCACTTCAACCTACAAACACATAAAACACACCACTGCACACATAAAAAACTCTAGAAACGCACCACTGCACAGAAAATGCATAGAAAACACACCACTGCACACATAGAAAACTCACAAAAACACTGCAACCAGTAACCTGCAAACACACCACTGCACACACAAAAAACACAGCACTGCACACACAGAAAACACACCACTGCACACACAAAAAACAAACCACTCTGTCATAGGAACACTGCAACCTGCAAAAACAGAAAACACACCACTGAACACATAGAAAACTCACAAAAACTCACTTTAATCACCTGAAACCACACAAAAAAAACACACAAAAAACACATAGAAATAATCATCTCATTTTTTAAGGCTTACTCACATCCCTTCCCCTTGTATGGTTCACATATTGATGTGGTAGAGAGACCAAGAACCAAAAAAATGTTGTCTTGTTCATCAAATAGGGAGGGGGATATTGGAAATTCAAGTTTATAACTCATATATGAAGAATCCCCTGCCTCAATCCTGATCTATCGAATAAGGGTTATTTGTTTTGATTACTCCAGGATAAATTTGATATTTTTTCGATGAATTTAATCATTCAATATAATAACCTAGAAGGATATTTACACTATGACCATTATAACCCTTTTGTTCCTAGAGTACAATGATGGGGGAATCATATACTATGGGTCAATGACTTATATAATGTCAAGAGAATTAGTTATATTGTTGCATTTATCAAGGTATTGGATTGTGTTTAAGAGAGGGATATTGGTCAGGCTCTTGTGACACATAGATTCTATGGGGATAGATATTTACTTGATTCATGAGAGATATCACATGCCTAATTTTCAAGGGGATATGCTATGATGACATCCAACATGGTGTTTGTCAGTGGTTATGAATTATTTACATCATCGGTTGGGCTCACTTTGGAAATTTTCTATCATATTCTAAGAGGATAAGATTACAAGGTAATATTCTATCCCCAATCTATAATGAAAACATTCAGATAAACCTCCATGACATGATATCTAACCATACCTTGAGTGATAAGGTGCTAGAAGGACCCTTACTTGAGTGATAATGAAGTTATCATATTATAACATGATATCTAACCCTACCATGATTGATAAGGTAGTGGTCAATATAATGGCCCCCCCTGCCCAGCCCCCCTCCCCCTGCCTAGCCTAACCCCCTGCACATCCCACCCCCTCCCCCACCTGCACAACCACCACCCCGCACCGGCACAACCCCCCTTCCCCCCCCCATCTGCCCATCCTCCCCACACCTGCACAACCCCCCCACTACCCCACTGGCACAGCCCCCCCTGTCCAGCCCCACTCCCCCTGCCTAGCCTAACCCCCTGCACATCCCACCCCCTCCCCCACTTACACAACCACCACCCCCACCTGCACAACCCCCCTGCCCAGCCCCCCTCCCCCATCTGCCCAGCACCCCCACCTACACAGCCACCCCCAAACCTGCACAACCCCCCCTCCCCCCTGCCCATCCCACCCCCTCCCCACCAAACCCCCTACATAGCCCCCCCTCCTCCCCACCTCACCCTCGCCAAACACCCCTGACTCCCCCACAAATTCCCATAGGGTAGTTGATTTTAAGTTTTAATCGTATTTTTTGGGATTTTGGTGACCCATTCAGGATTCAATTAATGGATACTTTGGAGAAATTAGGTGTTTTGGGATATTTTTGGGGGGTTTAGTTTGGGATAACTCATGTACATGATGTGTAGTTTTGAGAACACACATCATGTGTTCTTCGTACTTGGGAAATATGGGTTTTGGGAACTAAAAGATTAATACAAGGGGGTGGGTTACATGCCATGTAGTGGTGACTCGGGGTGTGCTAGTGGCAGATGACCATGTAGGGTATAAAGCTATATCTAGTGCGAGGTACATGGATAGGAATTGTGCGTGGGTAGACCTTGTGTGGGGGGGGGTATATGGATAGGTACATACATGGGAACCATATGTGGGGTAAAGATTGTGTATGGGGTGATACATTCCACGTAGTAGGGAATTTTTCATGCTAAGTGGGGCCTTGTATGTGAATGTACCCAGGTGGGGGTAAACATCATATACCGGAACACATGATGTGTACTTTGGAAAAGTACACACTGAGCAGTCTATGTCACATGGAACGAGGGGACATTTTGGGTTACATATCATATACCTAAAGTACAGGTTGGGTACTTTTTTCTCCTTGTTGTGTTTACCCTATTTTAACCCTGGAGTCAGAATTCGACTTATGAGTATTCAATTTTGATCAGTTTTTCATAATTTCCATGATGGAATACTTTCTGTGTTTGAATGTGGTTTTTATGGTGTTTTGGACTAAAACAATTCTTTATCAGGATTTCTTCAAGGATTGGATTCAGAATCCTCCAGCAGGTTGGGTTGTGAGATGAGAATCATGTGTGAGGGTTATGAGATCATTAGTTGGAATGGATTGTGAAATCTAAGCTAGTTTTGTTCAATGTTCTTTCATATAGATCCTGAAAATTACAATCAAGTAGTATATATGAAGAGATCTTGTTTTATCCTGACATTTTGGTACCTATTTCTCAAGGTTAGAACAGTTGAGGATTACCGCCTTTTTTTAGGATTGGAACTATTGGAACCATTGGAATGGGATGATGATGTGGGATAGAAGTTATGGTCGGATTTCCTTAAGATATTTATATGCGTCAGAGGGACTCTTGAAGATGCCATAATGGGATTGTTACTGATTGAGTGACCAGTGTTTTCTATACCTGTTAATTAATAATGCCCATGTGGAGTGGTCAATCTTGTACTATAGAGCCCTTGTAAGATAAAACTTTTATGATTGTCATGAGGACCATTGATAATTCATTGGTTATTCATTTCTTTTATATACCCCATTGGGTGCGTTGTTGATAGATGATCAGTAGGAGACATTGTTGATCGATGATCATGTTTTTCTAGTCGTTAATGTATTGGTGCTGCCATCAACATGGATGTTCTTTCACCCCTATATCTTATCTTTTCTCACCCTCAGCACATCCCCCCCCCCCATCTCCCCCTCTCCCCCACCTACACAGCCACCTCCAAACCCTTGTCCACCCCCCCTCCTCACCTCACCCCTTCCCATCCCCCCCCCTCCAGCACATCCCCCCTCCCCCCACCTCATTTTGACCTCTCCAATATCAATCAAAATGATTCTATACAGGTAAATTAAAACAAAACTGCAACCTAAAATGATATTTTTCTTTTGTTCATAAGGGGATCATAATAGACAGTACATTGCAGTGAAATGGAACCAAAAAATCAAAAATAAATGAAGGCATACATACTGATTTAAAGTGAATGAACAAAAATTACTTGAATCAAATATAAGATGACCGGTTGGAAAGTAGAGTTAGAACCCTCGAGAGTAGGTAGGGAAGAAGGGTTCCAAACAAAACCTAAAATCGTAAGGGGATCATAATACGTACCCATTTAATGCGGAAGAATTGAGCATTGGAAAACCAGACCTGTCGCGCTGGGAAGTAGGGTTCGCGTCGAGATTCGGTTATGAAGTAGAATTCGTGTCGAGTTATTGGGAAAAATCTTCCATATGGGTGCGTCGAGCTGTGTTTTAGGGTAAAACGAGAAGGGTTATGGGTTCGCATAGAGATTTTATAAAAAAAGCGTGAGTGCTGATGAGCGGGGAGCGGAAATCGGCGATCAGCGAGTGGTGAGGGGTGGTTGGGATTGGAGCAGCGGCGAGGGGTGGTCGGTATGGGAGCGGCAGCGAGGACGGGAGGAGTATGGGATTGGAATCGAGGGTTTAGAGAAGTGCGGATTAGAGATAGGAGAAGTATCCCGACAGGACTGCGAACCACCACAGGGTGTCGTCCTAGAGCAGGGCCAAATCACAGCGTGACCGCGGCGTGACCGCGGCGTGACCGCGGCGTGAACGCGGCGTGACCGCGGCGTGACCGCGGCGTGACCGCGGCGTGACCACGGCGTGACCGCGGCGTGTTGGCCCGATCCAGCGACATCTGCGGAGTAGCATCTTCTGGCCAGGAGCGAAGAGAGCGGGAGGAAGTGGGGAAACATTCCGATCGTCGCCTCCCTCCCCATTTACTATGGATGGGTAATGTATCTAAAATTCTGTCAAGGTATCATACATCGAATCCCGACAGGATTGCGAACCGCCGCAAGGTGTTGTCCTAGAGCAGGGCCAAATCATGGCATTACCACGGAGTGACCGCGGCGTGACCGCGGCGTGACCGCGGCGTGACCGCGGCGTGACCGCGGCGTGACCGCGGCGTGTTGGCCCGATCCAGCGACATCTGCGGAGTAGCATCTTCTGGCCAGGAGCGAAGAGAGCGGGAGGAAGTGGGGAAACATTCCGGTCATCGCCTCCCTCCCCATTTACTATGGATGGGTAATGTATCTAAAACTCTGTCAAGGTATCATACATCGAATCCCGACAGGATTGCGAACCGCCGCAAGGTGTTGTCCTAGAGCAGGGCCAAATCATGGCATTACCACGGAGTGACCGCGGCGTGACCGCGGCGTGACCGCGGCGTGACCGCGGCGTGACCGCGGCGTGACCGCGGCGTGACCGCGGCGTGACCGCGGCGTGACCGCGACGTGACCGCGGCGTGACCGCGGCGTGACCGCGGCGTGACCGCCGCATGACCGCGGCGTGACCGCGGCGTGACCGCAGCGTGTTGGCCCGATCCAGCGACATCTGCGGAGTAGCATCTTCTGGCCAGGAGCGAAGAGAGCGGGAGGAAGTGGGGAAACATTCTGATCGTCGCCTCTCTCCCCATTTACTATGGATGGGTAATGTATCTAAAACTCTGTCAAGGTATCATACATCGAATCCCGACAGGATTGTGAACCGCCGCAAGGTGTTGTCCTAGAGCAGGGCCAAATCATGGCATTACCACGAAGTGACCGCGGAGTGACCGCGGCGTGACCGCGGCGTGACCGCGGCGTGACCGCGGCGTGACTGCGGCGTGACCGCGGCGTGACCGTGGCGTGACCGCGGCGTGAACGCGGCGTGACCGCGGCGTGACCGCGGCGTGACCGCGGCGTGACCGCGGCGTGACCGCGGCGTGACCGCGGCGTGACCGCGGCGTGACCGCGGCGTGTTGGCCCGATCCAGCGACATCTGCGGAGTAGAATCTTCTGGCCAGGAGCGAAGAGAGCGGGAGGAAGTGGAGAAACATTCCGGTCATCGCCTCCCTCCCCATTTACTATGGATGGGTAATCTATCTAAAACTCTGTCAAGGTATCATACATCGAATCCCGACAGGATTGCGAACCGCCGCAAGGTGTTGTCCTAGACCAGGGCCAAATCATGGCATTACCACGGAGTGACCGCGGCGTGACCGCGGCGTGACCGCGGCGTGACCGCGGCGTGACCGCGGCGTGACCGCGGCGTGACCGCGGCGTGACCGCGGCGTGACCGCGGCGTGACCGCGGCGTGACCGCAGCGTGTTGGCCCGATCCAGCAACATCTGCGGAGTAGCATCTTCTGGCCAGGAGCGAAGAGAGCGGGAGGAAGTGGGGAAACATTCCGATCGTCGCCTCTCTCCCCATTTACTATGGATGGGTAATGTATCTAAAACTCTGTCAAGGTATCATACATCGAATCCCGACAGGATTGCGAACCGCCGCAAGGTGTTGTCCTAGAGCAGGGCCAAATCATGGAATTACCACGAAGTGACCGCGGCGTGACCGCGGCGTGACCGCGGCGTGACCGCGGCGTGACCGCGGCGTGACCGCGGCGTGACCGCGGCGTGTTGGCCCGATCCAGCGACATCTGCGGAGTAGCATCTTCTGGCCAGGAGCGAAGAGAGCGGGAGGAAGTGGGGAAACATTCCGGTCATCGCCTCCCTCCCCATTTACTATGGATGGGTAATGTATCTAAAACTCTGTCAAGGTATCATACATCGAATCCCGACAGGATTGCGAACCGCCGCAAGGTGTTGTCCTAGAGCAGGGCCAAATCATGGCATTACCACGGAGTGACCGCGGCGTGACCGCGGCGTGACCGCGGCGTGACCGCGGCGTGACCGCGGCGTGACCGCGGCGTGACCGCGGCGTGACCGCGGCGTGACCGCGGCGTGACCGCAGCGTGTTGGCCCGATCCAGTGACATCTGCGGAGTAGCATCTTCTGGCCAGGAGCGAAGAGAGCGGGAGGAAGTGGGGAAACATTCCGATCGTCGCCTCTCTCCCCATTTACTATGGATGGGTAATGTATCTAAAACTCTGTCAAGGTATCATACATCGAATCCCGACAGGATTGCGAACCGCCGCAAGGTGTTGTCCTAGAGCAGGGCCAAATCATGGCATTACCATGAAGTGACCGCGGCATGACCGCGGCGTGACCGCGGCGTGACCGCGGCGTGACCGCGGCGTGACCGCGGCGTGACCGCGGCGTGTTGGCCCGGTCCAGCGACATCTGCGGGGTAGCATCTTCTGGCCAGGAGCGAAGAGAGCGGGAGGAAGCGGGGCAACATTCCAGTCGTCTCCTCCGTCCCCATTTACTATGGATGGGTAATGTATCTAAAACTCTATCAAGGTATCATACATCGAATCCCTACAGGATTGCGAACCGCCGCAAGGTGTCATCCTGGAGTAGGGCCAAATCATGGCATTACCACGGCGTGACCGCGACATGACCACAGCGTGACCGCGGCGTGTTGGCCCGGTCCAACGATATCTACGGGGTAGCATCTTCAGGCTAGGAGCGAAGAGAGCGGGAGGAAGCGGGGAAACATTCCGGTCGTCGCCTCCCTCCCCATTTACTATGGATGGGTAATGTATCTAAAACTCTATCAAGGTATCATACATCGAATCCCGACAGGATTGCGAACCGCCTCAAGGTGTCGTCCTGGAGCAGGGCCAAATCATGGCATTAACACGGTGTGACCGCAGCGTGACCGCGGCGTGACCGCGGCGTGACCGCGGCGTGACCGCGGCGTGACCACGGCGTGACCACGGCGTGACCGCGGCGTGTTGGCCCGGTCCAGCGTCTAAAGGGAAACAAAACGACGAAAAAGAATCTTATAGCCTAAACTATCACTGTGAGTTTTCGCAGACATCGCACCTCCGTTAGAGGGGTTTTATTATAAAAACATGACTTTATTTATCAAATGAAACAATTATATTAAAGAAAACGTATTCAAGATATGCAATTCAATATAATTATGCAGAATTAAGAAAGAAGCTAAATTCAATTTAAAGCATTTTTATATTAAAGAGGCTACGAGAGGGACTCTACCTCAAGGTGGAACCAAGCCGTCCACTTCGGCTCTTGGAGCTTTCTAACTAAAAGTTGTTGCTCCTCCACTGGGTATACGCACCTTCACACGCATGCAAGGACACCTAGCCCCTATGCACACACTTGCATGGCCATGAGCATGTGCAAGGGGATCCTTGCACACATGCTTATATGCATATATCAGTCTCCACTCACCTGCGTATGCATTTATATATATATACATGGGCACACCTAGCCCCATACGTGCATAATCACTGCCATGGGTGACTATACACGTAACGGGGGAACCCACATACATATACTTACTTACCTATGCACACGCAGGCGAGTCGCCCATGACTTGGCGACTCGAAACCAACGAGCAGGGATCAACGCACTACACAAAGGATATTAAGAACCTTAAAACACATGAAGGACGCTACATAACCAGTGAAAAACCAACCAATGGCATTAAAGCCTTACCTAGATTGGCAGCGGAGAACCAAATCCACCCGAACCAACACGAAACGATCCAACGCCCTACCGAAAACATAATATGGAGTCAAAAACACTAAATCCCCAAATACATGAGGTGCGAGACAAGTAGTAACCATAGAATCTTACCTCGGATCAAATTCGGTGGACTGAATCAATCTGAACTCCTTCTGCCCCCTTCTCAGAATATAAGTACCCTCTGTCCATAGAAAGTAGTCAAAGATCTAAGTGACCAATGCGCTAAAGAAAATAAAATAAAAAATAAACTAAAACATACCTGTCTCCTATGACTATACTTGTTACCACCCAACATATAAGTACCACAGTGCCCCATGGGTCAAATCATGTTCCTACAAACAAAGGGGAAACAGATCAATGTTTCAAAATGATACTATCAAATAGTACATTCCTATTAATTAACAATTACTCTTCCTATTAATGGTATATAATCAATTTGGTCCGAGTTTCAACTTAGTTTGGTTTTGTTCGATACAAGGGATGAGGTCTTATTATTCTTGGTTTTTATGTTTACACTTGAGATATTTATTTAAAAATGATGCATGTATTTGGCATTATTATTTATGGTTTTAGTTCTTAGCTTGTTTCCATAGGGCCTGTCCACATGAATAATTGTTGGAATGTAGGGTTCAGTTGACATTTATGTGCTTTAATGTGATTAATGTAACTAACGATGAGGATTTAGATCACGGAAAATATTCCTAGGAGGATTGGGCCTTGTAGTGATAGGTGTTGCAATTTTACATCTAGCGTTTGATGAGGAAATACTTATGAGGATGGATTGGAATCTTGGTAGGTTCTTAGAGTGGGATGGTCCCTCTGAGTATATAAAATGTATTATGAAAGGTTTTACTCCATTTAATTATTCAAGAGTTCAACTAAAGAGATGAAGGATGAGATGCTAGTGTGAGTATTGGGTATTGTCGGACAGATTGGCGTTATAATGCCAAGAGGCTTGGTGTGATTTAGCTTAGTATGGAACCTGGTTAGTTTGGCTGGGTAATAATACATGATTTTGATGAGGTTCTTGACCGGATTATTGATAATATAATGTAGATGGGTTTGACATGGTGTTCTTTTGTGACTAGGACAATCATAAGGTGAATAGTCCTCTTTGTCTAGTTGGATGATGAGATGTGCATCGAGGCATCGGATAATCCTCAAGAGATGAGTCTAGACTATGTGACTGAGAGGATAGACTAGGATAGGTTTGATAGGATTGGGTGAGTGGCCAACCCATGTGAGGATGATACGATGTATGGAGACACTTGGAGACACTTGGAGACACTTGGGGCTATTTATGCTATCTCATGGAGACACTTGGGGTTATTTCATAACTCCAACATACTCCAGAAATGTTCCCACATGATTTTTTAGAAAAAACGATTCCATCTCATGGAAGGCTCCTCTATATTCCAATGTTTCCTCACACTCACACCTCATGGTATTACAGTATACAAGTGATCTACGTCAAAATATATTCTTAGGATAGATATCAAATCCATCACAAAACCACAGATAATCCTTTGAGGGATTAATCAGTCTGTAAAATTGTGATTTTTGACCTTCCTAGTAAACAACCCATAAAAATTTTCCTTTCTTTTATTTTATTTTTTTTGAAAAGGAAGAGATTACGAACAAAACACAAAAAATGGTAAATGGATTGCAACCGCATAATCAGGTGAGCATATCGTACATCTCTAGACGTGGAAGCATCCCATGATCTTTGAATGTCTCACCCACACTTGTTCAAATATATCCATACGCATTGTAAAATAAGTAGGTTATGAATGGAAATAGGATTGAAATTGCTTCATTCTAATAGGCCATTAATGGAAACTAAGTGATGAATGATGGATAGATGTCAGGTGGGTCTTAGGGAAAAATTGTCTATGAAAGAGTCCTAAATCATTTTAGTTTTATACTTGTTCAGTCATCACTAAGATAAGATCTCAGTGTAAGTTCTAGTCAGTTTACATGCCCCTGGAATCTATCAAGAAATATGCCCAGATATGAGTATGAAATCGAAGGATTAGAGTTCTCTTGGGTAGTGCGAATCAAAAAAAAAATGGCAATCACAAAGGGCATAAATCCTAAGTAATATGTCAATTAGTCATTATTTCAAAGATTTTGAATTTAAATTAATTCCCTAAACTTAGCAACCATTCTAAAAAAATCTAAGTAGGAGTCAAACATGTTCCTTGGCACTTTTACACTTCACTTTTTTTAATAACAAGGGCATAATGATTCTCAAGTTTAAATCATTCTTATTATTTTAAAAAATGTCTCATAGACAAGTAAGAATAATAAAAAAATCCAAGTGCATCACATGTGAAACTGTGAGAAACTCCCCCCACACTTAAAATGAGGTAGTGTCCCTACTGTCAATGAAATACAAGTGAGAGTGGTATGGCAGCGATTTTTAATGTTTGTGGGAATGGATATCGAAAAAAATGAAAATAAAAGGGAATTGAGAGCTCCCTGGGAAAATCAGTATGCCATGGGGGTGTTTTCTACTGTAATCATATGTACCTGAAAAAGTGTTAGAGAACGAAATCCATTACAAGATATCAAATATTAGTTCACCGAGATAAATAGTTGGAAGAGTATATCAACGGGAAAATACCGATCAAGAACCCTGGCGGGAGGAGAGGGAGCCGAGAGGGGGGACGTCTCGTGGGGTGTTCGGCCATGGGGGGTCTCGCGTGCGACTGGAGATGGAATCGGGGAACGACGGAGGAGGAGATTGAGGGGAGGGGGATTTCGCCAGGAGTGGGAGACGAGAGGGGAGGGGGAACGTCACCTGGAGCCGAGAGGGGAGGGGGACGTCATCGTCGGAGAGGGAGCCGAGAGGGGAAGGGGAATGCCGCCGGAGGAGAGGGAGGGGACCGAGAGGCGGAGGCAGTGGCTGGGAGGAGATAGCGATCGTGGAGGGGGGAGGGGGTCGGGAGGCGGAGGTCGGGGACGGTCCAAGACGAGGAGCCCTAATTTGGGTGTTAAAAAAATTTATTTCCCAACGGTTTAACAAAACCGTTGGGAAAAACCAGCCTAAAACACATTACCCAACAGTTTTGTTAAACCGTTGGCAAAACCCAACCTAAAATACCTTACCCCAACGGTTTTATTAAACCGTTGGAAAAACCCAGCCAAAAACACTTATCCCAACGGTTTTTTTAAACCGTTGGGAAATAAGTGTTGGTATAAGTCCCAATTCCAGTAGTGGGGGCTGTGCCACGGAGGTCGCACGCTGCAGGAGCTCTGCCCGGGTGTCACGCTGCTGCAGGGAGGGTCGCTCGGGGGTTCGCATGCCTCTTGGTCGCACCGCGGGAAGGAGCTCATGTCTAGGAGGGAGCTCGAAGGAGGGAGGAAGGGGCCGCATCATGGGGTGCGCTGTTGCGTGCATGTTGCACCTTGTGCGTAGGGAGGAAGAAGAGGGGAATTCGATTCCCTTTATTTTCTTTTTTTCAAAACCCTAAATTAATCTCCATTAATAATAGTTATTATTTAACTCTTAAAACCCAATAATAATACTACCATTAATGCGATAATAATAATAATAAAAGATAATAATAATACTCATTTTATTATTATTATTATACACATTAAACACTTATCTAAAAAGTTAAAAACTCCCCAAGTAATCCTTCTTAAAGAAAACTTTTCGTTGAGAAAATCAAACTACCCTTTACTCCTCAATTAAATTAAAATCTCTTTGACTTCAAAGTAAAAAAAATAATTCATTTCCCACAATTACTAAAATTCATTTTTCCTTGAATTTAATTAATTAATAATAATAATAATAATAATAATAATTAAATCATCATCATTATTATTATTAAAACATTCATTTTTTTTAAATTCCAACCAAAACTCCCTAATTCATTACTATTATTATTTATAATAATAATATCCATAATGATCAATAATTATGACACTCTTAAAACCATAATAATAAAAATATAATTATTATTACTCAAACCTATGATATAACCCAAAAATTCTATTAAAGAAACACACTCTTTCATTAAATTTGAAACTGCTTATTAAATTAAGCATTTCATCGAGATACCCAACAACCTCATTAAATTCACCTAAATATTACACCCCATTAAATAAAAATAGAACTTTGACAAACCCCATAATTAAATTGTATTAAAATAAACAATAAAACGCCCATTTTAATTATGTCCAACCTCCCCATTCAAATCCACATTAATTATCCAATTCGTTTTTAACCTTCTTTTATTATTCTTGTAATAAATGTTTCGTAATTAATTATAAAACTCCATTTTGATCATTAAATTCTTTTAACATTTATTTAACTAGGTAACCACAAAAATAATAATAAAATCATTATTATTATTATTCAAACTTTCATTTATTTGAAAACCCAAACCACCAATTTATTACAATATCATTAATATGATAAAAACTCCAACCCATTACCCCTCATTAAATTAAAAGTTTCTTTGAGAAGCTCAAAATCCACATTTAATTCTCATAAATGATACACTCCTTTAACATGAAATTAAAATCTCAAATTATCAAAATAATGTATGACTCTGCAATAATAACAATGAAATTATTATTATTAGCACATTCCTCCATTTAATAAAAAATGGTCTTTTAATAATTCTGAAACTCTTCATTTACATAAAACAGTTCTTTGATAAACCCAAAAGCCATGTCAATACCTTCAACTTCCATATAATTAATTCTTTAACATTCAATAAATTTAACAACCAAAATAATAGTAATAATAACTTCATATTATTATTATTATTAAAACTTTATTTTAATTAATCCAAAACTCTCATATAATCATATTTAATTAAAAATAATAATAATAATTTATTAAATAAGATAAACTGCACAGGTTGGACCGCAACCATGCACTGCCCATGTAGATCCATTAAAGTGTATTTTTCTGGATCCGGTGCACCCGAGACTCATCAGGGCACCCGCTAAAATTTATCAGGTAATTACGCAATTCTAGAAACGACACCATTAGGTGTTCCAAAACTCAGAATAAAATTATAGAGCTCGGTTTAAAAAAAATGAACCGTTGATAAATCGAAAAAAATTCGAAAACATTCTTATTTTAACCCGGTTAAAAAACATGGGACTTTACAACATACCCACCTTAAAAACTTCTCGTCCCCGAGAAGCCAATGGGAACCACTACTAAATCAACCGACCAACCTAGGTAATTTAAGAAGATCAGTCAAAATATTACAGGACAACTCCGTTCTAAAAGATCAACATCACTTGCTAGCATGTTTATCAAAAAAGATGCAACAATACCCACATTAGGATTTTCCTTGACGTCTCAAGAAAAGATTAGCTGCTCACCAGCACGTGTTTTTAGAATACATTAATGCATGTGTGTGACATTCCTCGAACTATGATCACGACATCAAACATTTATCATAAAAATCCATAACATAAACCTATCGGCGTTCCAAAACAACCGAGTCCCAAGAAGTCCTCCCGAGTAGTGGGACAAAGTTACTTTAATAGCCTAGAACATTCAATGGGTACTACCTAACACGGGTTAGCCCCTTACGAAACATAAACATTGACACTCTATCTTGGTCACGCAAAACTAAAATCACAAGGTTCCAAAACCCCTTTTTTTCTTTTAGTAATTTTAATTAATTCATTTCAACCTTTTAACATTTGAATGAATTTCAGCATACACACAAGTACATCTTCACAACAAGTCACTTGGTTTTCAAAACAACAACCTACGGAAAAAAGATAAGCTTGTTATCACAAACATCCTCTTTAATCATCATTCAATGTTATTAAAATATAAAAAGGCAATTTAGAATCTAAATTCCTTTTACAGAAAAGGAGACCTCCAAAGTTCTCATTTATTTAATCTGGGTTCTTCCAAAAGCAACCCAACAATAGTTCATTATAATCAAAACTCAGCAGTTTTACATTTGTAACCATTTTCAAACATATTGTGGTTGTATAAGTTTCAAATACATTGGTGGCCATCTACCAATAGATAAGGCGCCCATACACCTTATCGCTATAATTTGGCCCCCATTTATCACAATCAACATTTATTTAACATTTTATCTTTATCACCCCTTTCACATATCTGAAACATATCTAACATGTTAGCATAAGCAGTAACACAACAACATGCTATAACACAGAAGCATGGCACAACAACAAAACATGATAATAAATGAAACACTATGGAATATAATCACTCAAGAAAGTTAAATCTATTACCTGAACAAGATATCTAGAGAGGCATGCTAAAGTAGATCAAAACATGGCATTGCACCCAAGGAACACAATCCAAATTAGCAGGCATCCTACTAATGCAACTACATGGCATGTTATATACATGAAATGTGAATCTCTAATTGAATAAGATGATGCATGTACGAAACTTCTTTGCCATATCAGGTCAAGACAATTATTTTTCAAAATTCTCAAAATCAATAAACAACAGAAAATACACCAGTCACTCAAGGTGAAATCATATCAACTATAACCTCTAATAGTACAAACATTAATTCCCATCCCTGGCCACTTGGTCATTTCCCGTACATGAGGCGATCAATCCCAAGCACGGCTATTAACCTAAGCACCGACACATTCCTAGTCTCTTGTCTAAAAACCCCAAAACAGAAAGACAAAGGAAAATAAAGAAAACCTAAACCTCTGATACCACTTTGTAACATCCTGACCCAGCTCACCACTAAATCGGAGGCCGTACCAGTCTCCACATGAACTCAAGCGCGCCTCCCCGTACGCCAGAGGCTACCGACTAGCAGCGAGGGTCTAAGGATAGTCAGTGGGGAGACTATACCCTCATTTTAGTGTTCAAAAATAGAAAAAGGAAATAAATAGAGGAAACGGTATAATAAATAAATAAGCAGCAGAAATAAGATTTTATAAATCTTGTACAAAACAAATGGCCAATGCCAAATTATACAGCAGATGCATGCATGACATGCTAATGATACAAAAGTAGAAAACGGTGAAAAAAACAACATGCTTTACATTTCAATGCATAAATAATAAATAATAGCTCAAAGACCCAAGGGTGATCTCCTAGAGCATCCCGTGCCTCCGCTCAGTCCTGTGATTCTAACTCCCAAGTAAATGAAAACAGTATAGTCCTCCAACCAAATAGAATCTACTTGGGTACCCAGTGCAATGGCGGCCCGAGTAGGGTGTGAGATATAAATCTCAGTAGGACTAGACCACTGGTGTCAACCCCAAACCATACATTTAATAAATAACTTATAACATGTGAAGGCATGAATAGATTAAGTAAACAGTACAATGTAACTATATACCCAAGTACCTTCTTCAGTCCTCAGCTGGTGTCTGAACCTGCATTATGCATTTCTCATACATACTCAATATTCATTATATAATCATTCATCGATTATTAATTATTACAATATTAATAAATTATGAAGGTCATGAGATTCGGCCTATGCCTAACAGATCTCGTATAAGTCACTCTCCACAGATGTCTCTAAAGAGCATCTAAGTAATTAAATTAAAGACTAAATCCAAGCTTGTGCTTTGGCTTGGATAACGCGTCATTAGTTATTCAATTCAACCTTTCATATACTAAGTCTGAGCCCGCCCACTAAAAGTGGTTCACCCAATTCATAAATAAGTCTGAAACCTTCCTCATAAACAATTCACAAATCATCATGTCTCAACATCCTTTATTAACCATTAACTCATTTCATGCACGAACAATTGGACCCACAGTCCAATGTTAATTAATGGGTGTGGAACATCATGTCTAGCACCCTCGTGAGTATTTGGAGCGTCAGTCCTTATCTCACAAACCATGAGTGTTTGGAGCATCATTCCCTGACCCATAAAAGAATATTTTCTTGCAAGCTGGGTGTAGAATGCCATGTCTAGCACCCCGTGAGTATTTGGAGCTTCAGTCCCTATCTCACAACCCATTTATCAATCATACATATATATTTATCATCGGTGTAGAACACCATGTCTATCACCCCATGAGTATTTGGAGCTTCAGTCCTTGTCTCACAACCCATTTATCAATCATACATATATATTTATCGTTGGTGTCGAACACCATGTCTAACACCCCAAAACCATCCCTTAATTAATTCATAAATTAATTAATCCAAATAGTTAATTAATTCAATTACTAATTAACAACATAAATCTCCCAACAAAACCCAACCCTTAATTAACCATTCAACATCTCAATAGTAAATAATTAATTAACAATTAATTAGTCTTATCAATCCAAATAAATAATTAACACAACATTTAATTATCCAAATTCGTTAACAAGTCTGAACCCGACCACTCAAACAGTGATTCCTCCAGGACTTTAACAATTTACATGCACGTCATAATCATCACAAAACATGATGAACAAGCCCATATATTTTGTAACCATCTCACACATCATCTCATAATATAGAAAAACTCCATCCAAGACAACATAATGCATGGAAATCTAACAAGTATCAAAAAGTACCCTTTTCCAACAGTCGTAACAAACAATCAATTCACAATCTTAATTTAAGGCATGCAAATTAATTAATTCAAAAATTAATTAATTAAATATTATCTCTTAAATCAATCATAAATTAATTAACCATTTAATATTTAACATGTAATAATTAATCCATCCATTAATTATTACCAATTTCTATTTTATACTTTTGAACATGTCAAATATTCAATATTCCCAATCATCATTAAAATCCACACATTTTATTCCGACTCATGACTTGATAATTAATTCTATAATTAATTACCCTATTATACATTCTTCCCATTCAAATCATTTAACTGTTTAATCATATCACTTTAACCAAATTAGCAAAACATGCTTAAAAATAACACATGGTCAATCCCTCATTTATCTCACGTGGGCAACATCATTTAATAACTTCAAAAGTGTCATGCATCGACATATCATAATAAAGGAAACTTACATTCTCAATTTATTTAAAGAAGTTATAATTCTTAAAATAAAGTGTTAAGGATTTGAGACCCTACCTCAGGGTGGCACTGTTTTAAATCTGAAGCGCTTTAATGTACTTGGCAGCAACCAATCCACAACTGGTCCGTAATCGCACGTGAACACACCTTTATATATATATATATACACGCATTTTCTGAACCAATGGCAACAAAACAATTCGAGAACATCCGCCTCGCCCATGGAGGAGAATGTCAGATTATGGACCAATGGGTCTCGAGTGAACATTAACATATCCTAAAAATAGAGGAACACAATGAACAGATTAATCCCGAACCTTTGGGTTTTATCTGAGAAAAAAAGGTGAGAGGAGTCAAAAGATCGATGCAAATCACCAGTTATATGTAGACGAACTCACCTTGACGAGGAAAACAAGATTCGTGAAGAGTCCGAGGGGAATCATCGTGTGCAAAGTGGAGTCTGAGAGAGGGGTGGTGCGCCTCTAGGTATTTCCTGGAGGGGGGCTACGCCACCGAGGTCGCACGCTGCAGGAGCTCTGCCCGGGTGTCGCACTGCTGCAGGGAGGGTCGCTCGGGGGTTCGCGTGCCTCTTGGTCGCACCGCGGGAAGAAGCTCACGCCGAGGAGGGAGCTCGAAGGAGGGAGGAAGGGGACGCATCATGGGGTGCGCTGTTGCATGCATGTTGCACCTTGTACATAGGGAGGAAGAAGAGGGGAATTCAATTCCCTTTATTTTCTTTTTTTCAAACCCCAAAATTAATTTCCATTAATAATAGTTATTATTTAACTCTTAAAACCCAATAATAATACTACCATTAATGCGATAATAATAATAATAAAAGATAATAGTAATACTCATTTTATTATTATTATTATACACATTAAACACTTATCTAAAAAGTAAAAAACTCCCCAATTAATCCTTCTTAAAGGAAACGTTTCGTTGAGAAAATCAAACTCCCCTTTACTCCTCAATTAAATTAAAATCTCTTTGACTTCAAAGTAAAAAAACAATTTCTTTCCCACAATTACTAAAATTCTTTTTCCTTGAAATTAATTAATTAATAATAATAATAATAATTAAATCATCATCATCATTATTATTAAAACATTCATTTTTTTTAAATTCCAACCAAAACTCCCCAATTCATTACTATTTTTATTTATAATAATAATATCCATAATGATCAATAATTATGATACTCATAAAACCATAATAATAAAAATATAATTATTATTACTCAAACCTTTGATATAACCCAAAAACTCCATTAAATAACCACACTCTTTCATTAAATTTGAAACTGCTTATTTAATTAAGTGTTTCATCGAGATACCCAACAACCTCATTAAATTCACCTAAATATTACACCCCATTAAATAAAAACAGAACTTTCACAAACCCCATAATTAAATTGTATTAAAAGAAACAATAAGACACCCATTTTAATTATGTACAACCTACCCATTTAAATCCACATTAATTATCCAATTCGTTTTTAACCTTCATTTATTATTCTTGTAATAAATGTTTCGTAATTAATTATTAAACTTCATATTGATCATTAAATTATTTTAACATTTATTTAACTAAGTAACCACAAAAATAATAATAACATCATTATTATTATCATTCAAACTTTCATTTATTTAAAAACCCAAAGGCCCAATTTATTACAATATCATTAATATGATAAAAACTCCAACCCATAACCCCTCATTTAATTAAAAGTTTCTTTGAGAAGCTCAAAAGCCACATTTAATTCTCATAAATGATACACTCCTTTAACATGCAATTAAAATCTCAAAGTATCAAAATAATTTATGAATCTGCAATAATAAAAATGACATTATTATTATTAGCACATTCCTCCATTTAATAAAAAATGATCCTTTAATGATTCTAAAACTATTCATTTAAATAAAACGGTTCTTTGATAAACCCAAAAGCCACGTCAATACCTTCAACTTACATTTAATTAATTCTTTAACATTCAATAAATTTAACAACCACAATAATAGTAATAATAAATTCATATTATTATTATTATTAAAACTTTATTTTAATTAATCAAAAACTCTCATATAATCATATTTAATTAAAAATAATAATAATAATTTATTAAATAAGATAAACTGCACAGGTTGGACCGCAACCATGCACTGCCCATATAGATCCATTAAAATGGATTTTTCTAGATCCGGTGCACGAGAAACTCATTGGGACACCCGCTAAAATTTATCAGGTAATTACACAATTCTAGAAATGACACCATTAGGTGTTCCAACACTTAGAATAAAATTCTAGTGCTCGGTTTAAAAAAAATGAACCATTGATAAATCAAAAAAAAATTCAAAAACATTTGTATTTTAAACCGGTTCAAAAAAACGGGACTTTACATACCCACACTCATATACACATCTTTCTAATGGGTAACAAACACACTGTTTATGTGTACGGTGAACTACCACCTCACTAAATGATGATTGTTCATTTTTTCCTTTACCGCCTATCATGGTATAAATTATGGTTGAAACACTATTTGTATATGTTATATATTATATTTATTATGTATTTAATATTCTTTAATCCATTTTCCTTACATATCTTTATACTTTCCATTTTGTGTAAATATTATAACTGCGTTTGAGGAAGTGTGGACTACCACCCCATCAGAGCGATGCGATCCATTCATACACTACATGGAGTTTATTAAGGATGGGTTAATGAAATTATATGATATATATGATAGAATAATGATACTGTAATTATAATATATACATATAAATATACATATACATATGTCATTTACTTTATCTCTTTCATTTTTTTAATAAAATGGAAGCAGCATTCAAGCATACATACAACCTACCGTCTCCATGAACGATGTATTCCATTTCATAATTTTATATTATATAGATTATTATAATACTCATATAATTAATATAAATTATATTTATATCATGGTTTACATTCTGTAAATCATGGTATAATTATAAGTACCAAAGATATAATAAATTAAGACACATGTGAAGAACAAAGTAGATATTACCTGAAGTGAAACCTTAACATAGAATTGTTAAGAAGTTGGTAATATAAAGTAATAATAAAAAAATATATGGTATTAGATATAATAATATGGTTATTTAATGGATTTATAATCAAATTATACTTATCATATAATAGGTTTTAATGAGTATGGCGAGATTCAATATATAAGGTAAAGGGAATTTCATATCACTTTTTATTTCCGTGAGATACATGCTTTATTTTCTACCCATTCCTTTTGTGTGGTATGTATAATACATATGAATGTATTATATGATTCTTATAATAAAAATTATGTGTATTTAAATATCCATTTATGATATTTAATTAATGGGATTTATGTTTCAAAAGTTACCAAATCGGTAAAGTAATTTTGTCTCAATTTGCCTTCTTTAAGCCACATGTTATGTTATGCACCTATATTTTTCCATGAGGTGTATATAATGAATTTGAAATTTTATATCATGAATATAATTATTTTTATTAAATTTTAAGATTAATTTAGTTTCATTTTATTACATGGAGAGTATGGTTCAAATTTACCAAGTGGTAAGAGTTTATTGAAAAAATCTCACCCCTTTTCGAGATAGTTTATGTTTATAATTCCTTTGATAAAATCTTATGATACATATCTCAAGAACACTCACGAATTTTCTTATCCTCTAGTTATTAATTATATACTAATGTATTGTTACCATTTTTTTTCTCTTTGGTACATATGATATTTAAGAAAGTGTTTTTAAGAAATCCCGACTTCACCCTCTCTTTGGTCGAAAAAATGCATTCTTTTAAAAACATGTTTTCTAAAATGGGTTTCCAAATAATATTATAATATTATACTATAATATTTAAAATAAATTTTTACCTTTTTATTATTTTACCCATGTCTTCAAAGGAATATTTTTTTATATTTCCAAACAAGTCATTTTCTAACATTTTTACCATGTAAAAGGAATGTTCTCTTTACCTTGTATGACATGTACGAATTTACACACCATCATTTCTATGAATATTCATTTTCATGTTTAAAAGGTTAATTTTTAAGAATTTTTTTTTAAAATTAATTTTCAAAATAATGGGTTGCAAAATGATATAAATAATCTTTTATAAGGTTTCAAGGATAATGGTTTTCAAAATGATTTCAAGATTCTTTTATAAGTTTTCAAGGAAAATGGTTTTCAAAATGTTTTCAAGATTATTTTATAAGTTTTCAAGGAAAATGGTTTTCAAAATGACTTCAATATTCTTTTATATGTTTTCAAGGAAAATTGTTTTCAAAATGTTTTTAATTCTTCCTTTATAAGTTTTTAAGTTTATTTTATTGAAAATGTTTTTCAAAAGGTTTTAATTTTAAGATTAATTTTTTAAAGAAGAAAGTATAATTGACACATGAAGTTTTTTTAAAATATCTTTAAAAATTATTTTTCATCTAAGATAACATCTTTTGGCGTTACTCATTATTTTATGGAGAAATTATTCAATGTTTCTATTCATATTATTTCTCTGAATGGTTTACATTTTATGGAATGATGTTTACAAAATCTGTTTCTCTTTCAAAGGATATATTTTTATGAAGCATGCTTATTTTCATGGGTTATGATTTTATGAAATGATTATGAAACCTATTTACTTTTCCACTGGTTAAGGTATGATTTCATTTTTTTAAACCTATTTCATTTCATTGGTTATGATATGATTATTTATGAATTTATGGTACATGTATGTATGATTTTATTATGAGATGGGTGTGACCTATATATCCATCCAATGAATTGGGTAATGATAAATTTTTTATGATATCAAAGGGTAAACATGAGGGAATCCAAATCCTATAAAAAGAGGGTACATGGGAGGACATCCCAAGCCCGAAACAAGAGGGTACATGAGAGGATATCCCATGTTCGAAACAAGAGGGAACATGGGAGGGAATCCCAAGATCCAAAAAATACACAGATGATTAACTCAATACTAAAATGTTAGAGAGGAATTTTTAGTTCACCTTGACATTGAGTTTTTATATTCTCATGTGTCTACCACAATTCCAAGTCTTATTCTTATATTATGCTTTAATAGCTAACATTCTTTATTTCCATATGATTCATGTATTATGAACTAAAAATATTTATTCCGTGATTCATGTTTATGATTTTTGATATATATGGTATGACATTATAATGATCATGATCATTTTCTCATACCCTTATGTTCCTGATATGCTTACACATTTCCTTTCTTTATAATTATTGATCATTTGAGCTCACCCCTTTCATGTGTTTCCCTTCCCCAGGTTATGAAGAAATGTTTTTAAGTAGAAATGATAACGGGGGAGATATTTTTAAAAAACATTGAAGATATTACACTAATTTAGAAATTTTTTTCCATGTTTCTAAAGGCACTAAACTAATATAGTCTTTGAGCATCTGTTTTTGTAATGTTTTATGTATTCCACAAAAGTGATGTAATGTATATGTACGTTAAGACTGGGTAGATATACCAAAAACTACTTATTTTAGACCAAAATATACCAAAAAATCTCATAAACATTCATAGACACCATAAATATGTTTTTTTATTCTAAAAATACCATCCCTCAAAGGCTTAACCCCCTTCTAAAAGGAGATAATCCAAGAAGTGAGGTATAAATTTCTAACCACCCCTCTCTCATTTTAATTTATTTATGTGAACTTATTATTAATAAAATTCTATTAATAAATCATAAAATAATAACAAAAGTTTCATTATTATACTTTTATGTTATTATGATTATGTTACAATCATTTACCACATTTCTGTTTTCCTTTAAGAAAATGGAAATCATCATTCATGCGTTGAGAAAACTACCACCTCCACAAAGTAACGTGTTAATTTTTCTTCACCAGCTAACATGGGCGGTTTAAAAAGTTAATTTAATATATAATTATTATATCTATAAATTTTTAAATATTCTGAAATTATAATCCATATTTGTCTATTTCTCCATTCTATGGAAAATGAAATTATCATCCATGCATATGTGTGGACTACCACTTTTGTAGAATGATTGATTTCCATTTTTTTTATCATTGACTTACATGGATGGTCATGAGGGTTTTTAATGAATAAATGTTATGTTTATGAAATTATTAAGGTTATATAAATACAAATAGGATAAAATATTAAAAATATGAGTAATAAACAACCATGGTAAATTCCAAAGTTCGAAAGAGTGTTCAAAAGAAAAAAAATGATTTCTTCATATTATAAAATAAATTAATATAGGTTATATTATTCTTATATTTATTTAAAATTATGATATATCACACCAATAAACACTAAATAATATCATCATTATTTTATTTTAATTAAATTACAACTAAATAACTTTATAATCATCTATTAATTATGGTATGTTCTTATTTAGGTTGGTTTAATCACCACCTACTAGAAAAATGCTATAAATTCATATCATGTATGGATATGGGAATTTAATTACTGGTAATATATGGTTTAAATAATAAATTAATTATTTTTTATTTAATGGTATAATAAAAATTGAAACTCATTAATTAATAAAACACCTTCATTTCGTTAAGAATCACTAAAACATGATCAACCTTGATTTCGTCTTCATGGTTTATAAAAAAACTACCATGGAATAAAACGATAACTTTATAAATATAATGGAACATATATTACAATACATTTAATTATATTTTAAATATAAACTTTGTAACAATAAATAATACCAATACCATTTTTATGAAACAATTTCAAAATGATCAAAATTACTTACACTGATATTTAAAATATTAAATAACTAACTAGAATTAATATATATAATGATTATAAATAAATATTATAAATTGAAAATATATGATTAAGGTCTTGAAATAATTTATTAGGATAACTATGTTTGTGACACATGAGGTTATAGTGAGTTTTTGGAAACCATGATAAATTGTAAGGGGGTTTCTTCTCAAATTTATTCATTTGAGATGTGTTTTTTATTATGCACTTAATTTTATTTCTATGGTTAAAATATTAAATATTTGATATATAATATCATGAATTATTTTTTAATCATGATATTTTAAGATCAATTACAAAAAAACTATTCAAGGGGTTTTGATTAATATGTTACTCAAGCCGCAAGGGTTGTTTGTCTCAGACTTTAATTCCTTGAGACATGTTTATATTATACAACAAATTTTTAATTATATAGTGTATTTAATACCCATTAAATTTTATTTATCATATATTATTTTTATTCATGTTAAATAATAAACAAAATTAGTTTTTTTCATCAAATGTCATTTGAATCAACTGTTACCCCAGTTGTAAGGATTTTTAGCAACTCAATTTTCATTCATTGAGTTATAATATTTCATCTTTAAATTTTCATAGGTTATTACACCATAATATCTTTTAATATGATATTTTATATTCATATTTTTTAAAATTAAGTTCTAATAAAAAATAAATTTTTACTATTTGTGTTTCCAACAAATGTATTTTTAAAGAATTAAAAATGTTCCTTTCCTTTGATTAACAAATGTTTCATTATTTGATCCATAGTTCATATAAAAAATTTTGTTTAATTTTCAAGTCTATATTGTTAGATATTAGTTTTAAATTTAATTTTTTTTAAAATATATCACTTCAACCTTTAAAAAGTTATTTTTTAATGTGGCATATAATTTATTATATTATGTAAATTCTAAAAATGTTTTATAAAAGATATGTTAAGTTTTTACCTTCATTTTAATTTTTATATTAAAAATTATTTACAATCATTGGATTTATGTTACATTTTTTATCCTATAATAAATATATATAATTAAAAAATTTCGGGATTAAACTCATAGTCTTAAATGATTAGATTCTTAATCCTTTCTTGCATGATATTTTTTCAAGTATTCTTTTGAAAGGATTTTTTCATCTATGTCAATATACTTATGAGATTACTTTGTTACACTATAGATATTTTATTTCATAACCATCCACCTTATTTTTATGGAAGACTTATGAAAAAATTATTTGTATAAAAATAATGATCCATCATTGCTTTTGTCTTGACTATCCATACATTGTGTTTAGACATGGGTTTTCTTCCAATAATCAACCTCTATGTAAACTCTTTATTTACTTTTCTTTGATTAAATTATTTTTACTTAGATTCCACACTTTGATTTATTAGTGAAATATTAATAATTCATATAATTTTATTCTAATATATATGTTTATTGATTACTATGGAAAGTTGATTACTTATTTTTTACTCATAATCTCATATAATGAATGCATTGGACTTAAAAAAGTGATGGGTGGGACCAAATATTATATTTACCCTCAATGCATCAGTGGGTCTCTTGAGATAAACATGACTGGGTATTTGGTTTATACCTTCACAATTCAACAATATTTATTGACTATGGTTTTTTCCACAAGAATGATGTCTTGACTATGACATTGATTCAAAGAATTATATCTTGGATGAGGTCTTGATGGTAAGATCAAGATATTAAAAATTATGCATTATATCACCTCAAATTCATTTATTTTTATCCATTTGATCTATTTATTTTCATTATTATCTATGGGTATATTATACTCTTAGTTTAAATAAATTATATAATTGTGATGATTACTTATTTCTACCTTAATAATTATTTCATATTTATTCTATGATTTCCTTAGTTGTAAAATTTCCCTTACCAAATGTTTGATCTTACCCCTTCTTATGTTTCCATTTCCCCTGGTTATGAAGAAAATTATTAAAAATGACATTTGTTATAAGATAGATTATGTAGAAATTTTTTAGGAGATGTCGATGGCTTGTTACAAATTAATTAGTTTCTTATAGTGTAAAAACCTCCATTAGTTGAGAAAGGAATGAGATTTATTAGTTAATATTTTTCTTAATTATCTAAATCTAAAAACCTAAAAGGTCTTGGGAATGTATGTAATGAAATGTTTTTTTATGTCATGTAATTATGGGATAATTATGTTTAGTATTATATAGATGGTATCGAAGCCAGTATGTAAAGTATGTTTTTTAATCATTGGGCCCTAAAGTGAATGTTTGGGGTTCCACAGCTGGCTTCAGAGAAGAAATTAGATAACTTTAGTGATTAGAATGTTTTTTGAGAATGCGTTAAGGGTTTATAAGTTAATGTTGATCAAAATTTCAATGGTATAGATTACCATTTTGGTTAGTTGAAGTAATATTGAATATTTTAGGTATTAGGATAAGATAATTTTAGTTAAAACCATAGGGATAAGTCTATATGAGAATCTTAAGTATATGATAACATCTATAAATTTTGGTAAAGTATAGATTGTGTGGTTCTATAGGAAATTATATTCCTATCTAGATAATATATGTGGATGTGGGATCTATAATAAATGTAACTAGGGTTTATAACCCTAAAAGGGGTGGATTGGGTATTAAACCGATCATCACCTAGTATATGAAAAAATAGGACTAACTATACACCTAGTTTGACACTGCTAGGTGATATTCTTGGGTTAATCACATTCTATTTATAAACCATTATGAGGGATTTAAGTACGATGTTTAATAGTTTTGTTAGAGAACCTAATAGAAAAATGACCATACATAATCAAGGATTGAACAAAGAGAGTCATATATTTAACCAAAAGTATCATATATTAAAAACTAATATGTCATAGGGGAATACATATTTAGATTGATGTTCTAATATTCATATTTTGGATATTATCATAACCATTTGGGTTTTAGTATTTGGTTGAAACAGGATAATGAAGACGAAGAAGAAAAAAGTATATATCTAGAAACCACTATGTCCTATAACCGAATAAGGGAATATAATTAAATGGTTGAGAGTTTTAGTATATGACTATTATGATGAAAAATGTGAGTTTCCTAGTCTTACCTAAGGTAGTGATATTAATATTTTAATTGAAATTAAATCTTGAAACTCTTATCTATCTTCATTATTGAGAGATATTTATTGATGATATCATAATATATTCTAATTTTTTTGAGGATTATATGAAACATGTGAGGATTATTCTTCACTAGTTCTTATTTAATGGTTTTGAAACATATATTAAATGGTATCAATAACCTTGAAAATTTATTTTATGATAAGGTTATATTTATGGGGATAAATACATGATTGAGGGATGGATAACCCTTTGGTTTAAAATATTATTGATTTTGTGGTAATAAAGGGTCGATTTATTTGGAGAAAAGTGGGTTATATTGAATTGATAGCCTTGGAATTGTTTTTTGATTTAATGAAAAGGTGATCCATGATATTTTTGGTAAAGTGTATCACATTTTTGGGATTATGATATATATTGACTAGTGTGTGACCTTATAAACTAGAGGTTAATATCATTTTAGATTTAACGATAATGTGAATTTCTGGAAGAATATATGGTTTCATTGTGTTTTAATGTCTTAGAGATTCAAAAGGTTTTTGGAAAGATATATTTTGGAGAATATATGATTAGGGTATATACATACCTATGTATATGACTATATAAAATATTAATGTCATTTTTGATTAGATAAGTAAATTAATATTTCCTAAGAGAGTAAGGTTAATGTCATATTAAAAGTTATATCCCAAATGATCAATATGTTAAAAATACCCTCACCTACTTTCATTAGTGAGAAATAATAAAAATTGCGTGGATAATTTTTTTTTAAGGGTTGGATAATGCAAAACCTTGAGATTTTAATATATGTATACCTTTAAATAAATTAATGTGTTTGATATATTTCTCTATACGCAACACCAAAATTAAATGAAACCAAAATATATTTAGATAAATATATAAATATTAAGTATGGCCATTAAAACCTAGATGATAAATTATTAGGAATATATAGGATTATCTGATTTATAAAATATTTATTAAAAGGAATATAGTGGCTACTTTTAATACCTATTAAATTCAATTGACATAGATAAAAAAACTAATAATATCATTTTATGCTTAGAAATTTATTTTTATAAATATTTACATTTTATGTGATATGCATTTATATTTTAAGAAAATTAGGATTAATGATGATAAAATGTATTTTTTATAAATAATTGGTTAATACTTATTTAATTAGTAAATGATATTAAATATAAATGAGAATGGTTAATATTCTATAAATGTTATTTTCCAATAAATATAGTTTTTCAACATATTTTTATTTTAAAGTTAATTTCCTAATTTTTAGAATTTTAATTAGATAAAACTAACTTCATTTTTGGGTTTATCATGTCTATATTATATTAATAAGTATTTTAGATATTTTTCTGGAAATATTGATTTTAAGGTGAATAATGAAATATTTCATTATTAAAAATACCATGATTTTATTACATTATTATTATATAAAAATTTATGAAACATTTTAAGGAAAAATTATATTTTTTATAATTAAAATTATACATTTTAAAATATATATTTTTAATTTATAGACCTATATTTGAAATTTTAGAACTTAAATTACATTTTTTTCTAAAACTATTTTAATACATTATATAATTTGTATTTTAAAATTAATTTTTATCACTTTTAGAAATTGAATCAACTAACATGGATTTGAAATTTGAAATTATTAGGTCTATTTTTTTTTAATAATTTTCATTTTTTATTCATAATTGATAAATTTATTTGGAAAAAACTAGTTACTACGATAAGAGTAAATTTGGGTAAAAAGGGTTTAACCAAGAAGGAAACACCACAAAAATGTTTAAAAAATGTGTGAGAATGAGTTTTAGAGTTTATTATAGCCCTTAAAACTTCCTCTATCCATTATTTTCAAAATTTCGAGCTATTTTACTTGAGGGTTATATATCATTATTGAAAAGTTTTATGTCTGTTTAAAAAGCCATCCATTTTCAGTTATAAAAAGGGACACTCCTATCTTCACTTCCCCTCACAAAAAACCCACTTATTTCTTCCCAAAATCTAAAAAAAAACTTCCATAAACTTTCCTATCCACTATAAAGGTATTTTTTCTTCTCAAAATACAATCCCTTTAAGGCCTGACCCCCTTTCAAAGGAGATAATTCAAGAAGTGAGGTATAAATTTCTAACCACACCATTATCATTTCTATTTATCTTTGTGCACTTATTCTTCTTAAAATTATAGTACACCATATTAAAATTATAACATCAGTATCATTGTTATACCGATATGCTATTATAATTAAGGTACAAGGATTAACCACATTTCCCTTTTTCCTTTAAGAAAAAATTAAACCGCCATTCGTGCATTGTGCGGACCACCACCACTATGAAGTAACATGTTAATTTTACTTCACTGCCAAAAATGGTTGGTTTAAAAATTAAATTTAATATATAATTATGTTATCTAAAAATTATTTAATATTCTAAAATGATAACCCATATTACTCTTTTTCCCTGTTCTGTGAAAAATAAAATCATTATCCATGCACATATTTGGATTACCACCTCTATGAAACAATTGATTTACTTTTTTATTTTCATCACTGCCTTAAATGGATAGAAACTAGAATGGTTTTAATGGATAAATATTTTTTTTATAAAATTATTGTGTTTCTAGAAATTAAAATTGGATATTATTAACAATATGAGCAGTAAACAACTATAGTAAATTTAACCATCCAAAAGAGCATTAAAAAAGAAAAAATGATTTATTTTTACTATAAAATAAACATGTATAGGTTATAGTATTATTATAATTATATAAAATTATAATTTATCACACTAATAATAACTAAATAATATCATCATGATTCTGGTATTATGATATTAAAACTAAATCACTTCATAATCATCCATTAATTATGGTATGTTATTTTTGGGGTTGGTTTAACCATCCACTTGAAAAATGATATAAATTTATATCATGGATTACTATAGAAATTTATTTCTAATAATATATGATATAAATAATTAAATAATTATTTTTTCATTTAATGGTAATATAAAAATTTGAACTTATTAATTAATAAAACAACTTTCGTTCGTTAAGAATCACTGAAACAAAATCATCACTGATTACATCTTCATGGTTTGTAACAAAAAATACAATGTAATGAAATTAAACCTTTATAAATATAATTTAACATCCATTTTTTCCTTTAATTATTTTTAATGATGAACCTATTAAAAATAATTAATACCAACACCATTTTTACAAAACTAGTTCAAAATGATCAAGATTAGATACAAAGATATTTAAAATAGGTAACAACTAACTAGAATTCATATCAAGAATTATTATAAATGAATATTATAAATTAAAAAATTATTAAGGGTTTGAGATAAGTTATTAAGATATATATGCTTGTTATACAGGAATTTAGAGTGTGTTCATGGAATCCAGGATAAATTGTAAGGGTTTTTCAACTCAAATTCATTACTTTGAGACACATTTTATATTATGCACCAAATTTCATTTCTAAGATTAAAATACTACCTATTTTATATATCATATAATAAATTATGTTTTAATCATGAAATATTATGTCTAATTACAATCCTTATTTTTAACGGGGTTTGATTAAATTGTTACTCAAACTTTAAGGGTTCTTTTCCTCAAACTTTAATTCCTCAAGACATGTTTATTTTATAAAAATTATTTTTCATTTTATTGTATATATAACTCCCACTAACATATATTTATCATATATATTTTTTATTCATGATAAATTCTTATCTGAATATTTTTCGTTTCATCAAATTATTGACTCAATTGCTACCCCATTTTCAAGGCTTTTTGGTAACTCAATTTTCATTCATCAATTTATAATGTTTCATATTAAACCTTTATTAGGTTATTAAACCATAATATTTTACTAGATAGTGTTTTATATTACTATTTTTTAAAATTATGTTTTAATACCAAATAAATTTTTACTATGTGGGTTTTTAACAAAGGTATTTTCAAAGCATTAAAAAGGTTCCTTTACTTTCATCATCAAATGTTTTATATTTGGATTCATATTTCTCAGAGAATTTTTTTATCATTTGTAAGTATACATTATTGGAGATTATTTTTAGAATTAAAAATTTAAAAAATCAATCACTTTACCTTGGAAAAAGTTACTTTTGAATGTTACATGTATGTTTGTAGTTTACTTCAATGTTAAAAATGTTCTCTAAAATCTCTTTTAAGTTTTCACATCCTTTTTTGTTTCTATATTCAAAATTATTTAAACTAATGGAATTTATATTACATGATATATCCTCTAATAAATATATATAATTATATTTTATGGGATTAAACTCATGGTATCAAACAATTTGATTCTTTATCCCTTCTTGTGCGGTACCATTTAAAGTATTATTTTGCATAAATGATTTCAATATAGGTCAAAATAATTATGATTTTCCTTTGTTACATTGGGGATATATTATTCTACAAACATAAACATTATTTATAGAGATATATTATTAAATTCTTTTTTCTATTATAAGAATTATCCATCCATAATTTTTTCTTACCTATCCATCCATCGTGCATAGACATCGTTTTTCTTCCAATACATTTCCTATGTGAACACTATTTATTTTATTCCTTTGATTTAATAGTGCTCACATAGATTATATAATTCTATTGATTTGGGAAATATTGATAATCCATATTATTTTATTTTGATATTGATTTTTATTGATTACTCTAGAGAGTATATATTGTTTACTCAATATCTCATATGATGAATGAATTATACTTAAAGAAGTGACAGGTGGGGATCAACATTATATAGACCCTTGATGCATCAATAGGTCTCATGAGAAAAACGTTTTTGGGTATTTGGTGTATGATTTCCCAATTCAACTAGATGTCTTGACTATGGTCTTGATGATAAGAAAAATGTCTTGACTATGACCTTGATAATAAAAATGATATCTTGGTTGAGGACTTGATGGTTAGATAAAAATATCTAACATTATGAATTCAATCACCATTTAATTGTTATTATCAGACACTAATAATATTCATGTAGTAAAATATTACGTCACATCATTACAAAAATGATACTCCACCCCATATGAAACATTATGATGATGAATGAGAGGAATAAAAAATTAATTGGAAGAATAACTCAATAGTAATGAAAATAGGGTGAAAACTATATCGAAAACTAGTTTAACCACTAATGAAATTCTTAGAGTAAAATAAATAGAATACATTTAAGAAAAAAAATCAAAATATCAACAGACCCCTAAAACAATAATGAGAATTAGTTCTCTATTTTCATAGAGAAGGAGAACAGTGGCGGGAAATCAAATTGAAAACAAAAGAGATGAGAATAAGAAAACATGAATAATTCAAATTGAAAATATAATATACTCTTCCAATAGAATTACCCCTATAAATATTCAAAACATTTATAAATAAAATAGAAAAATATTTACATGGAATTGGATGTGTACATTTATAGGAAAAATTGTGTCCAAATTTACATCCAAAATTGTCCACCAAATGTTAGATTCCTTTTAGCCTATATAATGGGAGAATCTAAAAATTGTGTCATCAGTAATTTTATTTATCTATCTATCCTATATCTACCCACAAAATTTTATCTCTATTATTCATATGCATCATGATTTATTATAGTTTTACTTGAAAAACATTTTCTATCATGGAGACTCTTTATATTCTAATGCACCAAATTCCCATGCATTTATGACCTTGAGGGAGGAATTTTTTTACATTTACATAGTTAATGAATTTGTTTCTAGGAATCTTATATATCTCTATGTAAAATTTAAGCTCATTTGGGGTTTTTACATTATAATATATGGAACCATATTTAAAAATCTCTAGAACGAGGTGTAGATTTTAAGGCACAATTTGTTAGCTTGATTTGGGCCTCAAAATATTGGATTGAGATATGGATCATGTTGTATGAAATGAATCAAAATGAATATTTAATCTTAAAAAAATTAAATTTCACATTTTTTATTATTTTATAATAAGTTATGGATGAAATACCAATATGATATAAAAATATTTAAATTCCAAAATTAATCTATTTTCAAAATTAAGCTCAAATTATTAATAAAACCCAAAATTGTTACAATTAACCTTAAAATATGAAATTTGTGGTATTAAAAAAATTTAATTATAGAATTATATATCTTTAATTATGAGCTTCATTAATCCCCCACAATTAAAAATTACACTCCTGGGCAATCATCAAATATCTGAATCAAAATCAACACCAAAATCAAAACTGAGAAAATTTACAAGATCATTTCCAAAAGAGAGTTTTATAACATATTATCTATTGAAAATAACCCCATTTAATTTTAATCTATCACATTTAAATTCAATCATCCTCAAAAATCCATCCATGACCCAATCACACCCACATCATATTGAAATTCCTACCACTCTTCACTCAAGAGAAATAAAATATAGAGTTATGATCATAATTGTAAAGTGAATGTGTCACCATAGGCTTGTAAAAATTATCATATCTCCACAACATGATAAATAAAAACATTATTAATTTTGAGGTTTTTTCAATATGAAATCTGTGGTAATGGGTTAGTGGGTAAAATATTTAATAATTCAAGTATGAAAATAAGAGGTTGAAATCTTAAATATAATCGCATGAATATTCAAGTAAAAACATAAGAAATATATCTCACTAAATTCCCCTTAAAAATTTACATCACCCACACTTTTAAATATAATATTCATTAGTAAGTGAATGTAATTAATTATTTTATCATAATTCTCCCAATCTCTTTTTTTTTTCAGTTTTATTTCATTATTTTAATTTTTTTCATAGAGGATGAGATGAAAATAAAATATAATGAAATAATGAAAATAATGAACTCCATTTTTGAGAGGGTCATGAGTCATAAATTTAAGAATAATTAATAATTCAATCTCATCTCCATTTTTTATTTTTTTATTTTTTTATATTAGTTTCTTTTTTTAATAGAACAAAATGAGAAAAATGAATTAGAATGAGTGAAAGTGACTCATTACTGTTCATAAAATGCCCATAATAATTCCACACACCTCAAAATACTCAATAGTGAGCTTCATACCAAATAAAACACACAAAATTACCTTCCCCTATACACAAACTTGAAATATCCATGCAAAAATTGTAATATTGATGGTAGGTAAGAAAAAATTAGACTATAATGTGGCTTAAAACAATAAGGAAATTCATGGATTGAAAGGGATAAACATGGGTAAATGTAAAGGTGGGTCTCAAGTTAAAACATATATTGAAAAAACAATTCCCAAATCACATCAAAAACATTTTATGAACTCATTTTTTTTGAAATAGAATAATCCCAAGTTTTAGTTTTCACTAAAAATATATGTTTTTATCAAGAAAGTGTGGGTATTATAAAGAATATGTCAAAATAGTTTAGAATACCTCAAATTATGGTAAAAAGATAATTTGATTCAGTGTTTCATGAGAATACATTTCATTAATTATAAAAAATTATAAAAATAATTTAAAATAAAAATCTAAGAAAAAATTTATACATCAACAATCATTTAAAATCCATTTTATCTAGAATTAGGGAAACTCTATAAACAAATTTAATTGAGTAAAATGAAAATGTATATTCATTGAATCTCAATGTTAAAAATGAAAAATAAAAAGAAAAAAAATACTATTAATCCTATACAGGTTGATACTACCCCCACACTTAAATTTCTATACCCTTAATTTAAGGTAAAAAAAGGTAGAAAAAATAAAGATTAGGATAGATAAAACCTGAATTTATTTTCTAGTGTAATTATTCAGTTAAGCTCATAGACCCTACCATTTTTACCTATAAATGAAGAAAAAAAATCAAAACATAATAAAAATATATAAAAATAAAAAGGGAAAATTTGACAGAACATGGTTTGACTCCCCAAATTAGGTGCTAGGTTTTTACCACCCCTTGATAAAAAGTTAGATCACTTTATCCCCAATATAAAGGTGGGTGTGGATTATGTGATTTAAACCACCATATTTTTTTCCTTAGAATATTCATTCCTTAACATTGGTTATGGAAGAAACCATGGATATATTACAATAGATCCATCCCCTTTTCCATGTATTACAACTTCCAAGGTAGAGGAGGAAAAAATAATGGTTCCTCCCTTTCTCCAGCAATATATTCTTTTTCCTCTTCAACTTCAAAATCTAGATCCTTCTCATGTGATTTTGTTTAATTTTTTTAGTAAATTAGGATTAAAAAAATAATTCAACTTGAATATTATTAAAAACATGAACAATTAATAATGAAAATTTCCCCTTTAATTAGATAAACTTAGAATGTGATTTATTTCAACAGTGCCACTAGTAACTCAGTCTCAGCTAGTGTATCATCTACTTTATCACCATCCTCCAAGGGAATTTATGTATTAGAAAAATATGAAAAATTAAATTAATGGGAGGTAATATTAAATTAATTTTCAATAAAATTAGAATAAAATGAGTTCAAGACAATATTTTCACCCTTATTAAGCTTGGATTTTAATTATTATTCTTTGTTTAGTTTCCCTTGGAGTAGGTTTGTTGTGGTTGGAATAAGGAAGAAAATATTCTCTAATTTTTATTAAAATATCAACACATGGGTGGTGTCTTTTTATAAAGAAATAATAAGATAAATTGATACTATTTTTTCATTAAAAAATATAGGAGAATCACATACCTTTTTAGCTTCTACAAAGTCATCCCAATGTTCATCAAGATCATCTTGATCTCCTACATGTGCATTAGTTAGAAAGTCTTATTAATCAACCTCATATAGTAGTGGTATGTGTATGTTTGAAACTAGTTCCTTAATAATTTATTCCTCACATGTTTATTCAATTTAAAATATTGTAAAAACTATCTTTTATTCCTATTTATCTTGAGACTCCTTTTTTGATACCAATTCCTTCAAATAATTTGAAATAATTTCTAACTGATTCCTTAATTATTCAATCATTTTTGCATTCTAATCCAATTTAATATCCATAGATAATTTTCTAATAGACTCATATTTTTTTAACAATAGTAAAACCATAAGAAAATTAACTATCAAATTCCATATTTGACCTTAGTAATTAAAGATATGAAATAATGTTTGATATTTTTTGTTTTTGAAATGTATGATATTTTTTGGAGTTTTTTTGAAAAATAGTTTGCACAAGCTCTTGATCTCACCAAAAATGGTGGAAAATTATGCTAAATCAATGAGAATAATTTATCAATAATCCCTCATAAATAATTTATTATTACCCAAGTATGCAATATACTGCACACATAAGGTCGATCTCTTGAGGTGACTGGTCACACACACAATTTTTCTGTTGTTTTTGTTTAATTATGGAATGCAATAATATAATAAACTAAAAATATAATGGGAGTGAGGGGGTTTAAAATTCAAGTGATATATAAATATATAAATTAAAATGAAAAAAATAAAAAATACAAGGAAGTGAAAATATAAATATTCTAGTGAATAAGAAATAAGTCATTTTTCTTAGAAGTTCATGATGATATTAACATTGTTCTTTAAAATATTTATTATCAATATTATACTCAAAGTTGTGATCAGACCTATCACTGAACACCATCCCATTGATTTTTTATTATCTCACACCAACCCTCTATAAGCATGATAATACTACCTCACATCATCACTACAATGATAATTAATCCCATATGAAACATTATGACGATGGAGGAGAGGAATAAAAATTGAATGGGAAGAAGAGATCAATAGTAGTGAAAGCAAGGTGAAACCTACACCAAAAATGGTTTCACCACTATTGAAATTCTTAAATTTAAAAATTATAATACATTTAATCATAACAAAATAAAAACATCACTGTTCCCCCTAGAATAATAATGAGGGATAATTATCCTTTTTTATAGAGATTATAAAGAGCATAATAGAGGTAAATAAAAGTGAAAAAAGATATAAGTAGAAGAAAAATTGGATAATTTAAATTGAAAATATAATATACTATTATATAATAATTAAACCTATAAACATACAAAAAAATATAAACAAAATATATAACTCTTGATATGGAAGTGGAGTTATACATTTATAAGAAAAATTGTGTCCAGATTTCACTCCATAATTTTATACCAAATGTTTTCTTCTTTTAGGACCATATAATGGATGAATATCATAACTATTTATTCACTTAAGTTCAAATATTTATTCTCTCCCCACCCAAAAATTTTTAGCTATATTGACCATGTTTAGTATGTGTTATGATAGTTTTACTCAAGAATCAGTTTATGGTCTAGAGACTATTCATATTCTAATTCACTAAATTCTTATGCATTTATGACATTGAGGGGGGAAACTTTTCACATGGAAACTGTTAATGAAGTTTTTTTTCCTCTTATATATATATTTATATGTGAAATTTAAGATCATATGGGTTGGTATTTTGTGAGATACGGGACCATCTTCAAAATTCACCAAATCAAGGCACAAATTCCAAGGTATAACTTGTAATCTTGTTTTCCCCCCAAAAATATTGTATTTTTATTGAAATAATGTTTTATGAAATGAATAAAAATGAATATTTAATCTAAAAAAGCAATTTTTCATTTTACATTAGTTTTGATGATGTAATTTCTGAAATACCTTTATGATATAAAAATATTTAAATTCCAAAATTAGGCCATTTTACTAATTAATATCAAATTATTAATAAAACCTCAAACTATGAAAATTATCCTTAAAACATAAAATTAGTGGGATTAAAAAATTTAACTATAGAATTATATTTGTGACATTATTATATTTATCACACACACACACACACAAATATATATATATATATATATATATTCTTAGAGATTTGGTTTTAGGTTGTTGTATATGTAATGGAATATCATTCCCCTGGATTTGGTGATTCCCTTGGAATTTATTTCCAACCTTTTTTATCCAGATGATACACTTATATTTAGTGGAATTATGCACCTACCCAAGCTAATGATCTAGGTTTGGGATGTAGGCATAGAGATAGGTTATGTTGGGACTTAAAATGTAGAGTATACAAAGGAATCACTAACCTTTTTTTTCTGAACTTTATGTTACGAGGGTGGTTCAAGTACAAAAAGTGTTGTGAAGCGCTTCTAGGTTTGTGATAACTTCATTATCATGGGTTTAGCTGATGAGATCTATATATCATTCATTATTAAGGAGACTTCTCACTAATATTACAACATTAACATGGTGTTTTAATGGCCATTAATTGATAAATTGTAACATGATAACTTTTATTACTAGTATTGGTTGGGTGTGCTCTGGATGAAACTAAGAGTTTCTAAGGAATGATTTCTAGAACATGTTAAATATAGTTTCTCTTTATGCTATTTACTTATCCTTGATAGAATTGATATTTTTTAGGCCTTAATTATGTTTAATATATTAAGGGAACATGAAATTAATGTGGAATTAGAATATAAAATGTGGAAAAATTTGGTTAGAATTAATTAACCAAAAGGTAATTAGAATCTATAATATTTTAAGGAATTGTTAAAAAATTTAAGAATATATACTCAAAATCATAAGTAAATTTTTACCATTCTGATTTCATAATGAATAAAGCCATGTTTATAATTTAGAGAACCTTTACACATGTTTGCTTACTTTTTTTGAACCTTATTATTATGATTTTTGTGACATTACACATATAGATTAAATTTAAGGATTTAAAAGTTGGTGTGTAATAATTTTAGTTATCCAAAAATCATGTGAGAATTTCAATTATTATTATTTTTGTTAATTTTAAAACATAATAAAGAATAATGTGTCATTTTTGCTTTATGATATGTATGAGATTATCAAATACTATTTAGTATAATGAGTAGAATAGAAAATAAAATTGTTGTATGTTAAAAGGAATGGATTTCTAAAATGTTTAATATGTTTTTTCATACTTATGATTCATAGGTTATTGGTTATTAGAGAATACTAAATTTAATGACATATTAATGATATATATTTAATTTTTCCAAAAATTAAGCATGCTTCATTGGCAACAAGTTTTATTTTGTAAATTTTTTAACCTTGGATGATAATGGCATAAAATATGGTAGTAATGTATGAGTCACACAAACTTATTTTATTTTTATCTATAAATGATTCCACATTTTTAAAAATTTTATAACATAAATAAACTAATATTTTTGTTAAACAAGTTTAGTGATCATGTGTTGATAATTAATTTTAAAACCATTTCATGTATATGAAATGATCGATGCATCTAGTTTATTTTTTGTTTTTTATACAAACATGATTTGTTTTTTCGATGTTTATATGATCTATATTTATGGGAAATATTTTTTTGATAAAGGTGTTTTCAAATTAAAGACCATAATTGAAATGATTTATTTTTCAATTTTTTTTATAGATTTAAAATTGGTTTTATAAAAAGGATTTTCTGATAAGTTTTATAAATTTTTTCTATTATTTTGGTTTGATAAAATATTTGAAAATTTATCTTTAAATGTACCATGTGGGAAAGAATTTATAAAAGGTAACCTTTTATTATTTTAAAATCTATAATTTTTTGGTTTTTAATAAGTTTTTTTTATAAAGATGAAATTGAATCATTTTGGGTTTTCAAGGGATATTATAGGAAGGATTTTATAAATGGTTTTACTGGAGGTTGAATTTTATACAGGATTTTAAGAGTTTTTTAAGATGGTTTTTTAGAAAATAAAATTTTAAATTAAAACCCTATAATTTTTTTGGGAACCTGGGGAATTTCAATTTGATTTTATAGGGAAATTTATAACTTTGTGAATTAGTGGGTGGAATACTTATGACACATTTATTGAATAGGAATTAGTGACTTATTGTTCTTGGGAAAGATGTGACTGGATATTTTATTGGAGAAATTTTGGTGTTGATTGTAGTTATTATTCTCATTATTTGTTGTGCTTGTTGTGTTGGTTATTATTGTGTATTTCTTGTGTTTAGTATTATAATAAGTATGGATACTATAGTTCTATGGTAGACATGATAACCAGAAGGGGGAGATAGGGATTTTTTATGGAAATGATGTCTCATGGGATTAACATCATGACACCATGTGAGTAGCAGAATATTTTAGGATCTAGAGTGGTAACCTACTCAATTACTATTAAGAAGGTATAGATTTGGTGTAATTAATTATATTTTAGGTGTCATTTCTATGATTTTTAGAATAAAATTGTTGATAAAATTTAATATCATATTGATTTCTATGCCTGGGAAGTCACCCTCATAGCTTCTGATGGATTTGTTAATACTTTTGATGGGGATGGGATGTGAATCTAGTATGAGTATAATATTAGTGGGTATAGTTAGGAAATATATATCATTAGTCACTAAATGAACTATGTGAACTATAGGTCTATTCATGGGTAATTGAAAAATAAGGTTCACCTTACTTTTTAGGAACCAACTTGGGTCAAAAGTCACAGTTAAGTACAATTTATCAAGTGTAGTTTTAGGAAGGGTAACCCACTTTGATTTTTTAGATTATGGGTGAGTACATGATAATATCCCTAGATTTACCATTGAGTGATCTATTTTCATAGATACCTTAATAACTCATACCCTCTGTTCTTACTGAGTTATTTTTAGTTTTTTGTTCATGTATTCACATGTTTGGTCTCACCAAGGGTTGTTAATACTAGATTTGATAGTTCATGATAAATTGGGTTGTGGATGTCTTAAATCACAATTCATTTAGAATAGGGTATGTGTAGTGTTTCATTATTTATGATTTATGGGATAAATCACTAAAATTCACCTTGGTCATACAAACCAGGATGCTTTCATGGTTTTTTATTATGTGGTTCACATTACCGATTAAGGTGACCAAGTATTAGGAAGTCTAGTAGGTAAATATAAATAGTATTACCATTAAGTGAAACCTTAATGGTGGGGATCCATTACTATATGAGAAGACAATGAAAATACTCCAACATTGTGGGATTTAACTTTGGTTCCTCTATATGTTTGTATAATTTCTAATGGGTTTTCTATTCAAATATTATGATGGTACACAAGGTAGTGAATGTTGAACACCAACCAGTGGGTATATTTTGACTATTATTTATACCTTTATAGTAGTTGGGGTGATTTATCATGAGATTTTAAATCACCACGTCTTCATAAGGATGATTTCATTGAGGTGGTACTTGACCTACACATCAAATTATTATGTTTCATTATATTTTGGGGAGGGGGTGATGGAGTTTGTTGAAATATGGATAACTTTTTTATCCAAAAAGTGTTATAGTCACATGGTGTACTGAAATCTATAGTATCTCATAAAGGCCTTAGTTTTCCCATCATGGGTTTGTCTTGATATGATTTATATGGTCTAATTTAGAGCATTGTATGATCATCTATGTGGATCTATATATTTCCAATAATATTTGTCATTTTTTTCATATTATTGTTACCAGTTGGAAATCATGTATTCTTTGTGTATTCCTAGGACTAGGTATCTGCTTCCAGTGTAAGGGAGGGCAGTTATGTCCTCTATGTGAGTTAACCTTTTTTGTGTGATTGGTTGGGATCATTTTTGTAATAAATTATCATCAATGGAAAGGGATCATGCATTATTATGGGTATTTCCATGACTATAGAGCTATCATCTAGGTAATAAAGGGTAGTTGGATCTATGGTGAATTTGGAACTTTTGTATTGTTGAAAAAATTGGTCTAGTTTCTTATCTAGAAATATTTCCCTCTTTATTTGGCTACTCATGACTATTTAATATATATCATCTCTTGAGGTAGGAGCCTGACTCTACTACATAGGTGTTTGGAATCTTTTTCTCCTCAAGTCATATATTCCATTAGGTTCTCACCATGTATCATTTCTTGGGATTGGTATGATAATATTTTTCTAGGTTGACATTTACCTTTGTTATGTCTATTGTAGTAGAATAGTTTAGTATGTGTGAGTATTTAGAATAAGACACAATTATGATAGAATGGTAGCCCAAGATTTTGTTTATACATTTCTAACCTCCATTATTATGAGTATGTAAATCCTAATTTTGGGTAAATGTGACACCACCAGTTTGAGATTTTAGAGATTTTATTGTTTATTTTTATGTTATAAACTGTTTTGGTTTGGTTTTTAGAAGTTTATAGAAGGTTTCACTAGGTTTTAGAGGGAACATGGTTGGTTTATGGTTAGGGGAAACCAATCAAATTCCAAATATAACGTTGTGAGGTGGAAATAGAAACAAAGGAGAGGCACATGGTTAGAAAAAGATTTGGGTAAACCATGCAATAAGCATGTGACTTTGAAAATTTTCAAACAATTCCAATTCACATAGTTGGTGTACGATTTTATAAACCATGGAACCAAACCATGTGAATAATTAAAGGGTTATGAAAATTAGTTTTTAGAAATGATTTATAACACAAAACTCTCATTATTCCTCTTATGTCTTGGGAACTCAACCTAAATTGTTTTGTTAGACGATTTTCGAACTTCCCTTCCCTTTGAAGCTCCCCACTTGGATTATTAGAGTTTTTTATATAGATATAAAAGGTAAGACTCCAATTTCTTCTTCTCTTCACCAATATTTTCATTTTCTGTTGAGAGGGACATTAGTTTAGGCTTTCATGCCAATATCTAGTCTTTATTGTCTGTTTTGATAGGTTTTTTTTGTTATGAATCTTGATAGGAGGTTTTATAGAGCCTTGATCTATGAAAGCATGGTGTGATTTCATATTAGAAAGGTTGTGTATGGTATGTTTATTTAAACTTAATCTAATTTTGTTAATAAATTTAAGTCTTGTTGTTATAATTAAAATATAACAACCCTGCTCTTTAATACACACATAAACATGATTTATTACATAAACTTGCACTTAATACAACTCTGAGGATCAAGAGTTCTAGTGTATTAGGAAATTAGGAACATTACATAACAACTTATAACATAAAACAAAACATATTTATTGAAACTTCTTTTACATGGACAAAACATTCCTTTATACTTAGCATTGAATGAGATAACCTGAGGATATGCATAAGAAAAGGGTGAGCTATAAAGCCTAGTAAGGGAGTAAACAGAGCACAACATGAAGAATATAGTACATGTTAGACAATAAGAATATCAATGGAGAATAATAGAAACATTAACATAAAGGCATGATACACTACTGGAAAATAGGTCTATACCCACAGTTTTGCAAACAACTATGGGTATAGGGGTAGTATGTGAACCTATACCCACAGTTATGCCTAAAACCGTGGGTATAGTTTTCTTTTAAGACCTATACCCATGGTTTTGGAGAAAACTGTGGGTATAGGGTATTTTCCGAAGATCTATACCGACGGTTCTTCATAATCATGGGTATTGGTGGTTTTTTTTTCAAGACCTATACCCACATTTCTCCAGAACTGTGTGTATAGCTTCCCCGCGTTATGGAGGAGAAATAAAACAAGGTGGGACATGAAAAAAACTTGGTGGGGGAAATTTTTTCATAGTTTATATTAATATATTTACATTAATATAAACAAATATTTTCAAACATTATGTAGATCAGTTGGTAATCCTTTATATGCAGGATATGTAGGTCGTGGGTTCAATATTCGCTGTTATTATTTTTTGAAACATGGATAATATTAATATATATATATATATATATCAAATGAAATATATAGCTCGGTTGGTCGTTTGTTGAGGTACGGGTGTCCCTCCCTTGCGAGACCTGGGTTTGAATCACCCTGCAGATGCCTTTTTGGAATTTAATTAATGAACTTAAATAATATTAATATATATAAAGATACCTTCATATATGACAGGTAAAAAATGTGGCTTGGTTGGTCGCTTGGTCGGGCGGGCCTTTGAGGCTTCGTGCGAGGTGGGGGTTCGAATCCCCCCATCGCTTTATTTTGGAAAAATAAATACCCCACGGTTTGAAAACCGTGGGGTCTGTTGTGTGCCATGCTGGAACAGCGGTGTGGAACAATTTGACTCCCATATACCCATGGTTCTCCAAAATTGTGGGTATAGGTTGAGACCCCTATACCGACGCCATTCCAACCCATGGTTCCCAAAACCGTGGGTATAGGTAGTTTTTCCAGTAGTGATATATCATGATTATCATAACATGGAAATGTGGCAACAACATTTAACATGATATTAGCATGAGCCAAGGATCATTTCACATGGATCATGAATAAACCCTCATTGCACTTTAATTTGCATGAGTAAACCCTAATTGTACTTTATTTATCATGATTAAACCCTAATTTCACTTGAATTATCATGAGTAAATCCTATTTTCACTTTACATATCATGGTACTAATATTTACCCAATGTATTGGAGCGCTATTAGGGCACACCCTTTATAAACATTTCATTTCATGCATAAGTGTGCCACATGATTCATACCACATGGATTCATTAAACATCATAATTTATTCCAAGAATAATAAATGTGGAATAAATAAAAGTAATTACTCAATAAATAAGCAAATTTTCATAAAGGTGAATACCCTTGATAGAGAAATGGGTATGGTATTCACTTAAACAATGATTTTGGCATGGGAAATTTTAGTGTAACTTCTGCAGCATAACGACATCAAATAAAAATCGTAAAATAGATTCATGAAAGATAAAGAGGTATCTCATCATTTATACATGAAATAGATATTAAGTGGGGTCATGTAACATAATATCCCAACATATGTAATTTAATTTATATGCATAATATAAAGTAATTGCTTGAATTTAAATGAGAAGAGAGAAATTCCTTATAAAATTTCAGCATGGTGCCGAGTGTACATGGGAGGAATTAATGAGAGAGAAAGAGGCATATAATCATTAAAACATAATGAGGGAAGTATTTGGGAGGCTATAAATCATAACCCAACATTTGTAATTGAAAATAAAAGGGTATAACAACATAAAGAAATTTAGACAAAAATGAGAAAGGAAGAAATCCCTTACTTGGAAGTGTGATACCAAAGTCTTTGGAGAGGCTTGAGAGAGACTTCTAGGGAGCGTGGGGCGCCTTGGGATGATTATAGATATAGGAGGTCAAATTCTGGTCAAGATACAAAGTTTTTTAGTGAATATAAGTGGGATATTGGGTGGGTTTTTATAGGAAAAGAGAGGGGAATTCATTAATATTTAGGTTTTGGACACTACACATTAAACTAATCAAAACCACAAAACATCCCATGGTTTTTTCCCATGTTTTTTTTCCAAAGTGGAGTAAAAAAATTATTTTATAAGGAAAATGGACGAACTTATTAAAATATTAGGATTTCTTACGTTGAGGTGAGTCACACTCTCAAGGAAATCATTTTAAAAAGTTAAAATATTTTATAAGTTTTAGAGGGTCCACTAAGGCATCATAAAATTAATCAAAAAAAAAAATATAAAATCACATTATTTTAAAGGTAAAACACATATTTTTCAAACATACCTTTTATAGAATTTTATTACATCACAATTGGGTCATTATGATTTCATAAAACACATTATATATTTAAACAATATTTAATTTTTACCCAAAAATTCGACTGTCTCAGAAAATTATGAAAAATTCACCATTAGATAATTTTGACATACTGAATCCAAAAATAATATTCATTATATATATATATATATATAATTTTCTAAATATGTGAATTTTTTACTTTTAAAATGAAAACAGACATTTATCAAAAATTCATGGGTTTTGACAAAAAATAGTTTTCAAACCTTAATAAAAATTACAATTGTATTCATAAAAATTATACAATAATTTATATTTAACAAAAAGGTAATTTAGTAATAATATTTCATTAAAATATTATTTATTCCATTATTTTATCTAAATTATATTTCTTAATTGAATTTAAATATTATCTAAAAATACTATTTGTGCTTTAAAATCCATTTACAAAGTAACAATAATAAAATAAATGTATATTATTTATAAAAAAGTAAAGAAAATGATTATAGTTATAGGGTCTTGTCACATAACCCCTTATAATACTTGCATAAGACCTGCGGGTAAGGTGTGTGATGGTGACAAATTCTTAGGGTGGCTCAGATAACATGGCTCGGGTGATAATATCTATTAACTTTCACTTCTCCTATAAGTTGTTCGGTTAAAGCTTAATGTGTTGAAGCTTGGATTGGGCTTGGTCAAGAGAGAATCACAATGATGCTACCTCATTTCCGAGCACCAATAAATGGGCTTCGTATAGAGCGATTCTATTGGATAAGGCCATCACTTATTTTGTCTAAGTAAATTGGATTTTTTAAAGCCCTATATTTATACTAATCATGTGATCACTATTCAATAGATATATTAGAAATGGTAACAATTCTTAACAGTATTTTAAAATCAAAAATCATAAAACAAAGGAAGTGCATATATTTTATATAACCATTTTACATAACCATTTTACATAACCAGACATTGAATTAGATCAAGATGAATTTTCATTAATAAAAGTTTAGGTCATTACAATCTTTCCCCCTTAAGAAATTTTGTTCTAAAAATTTCCTTTTCCCATACTAAAATAGACGAGGGTAACTCTACTTCATCACTTCCTTCAATTACCACATTGCCTCTTCAAACTTTTGGTTTTCCCACAACACCTTAACGAGGGGCATTGTCTAATTTCATAGAACTTTTTCCATACGATATAAGATCTTCACCGACTTATCTTCACAGGAGAGGTCATTCTCCAATGGTACCACCTATGTATTGAGTATATGTGATGGGTTAGGTATGTACTTACTCAAGAGTGATAAATGGAATATACCATGTACTTGAGATAACTTCAGTGGGAGTTCTAGTTGATAGGCCACTGCTCCAATGTGACCAAGGATCTCAAAAGGGATGATGTACCTTAGACTAAGATTTCCCTTATTCCAAAATCTCGTAACTCTCTTCCATGGTGATATTTGGAGGAATACCATGTCTAAAACATCAAACTCCAGGTCTCGTCGATGATTATCAACAAATATATTTTTTCATCTCTGAGTAGATTTAATGTGCTGCTAGATGGTCTTAACCTTCTCCACCATTTCTTCAACCATTTCTGGACCTAGGAGTTTTTTCTCCCCAACTTCATCCCAACAAACCAGTGTTCTGAACCTATTCCCATAAAGGTTTTCATAAGGATCCATTTGTATTCTTGAGTGGAAACTGTTATTATAAGAGAACTTAACCAGAGGAAGATGTTGATCCCATTCTCCTTTGAAGTCCATTGAGCATTCTCTCAACATGTCCTCAAGTGTTTGGATAGTATGATCAGATTGGCCATCAGTTTGAGGATGATAAATCATACTGAAGTTCAGATCAGTATTCAGAGCGTGTTGGAGACTCTTCTAGAACTTATAGGTGAATCTTTGATCTCTATTGGATACAATCGATAATGGTACTCCATGAAGCCTTACCACTTATCTGATGTATATATGTGCCAATTGATCCAATGAGAAATCCTCTCAAATTGAAATGAAGTGTGCATTATTTGTAAGATGATACACAACAATCCAGATAGCATTGTTTCATTTGGATTTCTTCTAAATTCGGGTGACAAAGTCCATGGTGATGTTATCCCATTTCCCTGTTGGTATGAGTAATGTTTTCATCATCCCTTTAGACTTCTGCCTCTCAACCTTCACTTGATGACATACCAAACACTTTGATTTATACTCAGCGATCTCCTTCTTCATGTTATCCCACCAATAATGCTCTTGGAGATCTGGATACATCTTTTTGTTTCTTGGGTTAACAGAGAAATTTGAACTATGTGCATCATCCAAAAGTTACTTATTTAAATCCTAATTTTATAGAACACATTCTTAACCCAAATCTCATAATTACTTATTCATTAACATTTAACTATGAGGATTTCCCTTTTATAATAGTTTCCACTTTCTTCTGAATTCCCACATCATCCTTTTGAGCATCCTTTAACCTTTCTAGAAGAGGTGGTTTAGAAATCATTTGTGAAAGGATTGATGATGTTACTTTCTTTATGATTCCCATGTCCATTGTTATCAAATCTAAGAATATTGGATCCTTTTCAATTCTTATCAATGATATAATTTATGGGTCCTTTCTACTTAGTGCATCCACCACCTTGTTCTCCTTCCCAAGGTGGTAATGGATTGAGCATTCATAGTCTTTGATCAGCTATAACCATCTTCATTAGTGCATATTCATCTCTTTTTGTGTGAATATATACTTGAGGCTTTTGTGATCTATATATATTTCACACTTCTCCCCAAAGAGGTAATGTCGCTAAATTTTTATAGTGAATATTACGACATCCAACTCCAGATCATGTTTTGGATAGTTTTTCTCATGAAATTTCAAATTCCCCAAATCATAGGCAACGACCTTTTCATTTTACATCAACACACAACCCAAGCCCTTATTTTAATCATCACTAAATACCACAAAAAGTTATCCTCTTGTGGGAAGTGTGAGCACGAGCGCAGTGATAAGCCTCCTTTTCAACTCCTTAAATATATCTTCGCATTCATCACTCTAAGAAAAGTTTACTTCCTTCTGAGTTATCTTGGTGAGAGGGTTTGAAAATCATGAGAAATTTATCACAAATCGTTGATAATGTCCAGTTAACCCTAGGAAGATACAGATATCCATCACCGATGTTGGCCTCGTCCATCCCTAAATTGCATTTGTCTTAGAGGGTTCCACAGATATCCCATTGCTTGTGATGATATGACCCAAGTATGATACTTACTTTAACCATAACTCACACTTGTTGTACTTCACATAGATATTATACTTTTACAAGGTCTATAGTACAATTCTTAGATTCTCCTCCTTGGTTTTAGAGTATATTAGAGTATTGTCTATAAATACTACCAAAAATTTTTCAAGGTAATCTCTAAAGACTATATTCATTAAGTCCATGAATATTTTTGGAGCATTAGTGAGTCAAAAAGGTATTACTATGAATTCATAGTACCTGTAACTTGTACGAAAAGGAGTCTTAGGGATATCCTCCTTCTTCACCCTTACTTGATAATATCCCAAACGTAGATCCACCTTGGAGAAGTATTATGCTCCACGTAGTTAATCGAACAAGTCGTCAATCCATGGTAGGGGATACTTGTTCTTTATTTTGATTTTTTTGAGCTCACGATAATCAATGAAAAGACACATTGACCCATCCTTATTCTTGATGAAGAGGACTGGTGCACCCAATGGTGGAGCACTTGGGCATATAAACCCTTTATCCAAATTCTCTTGTAGTTGTTTATTTATCTCCTAAATCTTTACAAAAGCCATTATATATGGATTCTTGGATATTAAAAATTCCCTAGGTATAAGATTAATCAATAATTAAACATATCTTCTAGGAGGAAGAATAGAAAATTCCTTGAGAAAAACTTCAGCGGATTCAATCACAATAGGCATTCCATCAAGGATGGTTACTTCTTTAGACTCAATCATCTGAGTAAGATACATGTGCTCATAGGGTAGTAATATCCACGCATGAGATGATGGTGCTAAAGAAGATTCATTTTACTCTTTGAACTTGTACAGAATCGGGGGCTGATTCGCCATATTGAGAGTGATTTCCCTCTCACAGAAATTTATGTTGGATCTATATAAGGAAAGACAATCCATGCAAATAATTGCATCAAATTCCACTAGAGGGAGTTTTCCGTGGTTCATCAGGAAGTTAAATCCAAAAATTGTGACAGGGGAGGAGTTATATTCATGGGATGAAATGATTTCCCCATTTTTCTTTCTCACCAACATCTTTACTTCCATGATTTGTGGTGGTGTTGGGATTGTTATAATAAAATTTCTGGATATTAAATAATGCGTAGAACCAAAATAAAAAATTATGTTTTCTATTATTGAATGAATAACTAGCGTACCTTTCACCACTTCATTTTCAGAGTTCACTTCGACAATAGTGATGAAAAAAGCTCACCCTTTCTACCTTGGAGGTTGTTGGTTGCCTCTAAAAACTATTGGCTGAAGACAGTGGTTTGCAAAGTGCCCTGGTTATTTTTATTTGAAGCAATGAACAATGAGTTTAGGGTCGAATAGATCATTCCTCTCCTCTGTTGTAGTAGCGAGTTTTTCTTTTTTGGTAATTAATGGAAAGGTTCCATTCTCTTCTACACCTAAAGCATTTCTTTTTCCCCTTTAGGAAATTTCTTGGGTGCTTCTTTCCACACCTTTGGCAAGTGGGGTGATGGAATATCTTAGCACCATTGGATTTATCCATCGAACTGCCAGAATTAAAGTCCACTTTACACTTCTTTTTCCCATGATACCCCTAAGATTTTACGATATCCATTTAAACTTTTAGAGAACATCATAAAATTTACTCATAACTATCGAAGTCATGGATCACTAGGGATTTTTGTAGGATTTGTTTTAGCCCAATGAAAAAAAGTTCAACCTTTCATTTGGGGGTAACGAATAAACTGGAGGTGTATCATGAAATCCTTGTGAAGTTTCAATTGTACGTTTTGATGGATTCATTATCTTTTTTTCTTGAGGGAAAAGAAGTCCTTTTCCATCTTAAGTTGGAGGGTGAGATGAAAGTATTTATCAATTTTTTTTCTAGAAATCCTTCCATTCCAATGCCTCGATATCTTCCTCAAGATTCATATTTTTGATTAATTTCCACCATTGATCAGCTTCACCCTCCATACAATAAGTATCCAGGATAAACTTCTCTTGTTTGGAACATTTAAGTATGAAGAAGATATTTTCAATGGAGTTGATCCATTTTTCGGTGATTGAGGGATCAAATGGTCCATTAAAAGTAGTAGGCCTTTACCTCATGAAGCTATTGATTATAACTTGTTATTTATTAGGGGGGGGGGGGGTTGTATGATCCTCTTGACCCATGTTTCTATTCAAAACTTGAGTTAAATAATAGATTATCATGACAAAGTTTACGATTCCTGCTTCCCTCAGATTTTCAATCTCATAAGAACAGTCGTCACATTGATCTTTTCATCAGTTGTTAGCCTGATTCCTCCTATTAGTATCCATTGGATATAATAAAAGGAAATTTAGGGGTAACACATAAAGGGGAATCCAATGACCAAAAGGGATAACTTATAAATTACATTTATTTATTTAACTTATAAATTTATAGGCTTCAATATATGTTATCCATGATCTACATCCCAACATATATTCTTAGGGGAATTTTTTTATTCCCTCTACAATGGTTCATACTATACTTATGAATTTACCAAAGCATATCCCCCAAGAGTGTCATAACCAAGATTAAAGGAAGGCCCGTTGTTGTGCACCATTTTCCATTCGAGTCTAGATAAAAGTAGTGTTTTTGGGTTTTACCCTAAGATACATCTTTTCCAAAGCCACCTCTACTTATTCGTATCTAGATATGGATGTATTTGGTTGATAAACCACTTACTCTATACTCACCAAAATTTAGGTATGTTTTTATTATACATAGTATTATCCCTAAGGATTTCAATATGGTTTTGTAATCCTAATCCCAAAAATAATTAAAGCTATCCTCTGATACCAACTATAACAATCCTACTCTTTATTAAACACATAAACATGATTTATTACATAAAGTTCCACTTAAGAAAACTTTGAGGATTGATAGGTCTAGTGTATTGGAAAATTAGGAACATTACATAATAAATTATAACATAAAACACAACATATTTATTGAAACTTCTTTTACATGAACACAACATTCCTTTGTACTTGACATTGCATGGGATAACATGAGGACATGGATAAGAAAGGGGTGAGCTATAAATCCCAGTAAGAGAGTAAACAAGGCATAACATGAAGAATACAGTACATGTTATGCAATAAGCATATCAATGGAGAATAGAAGAAACATGGACATAAAGTCATGATATATCATGATTATCATAACATGGAAATGTGGCAACAACATTTAACATGATATTAGCATGAGCCAAAGCTCATTGCACATGGAGCATGAGTAAACCCTCATTGCACTTGAATTAGAATGAGTAAACCATCATTTCATTTGAATTAGCATGAGTAAACCCTCATTTAACTTGAATTAGCATGAGTAATCCCTCGTTTCACTTTACCTATCATGATACTAATCTTTACCCAATGCATTAGAGTGCTATCAGGGCACACCCTTTATAAACATTTCATTTCATGCATAAGTGTTCCAAATGGATCATACAACATGGATTCATTAAAAATCATAATTTATTCCATGAATAAGAGTGGTGGAATACATAAATTTAAGTCCTAAATCAATAAGTATATGTTTATAAAGGTGAATATCCTTGATAGAGAAATGGGTATGATATTCATTTACACGATGATTTTGGCATGGGAAATTTTGGTGTAACTTTGACAGCATAACGACATCAAATAGAAATAGTAAAATGGGTTGATGAGAGAGAAAGGGGTATCTAATAATTTATAAATGAAATGGACAGTAAGGGGGTCATGGAACATAACATCCCAACATATTTAATGTAATTTAGATGCAAAATATAAAGTAATTTCTTGAATGTAAATGAGAATAGAAAAATTCCTTATAGAATTTTGGCATGGTAATAGGTGTACATGAGAGGAATTAATGAGAGAGAAAGAGGTATTTCATAATTCAAAAATAATGACAGAAGTATCAGGGAGGTGAGAAATCATACCCTAACATTTTTAATTGAAAATAAAAGGGTAGAACAACATAAAAAGATTTGGACAGAAATGAGAAAGGAATAAATCCCTTACTTAGAAGTGTGATCCCAAAGGATTGGGAGAGGCTTATAAGGAGATTGGGGTGCCTTGGGAGGATTCTAGAGAGATGAGGGAATATTTGGGTTGAGCTCAAAATGTTTTTAGTGGGGATAAGTAAAAACTTGGGTGGGTTTATATAGGAAAATAGAGGGTACTTCTTTAATATTTAGGGTTTGGACACTACACATTAAACCAATCAAAACCACAAAACATATCATATTTTTTGACAATTTTTTTTCCAAAGGGGAGTGGAAAAAATTATTTTATAAGGCCAATGGCCTAAATTATTAAAATATTAGTCTTTATTATGTGTAGGTGAGTCACACTCTCAAGAAAATCATTTTAAAAATTTAAAATATTTTATAAGTTTTGGAGGGCCCACTAAGGCATCATAAAATTAATAAAAAAAAATCTAAAATCACATTATTTAAAAGTTAAAAAATATATTGGCCGAAAATATCTTTTATAGTATTTTATTACATCACTATTGGGTCATTATGATTTCATAAAACACATTATATATTTAAACAATATTTAATTTTACCCAAAAATTTGATTGTCTCAGAAAATTATGAAAAATTCACCATTAGATAATTTAAAAATCCTAAATCCAAAAATAATATTAAAATTTTCTAGATATTTTTCTAAATATTTGAATTTTTAATTTTAAAATAAAATTCAATATTTATCGAAAATTCATGGGTTTTGACAAAAAAAGCTTTCAAACCTGAATAAAAATTACAATTGTATTAATAAAAATTATATGATCATTTATATTTAATAAAAAGTAATATAGTAATAAAATTTTATTAAAATATTATTTAATCCATTATTTTTCCAAAATATATTTCTTAATTCAATTTAAATATTAACTAAAAATACTATTTGTGCTTTAATTTTTTTTAGAAAGTAACAATAATAAAATAAATGTATATTATTTATAGAAAAATAATTCACATAATCATAGTTCTAGGGTCTTGTTACATAACCACTTATAACACCTACATAAGAACTAAGGGAAAGGTGTGCGATGGTGATATACTCTTAGAGAGGCTTGAATAATATTGCTCGAGTGGTAATCTATATTAACTTCCACTTCTCCCGTAGTTGGTTCTGTTTAAGCTTAATGTGTTGAAGTTCGGATTGAGATTGGTTAAGAGTGAAGCCCAGTGACACTAACTCCTTTCCAAGCTCTGAAAAATGGGCTTTTTATGGATCAATTATATTGGATGAGGCCTTTGCGTCCTTTTTTTGAGTAAATTGGATTTGTTAAAGCCCTATATTTATACTAATCATGTGATCACTGTTCAATGAGTATATTAGTAATGATAACAATTATTAACGGTATTTTAAAATCAAAAAACATAAAACCAAGGAAGTGAATATATTTTATATAACCATTTCATATAATAATACATTTAATTAGATCAAGAAGAATTTTCATTAATAAAAGTTTGGGTCATTACATAAAATTATTTTCTTTAATTTTGAAACATGATTGGAAAAACCATGGTGAGACACTCTCTTGTGAAAAATGGTTTAAATAAAAGTTTGTGGGTGATGCCCACAACATGATTTAAAAACTTCTCATTAGATGATTTGATTTTAAAATGATGATTTTGAAGTTTTATGAACTTGGATTAGAAACATGGAATTAACGCGAGTTACATATGTTCAAAATAAATGTATATTTGGGACCATATTGATTCATACTTGGCTACTCTGCTGAAATGGGAGCACTCTAGACTTCATGTGTTCATGTTGAATATGGTTGGAGTCTTATTAAGTTGGACTTGGAAACTTTACCAATATTTGGAAACTTTTGATTATATCTCCAAGTGATGAATTGGGTTTAGAGAGAAATTTTATTTATTGTGAGTTGGTTTAATCTTTTAGGCCCACTTTGATGGGAGATGTATTGGGTTATTGTATTGAATGAGTGTGTATGGACATAGCATGGGTGTGTGAGTTATGGTGTGGGTTACATAATGACAAAAATGATTTTAAAAAAGGTAATGTGGATTTTTGTGTGATTACCATATATATTTTTCTCTATATTTTTTACTATAGTATACTTATCCCATATTTTATATAAAAGTGTGGTAAATTACTCTTTTATAAGTGGAAAGTGTGATAAGTATTTAGTGGAATGCCTACTGGGTGGTATACTCACCCCCTATATATGCATCACGATGAATATGTAGTCTTATTTTGGACATGGTGTAGGTAATGGGAGATATTTTACATTTCTAGAGGATTTTGTTATTTTTATGGTCCCATGTGATTGATATTGAAGGTAGTTGTCAGGTAGATCATTAAAGTGTCTTATGTTAGCTCTTTTTTATTTCATTTATTCTTGGTCTTATAGATTTTCTTGGTTATAAACTTTTGTATATGCTGTGACTAATCATTTTTTTATATTTTATATATTGGAGTTCAGTATCATGTTTATTTATGTATTATATATATATATTGTGTTAGAGATTCCTTTTATAGGTTGTTGTGAAAGTAAGGGAAAATCATCCACCATGATTTGGTAATTCATTTATAATTTATTTCCATCCTTTGGTTTCTCGGGGATGAACCAATGGTTATTGGTATTTTGGTCCTACCCAAGGTGATGGGTCAGGGTAAAGATGTTATAACTATTATTGTTGGAAATGATAAGGTTGATTACCACTACCATGTTGTTCCCTAGAATGAATCTCTAATAAATATTTTAAAATTGGATCTCATGGATTATTTTTTATCTGATAGATTACCTATATTTGACTTTTCTCTTGGAGATGATGTCTCGATCCCTGCACCAGATCCTAAAAGACCAACGATATGGTTCACATATTATCTAGGATGTATCTAGGTAAATATCTTTTCTGGAGGTCAACTCATCCTATAAACTCATTAAGGGAGTGATTATATATTAAATAGCTATATATTAGCCCAATATGATCAAGATTAGAATAAAAAATCCATTGTTCATAATTGTTCATCTATATTTACATTTTTCATTAAATAACCCTAACAATAGATGGAGTCTAAAGTGGTATTTGTTCCTGGGTGGTTTTTCTGATGAACAGGCTTAGGCATTCTAGGTGCATCATTTTTTTGGAGTTAGATGAATAGATTCATGAAGTTGAACTCTGTGTGGAATTATTTATTTACCAATTCATGATATATCGATTGAATGAGCTTCTCCTATAACTGTTCTATCATTGGTGTTCAAGTTACAACACCTTACACCCATCAATTGGTGAGGAAAGAATATGTTTATGGGATACCTAAAAAAAAGTAGGGATCCCAATACTTGTGAGGATGTATGCTGAGTTTTTTACCATCGCTAATTTATTGGAGGATATAGGACAAATACCTCCCTTAGAAAGAGATCCACTAGTCGAAGCAAGAGAATATTTTGAAGGAGTATCCATTATTAGGAAAAAATTACCACCCAAAAAATAGATCAATTATACTACCAATAAAACCACTAGACGTATGATTGATAGACTACTGGAAGTTCCTACATAGAACAATGCAGTGGAAAATCAAACCTTTAGATATTCACTTCCCCTTTACCATGTGTACCAGAAGTAGGAAGTCATTTCACCCTACCAACTATATCATGTCAAAATTTCATACACATTAGTAGAAAAAATGAAATGAAAAAAAAGAAACAATAAAACATGCAATAAAAGTATATAAATAAATAAATAAATGAACAGATGATATTTAACATACTTTTAAATTTTATCCTACATGTATGGGAGGAACTAGTATGACTTCTTTATAATACCATAAGTACAAAGAAGAAAATAAATGGAAAAACACCATTAGTAATATTTCATTATAGAATGATTAATGCTCTTTAAAAAATTGATACACTAACCAAAAAAACTATGGAAGTGTCATATTCACCATTCAATGCTTATATCCACTTTTGAGGGTTGGTCCCCACTTCCTTTTATAAGAAAATTAATTGATAGTTCTCATTACACTATCTTCCAATATTCATGGGGAAGTATCTATATGGAATGTCACTATTGATTTCCAGTAACATTATTGACCTCAACTGCTTAACCTGGAAAACACTTCTAGATTATCATTTCTAGTTAATTCCTTATAGAGAGTTCTCCAACATTCTGAATCACCCTTTACTAATACAAATATGGCCTTTATCAATGCTAGAAAAGGGAATTAACAGTGCTAGAAAAGATCTATTAATCAAGGTGAAGATAGTGGGTCCCTTTTATTAGTTCTCTAAAAAGCACCGATAAAGGACCCTTTTATAAGCACTAAAAAAGCACTGATAAATGTTAAAAAACATTAAAAAAATATTTCTGAAATTTTGGGAGGAGCTTCAACAGCGCTTGAAGACCCTTTCAACAACGCCCCACCTCCCACCGCAGCCCACACACCCTAGCCATCCCCTTAGCCTTTAATAACGCCCCCACCCCCTTTAACAGTGCTATACATTATTACCCACCCGCATGTGCGACCTACTTCCTCCATGATTTGAACTCGGAACCTGTTTCCTGCACACCTAAGCCTTTACCACTTCACCATATTTCTTTCCTCTTCATTTATTAATATATCTATTTTATTATATATATATATAGTTATATTTACTCATATATTAATATATATATATATATATTAACCTATATATATATATTAATATATATATATATATATTAACACATATATATATTAATATATATATATAGTTATATTAATATGTATATATTTAGTTATATTAATATATATATATATCCGTATATTAATATATATATATATATATCTGTATATTAATATATATAGTTATATTTATATATTAATATATTAATTTTTATATTAATATATATTTATAAGATCAGTTTTAAATAAATTTAAAAAATATGTTTTTGTGTGTGTGTTTATAAATAAATAAATACATATATACAACTCACACACACACACACATATTATATGTATATTTGTAAGTATAATTATACATAATTATATATATTTAAAAATATTATATATCAATATGTATATACATATGTTTATACTATATAGATAATATATATCATTTTGTCAATACAGACACACAAAAATACACACACACACACATCATATAGGTATATAAATATAAATATTTTTTTATTTTAAATAAAATGGATATTTTTTTATTTAGATAAGCCTTATATGTTGAGAAATATACTTTATATGTAAATATGATTAATTATTTATTTATAAAATTAATTTCTTATGGGTGAATATATAAAAAATATGTACATATTATTATATAATTGATTGTAAGTAACATTACATTGTGAAGAATGATAAAATTTCAAATCCATGATATCAATATAAATATAACCCCTCAGAATTAGTTTAGTCCCCATTGAAAAAGGTCAAAAAAAACCCCTGGAATGAGGATGGAATTCCATTGAATGTTAAAAAATTTGGGTATCTGAAATAAAAAATCAGTTTTGGAGGCCTTTTGGGACTTTTTAGCCTCAAAAAATGTGACAAAATATTCCCTTGAGTTATTAGCACGTAGTGCTCATCGGAGGCTTAGAGTTGATTTGCTGTAGAGCTTAAATGGATACCTGGATCAAATGTTATGGTCATTTGAAGTTTGAGTTACATTTTGAACTTATTTTAGATCTTTTATTAATTTTTTGATTTTTTGTGTCTTCAAATTGTTATTAAATGATTATTTGTTGATGATAATTAGAAAAATATTAATTAATAATTTTTTAAGATATTTTATAATCCATTTTCACTACATATCTTATATATTAAGTGGAAATGTTTATTTATACTTATCTAAAATATATTTAATAAATATATATTATATTTATATAAATATAAATATACTTATATATTTATATATCAATATATTATTTTTTATGAAATATTTTTTTAAATATACCCTTTATCAGTGCTAGGGAAAAAAGCACTGATAAATCCCCCCCTTTATCAATGCTACTAAAAAAGCGCTGATAAAGGGTGGAACTGCAGAAACCCAGTTTTGTGGTAGTGCTTGATGTCACCATAATATAGGTACTTATGATGTCCAAACTAATATTGAAGATATGAACTAATTTTGATGTCACACTAATCCCAACCACCTACCACTGATCAAATTTCTTGTGAATGTAAATCTGATGCTTGAACTTTTTGTGCTATAAATTTCTGATGGTCTAAATAAGGTTTCGCATCCCAATAATATCCCACATGAAAACTTGTTCTAGTAAGAACCTCAATAAACCTCCTTATAAAACCTCCTTTCTTCCAATTAAGTAGTATTGATCCTCTAACTTTTTCTTCTTTTATTCACCTAAGATCTACTGTGACATGATACTACCTTATATTTTCTTTAGCTAATGTCTTAGTGAGTATATCTTGTAGATTTTGGCTACCCATTCTCTTCTATAGATCTAACAATTTCTCCTACAATATATTTTTTATGAAGTGGTAATTTAAGTCAATGTGCTCTATCATTTCATGAGAAACCATATTTTTAGTCAAATGGATTTCACTTTAGATTTTATAGAAAATAATCCCTCCATTTTAAATTCTTATTAATTCCTTTAGTAAATGATTTATCCAAACCATCTCCTTCCTAACTTCCATTTTTTCTATATACTCTTCATTTGTTGTACTCAATGTAAAAATCTTATATAGTAACAACAAAAAATTTATTTCTATTCCTCCATAATAAAATATGAACTATATTGTGCTCTTCTAACTATCAAAATCTCCAAAAAAAGTCAACATCAACAAAAACTTATGATAAATTGTCCTCTTCAAAATAAAGTTCTTAATTTTATAATACTTTCAAATATTTAATAATCTACTTAACTTCTTCCTAATTTTCCTTTCTAGGGTTAGACATAAATATTCTTACAAATACCACTACAAATTCAATATATGGTCATTTACAAATCATTACATACATTATACTTCATATAACTGAATCATAAGACACTTTCTCCCTACATTGATGCTCATCTTTGGTTGTAGCTATTTGTGCCCTAGATAGTTTGAAGTGTTAAGAAAGAAGGGTAGAAACTAGTCTGCATTCAACCATGAAAAAACATTCAATTATTTCATAGATATAATGCTTATGATATAGAACAAAAGTTCTGGTCTTCAATATATTTATGTTCTCATCCCCAATATCTTCTTTTATTTCCCAATATTATTCATGTAGCACCACTAGTTTGAGGTATGTGACCCTTTTTTATACCTTTTTATGCATATTAAGTGGTTGGGAATGGTTTGGGAGAGTTTGGAATGGTTTTGGAAAAGTTTGGAGGCCTTTTTAAGGCTTCCCAATTTAAGCACGGTTAGGGGAAATTATATTATAATCCTAGGTAACCATGTGATATGCCGCTATTCAGATAGTAGAATCTTCACAGTTAGCACACGGTTTGTCAAACTATTCAAGATAACCATGTGGCCCATTAAAAATGGGTTTTTTAAATGGGGTTAGTCAGGATTTGCCCTAACTCACCCATTTCTTCTCCCATACAAACCCTACATGGTATTTCTTCTTCTCAAGGGATATGAGTGCTCTACCACACATTTTGGAATCAAATCGGAGGAGTTTCTTAGTGGTTTGAAGGAAATTAATCTCAGGTAAGTCTTATCTCTTGTTTTGCTGTGGTTTTATCTAGATATAATCTTCCCTCTCTTTCGGTTTTCTAGATCTAAATTTGTTTCATGTTGATACAGGGTTTTTGTTTCTTTAAGTGATTATATTAAGGAATTTTTATTATAGAGAAGGATATCTAAGTAGTTTTTGTTGAGCATTTTCTCGGATTTGTGGTGTGGTTTCTTGTGGGTCTATTTTGCTGGAACCCTAAAGGTCAGTGGATTCTCTCTTGATTCTACTTTGTTTGATAATGAGGCCTTGTTTTCAATTAATTTGTTTTTCTTGAAATTAATTGTGAATATGATGTGAAAATCTTGGTGGAAACCCATTGGGCGATGATTTGGGGGATTTTGGGTGAAATAGGATATTGTTACAAAAAGGGGTTTGTTGTGGGATTTTAAAATGTAGATTTTAAAATTGGTTGCTTGTATTGGTTTATGGAAATGGTTTGGGAAAATGGTTTTCAATAAGAATGTGGTTTATTGAAATTTATTTTTTCATGGATAATGGTTAAATGGTGTTTTCAATAATGTGTGATTTATTGAAGTGATTGGAATGTGTTGGAAATGCTTGTGTGCATAATGTGTGGACTTGGTGTGCTTTATGCTTATTGGTTGGTCATGTATTATGGATTGTGTTGATTGTGTGTGAAGTGGGTTAAAAGTATCACTATAAATGGTGATGAATATTTGACATATTGGCCACCATTATAGATAAGTGGTTGGTAAGTAGCACTAATTTTGAAAAGTAGTAAACAAGTTTGGACGGAAAGTTGCACCATGCCTTGTTGTGTGTTGCAATACAAGATGAAAATTATTTTACTCATGTGAAATAGTGAATTAGATTATGCCATGGTTGTTTGGATTTACCTTGGGTTTCATGGTTTGGGTAAGGTGGCTTGGTAATGGTGTGTTTTTCTCATCGATAATTGTTAAACTATTTGATGTTTTATATAAACTATTTTATACAAATGCGCTAACGGTTTTATTCTAGTGGTGTGTGTAGGGAATTCATTTAGGGAAATCCTACTATGTATTATTACTCACCCCTGTTTTGGCACTTTGGTGATTTTATAGATGTTGTATTATGGGACATAGGTAAGAGTAATGCATCTCATTTTTCTAGCGGTTCTTCATGATGCTTGGGTAGTTTGGTGGTGCTTAGAGAATGGATCTTGTTGTGGAGCATTGGAGCATGCCTTGGTTTAATTTGGGTCTATTTTCTAGTCTTCCATTTATCACTATGATTTTTGTTTGATATGTTTTTTTATTAGTTTTTGGGAATTTTTATAGATTATTTTGGTTGTCTTTTGGTACTATATGGTTCGGGTTTCTATGTTAACATGCATCATGTAGTTTTTTTGATAATAAATTGTTTGGATGGCTGGTTTATCTCAAGGAAAAATCATTCCCCAATTTATTATTTAATCCCTTGACATTTATTTCTATCCTTTTTCATATTGGGAATATCTCTTAAGGCATAGTAGCACATCACCACCTTATCAAGCCAATGAGGATGGGGTGGGACATTACATTTTATCTCAAAAATTTCAAAAAATTTATTTTTTAATTTATAAATATTTTTTGCAACTAGTTCAAATGACACATGTCATCTATATAGAATAAAAAAATGATGAAAGTAACATCAATACATTTCTTTTAATAAAAAAAATGATCAATGTTACACCTACTAAAGCCTTGTTTTTCTATAAACCCATCAAACTTCTAATTTAGTTTTCATGATTCTTTCTTTAAACTATAAAGAATTTTATTTAGTTTACATACCAAATTTTAATGTCTAAATTTTTTATAACTATTAGATATTTCATTTAAATATCCTTCTATAAATCATATGAAGGAAATATTTGTTAATGAGGGGAGATCTCAGGCTGTCGGCTCGACATATTCCTCTGCTAGTGTTTTCTCTCTTCCCGACGGTGATGGATCTTCTTCCATCCACTAAGCTTGATATGCTTTTCTCTCTCCAGGTTCTCTCCCTCCTCTATCTCACTAGTTCTCGGTCTTCTCTCCAAGCTCTGCCTCCACTAGCTCTGTGATGCTTTTCTTCGGCCGCCTCACTACGCTCTGGCCTCGTCTTCCACCTCTCCTATCCAGGTAGGAAATGGAGTGATGGGCACAACACGGCTTTGGGATTGCTATTTGGCGGTTGTAGGTCCTCTCAGAGCCTCTTTTCTTATTTTTTTAGGGTTTTATCCCCCGGTTCTTTTTAGGGTTCCATTATCGTTTATTGTTCCTTGCTCGCAATCAGGGGTTCATTCCTGGTCTTCAGGGTTTTCCTCGGTTCCTTTTCCCCCTTTTGGATCTTCTTTCTCGGTGTCGGTTACTATTTTTGTTGGTGGTCTTTTTTCTGGAACTGGTATTTGGGGCATGAAGCTGTGTTTGTATCCCTATTGATGGTGATGAGGGTGATTTGGATTCAATTCTTTGTTTTTGTAGGTGGTGTTTTTTGGATGTTGATTTTATCTACATGATGGTGATTGCTCGGATGGATACGATGATGGCGAAGGTGAAGCAATGGTGCCGAGACGTGGTTGCTCTAACATTTTGTCCTACCTCTGTCTTCTCGTTATCTACTCTGGTTCCAGGTTACCTCCAATCTCTTCGAGGTGGAGCAGCGTGGAGGTCTCCACGGTCCTTTGGGACGTGAGTTTGAGCTGCCCGATTCAGGGTGTTCATCGCTGCTGCCTTCTATTTTGGTGTCAAAGGTATTTGGTTCAGAGTGGTCGACGACGATGAGGCGTGAAGGTTAAAGACTGTGTTTATGTGTGGATGTGTAGATGTTTTCAATGGTTGGCTTCCGACGAGAGGATGGTAGTGAAGTGCGGTCCTCTGTGGTTGGTGTCTCGGGCAGAGTGCGTCTCGTGGTGTGTCAACCTTTTATTTTTTTCTGGATTTGAAAGTTGGTTTTTAAGTGTTTTTTAATTTTTAATTGGTCAGGACTTGTGGATACTTTTGGAATTCAGTTTATGTTTGAATTTTGTATGAGGGAGTTATCTGGGATAATTTATTTTTATGTTTTGTATGAGTTGGACTTGTCTTTGGTTCACACTTTTCCTTTAAAAATGTCATTAGAAAATACAAATCTGGATTGTATGATAAGGAAATATTTGTTAATATCCATATTCTCAAAGTAATAATTTTCTAATGCCACCATACTTAGAAATGTTTATATGGTAAAATGTTTAACTACTGGTAAGAATATTTTCAATAAATATACTCATTACTTCTGTTGAAACCCTCTAAGTACCAGTCATTATTTGTATCTTTTCTTTCCACTAGTCTCTTACTTAATCTAGAAAACCCACTTATTCTTCAGAGTCTTTTTACCCTCTAGAAGTTCATATTTTTCACAAGTTATATTGAACTTTAATGAACCAATATTCTCATTCATGGATGTCTCCCACTACTTAGATTCACTAAGATAAGCTACCTACCCCATATTTTTAGGTTCTCCTATATCCATTAGGAGTAGAAAGTTTAAATAATGCCTAAATATCTACACCTGTCTCCTGATTCTAGATAATCTCCTCAACTGAATCGGCTGAACTGAACTTTTAGAATCTACTCTTTATATTGGTACCTAAACTTTTTGTACTTGATCTTTTAGGGTATGTAAATATGGTGTTCCCAATCGATCTTCAACAACTCTTAAAATTTATAGACTTTTTGATGGTCATACTTCTAGACTTCCAATTACTTCATCACCTTAATCCTAGTTCTCTAGTGTAAATCCTAGAGAATTTAGTTTAATATAATACTATTCTTGATAGATTTATTAACATGAAATAATAAGATTTAATCAAACTATGATATAAAAAATATTATTATTTAAATATGACCATTATAAACATGCCATTAAATTAGTGGCATGAATAGGAATAAAAAAATTAAGAAAAATATGTATAAATGTTTTTATAATGTAAGTTTATTTATGAATAATAAATATATACTCAATTTTCAGTAAAGGAATTTTATGCTTTGAAAATATGTTTTCAATAAATTTTTAGCTTATTTTATTTTGTGCGAATACATTATAATTAATTTATAAAATTTTTTAGAAGTTATATTTAAGGGAATGGAAATTATTTTTGAAATAATCATTTCAATATTACCTTAGTGTTAATTCTAAATATTTTTTTAAAAAATATTTATTTTTCATTGAATAGTGAAAAGTACTAATTTTTATTAAACTATAATTTTTTTCATTGAATAAAGTAATTTAAAAATCCCATTATGTTTTTAATTTGAACTTTAAGTAATATAAACCTCATTTAATTATATAAAATATAATTAATTAAATAGGAATCAATATTATACTTTATTTTGGCATAAGTTCATTTTTAGGCTTAAAAAAACATTTTTCTAAAAACTATTTTTCATTATTTTTATGCATTTATATTATTTTTTTCCGCTTATATAAATTTAATCTTAAAAAATGGATTCAATATTTGGAATAATGAGGTTAAAATTATTTAAGTAGAACAATTTTATTTTTGGTCATTATAAATAGTAATTGTATTGAATATTCATCACCTTAACAAGGGTAAAACAGGTAGAACATGGTTAAAACTATGAGATAAGGCCTAGAAATAAAAAAACACTTTAATTTATTTAATTTTATAGTTTCCTTTCAACCTTAATCATTTTATCTATGAATTTTTAGTAATTTATTGCAACATTACTTTTTTAATTTCCTAAATATTATTTTAAGTAAAGAATAAATACTAAATGTCACTCTATTTTAATATCTCTAATATTTTTTTTCATAGGGATAAAAAGAAGACATTTTTGGTTATAAATGGTTATTTTAAATAAGAAATATTTTTTTCATGGAAATTTATTTTTAGTTTTTAGTGATAGAATAATTACCTTAAATGCTTATGCAACACTAACACCATGCTTGTTCAAGTAATAGATAATTAAATATAATAATTTACCAAATATTAAAAGTAACATAATTTTGAAGAATTATTATGTTAATGTTTTTTAGATAAATATAATTTATTATTTTTGTTTTAAAATTTTATATTTAAATTATATTTCTATCTTGTTGTCTTTAAAGTCAAAGTATATAAATAACATAGTACCAAAAATGACTTTAACGGTATCTTATGTTAAAATAATATTTAACTAAATGATTTAAGATTTATAAAAATTTATCTTTGGAAAAGTTAATGGGATATGGTTAAGAATATCAACTATTTTACACTTATGGATCAAGTTTCCTTTTATAGTAACTTTTTTGACCACTACAGAGTAAATAAAATTGATATTGTGGTAATAATTAAATGGGTTGATGGGGGGGGGGGGGTTAAAAATAAGATATAAGGGATTAAAAATTACATAAAAATGTCTAAATTTTATTTTATGATATTATTTAATATCATACTCATACTAGATTTTAAATAAACTAACTTGGTTCTACATTCACATAAATAAAAATTTATTATATTTAAATATATTCCCTTTCATTCACTATAAAAGGAAACCACCCATCCTCTAGTCCTCACTCTACCTTGATCCAATTAGATGTACAAAACCCTAAAAAACCTCTCCAAAAAATATTTATACAAGTTCTATAGGTTTTATTATCTTTAAAAGACTATATCTAGGGTCCTTAAGTAGAAATCCAAAGGAGGTCTCTCAAAGAGGTGGTGATATTTCGAACCGATCTCTTTCATTTTACTTATTCTTTTACATCCTTTAACTCTTTTCAAACCATTAAAATATAATACAATTAGTATATATAATATAATAATACGTATTATTATGTTTTCATAACCCTTATCCATATTTTTTTCTCTAAAATATGGAACTAAACCATCATTCATGCATACGTGCAGTATAACACCTCCATAAAGTGGTGTGATTTGTTTTTGATTTCAAATTTTCATGGCTATTAATAGGGAAATATTTAAGGAATATATATTATATTTAAAATATATTTATAACTCTTTAAACTTGAATCATTATATAACTTTATTTCATTCCATCTATAGAAAATTGAAAACATTACTTGGGTGTATGTATGGATCACCATCTCTACAGAGTGATGTAATTTATTTTTCATCACCAATTTATATGAATGGTTATAAAAGTGTATATAATTATTAAATATGGTACTTATTTAATTATTATGATTATGGATATGTAGAAACCATGAAAAACGTTCAAGGAATGGAACTATCAAACTGAAACATGCATGGAAAATGATCCAGTTTTCACCATAATGTTCATTTTAATGAAGAATTATCAATTAAAGGATAATTAGAAATTACATGGAATTGTTACACATTAAGTTATGTATGAATAATTTTATGTAATATATTATAATAAATATATATTTATTATATAGTATTTTTGAATGTGTATGAATAAAAACAACACTTAAGGTAAGGGTTCTTCGTATCAATTTTTTTTCCACTGAGACATATTTGATGTTATGATACTATTTAGGTTTATGAGGTGTATATACTACCTCGTTTAAATTTTACAAAATATATCCTTCTTATTTCATGGTATTTAAAGTTACATCTAAAATTATTTCATTCTATGGGTTTTTCTTCGAAAGTTGCTAAAGTTTTAAGGGTTTTTCATCTCACTTTTATTTTTATGAGACATATAGCAAATTCAACACATGTTTCTTTTTTTAGTATATAAAATACCCATGATTTTATTTTATAATCATCATAATGGAAATTATGGTGATTTAAAAATACATATTAGGTTATATATTTCATGAGGTTTTTATTTAATGATTAAATAAGTAGAAATAATTTATTTTACAATCTAATTTCTTTTTAGGACTATCCATGGTAAAAATATACTGAGGGAAATTTTATGGATATTATCATTTAAAAAATATATAGTTTCTTATCCCATGTTCATTACTATAACTTTATAATATTATTACCATTTTTGTCTCCTTATCACTTAAAATGACTGATAAAATGTTTTTATAGAAAAGTTGACCATATTTTCTCTTTGGTTGATGAAATACTTCTTTGATGTACAAGATTGTAAAAATTGTTTTATGAAAGTTATTACCCATAATTTAAATTTATTCAAATGATAATTTTCACTACCATTTAATTTAGTTAGAAATTTTTTAAAAGTAATATTTCTAAAATTTTTCCGAATAAGTCATTTTTTGACTTTAAAAAAATATATGAATGGAATGTTTCCTTTTAATGTGTATGAAATGAATATATTTTACGACCATAATGAACATTATTTATTTTAATATTACATTTCATGTTTTCTTATCTATTTTCAATGAAAATAATATTTCAATATTCTGATAATTTTAGTCAAAATGTTATCAAAGGAAAAGAACAATTTCTTATATTTGCAAAGAAATGTTTTAATGATTTTTAAAGGATTGTTTTATCTATTCCATAAACATTTAAAGATTTTTATGATTCACTAGGGTTATTATCTTATTATTCCATCAAATTTATTCATATGTATAATGATGATGACGATTCTATGAAACCCATTTCTTTATAATATGATAATTAAGTTATAATGAGATATTTTTGAAAACCTTTCCTTTCCATGGGTTATGATATATAGAAATGGTGAAAAGTTTTTGATATTGTGGTAAAAATATCTATAGTTTTAATTATGTGATGGGTGGGTACTTTATATCCCTCCAATGCATTTGGTAAATGAGTTTATGTGCTTGATCCACTATGATAAACAAGTAGGGAAGTAAGATTCACTATGATATGTGAAACAAATAGTGATTCCTGATCCGCTTTGATATGAGAAACATGTGGTGATACCTGATCTCCTATGATATGATTTTATCAGTAGTTAACATTGATACATGATATGGTTTTTATTCCAATGATGGTTCTATACTCTTATTAAATTTTTATATGCTTATGATTTAAACTCATGGATAATGATTGATTTGTGATGATTCCACAATCTTTTAACATACTAATACTTTATGCCATGAATCATGATTATGATAAATGATTTATTGGGTATTATATTCTATTGATAATAACATATCATCATAAAATTATTCTCAATATATGATTACATATTATCATTTAATGATATCTCCCATGTTTACCCTTATTAAGCATCTGAGCTTACCCCTTCTTATGTTTTAGTTTTTCCTTAGGTTATGAAGAAGGGAAATAAGTATGATGAGTATATAAGGGAACCTTTTATAAAGAAATATGTTAGATTTGATGATGATTGTAATTAATTTTTTTATATATCTAGTCTATAAGTACGCCAAACCTTTTTTTCGGTTCCCAACCATGTTTATTTTAGAGATATATTAAATATTCATCCAAAAAATGTAATATCTAGGTACGTTATGCATGGGTTGCCTAAGTTGGTATCAGAGTAGAGTTTACTTATTTTTGAATATTAGGATTATAGAGTTTTTTTTTAAAAATACTAGGGATATTCCTTTGCATATGATAAAATCCTAAAGTTTTGGTATGGTAGAGATTATGTGTTTTACCTAAAAATAAAGCACCATATGGATACTAAAAGTTGATGTTATTTTGGCAGAGATCCATATAGTATTAATATCCCTAAAATGAGATGGTTGGGTATATCTCAACCAACATTCTAGTCAATGGTTAATGGGACCTTACTTGATTCCTACTTTCACACTCCAAAGGGATATTCTTGGGTCAATCCATATTTTCTCTATGAACCATTATGAAGGATTTGAATAGATAATGACTATAGATGACCTAAATTAATCCTAAGGTGTAAAATATTGATAATAAGGTGTAATTATTTAGTACATAATAAGAATTATTTTCATCATTATATGATTTCTCACTTTTTCCTCACATTTAGATTTTTAGTTCCTGTAAATGGATGGTTCTAATAGGATTTGTGTTAATGTTGAATGCGATGGATAATTCAATGATTTTCCTCAGGAGAAACCAAATGAAACATGAGTAATAATTAAAAACATAGTTATTATTAATCATATATCTCATTATATGATTAACAGCCTCAACTTGGGTGAGTTTACTATCACACCCAATGATAGAAATATTGAGTTTCATGGGAATTCAATTGATGAAGACCATATAGGGAAAATGATTCATCTTCACACATGTCAATTATATGGGAAGAAACAACCAAGTAAATGTCTCAAAATTATCGGAAGATGTTGTATATGTGGAAAAGAAGGGAATAGAGAAAGTAATTTCCACATAAAAATGAAGAGTTTGATAGATTGGAATAATGTTCATCCCAATGTAAAATTTATAGTTTAATGTCTTATGTGTGCATTCCTTCATAATTATCTATGTCAATACCATAATCCAAGGGATAACTCTTTGAACAAAGAAGGTATTATATTATTCCAATCATTTATGTGGAATAATTAAGGTTTTTATGTATTAGGATTTATTAATTATATGGTATAATTTTTTTACCAATGATATTATAGTTATAAGAATCCTAAAAAATCTGAGGATTGTTTTTTAGTAGTTTTTCATTAAATATTTTGAAGTATATATTGAATGGTACTGATAACCAAGAAAAGTGATTTAGTGGTAAATTGTTATTTTTTTAAAACAAATTATTGATGGATAGATAATCATTAATATGTGCCTGATGTGGGAAGATAATATTTTGTTGGGATAAAGAGATTATCGATATTGATAAATTAAATTTGATAGTTTGTGTAGAGTCAATTTTTGGAATCATATATGATTTTATTTTAGATTTATGGTGATTCAGGATATTTATGGAAATAATTATAATATTTTCGAGAGTATATAATTACGATATGTAAATTTTCTGGTATATAGACTTATGAGTGATTAATATTATTTGGAGGTAATTGGTACATCGATCGTTGAATAATACGTGTTCAAATAATTATAATATTTGGGTTTCAATTTTGGTCAAGTATATTTTGGAAGAAGATTAAGTTTAGTTTAACTCTGGTTGTTATTATGGAGATTTTGGAGATTGGTGTATGAAGATTTATTTATATTAGAAAAAAATTTTCTAACCATTTTAGTTTTGGTAAATATATAAATATAGGAGGAATAACATGTCATTAATTTTTGGATATTATGGTTTATTAAAAATTAATTTTAGTTTTTTAGTAACGAAGAAATTATCTTGAATATTAATTTCATGGAGTAAGAGATGACATATAACTGGAAACTGAGCAAAGCATAACAAAATAATGGAATTGAGTTTATTAAATTGAAATAAATCAATTAATTATATTTTCTTATGTACTCTATCATTATAATAAAATAATCATTCAAATATTAGAAAAAAATCTTTAAATAAAGTTTTTATCTTTTTAAATTTATTTTGAATGAATGGATGATATTCTTTATGCCTTACAGATTTATGATTTTGTGGTCATTAACTTTCTCATGATTATGTTCTCTATCACTCTCTATTATTCATAGGATATTATTTTTCTTCTCTATTGTAATATTTTCATTTCTTTTTAATGTTATCCTTATCTAGGAACCCAATTTTGTGTTATTTCAGGTAACCTTTATGTTACCCATTTTCCATTTTCAAAGAATGTTTTATAATACATTTTTACGATGTGGGTTTTCAAAAAAGGTACTTAAAAATATTGAACATTTAATTACCAAGATAAAAATTGGGAGGGTTAAATTTATTTAAGAGGGTAGAATGTAACACCTCAAAAATTTAGTTTAAAAGAATACTGTACTCTATATCTTTCTTAACATGAAACACTGATCATTAAGCAAACTTTGATATACTATAAAAGTATTATTATTTAAATATAATAATTATAACATAGTTGTTAAATTGACAGTATGAATAAGAATAACCATAATATGAAAATTATGTATAAAAGTTTTTATAATGAAAATTTATTTATGAATAATAAATAAATACTCAATTTTTAGTTAATTTATTTTATTCTTTAGGAATATGTTTTATTTAAAAATGAGTTTTATTGATTTTTTATGTGAAAATTATAATTAATTTATACTATTTTTTAGATTTTTTAAGGGAATGGATATAATTTTTTAAATCATGATGTGTATATTATCTTAGCATTATTTTTTGGAATTTTTTAAAAAGATTTATTTTTCTATGAATAGTGAAAATATCAATTTTTGCGAAACTATCAATTATTTTCATTAAATCAAGTAATTTAAAAGTATTATTTTGTTTTTAATTAGATATTAAAGTAACATAATTATCATTTAATTATATATAGTTTAATTAATTACATAATAATTATAATTATACTTAATTTTGGTATAAGTTCTTTTTTATGCTTAAAAGCACATTTATCCAAAAATTGGTTTTCATAGCATTTTATGAATTAATATTAAAATTGGATTTTTAAACTTCTAGAAATTGAACCTTGAAAAATATATTCTATATTTGGAACCATGAGGTTCAAAATTTTCATATAAGGACTTTTATTTTTAATCATTATGAATAGTAATTGTGGTAAATATCTGTCACCATGATAAGGGTATAATGGGTAAAATAAGGTTAATACTATATGACGAGGCCTAGAAATATCCAAAACAGTTAATTTTATTTCATTTTATATTTTCAGTTTGACCTTAATTATATTATCTTAAATGGTATTTAAATTTATTACTACATTCCTTTGATAAAGACCTTAATATTATTTTATATAAATAATAAATACAAAATGTCACACTCTTTGCTTTCACATCTCTAATATTTTTTCATAGGGATTAAAAGTGGTCATGTTCGATTATAAATAGTAATTTTAAATAACAATGAAATAAATTTTGGATGAATTATCATGTTATATGATTTTTTAGTTAAATATAAGATATTAATGACGTGTTAAAAGTTTAGATTTGAATTCCATTTTTATCTGGTTGTATTTCAAGTCAAAGTCTTTGAATATTCCCATAAATGAATTTAATGGTGTCTTATGTTAAATAATATTTTATTAAATGTTTTAAAATTAATAAAAAATTATCTTTGACCAAATTAATGGGACATTTTCAAGCATGTCAACCATTTTTCACTTATGGGTCACTTTTCCTTTTATAGTAACTTTCATGACCCATATAGAGTAACAAAATTTCATATCATGGTAGTCATCAAAAGGGTTAACATGGGGGGTCAAAAATAGGAGATAGGGTTTAAAAATCACCTAAATTTTTATAAATTTTAATTTATTAGATTATTTTAGCTCATAATCAACCTATATTTGAAATATATCAACCTTTTTCCACTTTCACATCAAAATAATTTATTATATTTAAATATTGTAAGTAATTCCAAGTGTGACCTTTCCTTCATTATAAAAGAACACCACACCTAGTATCTTACTCCCACCACCATGATACACTTAGCTTGAAAAAACCCTACCAAAACCTCTTGAAAACATCCTTATTCAAATTCTATAGTAAATTCTATCTTCAAATGATGATCCATAGGGTCGTTAGGAGGAAATTCAAAGTAGGTCTTGCAAAGTGGAGGTAATTTTTTTAACCAATAGATTTTATTTTACTTCTTATTTTATCTCCTTCAACTATATTTTAAACATTAAAATATAATAAATTAAGTATATTACATATAATAAGTTTTTATTATGTTAATTTCATAGACTTTATCTATATAAGTTTCCATCAAATGGGGAACAAAACAATCGTTTGTGCGTACGTACGGACCACCACCACCACCACGAAGTGATGTGATTCATTTATCATTTACATTTTTCATGGATGGTAATATGAATTGATATAATGATCATGTATTATATTTATAATATACTTATGATTATTTTAATTTAAATAATTATATACCTTTCTTCCATTCCATATATAAAAAAGTTGAAACATCACTCATGTGTGTGTACAGATTACCGTCTCCATGAAGTGATGTTATTTTTTTTATCACAAATTTATATGAATATTTATAAAAGTGTATAAAATGATAAAATATGATAATAATTTGATGATTAATATTCTAGAGATGATAAAACCACGAACAAGGCGCAAGGACCAAAACCATCAAATCAAAAGATGCATGGGAAACGTTCGAGTTTTAACCATAATGTTCATTTTAATGAAGAATTATTAATAAAATGATATTCGGAAATTATAAGTTAATGTTAAATATTAAGTTATTAATAAATATAGTTCTATAATATATTTTTAACAAATATATATTTATTATATAGGAGGTTTTTATATGTATGAAGTAAATAAAGACACAAGGTAAGGGTTCTTCGTCTTAATTTTGTTTCATTGAGACATGTTTGATATTATAGTTATACGAATCATAAAAAATCTTAGGATTGTTCTACAATAGTTTTTCATTAAATATTTTGTAGTATAAGTTGAATGGTACTGATAACCAAGAAATGTGATTTAGTGGTAAAGTGTTATTTTTTTAAAACACCAGATTGATGGATAGATAATCCTTAATATGTGCTTGATGTTGGATGATAATATTTTATTAGGATAAAGAGATTATTTATATTGATAAACTAAATTGTATAGTTTGTGTAGAGTTAATTTTTTCAACCATATATGATTTTATTTTGTATTTATGGCGATTCATGATATTTATGAAAATAATTAGAATATTTTGGGGAGTATATAATTAGGGTATGTACATTTTTGGTATATGGAATTATGAGTGATTAATATTATTTAGAGTTAATTGGTACATTGACCGTTGAAGAATACATGTTCAAATAATTATAATATTAGGGTTTCAATTTTGTTCTAGTATATTTTTTAAAAACCTTAAGTTTAGTTGAACTCTGGGTGTTATTATTGAGATTTTGGAGATTGGTGTATGAATATTTATTCATATTAGATAAATTTTTTCTAACCATTTTATTTTTGGTAAATATATAAATATAGGAGTAATAACATGTCATTAATGTTTAGATCTTATGGTTTATTAAATATTAATTTTAGTGTTTTAGTAATGAAAAAAATTATCTTGAATATTGATTTTATGGAGTAAGAGATGATATATAAATGGAAACTGAGTGAATCATAACCAAAGGATGGAATTGAGTTTATTAAATTGAAATAAATAAATTAAATATATTTTATTATGTACACTATCATGATAATAAAATAATTAATCAACTATTGGAAACAAATATTTAAATAAAGTTTTTATCTTTTTTAAATTTATTTTGAATGAATGGATGGTATTCTTTATGCCTTACTGATTTATGATTTTGTGGTTATTAAGTTTCTCTTGATTATGTTCTCTATCACTCTCTATTATTCATAAGATATTATTGTTCTTCTCTATTGAAATATTTTCATTTTATTTTAATGTTATCCTTATCTAGGAACCCAATTTTGTGTTATTTCAGGTAACCTTTATGTTACCCACTTTCCTGGGGAGATGATGCCGCCGTTGAGAGATTCACCTTAGTGATGCCCTAGTTTCATGCCACTGAGATCTTCTCCCCTATCCCTATTAGAGGGGGGAGATTCGTTCCTATTGCTGCCTGCAAGGGTGGTTGTTCGCCATGGTCCTTCTCCGCCTTTCCCTAAGATTTCAATTGCCCCGAAAGTGCCGAGTCTATTTCGGGAGGCGCCCCAGCTATCTCTTCTTCCATCGGAGGTTAATAACACTACGGATTTGTGTAAGTTAACTTTGGTCGCCCGCTTTCTTCCTCAAAGGACTTCGATGGATGCGTTTGCGCAGTTCGACTCTAAATCTTGGGTGTTTCTTGAGAATGTGGTCGTCAGGTTGCTTGATAGGCGGCACCTCATGGTTCGATTTGGCTGAGAGGAGGATATGATAATTTCCTGGTCAAGCTCTCTAAGAAGGTGTGGTGATTCTTTCTTTTATTTCTTCTGCTAGAGCTTTGAGTTTCATATGCAGTGTGACCCCTCCTTGATCGTGACATGAGTAAGCCTCCCCGTCCTTCCTATGTCTTTTCAAAATCCCTCAATTCTCTGTGCAATTGGTAGCATGGTTGGCCAGTATCTTTGTTCTGATCAATGAACGAGCTTTGTGTCTCATCCAATTTTCTCGAGGATTTGTGTTGAGGTTGATACCGCGAGGCCTCCAGTGCATTGTGTTTAGATTACTGATGAGTAGGAGTTTTTCTGGAGGCAGGAGGTTGTTTTTGAGTCTTGGATGAAGTTCTGTGTGCACTGATAGAGGTTTGGGAATCTGGAGTATGTTTTCCATAATGGAGGGAGGAGTGGTGGACCGCAGGTGATGGAAGGGCAGTGTGGATATGGATGTGCCGTCCGTGATGCTTTGAGGCCAGTTTAAGAAGTGGTGAGGAATGGATGTGAAGATGTTGTCATGAGTGCCACTGTTTCATTTGAGGTGTGTTTCAGAGCTGAAGGTGTTTCTGGACAGGGAGGCTGGATGGGTGCCTGTTGTAGTGAGGCTAGCCTGGTCGATGCTATACCGACACTTGCATATGGTGTGAAGGCAACTCAGACACCCTTGAACCCATCAGTGTTACAAGTGTTTGACAGGTTGAAACATGATATTTCAGTGGAGTCTCGCCTCACTATAGAGGGGAGTGATTGTCATCCGTAGGAGGGTACTTCCACTAAAGAGCAGTGGGTCACTACAGTTGGAGATCAGAGGGTTTTGAACCGATGTATTGCAGGCGTTGAGGAGGAGGTTTTAGATAAGGGTGCTGATAAGGTGACTAAACTCTCTTCTGAGGAATTGCTGGACATTCAGGAGGGGGATACTGGTCTTATTTTGGAGGAGGAGCAGCAGGAACCAGGCCCTTTTCAGGGGGAGAGTTGTGATGTTACTACTTTGGTGTCCTTTGGACAATCTGTGGTTGAGGGTGTGGGTTTTGCTGGTCACCGGACCAATTTGCAGGAGGTGGCCTGCAAATCAGTGTAGCCAGAATTGGTTTTTGGTTCTGTTTTGGATTCGGATGCTCAGGTATTGGGGGCTATGGAGGTTTGTGTTTCAGAAAGGCTGATTGGTGATAATGGGGAAGTGGAGATCATGATCTCCACTGGTAATAGTTTTCTAGAATTGGAAAATGAGGGGTTAATGCATGACAAGGAAACTGATGTGGGGAAGGAAAGTGGTCTCTTGCGAGCTGCTATTGACCTAATGGATGCTGCAAATGGGGAAGGTGTGATGGACCTGGTGGATCGAACACAATGTCTTGATATATTTTTCAACAGTCCGGTCATGTAGGTTTGTGGTTTGGAAGCTGGTTATCAAGATGTGAAAATACTGGGAAAGTGGGGTGATATCTTGGATAGTGATAGGGAAAAGGATAGTGGTGTGGTACGACCTTCTTACAGTAATGTTGTTCAGGGTGCAAGGATGAAAGTTCAAGAGGATGACGGTGCTAAGACCACCCCACCACAGAGAAGAGCGAAGAAGGACTATTCTTATCTTCCATGGCCAGTGTCCACTAGATCTTCTTTCGGGAGGGACAGTTGAGCTATGCAGTCCTCAAAGGAATTTCTGGCCTTGGAGAAGCTGAATCTTAGAAGGAAATATGCAAAGGTTATTAAACATTATGAAAGCTCTGAGTGGGAGACAGATAAAGTAGATGACTTAATATCTAAAGGGGGTGGTGATGAGTCTGATTTTTATGATATGTAGTTGTTCTGGACCTCTTGTACCTACCTTTATTTTTCTTTTATTAATAAATGGTCAGAGTCTTGCCTCTGGCTAAGCATTTCTGGTATGTTACCCACTATCCATTTTCAAATAATGTTTTATTATCCATTTTTATGATGTGGGTTTTCAAAATAGCTACTTAAAAATATTGAACATTTAATTACCAAGAAATAAATTGGGAGAGTTATATTTATTTAAGAGGGTATAATGTGACAACTCAATATTTAGTTTAAAATTATACTATACTCTATATCTTTCTTAACATGAAACAATGAACATTAATAGAACTTTGATATATTATAAAAATATTATTATTTAAATATAATAATTATAACCTAGTCGTTAAATTGAAAGTATTAATAAGAATAACCATATAAAGGTTTTTATAATGAAAATTTATTTATGCATAAAAAATAAATACACAATTTTTAATTAATTTATTTTATCCTTTAAAAATATGTTTTCTTTAAAAATGGGTTTTATTGATTTTTTATGGGAAAATTATAATTAAATTCTACTATTTTTTAGATTTTTTAAAGGAATAGATATAATTTTTAAAATTAACATGTCTATATTATCTTAGTATTATTTTATGGAATTTTTTAAAAAGAATTATTTTTCTATAAATATTGAAAATATTGATTTTTTCAAAACTATCAATTCTTTTCATTAAATCAAGTAATTTAAAAGTACTATTTTGTTTTTAATTAGATATTAAAGTATAATAATTATCATTTAATTAGATATAGTTTAATTAATTACATAATAATTACCATTATAATTAATTTTGGTATAAGTTCATTTTTATGCTTAAAATCACATTTATCCGAAAATTGGTTTTCATAGAATTTTAGTAATTAATATTAAAATTGGATTTTGAAACTTCTTAAAATTGAACCTTGAAAAATATATTACATATTTGGAACCATGAGTTTCAAAATTTTCATATAGGGACTTTTATTTTTAATCATTATGAATTGTAACTGTGGTAAATATCTGTCACCATGATAAGGGTATAATAGGTAAAATAAGGTTAAAACTATGGGATAAGGCCTATAAATCTCCAAAATAGTTAATTTTATTTCATTTTATATTTTCCTTTCGACCTTAATAATATTATCTTAAATGGTTTGGAAATTTATTACTACATTCCTTTGATAATGACCTTAACATTATTTTACATAAATAATAAATACAAAATGTCACCCTCTTTGCTTTCACATCTCTAATATTTTTTATAGGGATTAAAAGTTGTCATGTTCGATTATAAATAGTCATTTGAAATAACAATGAAATAAATTTTGAATGAATTATAATGTTATATGGTTTTTAGTGAAATATAACATATTAATGATGTGTTAAAAGTTTAGATTTGAATTCCATTTTTATATGGTTGTTTTTCAAGTCAAAATCTATGAATAGTCCCATAAATGACTTTAATGGTGTCTTATGTTAAATAATATTTTATTAAATGTTTTAAAATTAATTAAAAATTTATCTTTGACCAAGTGAATGGGATATGTTCAAGCATGTCAACCATTGTCCACTTATGGATCACTTTTCCTTTTATAGTAACTTTTATGACCCTTATAGAGTAACAAAATTTGATCTCATGGTAGTCATCAAAAGGGTTAACATGGGGAGTTAAAACTAGGAGATAAGGTTTACAAAATCACCTAAATTTTTATAAATTTTAATTTATTAGATGATTTTAGCTCATAATAAACCTATATTTGAAATATATCAACCTTTTTTCACTTTGACATCAAAATAATTTATTATTTTTAAATATTGTAAGTAATTCCAAGTGTGACCTTTCCTTCATTATAAAAGGACACCACACCTAGTATCTTACTCGCACCATTGTGAGACACTTATATTGAAAAAACCCTACCAAAACATCTTTAAAACATCCATATTTAAGTTCTATAAAAACTTCAATCTTCAAATGATGATCCCTAGGGTTCTTAAGAGGAAATCCAAAGGAGGTCTCACAAAGTGGAGGTAATTGTTTTAACCAATCTAATTTATTTTACTTCTTCTTTTATATCCCTCAATTATATTCTAAAAATTACAATATATTAAATTAAGTATATTACATATAATAAATTATTATTATGTTAATTTCATAGACTTTATCCATATCATTTTCAATCAAATGGGGAACTAAATAATCATTTGTGCGTACGTGCAGACCATCACCACCACGAAGCGATGTGATTCATTTATCATTTACATTTTTAATGGATGGTAATATAAATTGATACAATAATTATGTATTATATTTATAATATACTTATTATTATTTAAATTTAAATCATTATATACCTTTCTTCCATTCCATTTATCAAAAAGATAAAACATTACTCATGTGTGTGTACAGATTACCGTCTCCATGAAGTGATGTTATTTATTTTTTATCACCAATTTATATGAATAGTTATAAAAGTGTATAAAATTATAAAATATGATAATAATGTCATGATTAATATTCTATAGATGATAAAACCACAAACAAGGTACAGGGACCAAAACCATCAAATTGAAAGATGCATGGGAAACGTTCGAGTTTTAACCATAATGTTCATTTTAATGAAGAATTATTAATAAAATGATATTTGGAAATTAATAGTTATTGTTAAAAATTAAGTTATTAATAAATATAGTCCTATAATATATTTTTAACAAATCTATATTTATTATATAGGAGGTTTTTATATGTATGAAGTAAATAAAGACTTAAGGTAAGGTTTCTTCATCTTAATTTTGTTTCATTGAGACATGTTTGATATTATAGTTATATGAATCATAAAAAATCTAAGGATTGTTCTATAGTAGTTTTTCATTAAATACTATGAAGTATATATTGAATGGTATTAATAATCAAGAAAATTTATTTATTGGTAAAGTGTTATTTTTTTAAAACACATGATTGATGGATAGATAATCCTTAATATGTTCTTGATGTTGGATGATAATATTTTGTTACGATAAAGAGATTATTGATATTGATAAAGTAAATTGGATAGTTTGTGTAGAGTTAATTTTTGGAATCATATATGATTTTATTTTTGATTTATGGTGATTGAGGATATTTATGGAAATAATTAGAATATTTTGGGGAGTATATAATTAGGGTATGTACATTTTTGGTATATGGAACTATAAGTGATTAATATTATTTGGAGGTAATTTTTACATCGATTGTTGAAGAATACATGTTCAAATAATTATAATATTTGGGTTTCAATTTTGGTCCAGTATATTTTTGAAGAACATTAAGTTTATTTGAACTATGGGTGTTATTATGGAGATTTTAGAGATTGGTATATGAAGATTTATTCATATTAGACAACTTTTTTATAACGAATTTAGTTTTGGTAAATATATAAATACAGGAGGAATAAAATGTCATTAATTTTTAGATCTTATTATTTATTAAAAATTAATTTTAGTGGTTTAGTAATGAAAAAAATTATCTTGAATATTAATTTCAGGGAGTAAGATATGACATATAATAGGAAACTGAGTGAAGCATAACCAATGATAGAATTGAGTTTATTGAATTGAAATAAATCAATTAATTATATTTTCTTATGTACTCTATCATGATAATAAAATAATCACTCAAATATTGGAAACAAATCCTTAAATAAAGTTATTATCTTTTTTAAATTTATTTTGAATGAATGGATGGTATTCTTTATTCCTTACTGATTTATGATTTTGTGGTCATTAACTTTCTAATGATTATGTTCTCTATCACTCTCTATTATTCATTGGATATTAATTTTCTCATATACTGAAAAATTTTCATTTCTTTTTAATGTTATCCTTATCTGGGAACCCAATTATGTGTTATTTCAGGTAACCTTTATGTTTCCCACCTTCCATTTTCAAATAATGTTTTATTATCCATTTTTACGATGTGGGTTTTCAAAAAAGGTACTTAAAAATATTGAACATTTAATTTCAAAGATAAAAATTGGGAGGGTAAAATTTATTTAAGAGGGTATAATGTAACACCTCAAAAATTTAGTTTATAAGAATAATATACTCTATATATTTCTTAACATGCAACACTGAGCATTAAGAAAACTTTGATATACTATAAAAATATTATTATTAAAATATAATAATTATAACCTAGTTGTTAATTGACAGTATGAATAGGAATAACCATATTATGGAAAATATGTATAAAGGTTTTTATAATGAAAATTTATTTATGCATAATAAATAAATACTCATTTTTTTAGTAAATTCATTTTATGGTTTAAAAATATGTTTTCTTCAATAATGGGTTTTATTGAATTTTTTATGTGAACATTTTAATTAATTTATACTATTTTTAGAATTTTTTTAATGGAATGGATATAATTTTTGAAATTACCATGTATATATTATCTTATCATTATTTTTTGGATTTTTTTAAAAAGATTTATTTTTCTATGAATAGTGAAAATATCGATTTTTATAAAACTATTAATTATTTTCATTAAATAAAGTAATTTAAAAGTACTATTATGTTTTTAATTAGATATTAAAGTAAAATAATTATCATTTAATTAGATATAGTTTAATTAATTACATAATAATTACCATTATAATTAATTTTGGTATAAGTTCATTTTTATGCTTAAAAGCACATTTATCCAAAAACTGGTTTTCATAGAATTTTAGGAATTAATATTAACATTGGATTTTAAAACTTATAGAAATAGAATATTGAAAAATATATTCCATATTTGGAACTATGAGGTTCAAAATTTTCATATGGGGGATTTAATTTTTAATCATTATAAATAGTAACTGTGGTAAATATCTGTCACCATGATATGGGTATAATGGGTAAAATAAGGTTAAAACTATGGGATAAGGCCTATAAATCTCCAAAAAAGTTAGTTTTATTTCATTTTATATTTTACTTTTGACCTTAATCATATTATATTAAATTTTTTTGAAATTTATTACTACATTCCTTTAATAACGACCTTAATATTATTTTAAATAAATAATAAATACAAAATGTCAGCCTCTTTGCTTTCACATCTCTAATATTTTTTCATAGGGATTAAAAGTGGTCATGTTCGATTATAAATAGTCATTTGAAATAACAATGAAATAAATTTTGGATTAATTATCATGTTCTATGATTTTTTAGTTAAATATAACAAATTAATGATGTGTTAAAAGTTTAGATTTGAATTCCATTTTTATCTTGTTATATTTCAAGTCAAACTCTATAAATAGACCCATAAATGATTTTAATGGTATATTATGTTAAATAATATTTTATTAAATGTTTTAAGATTAATAAAATTTTTAACTTTGACCTAGTGAATGAGATATGTTTCAACATGTCAACCATTTTACACTTATGGATCACTTTTTCATTTATAGTAACTTTCATGACCCCTATAGAGTAACAAAATTTTATATCATGGTAGTCATCATAAGGGTTAACATGGGGGGTTAAAACTAGGAGATAAGGTTTAAAAAGCCACATAAATTTTTATAAATTTTAATTTATTAGATGATTTTAGCTCATACTCCACCTAGATTTGAAATATAGCAACCTTTTTCCACTTTCAATCAAAATAATTTATTATATTTAAATATTTTAAGTAATTCCAAGTGTGACCTTTCCTTCATTATAAAAGGACACCACACCTAGTATCTTACTCCCACCACCATGAGATACTTATCTTGAAAAAACCCTACAAAAAACTGTTGAAAACATACTTATTCAAGTTCTATAGGAACTTCTATCTTCAAATGATGATCCCTAGGGTCCTTAATAGGAAATCCAAAGGAGGTCTCGCAAAGTGGAGGTAATTGTTTTAAATAATCTCTTTTATTTTACTTCTTATTTTATCTCCTTCAATTATATTCTAAACATTACATTATAATAAATTATGTATATTACATATAATAAGTTTTTATTATGTTAATTTCATATACTTTTCCCATATAATTTTCCATCAAATGGGGAACTAAACCATCGTTTGTGCATACATGCGGACCACCACCACCACGAAGCGATGTGATTCGTTTGTTATTTCCATTTTTTATGGATTTTAATGTGAATTGATATAATGATCATGTATTATATTTATAATATAATTATGATTCTTTAAATTTAAATCATTATATACCTTTGTTCTATTCCATATATCAAAAATCTAAAACATCACTCATGTGTGTGTACAGATTACCATCTCCATGAAGTGATGCTATTTATTTTTTATCACCAATTTATATGAATAGTTATAAAAGTGTATAAAATGATAAAATATGATAATAATTTCATGATTAATATTCTAGAGATGATAAAATCAGGAACAAGGTTCAAGGACCAAAACCATTAAATCGAAATATGCATGGGAAACGTTCGAGTTTTAACCATAATGTTCATTTTAATGAATAATTGTTAATAAAATGATATTTGGAAATTATAAGTTAATGGTAAATATTAAGTTATTAATAAATATGGTTCTATAATATATTTATAATAAATATATATTTATTATATAGGAGGTTTTTATATGTATTAGGTAAATCAAGACTTAAGGTAAGGGTTCTTCGTCTCAATTTTGTTTCATTGAGACATGTTTGATGTTATGAACCTATTTATGTTTATGAGGTGTATATACTTTTACATTGAAATTATATATAATTTAATATTCTTATTTCATGGTATCTAAAGTTACAATCCAAATTATTTCATCCAAGGGGTTTTGATTTTAATGTTACCAAATTGTTAAGGGTTTCTCATATCACTTTTATTTCTCTAATACATATCTTATATTCAACTATTATTTCAAATTTATGGTGTTTATACTAACCATGAATTTATTTTATGATTATTATCATAAATATTAGGGGGATTTAAAAATATCTATTAGGTTCTCTCTTTCACGAGGTTTTGGTTCATTGATTACCAAAGTAGAAAGAGTTTATATTATAATCTCATTTCTTTTTGGGATTGTATATGATAAATTTAAAATAAGGGAAATTTTATATATATCATCCTAAAAACCCAATATATTTTATTATCCTCTATTTATTCCTATAATTTTAAATTATTATTTCCATTTTTATCTCTTTGATAATTAAATTGATCAATAAAATGTTTTTAAATAAAAACCGACCATATTTTCTCTTTGGTCAATGAAATTTTTATTCTATGTACATGATTATTAGAATTATTTTATTAAAGTTATTAATTATACTTGAAATATTTTAAAATTTTCATTTTATTACCTTTTACTTCATTTAAAAAGTTTTTAAAAGTAATCTTTCTAAAAGTTTTCTGAATAATTCATTTTTTGACTTTTACAAAAGTTTGAAAATAATGTTTTATTTTAATGTATATAACATGGATAGATTTTCCTTATATCATGAACATTAATTATTTGAATATTTCTTTACAAGTTTCCTTGGTTATTTTTATTGAAATTTTTTTCTCAGTGTTCTGGGAATTTTTAGTTAAAATGTTATCAAAGGAAAAGGCAATTTTCTCATGTTTTTAGGGAAATGTTCAAATGAGAAACAAGTGGTGATTCTTGATCAACCATGATATGGAAAATAGGTGGCGATACCTAATATAATTTGATATGATTGTATTAGTAGTTAAAATTGAAATATTATATGGTTTCTATTCCTATGATGGTGCCACACTCTTATAACATGGTGATATGATTATGATTGGAACTCATGGAACATGATTGATTTTTTATGATTCCCTAATCTTGTGACATACTAATGTTTTATTCCATGACTCATGGTTATTATATTTTATTTTGGAGGTATTATTTTCTATTTCTAATCACATATTTAGATTCACTTATGCTCATGTTATGATTAAAATTTATCAATGATTGACATCTCTCATGTTTACCCCATAGAGAATCGGATCTCACCCCTTCATATATTTTAAATTTTCCCTAGTTTATGAAGGAGGGTAATAAGAATGATGAGTCTAGAAGGGTACCTTATATAAAAAATATGTTATATATGATGAATATTTTAATTAAATAGAATTTTTATTTATATACCCTCCAAGTACACCGGACCTTTACTGTTATCAGGTATGTTTATTTTAGATATATATTGAATACTCATTGAAAATATTTAATATCTATATGTGTTATGATTGGGTCACATCATTTAGTTTTTATTAATTACAAATACTCTAATAAACTTGGACATCAAAAATTTATTCTCCTTGAACTTCATACCCCTATAAGATTAAATCCTTCTATAAAATTTTTTCATCAAGGACAAAAAACCTACTTCAGATTATTTTTTTTCCACCATCCCATAAGTGATATCCAAAATTTTTATCTCATAATAAGGGGAAAATATGTTTTGGATTTTTAATCAATGTTATACCTATCCTTATAATTTACACGTATATATGATAAAAAACCAAAAAATTTAAGATTTCAAACTTCTAGTTGTTTTCCACACCAGAAATACTCTAGAAGTTTTTGACTAATAACTAATGTTGGACTTCTATTGATGATACATTCGATCGTGTTGAGTTCCTCTACCAAAATTTTCTTTGTAACCTGAGTTCAACCAAATACTTAGATCTCTATTTATCAAATTTTTTTCCATTATTTCAGCTACTATATTTTTTATAGAGTTTTGGGAATCATATTCTCATGCATCTTTCCTCCATTCTTGTAGAAATTTTGGAAGTTTTCTTTAGTGTACTCACCACCATTATTCATTTGTATTCACTTTATATTCTATCCACATTCCATTTCTTTTGATTATTTCCACTAAGTAAACACTTTAAATACATTAGAATTATTTTTTAGGAAATAAATCCACAATTTCTAGTATAATCATCAATGAAAGTGAGGATTTAGAGGAAACCACTATAAGAAAGATTAGGGTAAGGTCCCCAAACATTTGAGTGTACCAGATATAACTTTTGATTCTTAGGTTTCTGAATATATAGGTTAAAATAAAATCTTTTATTCTTTACCAACACACAAAATTTACACTTTCCAATTCCTATATGATCAAGTTTTAGTATTCCCTTGACCTTTATAACTTCCAAGTTATTTTTACTAATGTGACCAAACCTGTAGTGACATACTTCTAGATCATTGGAAGTTTTACTTATGGAAACATCCATATCATATGATATTTTTTTCATGTAAAGGTTCCCAAACTTTAATCCTTGATAAACTATCATTGATCCTCAGGTAACTTTTTATACCCACCAAAAAATCTAGTCACATAGCTTATATTATCAAGTTTTCCAGTGGAAATTATATTTCATCTGTGTTCATGGATATGAATAACTTCCAATAACTTCAAGAATCCTCTATTATTTATATAGATATTAAACTCTCTTTTATGAAAATTTATAGGGATTATCTATCCACCATATAAACTTTCCAAAAATTCCCAAATGATAATTTAATTTTCATATTTTATCTCTAGTTAAATGATAGGATACTCCAAACACAATTCCCCAAGATTCTACCAGAGTATTAAAAACCAGTAGAAGACATTTTATTTATTCCATTTGTTTGATAGAATCTGAACTACCAGGTGTTTTCTCCTTTCCATTATTCTAATTTTTAATCTTTTATACCTTCTTGATATATCATTTCTTCCCATATTTATAGCATGTTGGTCTAGGACAAGTAGAATTACTTATACTTATTTTATAAGACTTTTATTCCATTGGTTTGGTCTTTAATTTATGATGGGGTGACCTTCCTATTAAACTAGTATTAATGTCAATAACAATAGATACTTGAAATTACCTCCACATTATTTATTCATTCAATACTAAGTTCTAGATATAATAAAATACCAGATCATTTTTTTCCACTAGAGTTACTAACTATAGTAACCATTTTATTTCAGAGCTCTAAAAGTGAAAATAAATATATCATTTTCCATACATCATCAAAAACATTTTCCTTTACTGATTGGAGATTCTAATGAATCTGGTTGAAGTCATTCACATGATCCTAAGCTAGTCTTCCTTTTTTAAAACAAAATCCAAATAACTGTCACAACATGAAAACTTTGTTTAGGGCTATCAGTTTTTCATACATATGCACCAAAAACGTTAGAACATCCACTATCATATTCTTCTATTATATATAGAAGGAAACATTTCTTTCCAAATACATTCTTACCAGTACCAACATTTTACTATCCATGCATTCCCATTCATATTTTTCATTATCACGATATTTACCCCAAAAAATGGGACTTAAAACTCCTTTTGAATCATATGGTCTTCAATTTTCATTCCCAAAACTTTAAAATCCATTTTATCAAATCTATCAATCTGTATATTTCATTCATTTTATACCATGGTTGTTCTTCTATTAGTGTGTTAAACATTGATCATGGAACCAAACCCTTGAATACTACTTCTTGGGGAAGAAACGACCTCCTTAAAAACTGATTGCCTCTACTATTAATAAAACCACTAGTAGTATGATCAAAAAATCATTGAAAGTTTTTATGTTGATCCGTGTAGAAAAAAAATAAACCTTCAGAACTTCTCTTCCCCTCTACTAAGTGTATTGGAAGTAAGAAGTCCCTACACCCTACCCACTGTACTAAATTATCCTTTCACACACCATAGTAGAAATAATAAATGAAACTGGATGATAAGAAATTATAAAAAATATATGCAAATTACATAAATAATTAAATAGAAACTTTATATTTAATGTGATTCATACTTTTGTCCTATATTCATGAGAGGGACCACTGTAACTTCTTTATATTTCCATAAGTAAAAAGAAAAAAATAAACTATCAAACACCATTAAAAATATTTTATTAAATAACAATCAACACTATGTAAAACAACGATGAACTGACCAAAACCAACATGAAAGCGTTAGATTCACTATTCAATGCTTAGATCGAATATTTAGAGTCAATCCCCACTTCCTTTTATAGGAAATGTACCTATTTGTTCTAGTCACACTCCTTCCCATATTTATAGATAAGAATATATATGGAATTTCACCATTGATGGCTCGCAACACTATTGACCTCAATTTATTAATCTGATAAACACTTATGAATTATTTTTTTTAGGGAATTAATTATAGATATTTTTCTAGCCTTTTATATTGACCTTGATTTCATAAAAAAATATGAACTTTTGATGACTCAATTTCTATTGAATAGATGAAATGCCACTACCTTCGCATTGATCTGAAAAACCATTTATGGATTAAACTTTTGGTGAATGTATATATGATTGTTGAACTTTTGGTTCTTTGAAAATTTTATGGTCTAATAAAAGCTTAAAATCCAAATATCCATCTTTATTTAATTTTCTCATTCATTGAATGGTGGACACCATCCTCCAATATAATAGACTGAGGAATATATTTAAACAATCAAAGATCTCTGTAGAGACCTGAAGCTTAACGTACATAGACATTACATTACTTTTGCGGAATACTTAGTACATAAAAAAAACACACACACAAGGACCGTAATAGTTTAGTGTCTTTGGAAACTCAGAATATAATCTTCTAATCGTGGTGAAAGATCTTCAACATCTCCCATGAAGATCTTCCTTTTTTTTATACCTAAAACCTTTCTTTATATCCCGGGGAAAAGAAAACATAAAAGGGTGAGCTCAAATGCTCAGTAAGGGTAAACAAAAGAAATATTAATCACATCATATTCATAAGAACATAACATTTTGGAAATCTTAACCTGCAAAAGAGAGC